>CM028750.1:0-600000 GCA_016801395.1 Leptodermis oblonga | reverse complement strand
AATGACCGGGAAAACCTGAAAAAAACGCCGTCATGTGGCGATTTTTTTTAGGGAAAATCGCCTGGCCTGAGCGATTTTTTCAAGAGTTAAAAAAGTTGGGTAAATTTTTTTTTATAAAATTAGAAACTATCAGGGTATATTTGTCTTTTCACCACTTAAAATTTTAAAAAGTGTCATGCGTTTAGTAAAATGAGTTCTGCAATTAACATGCCCCATATATTATTCCCATTATTATTATTATTATTTTTTAATTTTCTTTTTGTTTCTGCTGGTTCGAGACTTTATGGTTCATTAACAGTTGTGTTATTGAATTGTTTTGACGAAAAATATTTTTCTTTTGTGAGGGTTGGAGGAGATCTTTTATTTTTATTTTTTGAATTAAGAAGAAACAGAAAAGGGTTAGAGGTTAGTACTGTACTAGTCCACACTTTTACAGTTTTTCACCTTTCCATAAAATTAATTAATTTTATTCTCAATTGACAAGTCACAAGCACAAAGAAAAACAGAAACAGAAACAAAAAGACCACACTTGACTAGTCTTCCTATCTATCGTGTAGGATTAAAACACAATAATTGATTCGTTATATTCAAATATGATATATCATGAAAGGAATTTCGATTAATTCACAAGTATAAAATTGGTTTGCCTTGCCAATGCATCTGCTCTACTCATTCTTGAAAACCGCAGAAAGTTGAAACTCAGCAATCATCAAAGCCACAATTTTGCACCAAAACACAAGATTCATCCTCAACATCTCCTGTGATTTTCCCAGTTACCATGGATGCAACAAACTTATGGCCAGGTATATCCTTCACTCAGAACAGCAATCACTAACAACACATGGCTATGTTGATTCCGCAAATTGGTGAGAACTCCATGAATAAGCTGCAGGTGACCACACGCTCCAGCTAAGACTCATTAGTGAAATGGAACTGGAACACCTTGATTCTTGTTCACAATTGCCATGGCCATGTACCTAGTACCCATCCCAATGGGCGCCTGCTCATCAGGACCCTCCCAAAATGGGGCTTCACCTTCACCGACTAAACGCCAATAACCTGTCCTCAAAGACTCGGCTTGTTCATCTGTACAGTTCTCTAGCAATGCTTCAGCACGAAAATTAATGCCAAGAGAGCCAAGAAACTGGGATTGTGAGATTGGTCCATGGACACCCACATTGTCTGTGAAAATAAGTAATATCAGAATCAAGGTACCACCAATCTTTGAACTAATCCAGGAGTGCAGATGAACAGATACATTCATCTTTTTCAGTTCCCTATTTCCAAATCTAAGAAATTAAGACAGAAAACCTGAACAAACACATATCAGATAGTCACGACATCGTAACAATGAGAAGCAGCAAACCTGAAGCTTCCTCAGCGGAGTGTCTAATTGCAGCAAAATCAACATACGCGCTGAGATCCGCAGAGCCAGGATCATCCAGTATATTAACAAACTTGTGTTTTCGGATAGCCTGTAACATGACGCTACCATGAGGTTCGGAATAATTTCTTATATCTTTACCAATAATTGTGTTCAACATTTTACAATGTTTCTTCTCTAGTATATCAGACTGCAGGTAATGCAGATTCAGAAAGATTTATCTACATAATAATCAATGAAGCAATTTCAAAATTCAGAATAAATTGCATTAATCCATCAACAGCATGGAAGTAGAGTAACAACCTGAAGACTGTCTGAGACTATTCCATTTAGGCCATAGTCGATGATGAGAGCACCACCACCATCTGATCCTATTCTTTTAGCAATTGCTTGAGTTAAATCCATTGCTCTTGGGCAAATCTCTATTTCTTCAAGCTTAGATAATTCTTCTGTTTCAGCCCATTTGCAGCGTTTAATTAAATAGAGTGTTGCAGGTGTTGGTCGTGGGGATAAAACCAAATGGAACCTACCAATGAAAATCCGGAAACAGTTACCATCAAGCAGTTCAGCCCTAGCCATAGGTTATAAATAAAGGCTCATGAGATTTGAGACTTTACGATGAGTTTTCAGAAACATCAACCATTTTCTCACACCATCCTTGAGAAGCTTTCTGCAGACGAGCACAAATGTGAAAGGGGTAAATGAGTATCCCTTCTCTTTCTTAATTTCTTGCAGACTAGAAATCACTTGTTCATCAAAAGAAGGGCCCAACACAGGAAAAACAAAAATCAAAGAGAAACCTAGGAAATGAAAAAGAAAAACAAAACCAATATCCTATCAACTTCAACTGCCAAAATGCTTACTGATATTAACAAGAATACCATTGTAAGTTTGGAAGAAAATTATCCAATGTATAAAGGTTTTGTTAACTGTTGTCTAGGAGAAGCTGAAATGAATCTTATAATGCTGTTCCAAGAATCAGTAATTGAAAAAGAAAAGCATATATTAAGTAACAAAGTTCTCAGCTTTATGCTCAATCAATAGCAGTAACTGATAGCAACTGCCATTATGACGTACGAACCTGAAACTGATGAACAGGTAGGGCATCATAGAACTCATGGGCAACGATGATTGTAGGCACTGAAAGGTAGGATGAGAAACACAATCAGTTATAATAGTAATGCATTTCTATAGAGAGAAAAATAACTTTAAAGGCAATCCAATCACAAATTTCAGAGATTAAGAAACCTTACCTCCAGTTGGTACCTCCTCCAATGTAGAATGCCAGGATACAGGACTCCCAGTCATAGTACTCACAGTTTGCTTCTCCTTTCCTTCATCACCACCATCCTTATCTTCACACTTCAAGTTCAGATACTGAATTTTTCGCAATTTAGGACTACATTCAACCAAGTGTATGTGCAATGAGTCCGAAAAATTCTTAAACTTGGATGCACCCTACAATTGTGAATTTCACGCACTTAATAAAGCTAACAAACAGCAATAGCCTTGCATATGGCCAGGAACTCAATCTTCACTCATTCTAATTCTCATTAGCAAAATGATATCTTACTCTTAGAAGGTCAGCCAAAAGGGTTCCTCTTCCTGGTCCAAGTTCAATCAAATTCACTTTCTTTGGTTGTCCCATTTGCTCCCAAGTGCACATCACCCACACACCAATCATCTAAACATTAGATAACAAACAAATCATCAATGTACGATGGATGAATTACTCAATGAAAGAGAAACGAAACCTACTTTTCTATTTTCGACAACATTTTACCTCGCCAAACATCTGGCTAACTTCAGGAGAGGTAATGAAATCTCCCTGAGCTCCAAAAACATCCCGGTTGATGTAAAAACCGGCTCTTGGGTTAGTCAGGACTTCCTCCATGTACTCGGCGAGCGTTATCGGACCACCTCTGAATTTGATGATCCCTTTTAAATGCTTAACAAGCTCCGAATCAGACGTTGGCCCATGTGAATGCTCTGCAAATCAAGAATTGAAAAAAAGAAGAAGAAAGTTAGCCCGCTAACTAACTTCCTTCAAGCAAATTTCCAGCTCATGGTGTTGAATACCAGGTGGGTTACACAATCCAGAGCGGTCGATTGAGATTTTGGCAGCTGATGGCGGAGTAGTATCAGAGTGTTCCAAGTGTTCGACGGAATTATTCAATGAAGTATCTGCGTCCGAAGTAGAAGGAGCAGAAGAATAAAAAGAGGTGAACCATTTTTGAGGCGTCGGCGATGGAGATGATGCCGGGAGAAGGCACCGGCGCCGATAATGACCGGAAGCCTGAGCTACTATTCTTCTCAAAAACATTTCTCGCCGGACTAAGCTTCGCTCCAAAACAGGTTGGGGGTAGTTTTTCGTTATGAGCAGTGACGGCTATAATAATACCCATGGGCTATGAAACAGCCCAAGCTCAATGGGCTTTTAAATGACAAAACTTGCCTAAAAAATATATCGGGCCTAGACAATGATGGGCTTAGAAAAAGATTCTACAGCAGCCCAACGGGTTTTTCCCCGCGCATTCCTTTCTCATTGCGGACCGACAACGATCACCCAAATCCTCCGCCGTGACAATTTTTTCAGCCGCCATTCGCCACCGTTATCTTCCGTTTTGGCTTCGAAAGAGCCATGGAATCTTGAAGCTCTCTAATCACCTGAGCTCGTTGGTTGCTTTTCTGAGTGCACCAGGCTGGAATACCGGAAAAAGTGAACCCCGAACGGCCAACTCCTCCTCCGTACAGGTACAACCCGCTCTTTCTGTGGTTTTTTTCAAATTTATCAATCTAGGGCACAGTTACATTATCTACAAACATTACTAACGCTTGCTTGAGAAAGGAATTATTAGACTGTTATAATATAACAACATTTGATGGTAAACATTAAACCGGTAGTTTGTAGAACTATTACGGTTGGTTATTGCAGCAGAAATTACTCCATTTCTTGAATGAAGCATAATTAATCATAGAGAAATTAAAGCCATGCCTTTTAGGGAATAGATAGAATGAGGATGACCACGGGTGCCCATTTAGTACATTGCTTTTGCTATATGCATGGAGTTCTACTCCACTGGAGATATATATATATATATATATATATATATATATTTTGATACTGTATGAGCTATGTGCTCTGTTTCAGATTGACAAAGAGGAACTGATCAAATGATTAGAGATGCTTGGCAGAGTCTCCCGGCGGCACTTTTGCTCTACTTCACTTCAGCCGTGGCTTTTTGTGGGCTTAGGAAATCCTGGTGATAAATACAAGGGAACAAGGCACAATGTATGGTGCAAGATTTACCTTTTTTTTTTTTGGTTTGTTCTGGATGGGGTAATGCTGTGAAGTTTATTAGATGAACGTTTGAGTTCATATACCCTTTTGTGGGAATTGAAACAGGTTGGATTTGAAATGATTGATGCCTTTGCCGAGGCCGTGGGGATACCAATGGACACGGTCCACTGCAAAGCTATATTCGGTAAAGGTCAGTACTGTTCATGAGTCACTGTTTCTGCAGTTAACGCCTATGATTCAAGTTGAAAGGCTTTAGGGTAGCTAGCTTGATCTTTGGAATTTGATGAATTTATTTTTTATGCATATTCAGGTTTTGTAACTGGGGTTCCTGTTTTCCTTGCAAAACCCCAAACATATATGAATCTCAGTGGTGAATCTGTAAGTGACTAGTGTTTTGCTTCACGTTTCCAGACTACACATTTTCTGTATTCTTCACAACGTTAGCTGTTTTTTTTCTAACTACAAAAATATGCCCTAGTTAGTCATGCTGTATGTATGTCTGCGTCTGATTTTAAAATTTACATTCACTGCATCGTTGATGCTGAACCAAAAGAAACGAAGAGGCCAGAAAGGCTTTCCCCTACCTGGTAGGATTTGAGCTGAATCCCAGTCATTGCTGAATGAATACATGAATAATAGGGGAAAAATTAAAGAAACAAAAAATATCTTCAAAGTTAGAAATGTTCTATCCAGTTGCTGATAAGTGTACCATGCTGTCGAATGAATTTCGATACAACTTCATATTCCTCTTTGATCCCATCTGCAACTATATATCATTGCTTGTTAGTCCATAGAACATGTAGAATCTTGTGAATGAGCTTCTAGTCTATGTTCTCAAATTCTGAGTCCTTGATTAATGAGGAATCTTCCTATTTATTGAAAGAATCTTGTGTTTGGTTGTTCTATGTGCTTTTGTTCTTTCATCATAGAGATAATTCCTTTGATAACCTAATCGAGAACATGAAGATTAAGAAGCATCAATAGAGAATGTGTTTGCCTCAACTTTCCTTCATGTTACCTGTTAACTTTTTTGTTATTTTCTGGCGAAAGTATGTTGCAGTCACAAACCCCACCCCCCCGGCGCGATCTGACTGCGGTTACATTTTTGTAGATTGGTCCACTGGCAGCTTATTATAAACTCCCTCTCAACCGAGTCGTTGTGGTACATGCTAATTCTTAATGGATACATCGTCTTCCGTTTGATTTTTTTCTTAGTTAATGGCTTTATTCACCATTTATATGCAATGACTTGTATTTTGGGTGTAGTGTCATGATGATATGCAGTTGCCTTGCGGCGTACTTCGTCTGCATCACAATGGGGGTCATGGATGTCACAAGGGGTATGAATTGAAGAGATTTATATTTTTGATTTAAAGTTTTGCACCATGTTGGTCAGCATTGTCTGCCTATAAGTTCACACCCTTTATTTATCTGCATTCTTAGCTGTGGTGTAATTCCTCCGTGCATCTTTAGCTCAATCACATGATGCAATACGAGTAAGGAACTTGGTCGTGCCAGCATAGTGTGAACTGTTGGTGCTCCCTAAGAAGGAAAATTGTAGTAGAAAGAAATTGAGGACAGCTTTTCTTCCCCTCCTGTACAAATTTATTCACCACTTCCAGTTAAACAAGTGTTTTTCTGTTTGTCTGTGAGCTACTAACATCTCTAACATTGCTGTGTGATAAACAACCAGAATTCAGAGATTTAGTTAGATTTGGAAATTTGTTACCCTGCGACTTTCAGTTTTATCAAATTTCAAGATTTTAGATGCCCAAATTATTATTATTACGCTAGTTTAGTGATATTGATTTTTGGTTCTGTGGTTTTGAATGACTTGTTTGTAAAGATTGCAATGATGGGCTCTCTGACCCAATTTTGTGGTGTTCTGAAATTATATCAGGCTGAAGAGTGTGATGCATAATTTCCGTGGAAATACCGATTTTCCTCGATTGAGAATAGGTTAGTTCGGATTCTGGAACGCAGTTTCTTGTTACGTGCTTCTCCTATTCATTTTTAGAGTGGATGTCAAAATCTTTATCTTTTTTTTTTTTTTTTGCCTTTTTGATTTTGTTAGGCATTGGCAGGCCACCTGGTCAAATGGATCCAAAAGCATATTTGCTGCAAAAGTTCAATGCCACAGCTAGGGAACGGGTATGTTCTCTGTAGAAAGGTCCCCTCTCTTTTGAATTAGTCCTCTCTTGTTGTTCCCATGCAGGAGGGTTGTATTCTTTGAAATTCTTTTGGAGAAGATTGCAAAATCATTTGATAAAATGATCCTAAGACGGGACCATGCTCTTATCTACTTGGACCACTTTTTTTTTGTGATGATAGTTTTAACTTTTAAAGAGTGTGTGGCTAAAACACAAATTTCACTTCAAAAATGATTGTGGGGAATAAAAACTCACTTTGAATTCTCTCGTCTTTTTGGGGTTTGAAAAGATTGATGCTGCACTAAGAGAAGGGGTTTACGCATTGGAGCAAGTATTGTTGAAAGGCGTATCGGAAAGCTCAAGGCGGTTCAATTCCGATCAAAAGTATAAGCACATCAGATTGCAGAACTTGCCAACATAATTTAAGAATGTTTAGTATGCCATACATAGGTTACATATATATATATATACACACGATGATGATGTAACTGAATTGTTTGCCCCCTAGCCCTAGCTAGGTGTACAGGTAGCTAGTTTTGCTAATATAATTGGGATTTTGATTGTTTGTTTTCCTTTTCTGGGCTGTGTAAGAATGTAGCAAAGATTCAGAGCATTGGGGGTGAGATGATACTCTAATATTGAAAGTTGAAACTGCATTTTCTGTTCATTTGTTATGTTGTACACCTGCTTAGCAGCTTTCATGAGTAAATTTACTCACTGCTGAAAGTTTAGATTTTATGAGAAAATCTCTAATTCACTCTGAAATACCTCATCCGTCCCACTCAAATAGTCCATTTTATATTATTAAACAGTAATACGAAGTGGACTTTTTTTTTGAGTAGGCCGGAGGGAGTAGTACTATGACTTTAGCTAAACGGAACATCACCCTTGAATACTATGAACCTCCAGTGAATAGTAGCTGCAGCGCAGGAAGCACAAGGGCGCAGGAATCCCCTAGAGTAATAGAAATAAGTGATTTTTTGTTTTTTTAATATAAAAAAAATATATAAAAACAAAAAATATATTTTTTGTTTTTTTAATATATATATATATAAGTGATTTTTTGTTTTTTTAATATAAAAAATATATAAAAACAAAAAATATATTTTTTGTTTTTTTAATATAATATATATAAGTGATTTTTTGTTTTTTTAATATAAAAAATATATATTTTTTGTTTTTTTAATATAAAAAATATATATTTTTTGTTTTTTTAATATATATATATATATAAATAGAATAAAGATTGTGAGATAGAATAACAGTCCATATGGTCATGGATTTTAATTATTTGAAGAACATATAATAGAGTAGTGAGGAATTTGCCGGAATAAGCTGCCGGAACACATTTACTTATAGGTGTGTTTGGGGAGTGCAAAAATGAGAATGAGAATGAGAATGAGAATGTGGGATGCCGAATGCAGCCTATAGATTAAGGGAGTTCAAGTAGAACATAAGTGGAAGCATTATCGCTACTCAAACCCGTGCAACACTGATGTGATGCAAAATGTCCGGTACAGGATGCTCCGGTTGGTCCACTTGAGATCTCGAAGGTTCTAGCCCAGTGTGGAGATTGATTGCCGAAAAGAAGGATGACCAGGTCAGAATCGGGGCTTCCTTAGGTCAGATCGACGTGAATGTGAGTGTATAGCTCGGGTCTGTTAACGGAAACAAACAGTAAAACAAGCGGGGCTATCCCCCCTGTTCAACTTCGACGATCAAGTCAGTAAGGATGAAGACGATAAACAGTATTCACTGAAAGCTCAAGTGTAGAGAAGATTGCGTACCTTAGTTAGTCTTATGACTTAGTATTCATAGCCATACTTTGACATGTCCATTGCACTATGATGATTTGTACTTCCAACTGCTCTCCCTTTTTTGAGATGACTTTCACGCTTCTGTCTATCATGGCTTGACTTCGGACTCCTTTTCCATTAGGAGTGGGCATGATTTAGTTCAATTCGAAAATCGAACCGAATTCATAGAACCCAATTTTAATTCAGTATTCAAATTAGGTTTGGTTTGAAACCGAATTCGAATTATAAATTCGGTTTTAGAATTGGTTTTCGAATTTGGTATCCAACTCGAAAATCGATTCGAAAATCGAATTGGGATATATGATTTATATTTTTTTAATTTTATACTTCTCATTTTAGTACTCTTCCTATTTCCTTCTTCCATCTTTCTTTCATTTTCTTCTATTAGCCATCAAGTTTTTGGGAGAAGGTTATGGTGGTGTTGATTGTTGTTGTTGGATGGTGGAAGTTGTGGATCTGGGAAGGGGCGGCAATTGTGGATCTAGAACTGGACGGTACTTCTTCTCTTAATCTATTTTCTTTCTTTTCATCATTATCTTTCTTTCTTTACTTTTCCTATTTTCTTCTCCCATTTCCTTTTCATTTTCTTCAAAACCTTACTGTGTTAAACTATTAATTCTAGAAACAAATTTGTGAATTTGGTTTCCACGGTCCAAACCGAATTCGAATTACGAATTCGATTTGGTTTCTTCAGTTTTATAACGAATTAGGTTCGGTTTTCGAATTTGTCAAAAAAATTTAAAATTCGAGGAAACCAATTCGTGCCCACCCCTATTTTCCATCATTGCTCTGTGTACTTCCTGCATGAATTCAAAAATGGGCTCCTGGTCCTCTAATGATTTCTATCTATTGTGTCAATGTTATCATTAAACCAACATAACTTTCCCGAGCTCGGTTTTTATGGTGTCAATAAGAAAATCTCATAGGACCGACCTAAGCTAGCAACCGACCTAAGCTAGCAACCGGTTTTTATGGTTTTTAGATAGTTTTTCAGACCTAAACTTGGGCTTTAACCTTTTATGCGTCTTTTCTTTCTTACTGTTTATGTTTTCCTTCTTCGATTGGGCCAGAGTGTCAGGCCCAATGAATACTTAGTTTTATGTACACCAAAGACATTCATGTTCTAACAATGATATTGTGGCGTTCAAAAATGAACTCTAGTGAATATATTAGGTAACAACATATTAAATGGCTTAAAAATTTGTCCTTTATTAGTTAAGTGGTTTAAATATCGTAAATAAAAGAACCAAGAGAATGTAATGAGTCTTATCCTGGAATAGAAAATAATTCAAATGCAAATGATGAATAAAATTTAACTAGATATAATAAGTGGGGAAATCATATTCTAAGATAAGGAAAACTGCGAGCATCTAAACTAACTAGAAATCGGAGCCGAACAGGCAGAGAGATATGATCATCCATGTTGGAGTTTTAGAGTCGCTTGGTAACTGAGCCAAAGCGTCAACAACTGCATTAGGTTCGCTATGTGTGGATGCGATATAAATAATCTCTATCTTTTCATTTTAGGCAAAGTGAAGAAACAGTCCATGCGGAGAGTGAAAAACAAAACAATATATTGGGTAGGCGGTGTCTTAATCCAAGTCTTTAACTTGTTCTAAGACACCTTTCTTTCTTTCCCATATATTCATTTCACACACACAATAAAAATAGACTAGACATTCTTCTCCACTAGTACTACACACACCACACCACAACACCAACTCTAAAAACCCTTCACCGGCCTTCCCCTTCCCCCCAAACAAACAAAATGAAATCCTCCAAAACCACCATTGCCGGAGCCAGCAGTGGCGGCGGACTCTCTTGTTCTTGTTCTCCCTCTTCACTTCTCCTACATCCGGTAACCACCACCAGCAAGGCCAAGCCGACGACGACCATGACACCTTGCTGCACCAAGGTGGGGTTGAAGAGAGGTCCGTGGACAGCGGAGGAAGACGAGCTGCTATCGAACTACATAAAGAGAGAAGGAGAAGGGAAATGGAGAACGCTGCCAAAGAAGGCCGGGCTCCTCCGGTGCGGGAAGAGCTGCCGTCTGAGGTGGATGAATTACCTCCGTCCCAACGTTAAGCGCGGGCACATCGCCCCCGATGAAGAAGATCTCATTCTTCGCCTCCACCGCCTCCTCGGCAACAGGTAAAATGAATGATTTTGATCTTTCTTTTTTTATTTATTCAAAATAAATCTTAGTCATATAGATCGAGTTTGAGTTCGAATAGTATGGATTAGATATGTGGTTTTTCTTGTTCTTTTCCATTGGTAATATATTTAACTAGGGTTCTACTGTTGCAAAGAAGCAAGCTACCCATTATAACTGTGGGAGGAATTGTATTTAATTAATTAAGTTTCTTGAATATTTTTAATTATATTCAGAAAGAATGAAGTTTAAGTATTGTTTTTGTTTTTGATTTTTACATTAAAATTAATTTATTATAACTTTTTATTATTCAATTTTCCATTTTCACATACATTTTCTACGTCATAAAACTATTTTCAAAATCATATATATTTTAAAACGAACAAGTCCTAAATCAGTAGATGTAAATGTGTGTTGATATTTGAATATGTATCATAGGTGGTCATTGATAGCAGGGAGAATACCAGGGAGAACTGATAATGAGATAAAGAATTATTGGAACACACATCTCAGCAAGAAGCTCATCACCCAAGGCATTGATCCCAGAACTCACAAACCTTTGTTCATCAATAATAATATGGATATTCCTCAGCCTTCATCATCTTCCCAAAAACCAATTCATCATCATACTACTTTTTCTGCAGCACTAGTGCCAGCTCATGTTAATTATAACAATAATTCTCCTGATCATCATCCTCCATTCTGCAATATCACGGAAGAAGAAGAAGAAGAAGGCGGCTCGCGCGGGAACAGATTAATGATGCATGATGATGATGATCAGTTTGTTGTGAGTACTGCAGAAATGTTGATGACAGAAGATCAAGAACACGATCTCCAAATGAATATTAATATCAATACGACGACCGTACAGAATGGAATGATGATCGGTGGTATCAATGAAGATATGACGACGATGATGAATAATTACTGCAGCGACGACATGTTCTCATCATTCTTGAACTCACTGATCAATACTGATCATGAAGATCAAGATCAAGAAACTTTGTTCAACTTTGGATCTGGATGGGAGGCTCCACTCATCATCACCACCAACACTTCCCTTCATCAAAATGATTCCAAGGGACTCACCAATCATCATCAACAACAACATTAATTAACTAGCTAGCTGGCTAGTTAGTTTATTTTAAGATTTGTCGTTCTAGGGTTTTCAAATATGTGTAGTTATATAAATTGCGTTTGTGTTCGAATGGATAATATTGGAGGAACAATATTATGGTGCTGCAAAAATGTAATAAAAAAGGATTTTCTCAAGCTATAGTGGCCGCTTGCATGCAGGTTTCCTCATCTTTTTTCTAAGTACTAAATAGAGGTTTAATTACAATCCTAGACGTATTTGCAAATTCCCTACATACTGTATAAAATTTAACTTTCAATTAAAAACCTATTTTCTGCTTATCTATGGTTTTGTCAAAAGATTTCAAGTTTCTCTCTTTTTGTTCTTTCTTTCTTTCTTTCCCACTTCATCAATTAATTAATTTCGTGCACCAGCTAGCCTCAGAAAATTCTGGTAATGAATTGATTAATCCTAGTGTTTAGTATGAATTGATTAACGCAACATTTTTTTTAAAGTGAACTCTTTGAGAGGAACGGAATAAGTATTACTAAGCATATATAATTCATCTGCCTTAATAGAAGAGTTTTAATTATTATTTGATTAAGTTATACTATACTCCCTCTGTTCCCAAAAAAGTATCGTTGTAGCTCTTAAAATTTTTCCTCAAAAGAGTGTCATTTCACAATTTCCCATACAAAAAGTAAATAAAGTTACATTTTTACCCTTATCTAAATTTTCCCAAAACTAAAAGGAGTAATGGCAAAATTTCATTTTTCAAAAAAGTCTTTTCATCTTTCATTGATTATGCAACCATTTAATAGGGGTAAATAGGTAACTTTTATATTTTCTTAATTTGTGAGCTTTTTTTTCCAACGACACTCAGAGGGAGTACCATATATGCTATATATACATAAACAGTTTAATTATTTCATTGGGATGAGTTTAGATATGTAGGACTATCATTCATTAATTAGGAGTATTAATTACTTTGGAGACAGCTAACACAGCTACAAACTCATTAATAAAGTACTAGTAAGAGCTACGATATGGTTGAATTAAGTAAGCTAACTTAGGAACGAATTAGTGCTCCAGCAGTTGTGATGCACAGTGAGCCACCCAGAGATAGTCCTACCTCTATCAGTTCAGTTCTGCCTATTTAAAGTGCAGGCTGACAGGAGACCCTGCCTTCTTGTCCTAGAAAATAGGACAACGAAATAGTATTGAATTTAGAAAATAATAATAATAATAATAAAGCTAACTAACTCTAATAATTAGGGTGATCGACCTAGCTGCCTTACACTAATCCTATATTAATAATTCATTTCATAATATAAGTTATTCTAGGTAGTTTCTTACACACATACTTCCTTCGTTCCCAAATAATTAAATGGGTGCTAAGTGATTGTCACACAAAATAGAGAGGTGAGTGAATTTATTATTTTACCATTATTTATGTTTTTTTTTTGTTTAGCTACATTTTAAATGAAAATGTATGTAATGTACGTGCATTGAAAATGACATTGTTTTTAATATCATTAAATGAGATTAATTAAATATTGGAACTTTTTTCATTTTTTTGTATTGAATGAATAAATAGACACTTATTTGGGAACAAAAAAATTTCTCTTAGTGACCACTTACTTGGAAATGGAGGGGGTATATACTTATTAAGATCGAAGGGATTCAAATGTCTAATAAACCCTTCATTAATAGCACATCGATCATTTGAGATACCACCAGTAATTAATGTAGACAATTCAATGCTAGAATAACTTATAATTTTGAAACAAAATTGAGAAACTAGAATGATTTACATTGTCAAAGGGGGGAGAGTATAATATTTATTATTCTTCAGCAAATACAACAACAATTAAGCTTTTGTCTCACTACAAATGAATGTATAGCTAGGGTGAATTAATGAGAAACTATATATTAACTGTGAATTAATGCAAATATTAAAATAAGCGTCTATTTACACGTTTCAATGCAAAAATTTGAAAAGTTCAAATATTACCCTTTATTTAATGATCTCATTTTAACAATATTAATTACAATTTCATTTCAAATACACACACAATAGTGGAACTTGATGAGCTAATAACAATAAATTTCTTTTGTAAGGGATCAAATATTAAAATAAAAAAAATTCACACTAAAATATAAATATCTACTAATTAATAAAAAATGGTTATTGCAAGGCCAGACCCTGCTAGTAGGGGTGAGCAAAATAATTAAAAAACAATCCGAACCGTTGATCCGATCCGAAATTTCAAATCGGATTCGGATCGGATTTTTTTTTTGGGATAATGTTCGGTTTCGGATTTCTTTTCGGATAATCCGAAACCAATTCGAAACAAAAATTCACAAAAAAAAAAAAGCTAAAATGAATTTTTTTAAAAAAAAAAAAACAAAGAAAACCACGGATTTCAGATAAAACCGGTTTCGGATAAAAACCGGTCCGAAACCGCGCCACCGGATTAAAATCCGAAACCGATCCGAAACTTTGGATTCGGATCGGTTTGGAGTGGATTCGGATTAGTTTTCCTTTTGCTCACCCCTACCTGCTAGTCTCCATGATCATTGATCTTCCACTACACAGATTCCCCATTAATATTCAATTAAACGAGAGATAATAAATAAGTGTAAAATAAAATAAAAAAAAACCTTCTTAATTTGCGTGCTCATTTATAAAGGAACACTTATTTGGAAACGGAGTAATCGGGTAACATTAAAATGAAAATGCAGAGTGTGGTCGAAAATGAAGCAAAAAAACAGTACATGTGTTGGATCTGACGTTCAAAACGAAAAAAGTATAAATAGATTTAGAGCTACCAGTTATGCTTATGGTTTAATTTGGGAAGTGAAGATCGAGAATGGTAGCTTTGCTTTGCTTGGTAGATTAGATTCCACCTGGACCACTACCTCCACTACTACTATATAATATACATATATTTCAATTATAAACTAATATTAATTGAGAACAAATAAACAACGTTGATTTATTTTGTTCCAATAGAAGAATCTTGTTTTTATTTTTTAAAATTTAATTTTCTCAGCCAACCCACCTTCATTAATTAAGGACACAAATAGAAAAATAGTGATTAATTACTTATTTTATGTGTTATACTTTAAAATTCATAAAAAGATTTGTATATTTTCGGAACAAGACTCTCCTAATGCTACGAAGAGACTAATTACCGTGAATATCTCATTATATAACTTGGTAAAGGTACTGGAATTTGTACAACCACGATTAACACGTCTTACACAATGCAGCGACAATATAACAATTGAGGGAGGGGCTACCGAGGAGGGAGGACCACATGTTTGCTGTTACCACTTATACCTGTATGAAATCAAGTGTAGCAATAAATATTACCTTAATTATCAACATCATTTCCATCCTGCTGAAGCTTAATTTCTTCCAAATTCATAACTGATCACCCTTTTTTGGTTAACATAAATGAAGATGGAGATGCTCAAATGCTGATAATAATTATGTTCTTTATATATAATAGTAATTAGCTGGCTACAAATTAATACTTCATTAATGAATGGCAGGCAGCTCATCTTCCACTTCCACCTTCTTTCTTCTTTTTCCCTCCTTACTTACTTATTTCTTTATTATTAATTTGATTATTTCTATTATACGGAATCTCTAAAAATGGGAACACCACATTTGGAAGGACTCCTGCACGTTCATGCCGCCTATCGCTACTGTTGTACCTGTGACTGTGACGGAGTGAATTACACTTTAAGTTTTTGAGACAAGGGAGATGAACTATTGGACTAACTTCGAAGTTACTCCTTAATTACTTTTTTGTGTGTGAATATATACTGATAAATCTACAAATTTGTACATATTATACTAGGATGATGCATGAAAAGCGTAATTTGTCAAGTATTAATTAAATAAAATGATTAAATACTTTAATTTGATAATAAAATGATTGAAAAATAACTTTGAAGAATAGTTATAAAAAAAAAAAAAAATTGCTAATGATACAGTTAATATGGTTAATGGGCCAGGACACCAAATTGGACAAACCACACATTCTAACTTGTAGCCCATCAGCCACAAAGGCAAGGCAAACCCATCATAACAATTTTGAAAAATTACATTTATTCTTCTGAAAAATTGTCTAAATTATTAAATAGACCTTATACTTTGCAATAATTATCATTACACCTGTCAATGACCCCATTTAAGGTGTTTATTTTTTGATCCAAAAACTCTCACATTTTGCCTTCCATGAGAAATGTATGTTCCTCGTCACGAAAACCATGCTAATCTTCTCTGTATCGTTCCAAAATGTATGGTTGAAAAAAATGCACATTCTGAGCTCAGCTTCAGTTAATCAATTTGGTCAGTAAACAATGGAAGATGGTGACAGAAACATAGCCATCTAACTTTAAAGATGAGCTAAGGAAAGGTGGGTAGAATGTCAAACTCAGTCATAATGCAAAGAGTAATTAAAGGGCCCTCAACCTGAACAAAATAATACTCACATTCATTCATGCCAAGGAAAAATGCATCGGGTAACATCCAGTGGTTCAACGATAGGACAAAAAGAACCCATGCAATTGTAATAGTGTAGTGTTAAAAAAAGAAAAAGAAAAAGAAAGAATGGATCTTTCACAAAAATAAACTTCTTCTTACTTACAGTACTGGCATAGTGTTGTAAGAGCCCTGAACACAAATGTTTACATATTTGAACAAACAGTCTCACACACAAAAAAAAGAAAGAAACAAAAATGGCATAGTAGAATCTAAGATGACAATCATTAGCCCCACAACAACAACCATCACTCACTATGTAAGGTCGACTATAACTTATATGGATCATATTTCAACACCGTGTGTAGTGTTCAATGACAATCATTATCAAACACCTTCCAAAAAGGTAGGTTAACAGATTTAGCTAGCTGCAGTTCACATCATTCATCATTCAAGTGCAGGATTATGTACACATTGCATGATTTGCCCCAGACAAGTAGCTTTAAACTTGAATTCAATTGTAAGTAAAAAATCAAGAAAGGAAATCTAATCTTCATAATTGATTAGGAACTAGTCAGTGACATCAAACTTTTCTGTCATTCTTCCTAAAAGTCTGAGGCCTATGAAGTGCAGAAAAACTCATCAGAACAAATCCACACAATAGACTAGAAGCACAAGGGGAAAGAAAAAAAATCAATACGCTGGGCGCAGAGAAGCTTCTTTCACCGTGTGCCATCATGAATATGATCAACTCCCTAATCCACACAATAGACTCCCTAAGGGCTATGAAGTGCAGAAAAACACATCAGGACAGTCTAGAAACACAAGGTTAAAGGAAAAAAAGAATACGTTGGGAACAGAGAAGCTTCTTTCACCGTGTGCTATCTTGAATATGATCAAACTCCTTAAGACATTACGGTATTAAGGTTAACAAACCAAATATCATGTATCAACAGGAAAGAAGCTATTAGTTTACGCTTTTCCACAGATCATAAAGCAGTGCAAATATGGTTATACAAACATCAATAAATAAAAGATTTTCAGGTTCATTACATACGTCAATACAATACAAGGGCACGGTTAAGCTGCTTAGGATTGCAAAAGCAATTAAGCAACTGCAGTGAACTAATAACTGGATCACAATGAGCTTAATTTCAACAACCATACAATAAAAAAAGGGACCTCTTTAAGTCCAAAATTGTGTCATTAGGCAGAGACTTGAGATTCAACAACAATACTTAAAGAAAAAGGACCTTTTCAAGTTAAAAATTGTGTCTTCAAGATCTATGTTATTAGGGTCAATATTCTCAGAGTAAGGATGCCCACTGGTCTTAGTCTCACGGAAACTACTAGAAAGTATTTCAGATAAACATCACCTTACTCATCATGTGGCAGCAGTCTGAAACAAATTACAATGGTGCAAAAGCAAAATGTCAGCAGTCAGTGATAGGCAAAGAAGAAAAGTTTTGGTTTCCAGGAGATTACAAGAAAACAAAGGATGTGGACATTAGCACATAATACAAATATGGTGAGGTAAAGAGATGTTCAATGGATGCTACAATGAAAAAAGTGTAATCATTGAAAAAAAAAAAAATAAACTACAGATAGTGATACATGCAAAATATATTACGAGCCAAATTATAATCCCAGTGAAGATCTTATCCAACCTCTTCTGCAGACACTGCTAGCACGGGTCTCAAACTTGTTTAGCAGGTATTGATTCCATCCTTGCAATCAATGGTCAAGTTATAAAATGTTTCCACCTTTGTCTTTGCCCTATAAAGAACTTCAGTATCCACCTCAACTCTCATATATCCATCAAACTCAACTGGATGTCCACCATTCAGAATACTTGTCTCATTGAACCATTCACTAGTATTACTCCACATGTCCTTGTAATCATCAAGTAAATGAACCTTGTAATGCGATCTCAACTTATCAAAGTAGTTGTAAAATGGTTCGTTGGTAGCAACATACAAATTCCTCCAAGGAGTAACAACATTTTGGAGTTTTTCTAGAATGCCATCCGGAGATGTGTCAGCATCAAGATGAGGCCAGAGCTCCTTATTCTGTGCTTTCTCCCCTCTAACCACATGAACTGCATCAAAATCCCAATCCATGCTCCCACTAATTGCTGAAACTATATTCATTAGTCTCTTTGATTTCCAGAGTGCGTGCCAGGGCCTTTGAACGTAATTAGCTGCTGGCCCTTCACAGACCCGATACCAGTAGTTTTCGGGCTCAGGAGCATCAAACTGCCGCCATATAATGGTGCTCTTGTCTTGCTTCAATTGCATTGGCGTAACCTTATGATCTGCCACCTTTCTTACAGTAATTTTCTTATTATGTGTCTTATCCCATTTCTTCCAATCCTTATGGAACTGCTCCTCATCCACAATTGAAGCCTTTTCTTTCAAATGCTCAAAATCAAAGTAGAATCTGAAATCTTTTCCCTCCTCATCCTTCTTACTCTCGGTGTAACTGGAGGACAAACAGATACTCAGATCCATCACAAAGGTCCTATTCAAATACTGAGCTTCACCTAGAGCACACAAAAAGCTCCATAGGTACTGATTCATCCCTTTACAGTAATCCCCGCCACGTGAATAATACAGGTACTTCCCATTTCTAAATGCCAAGTCTGACTCCAACACCGGAAGTGTATCATTGATATCGTCATCTCTAACTGCAGGGGCAATTTTTGCTTTGGGACCATTTCTAGTCACATTTGGTCGAATCCTTGCACGGCGAGCATTCACCCCTGAGTGCCAACGCCCAGCACGGATTACTTTATAACTACAATCACCCTTAAACCCAATTCCAAACCTTCTGAAATCCCTATACCTCCTCCAAGACTTCTCCTTCTTGTTCCTAAACCTCCATGCCACATCACATTCATTAGGCAATGAACCATTCACTGGGGTTAGATAATCCAAAATCACAATCGACTTAAAGGTCTTCAAGTTAAACCTTTGAATGGTGATCAAAACCCGGGGATCCGAACAATTCACCACATTTACATCCTCACAACCAGATTTCAAGCTCGCATTTTTAAGATCCCTTTCCTCTTTCTCAATTACATCTTCAGTGATTGATACATTTGTCACAGCAGCCGAGGATGGCGCCGGGGTTTCAGCAATATCCTCACCAGTTTTCAGCACAGAAGTGTCCGTTTTAAATGTGGCATTTTCAACTTGTGTGAAAACCCTAGTGAGGGCTCTGGAGGACTCCCATGGATCCGGAGGCTGGTATGTTATTGCAATTACAGTAATTATGAGGACAGAGAACACAAACACTGAGAAGCACACATTGCTAATGTACTTGATTAGGTTTTGCCCAATTGGATCAGTTGCTGAATTGCTTTCTTTCATTAGAGCAAAACCCTTGTTCCAAAATCAACCCAATTCAAGTGACAAAACCAGGAAATGAGGTAAATTTAAGTCAAAGACTAGAACTTGCCACGAGATCAGAACAGGGATCTTCGGAAAAAGGAGGACAAAAAAACAAACAAAGAAGATAAATTGAACAACTACGCACGAACTAACCTCTGAATCTGAGGCTGAACCATTATTGCCAGCAATGAATTAGCCACATAAAAATTGAACCCTTGAAGTTCAAGCAAAGTTTCTTTTATTCTGGGACTGAATACCTTCCTTAAATCAATGGTACAAAGGAAAAACTTGGGATCTTGAAGTAGTTGAGAGTAACTGATAAATTTTCTAGCTTGGCTGGGAGCTGGGAGGGAAGATGAAAATGACAGAGCAACCGCCGCAAAACTTTAAAAATGCGAAACAATTGAGAATTGATGACTAGAAAGATCGGATCTTGGACTTAAAAAATGAGAGTGCAATCTAAAAAATACTTGTAGTCTAAGACGGGACATGGTACTACTGTAAAGAAGCCACTGGTTGAAACAATTATGCTTCTCGTACAAAATCTGGATCTTCAGTTTGAAGTTTCGATTTTTTTAAAGTTTATTTCTATTTGTTTGTCTGAAAAAATATTTTATGATTATTATGGTGGTAAAAAGAGGCAGTATTAGTTGGCAAGCAATATGTGATATAACTCAAAAAGATACACATTAATATTCAAAAGTGATTCGTTGTTTGAACTAATATCGTTCAAGAGTGATGTTTAGTTGGCAATTTATAACATTGTACAAATTCTACTAATGAAATTTAAAATGCAACTTGTCAATTCATGTACAATTTGAATTGCAACTCACAATAATGATAATAAGGAGCATTGATAAGACCACGATCATTAAATATACATAGTTTTTTCTGACCATGATCAATAGACAATATCAGAAGTGTCAACATTTCTTTAAATAAGCTAATTAAGAATGAAAGTTGAAAGTATGCATCTGAAATTCTAAATCTTTTCTATTGATATTGGTATAGACTATACTAAAGAGCCATCAATCAACAACAATTTGGCCATGAACATTGGACTTGAGAGTCAGCGAAAGGCATGATCATAGTCATGGAAATGGAAATTTTTGTATATGAAGTTAGACAACCACTTGGAAGCCACAAAGCACAGAACTGCCACTGAAACCAGAGTATATCTTGCAGCAACTGACAATGCGCCTTGTTTTGCAGCAGCAACAATCCCAATAGCTGCGACAGGGAAGACCTGCAACGCCATCTCTAGCGCGTTGAGTCCTTTATATGCTGTATTGCAGCTGCTGCAGATCACTGTATGACTCCAATACCTGAATGAAAAAAAGAACATGTGAATTGAATGCCTTCTCTCAAATATATGCCTTATAATAAATGTACTCCAGCTTCAAGTTATGAACAATCTGTTGCCTAACACAAATGTATGTTCCAAAGCTGAATAACAAACAATAACACAGGAAGATCTGGCCCTTTTCTTGTGTACTTAAATTGCATACTTCTTCTAGGTGAAAATAGCAAAAGAATAACCAGAATATGTGCACATTGCAAGTGAATTTTTTACCTGTCCAAGAGCTGATCTCTGGGTGGAGTTGGTGGGAGATCTCCACTGCACTTTGCTCCCCAGTCAATTTCACCATTACTATACTTATTTAACCATCTTCTAAAGGCAACCACAAGGGCATCTGCCTTGGTGGGAACAAAGCAAGCTTTATTCCAATTAGAGGGTCCAGCTTCCTTGATCTTCCGCTCCTGAAGATGGATAAACAAGTAGGTACCGCGCATTAGAACTACATTTACATTTACCATTGTAATATTCATATCTTAACATTTACCATTGGATTGCTCATAAGTCAGAAAATATAAGTACTGTTTGAAAGAGGGGAATATCAAGGAATTTACCTCCATATGGAGAAGATATAAATCTGAATCTAGAATTAAATTCTGTCCTAGATGAAATATCCAGCGTGGAACCACACGATCCACCCAGACCCCAAAGTTCCTTGGTTGGACAAATATTAATCTGCTATTACCAGGACTAACTGGAATAAACATGAACACCAACATCGCCATCTTGGCCGGCTTAGATGTGGATGGATTCTGCTTGTAATAAGTTACACACAAAGCATTCAATATAAAAACTCATAAAATGATAATTATGATAAGAAAAGATCATGCAGTGTTGACTAATTTCATTGTGCAAGTTGGTCACCTCCGTTGTGCTTCCAGATTGACTATCTGAATTCCCTCCAAGCGTGAAAGAGGTATGATAAACACAAGGTGGAACAAATAAGTTCAAGGAGCCTGTGTCCCCTATTGCAGTGAAACCATCTTTACTCTGTGTCTTTACAATAATGTTAAGTGGTCTTCCTCCTTCTCTGTCAGCCTTCAAAGTGCAGGAAATAATATATTGTTGGTCATTTGAAACCGACAGATAGGAAGGATAGTAATGGAAGACAGTCTGAATTGTAAGTTTTTGAATTAAGGCTCTTATCTCTTCGGGGGCTGTGGGAATCTCATGATGCCGTAATGTGCATATGGAACATGAGAAGGATCCATAAGGTTCTCTGCGAGCACCTCATACCTGAGAGGGGTATCCATCAGAGAAAATCAAGCATTAAACTTCCATAATAAACTGGGGGAAGATGTGAAAAAAAACCAAAATCCCTTTTGTTTAGAGACGATTTAACTATCATGTTGTTACATATTCATTTCTCAATGACATTTTCCAACAGTTTTATCTTTTCTTATGCTAGGAAAGGCATGAGCACTTCTCTTGCACTTCCTCAAGGATGAATAACATATATAACAGCAGAAACACCACAATTATTTCAATATGATTGAGTGGAAATAATAGTATAGAACAAAAGTGAGGAACATAGAAACTCACTGATGAAATGAAAGGGGAAACCCCGTACCCGAATGGTATTTCCCTAGTAATCATCTGATTAGTAAAGGATGGATCATCAAGTTCCTTTATGAATGGTGGCTTTTCCCTTGAAAGTATGTCTTTGTACTGTTGATCAGTATTAGGCCAAAACCAAAGGATGCCATTCTGGACACAACTTGGATAAACATTCACACATGCTTTTCCAGAAGTATGAATCTGCAATTT
Source organism: Leptodermis oblonga (assembly GCA_016801395.1). NCBI lineage: Eukaryota > Viridiplantae > Streptophyta > Magnoliopsida > Gentianales > Rubiaceae > Leptodermis > Leptodermis oblonga. The sequence goes on along the minus strand of CM028750.1, from coordinate 577,107 downwards.
CACATCAAAATTCACTTCAACAGCCAAAAAATTTCACTTTAATGATTCTGAAGCAATACACCAAGACAGCAGAATATAGGCAAAGTTTAACAACAACTAAGCTCCTACTACGTGGGTTTTACTACATGAATCATATCTCACCATTGTGTATAGTTGAAACATATAGATTAAAAAAAAAAAAAATGATGAGAAAAGTTACAGTACCGGAGGGCCATCGCGGGGTGCTTGTGGAATGAACTTGCAATCACCAGAACCACCAAAGCACCAACCATGGTACACGCATTGCAGCCGGCCCCATTGATCAATCCTTCCTTCTGATAAAGGCGCCAATCTATGAGGACAACTATCATCAAACACCTTCCATTCATTCTCATTCCTATCCCACCACACCACTATGTCAATTCCTATGACTTTCTTCCCATGCGGCCTCCTCTTATCAAGATCACAAAGAGGCATCACCGGGTACCAATGCGCATACCAATCAAATTTCTCATCTTTCGGAGGCTCTTTAGTCTCAGTAATTTCTTCTCTGGATTCATCAGTGAATACAGATGAATGTACAGCAGTCGAGAGCTCAAATTTTGCTTTCTTGCAGTGAAATGAAGGGAGATGTGTATTATGCAAAATGGGAATATCAAATCTTGCTCCAAAGGGTCTCTTAGTTGTTGGGAAATTGACATGAAAAGATGGAGGATTGGGACAGAGGTGGTAAGATTTCAGAGCTTCCATGGCTGTTTCTCTGATCAAAGATCACACTAGAATTTCACCATTTTGTTTGAACTTAAAAGACTCCCCTTTTATATCAATAATCAATGCATCAAGATAGGGGGATTAGGATAGAGGTGATAAGATTTGAAGGGATGAAAATGGACCAGCGCAACACAGCATGGGCTTATGCTATTATAAATGAGGTGAAGGTGACGGTCGCGAAAACTGTAAAATTGTCGAAAGCCAAATTTTGCACGTAAAGATCCAAATTCCAATCTTTATCCAAAGTTATTTTGTACATAACATGAACATTTTGGATAAGATCTTACAATCCTATAATTCGATTTCGATCCCACGTAGAATCTTCCCAAATCGAGACTACGTGAAATCTCAATTTTGCAAGTTATGGTTAAAGAAGATTACTTTGTTGGTAATGCCATGACTCATAAGTGTGCTTGTTTGGACTGCTTCTATTTTGTGTTTTACACTAGTATTTCATTTCCCATTTTCAACACTCTCTCCAGCAAGAATAGGATATCATTTCATTTCTTAAAGAGATTAAGGTATTTGACATCAGTTTCAGTGCATGAGAAGTTGAAGTTTAGTACAGAATGAATGAATTGTCAAGGATAAAAAGCAGCAGCAGCAGCCAACCATGTTTAGATACACATACTGAAACACAGCAATAGCGACCTTCTTCCCATTCGATGTGCGGCAATTGTTTTTGGTCCTCTGTCCTCTACAAGGCAATCCCTGAATATGCCGAACGCCTCGGTACCACTGGATCTCCTTTAACCTTCTAATAGCAAGGGCAGTGGACCTCCTCTGAACATATTTCACGAACAAAAAGAAACAAAAACCATTGTCACTTCAAAGAAATCAGAAGATTAGAAGGAATTTACTTACCCAGAAAAGTTGCATCTGGTACTAATGAGTTACATGAAAGAATTTCTGCCTTTTACACGTAACATTTTCTCAATTCTCAGGGAAGAATGATAAGTTCTTCTAGGTCTTCCTATCCTACTAAGATATAGAGAACACTAGAGAACTAGGAAAAGATCAGGGTAAATTGTGTATCCCTTAATCTGTCACTACCCATCTTGGAAGATTAGCTTCCTCTAAATGCCCTTGTTCTACATCATTCCTGCTAAACTTTACCAGTGCTGCCAAATAACTTAAGAGGATACAGATAATATGCGTATCATCAAATCAGTCCACTACAGTCAATTTATCTTCAAGATCACTTTTCAAGAAATCATGTTTGGTATTTCTGGGTTTCCATACTACTTTCTTCATTTCACTAGAAGATTAAAGTGGTACAAGTGTTTATTATTTACGAGATACAACTCCAAAATGAACTCTTCTAATAAGCAGAGTAATACACTTTTTCTATTTGTTTGTCTGAAAGAAGATTTTTTTTTTTTTTAATGGTTTATTTACCTCTTCATTTGATTATGGTGGTAAAAAGAGGCTGTATATATTGGCCCACAATACATGATATAACTCAAAATATGAAAATGATTTGTTATCGTCATACACTTAAAAACTATTCTTTCAAGAGTATTGTGACAATTTATGATATTATACAAATTTGGCACATGAAAAGTGATATTTTAATTCATATACTATCTAAATTGTAACTCTCGTAGATAAGATAATAAATTGTCGATAAGACCATGGTCATCAAACACACATAGTTGATAGTTCCAGTAGATCATATTCTGACCATGATCTATAGGCTATATCAGAATGTCAACATTTCTTTAAATAAACTAATTAAGAATGAAAGTTGAAAGTATGCATCTGAAATTCTAAATCTTTTCTATTGATATTCGTATAGACTGTACTATAGAGCCATCAGTCAACAACTTGGCAATAAGAGTCAGCGAAAGGCATGATCATAGTCATGGAAATGGAAATTTTTGTATATGAAGTTAGACAACCACTTGGAAGCCACAAAGCACAGAACTGCCATTGAAACCAGAGTATATCTTGCAGCAACTGACAATGCGCCTTGTTTTGCAGCAGCAACAATCCCGATAGCCACGACAGGGAAGACCTGCAACGCCATCTCTAGCGCTTTGAGTCCTTTATATGCTGTATTGCAGCTGCTGCAGATCACTGTATGACTCCAATACCTGAATGAAAGAAAGAACATGTGAATTGACTGCCTTCTCTCAAATATTTGCCTTATAATCAATGCACTCCAGCTTCAAGAAATGAACAATCTGTTGCCTAACACAAAGGTGTGTTCCAAAGCTGAACTATAAACAATAACACAGGAAGATCTGGCCCTTTTCTAGTGCACTTAAATTGCAGTCTTTTTTTAGGTGAAAATAGCAAAAGAATAACCAGAATATGTGCACATTGCAAGTGAATTTTACCTGTCCAAGAGCTGCTCTCTGGGTGGAGTTGGTGGGAGAGCTCCACTGTATTTTGCTCTCCAGTCAACTTCACCATTACTATACTTATTTAACCATCTTCTAAAGGCAACCACAAGGGCATCTGCCTTGGTTGGAACAAAGCAAGCTTTATTCCAGTTAGAGGGTCCAGCTTCCTTGATCTTCCGCTCCTGAAGATGGATAAACAAGTACCGCGCATTAGAACTACATTCACATTCACCGCTGTGATATTCATATATTAACATTTACCATTGAATTGCACATAAATCAGAAAATATAAGTACTGTTCAAAAGGGGAATATCCAGGAATTTACCTCCACATGGAGAAGATATAAATCTGAATCAAGAATTAAATTTTGTCCTAGATGAAACATCCAGCGTGGAACCACACGATCCACCCAGACCCCAAAGTTCCTTGGTGAGACAAATATTATTCTGCTATTACCAGGACTAACTGGAATACATATGAACACCAACATTATCATCTTGGCCGGCTTAGATGTGGATGGATTCTGCTTGTAATAAGTTACACACAAAGCCATTCAATATATAAACTCACATAATGAAATTTATGACAAGAAAAGATCAAGTAGTGTTGACTAATTTCAATGTGCAAGTTGGTCACCTCTGTTGTGTTTCCAGATTGACTATCTGAATTCTCTCCAAGAGTGACAAAGAAATAATAAACACAAGGTGGAATAAATATGTTCACGGCACCTGTTTCCGCTTTTGCAGTGAAACCATCTTTACTGAATGTATTTACAGTTATGTTAAGTGGTCTTCCTCCTTCTCTGTCAGCCTTCAAAGTGCAGGAAATGATATATATTGTTGGTCATTTGATAGCCACAGATAAAATAGTTATGGAAGACAATCCGAATAGTAAGTTTTTAACTTAAGGCTCTTATCTCTTCGGGGGCTGTGGGACTCTCATTATGCCATAATGTGCATATGGAACATGAGAAGGATCCATAAGGTTTTCTACGAGCACCTCGTACCTGAGAGGGGGTATCCATCACAGAAAATCAAGCATTAAACTTTCATACTCCCTCCGTTCCATTAGAATAGTCCATTACAAAGTGGACTATTCTAATGGAACGGAGATTCAGTATTACAAAGTGGACTATTCTAATGGAACGGAGCGAGTAATAAACTAGGGGGAAGGAGTGGATGCACCTAAACAAATAAATAACCAAAATCCCTTTTGAATTACCTTCTGTTTTGAGACGATTTAACTATCATGTTGTTACATATTCAATTATCGATGACATTTTCCAACAGTTTTATCTTTTCTTATGCTAGGAAACGCATGAGACCTTTTCTTGCCCTTCCTCGAGTATGAATAACATATATAACAGCAGAAACACCTCAATTATTTCGGTGTTTGTATGGAAAATGCAACCTATTCAATATGATTAGAGTGTAGATAACAGTATAGAACAAAAGCGAGGAACATCAACATAGAAACTCATTGATGAAATGAAAGGGGAAACCCCTTACCCGTATTGTATATCCCTAGTAATCATCTCATTAGTAAAGGATGGATCATCAAGTTCCTTTATGAATGGTGGCTTTTCCCCTGAAAGTATGTCTTTATACTGTTGATCAGCATTTGGCCAAAACCAAAGGATGCCATTCTGGACACAACTTGGATAAACATTCACACATGCTTTTCCAGAAGTATGAATCTGCAATTTCACATCAAATTTCACTTAATGATTATCAAGCAATGCACCAAGAGGGCAGAATGGGCAGAGTTCAACAACATTAACAACAACAACTACTAAGCCTTTGTTTCACCATCGTGGAGTCAACTATATGGATTAATACCTCACCATCGTGCATAGTCTGAGACACATTGATTCAAAAAAAAATATATGATGAGAAAAATTACAGTACCGGAGGACCATCCCGGGGTGCTTGTGGAATGAACTTGCAATCACCTGAACCACCAAAGCACCAACCATGGTACACGCATTGCAGCCTGCCCCATTGATCAATCCTTCCTTCTGATAAAGGCGCCAATCTATGAGGACAACTATCATCAAACACCTTCCATTCATTCTCATTCCTATCCCACCACACCACTATGTCAATTCCTATAACTTTCTTCCCGTGTGGCCTCCTCTTATCAAGATCACAAAGAGGCATCACCGGGTACCAATGCGCATACCAATCAAATTTCTCATCTTTCGGAGGCTCTTTAGTCTCAGTAATTTCTTCTCTGGATTCATCAGTGAATACAGGTGAATGTACAGCAGTCGAGAGCTCAAATTTTGCTTTCTTGCAGTGAAATGAAGGGAGATGTGTATTATGCAAAATGGGATTATCAAATCTTGCTCCAAAGAGTCTCTTAGTTTTTGGGAAATTGACATGAAAAGATGGAGGATTGGGATAGAGGTGGTAAGATTTCAGAGCTTCCATGGCTGTTTCTCTGATCAAAGATCACACTAGAATTTCACCATTTTGTTTGAACTTAAAAGACTCCCAACTTTTATATCAATAATCAATGCATCAAGATAGGGGGATTAGGATAGAGGTGGTAAGATTTGAAGGGATGAAAATGGACCAGCGCAACACAGCATGGGCTTATGCTATTACAAATGAGGTGAAAGTGACGGTCGCGAAAACTGTAAAATTGTTGAAAGCCAAATTTTGCACGTAAAGTTCCAATCTTTATCCAAAGGTAACATGCACATTTTGGAAAATTCGATTTCAATCCCACGTAGAATCTTCCTAAATCGATACTACGCGAAATCAAAAGAAAAAAAGAAAACTACGCGAAATCTCGATTTTGCAAGTTATGGTTAAAGAAGATTACTTTGTTGGGAATGCAAGTTATGGTTAAAGAAGATTACTTTGTTGGGAATGACATGACTCATAAGAGTGTGCTTGTTTGGACAGCTTCTATTTTGTGTTTTACACTAGAATTCATTTCCCATTTTCAATACTCTCTCCAGCAAGAATAAGATGTCATTTCATTTGATTTCTTGAAGAGAATAAGATATTTGACATCAGTTTCAGTGCATGAGAAATTGAAGTTTAGTACAGAATGAATGAATTGTCAACGATAGAAAGCAGCAACAGCAGCATCCAACCATGTTTTGCTACACGTACAGAAACAAACCAGTTCAGCGAGGCGCCTTCTTCTTCCCAGCAATAGCGACCTTCTTCCCCTTCAATGTGCGGCAATTGTTTTTGGTCCTCTGTCCTCTACAAGGCAATCCCTGAATATGCCGAATGCCTCGGTAGCACTGGATCTCTTTTAACCTTCTAATAGCAAGGGCAGTGGACCTCCTCTGAACATATTTCACAAACAAAAAGAAACAAAAACCATTGTCACTTCAAAGGATTAGAAGGAATTTACTTATCCAGAAAAGTTGTATCTGGTACTAATGAGTTACATGAAGGAATTTCTGCCTTTTACACATAACCTTTCTCAATTCTCAGGGAAGAATGATAGTTCTTCTAGGTCTTCCTATCCTACTAAGATATAGAGAATGCTTGAGAACTAGGAAAATATCAGGGTAACTTGTGTATCCTCTATTCTGTCATTACCATTTTGGAAGAGTAGCTTTCCTCTAAATGCCCTTTTTCTACATCATTCCTGCTAAACTTTACCAGTGCTGCCAGATAACTACAGATAGAACGCATATCATCAAATCAATCCACTAGTAGTCAATTTAACTTCAAGACCAATTTTCAAGAAATCATGTCTGGTTTTTCTGGGTTTCAATGCTACTTCCTCCGCTTCACTGGAAGAGTTCAATGGTACAACTGTTATGAGTCGATACAACTCCAAAACGGACTCTTTTAATGAAACGGACGAAGTAATACACTTTTTTCTCTGTAGATCTTAAATAAATATGTTCCAAATAGCCAAAGCAGCATCCAAGATCACACCTTGAAAATGTTACTCCAAGAAGCAGCATCTTACCTACCCAACTAGCTAAACCCTTCTCAGTTTCTCCCTAAAAGAAAACCTTACAAACAACTTTGCCAAATGAAATTACCACACTGAAACAAATAGCATCATATCTCCAAACAAGTGAACAATCAATTAGGCACAATCAAATTTCATTCCAGATACCAATTAAAAGAAATATTAATCTGCGTCAATAATCCAAACTCACAAATTTGACAGACATTGCTTTCCTCAAGAAACCATATTCCTAAATTCCTGATACCAAACTACTCAAAACCCTCCTAAAATCCCTTCAAATTCCATTACAATCACCACAAAACAACTCTATTGAACATAAATAAAAAATTTAAATAAATAAAATAAAATAAAAAACATTGGATTGAGCTCTGGAAAGAAAAAGAACTTACAAGGTCCCCTTCTATCATGTACTTAGAGACTTCTTCACGGAGGGTGGTTAGCTCTTCTTCAGAAAAGTCCTTGGTCAGTTTATTCTCCATTCCAAGGTCACATAATATCTGCTTAGATAGAGTTCGCCCAATGCCATGTATATATTGCAAGGAAAACTCGATCCTTTTGTTGTTTGGTATCTCCACTCCTCCCACACGGGCACATTTCACGCTCAATCCGCCAACCTAAAAACAAAATTCCAAAATTAAGAAAGACACAATCTTTATGAAGAACCCACAAATCAGTAAAAGGGAAAGAAATTTCTGATAGAAAAACAAAAAAAGAACCACCTTGGGAAGAACTGATGAGTTGGGGAAAGAGAGGGAATTGATGGTGGATTTTGAAGGGCTAGTGTTGCAAATGAGGGAGAGTGAAGGTAGTACAGGCAGTGCAAGGGTATGCGCCATAATTCCCACCAATTGGTGAGGCGTTGGGGGATTGAAAGTTGATAGAGGCCTAGAGCAAATCAAGAATAAGTGGATAAGAACCAAGGGGAAGCAAACGCAGGGTGACTGTAGTTGCGGTTAGTTAGAGACTTCTTTCTATTTTCTATTGAAAATTCGGTTTCATTGAAAGGGTTGGATTTAAAATACGTATAATTTGTTATGTATTTGATTTGCAAAGTACAATTTATAAAATTGTTAATTTAACACCATTTATTTCACTATACATATTATATTGTATAAATAAAAAATAAAAAAAATTAAACTGAAACTCTTCTAAAGAAATAACACACGTTTGCAAATAAAAATGTCATCCATTTAAATTCCAACAATCTTTCAACTTTACTACTATTGGCCAAATGTGAGAATTAACCGCTTGGTTCGTAAAGGGGAATGAGAATGGGAATGAGAATGATAATAGTGGAGAATGATAGTAGAGGGAATGATAGATGGTGTTTGGTTCACAAATAAACTTTTTATGATTAAAATTTTTTTTTATTTTTTTTACATTTAAATTTTGATATATTATAAACTATTTGTGTTAAAATATATTATAATGATGAATTTTAGCACTTAAAATTTTTTTAAAATAAAAAATACACACAAAAGGAGGAAATCAAACTCATACCCCCCAATATGCTAGGATATGGAGGATTCCCTCAAAGGAGGGAATCAAACCCATACCCCAATCTAACCAAACAACAACTTTCATTTCCATACCCATTCCATTCCCATTCCATAGTCCCAAAACCCCAAACCAAGCATAAGTTTTCTTTAGTAATCCCTTTTTAATATTTGTTTGTTTTTTTGTCTTAATTAGTACAAATATTAGAAAGTTCAAATAAAAAATGAGAAAAAAGTTACAGAAAAGATGAGATTGTTAGCCTTTGCTCAGGGTTCAGAAAGTTATGCAAACTCCACATTAATACATGTTGTCATCTTACAAGTCATATTCTGGAGTTCATTAACAAAATTTTTGAACTCCCAGAGAAGATGGATCAGCTCAGCTAAAAAAAACAAAACCAAAAACATCTAAAATTTCCCTTACAAGCACAGCTACTTATCATCATCAAAGTAATACTTTTCTTCAGGATTCTTCTCCTTCTACTCTCTCTGTTGCAATTTCAATATCCCCAACACCAACATCAACATCAACAGCAATGCTTTGATGATGGTGATGATGATGATGATGCAACACAAAACCTGATGGAGGGCTATCCACTGAAAGTGTGCCTTCCAATACCTTCACTACTTCACTGATTGAAGGTCTCAGAAATGGCTGATTCTGCATGCACCAAATGGCTATTTTCACCACTCTTTCTGCAGCCTTCAAGTCATCGCTGTCGCCGATGAATTCCTTTTCTTGACATAACTCATCAAGCATTTGCTGCAGACTGTCCCCATTCACATCTCTCTTGCAGGTAACAATCTGCAGCAGCAGCTTTCCGAGCATGTACACATCCTTCTCTGATGGAGTCTCTGAAGAAGATGCTGCTTCCTTGAAGACTAATGTTCTCAATCCAAAGTCTGTCACTTTAGGAACAAAGTTTTCATCAAGCAAGACATTTTCTAACTTTAAGTTCCCATGGATAATGCACTGCTGGCACTCGGTGTGAAGGTAAGCGATGGCGTGCGCAACTCCAACAGCAATGTGCAGCCTTTCTTGCCAAATCCTTTTACTTTCATCCAGCTGACCATGCCCAAACAGCCACTCATGTAGTGATCCATTTGGAACATACTCATAAACAAGAAGCTTGTGCTTCTGTTCAAAGCAGAAACCTTTGATTGAAACTAGATTTCGATGGTGTGTTCCACCCAAGGTAGAAACTGCAACTCGAAACTCTTTCTCAGACACAACAACTTCGCTTAACATTTTGGCAACTACAACTGTTTTGTTGGGAAGGGTGCCTTTGAAATGAGAAGGGCCAAGTGGAGTAGCAAAGTTGTTAGTCAGCTCCTTAATCTCCTCAAAATTAAGCCTGATAAGAGCACTGTAGTGGGGATTCATTTGAGCATCTTTCCCGAATGGAATGCGCGTTTGAGCCTTAATTTGTCCTCTCCTCTGCATTATCCAAAATACAAACAGCTCCATGCTCACAACAAAGATAACTGTCACAAAAGCAATCAGTGCTATAGCCCCAATGAAGACTCTAATGTTTGCTCCACCGGCTTTTCGCCTGGCAGTGGAAACAGATGAATATATCAACCCCGAATCGCCATGAGGGTTCACATTCTGGGCTGCAACTGCCTGTGGAACAGAACATACCTTCAAATATGAAGTGGCAATAACAGAATGAGTAGTATAACCACTAATAAAGCTTGTTCTTTTGACAGTGCAGAGTCCCGAACCATCATTCACCGAAGTCACTGCAACGCAGGTGGAATCATTAGAGCAATAGTTCTGACAATCCCTTTCACTCAGGAACATCTTAACATCATTCGGCGGATAAAGACCATAAAGAACTGTTTGTGTCAAAGGCACCATGCTGGTACGCATTCTGCAGTTCCCTAAATCCACCATTTTTCGGCACCCTGAACTCGAGCCACTTAAATCACCTGCAGGCGAAGAAGTTTCCCAATCCAAAGACTGAGAATACATGCAACTACAAATAGGGCCGGTCGAGTTATATGTACACACACTATATAAACCACAGGAACCAAACACATTGCATTGCTCCTCCACAGCTTGCCATCCTGCTTTCCATTCCAGGGCTGTGCTGTCCCAAGAGTATATTCTCAAGTTTCCATCTTGGTCTAAACTAACGTGTCTGAGAGTCCTAGATAAGTCCCCAACATCCTTACTTGAAACAGACCAAACAAACTTGTTAGTATCATCGTACAATCCAAAAACTCCATCATTGTCAAACTTTGCTTCCTTAACAAGCAGAGCGGTTCTAATCTGGCTCGTCCAGTAAGTCACATTATGCTCCCACATGAGCTCAAGCTCACCAGACTTGCTAATCACCAAACTGTAATAACTTACGGTTGATTTTGTAGAAAGGGCTCGAAGGTTTTGGGGATAATGGAGAGACTGGCCAGGAAGTAAAGTATTTGTAGGGCTACTGAAACTTTCCCACAAAACCTTATCTTTACCATCCAAAAGAACCAGATTTCCATTGTCCAAAAGACTGGCCTTGTTAATTCCTAAAAATGAAGTATCACTGCTCCATACAATATTGCCATTTTGATTTTGAACCAAAACTAGCCTCCCATCCATGTCAAGCCTAATTGTGGAGTTAATAGAAACTTTAACACCTCCACCAACAGTCCAAACAGGTAAATTTACAGTTGCATTTCCCAAGTTATACCAAATGCCGACTTCAAAGCTATCAAGATCATCATTACCATCTCTTTTTAGGAACCCAAATGAAAAAACCCCATTTTCAGACACCCAATTCCTACTTTGGCTCATCCCATTTATTTCGAAACCAAGAGGGACTGATACCATAGTTGAATCATCACAAAATATTCCATTTAAGGCAGAACACAACAACAGAAGCAAAACAATTGAAACATTGCTCTTACCTGAAAAATGCTTGATTTCCACAACAGAAAGAAACATTGTTTCTTTCAGCTCCAAGAACAAAAAAATAGGGTAGAAATCAAAAGTAAATGAGTGGCAAAAGTAACACTTAACAAATGGATGAGGTTAAGGTGGATAGGAACTGAGGGATGGAAAGTGAGTCCATATCAGTTTATGTGTGTGTTCAAAAGGGTAGAGTGGATGATGGATGCCCTTTTCAGTTTTCACTTGAAACTTGAAAGAGAGAGTAAGCAGAAACCCATCTGTGTTTGGGCAGAATTTCAATTTTCTTTTTCAAAACAGAGGGAAAAGGAAGGTAAAGATTCAGCTGGACTAGTTTGGTACCTTTTTAGGAAAACAAGATTCTGATTGCCTCTCTAATTCTATATCCCACTACAAAAAGAAGAATAAGGGACAGTCCTCTGCTCTCCTCACTTCTTTTTTGAAACCACTAGTACAGTACATTATCTTACTAGTTTACTTAAAAAGTAGAGATTTTTTTTTTATGCTGTAAATTTTGTTAGCAAAGCTTGTCTTTTTGGATTAGATTAGGGTCAAGCATGCTCATCCATAATAATAATCAATACATTTCGGTATTCTCTTTCTGCTTTTCCTTTTCTGGGGTCAAAATTTTTTGCTGCAAAAGGCGATATCCCTCGCCCGCAGGGCCTACACCGCCCAGCCCCATGAGCCTCGTGTGGGAGGTAAATCAGGGTGACTCAGCGATAACATTGGCAGGAGGACCAGTGTCTGGTGCCCACAAGGATCCACCCCCCACATTGGGGGGATGAAAATCCCACACTGCGGCTGCCAGGACTCGATCCTGCGTCCTTGGCTGCAATCTGCTGCCAAGTTACCAACTGAGCTAAGCCCCTGGAGGCAAAAAAGGGTGCTAACGGGAAGCCCAGATTCGAACCCCGTCAACCCCTTAAATTTGCAGGGAAAGTCCCCTTAAGTTGTTGTCCGCCGGACTCTAAATATTGCATGTCAACAACAGGAGTAAATGTTGGAAACCCCACAGTTTTTAAACTCTTTCAAAGAACTCTCATCAAAAGTTGATAGATAGAATCAGCAAATGCTCTTTATACCGAACCCCAAAAGTGACCTCTCTGTTTTTTTTTATTTCATTTCAGAAAAATTATTTTTTTTTCTTAAAAATTTTATATAAAAAAATAACATTATTTTTTACTAAATTCACAATTTAAAATTTAAAATTTTCTCTAAATTTTTACTCACATAAATTTAAAAAATAACATAATTATTATATTTTTTATTCTCTTTTTTATACAAATTCTAAAGAAAAATTTCCCCCAAAATAAAATTTTTTTCGAAACAAAAAATTTCTCATTCCAAGCCACAAAAAGAATAGAGAAAAGTGATGGAAAAGCAAAACAGAAAATACTGTACACTCCTAGTAAAAAATTGAAAAATGTAACCACAAAATTAATGTTGTAAAATGATACTTGTGCAACATATCCTTTGCCCATGTTTCATCAATGGTTGCCATGTGAATATTTTGAACAACAACTATGTTTCAATGAACTTTCCATATAAAAGACACACTTTTCATTTCTTATGTTATAATTAGTGGCAAAGTAATTATGGTACTTTTAACCCCTTCTTGTATATTCTTCTGGCAAAATAGAATCTTTTGCAAGTGAAATGATAATCTATGAGGAGCCAACCAAATATCATTTTATTATATACTGAAACATAAAATATTATCACTTCGTCATGCGATGCGTCCAACAACAATGGTCCACTTCAAATTGGGAGATTATTGGTATTCACAGAACCAAAATGAAAAAAATTTGCAGTAGCTATAGAGACATTTCCAATTCTGCTTTAGGAAGCAATGCTGCTTGGGTCCAACCTAGTATGCTAGTATCCAACATGAACAAACAACAAAGAAGAGGGCTTCTGGTTTCCCATACATTGATAAAGCTGAGCCAACTAGGACAAGACAATTCTACTTGGAAAATACAGTAGTATAATATATAAGGTCTCTGTGGCTTGAAGCTGGAAGGTTTTTAAATTTTAAAAAATTTCTGGGAATTAATGGATGGAGAATTTGAAATGGAAGGGAAGTAGGGAAGGGCTGGGGTGGGGGGAACACAAGTCCCTTTAGAGATTTGTGCAGAAATTTGCAGATCTCCTGGGAATTGTTTGGACGGTAAAGGACAACCCCATCCATGCTTTGTAGTATTTCATGACCACTTTGTCTAGCAGCCACACCTCTCCTCCTGTCCTCCATTCATACATGTTACAAGTATTTTCCTTTTTGTGCACAACAAAAACAAAATCATTATCTTTCACATTTTCTTTCAAAATACTAGTCAATTCTTGGTTGCATTTGCACATACACTATTTCTTTTTCTTCTTAACCTTGATATGTGTGACACGCATTAGTATCTTCACCATAATTATATAATAAGAAAGCATGAATGGGGAGTTTCTAAACAATTTTTTTTTTTTCTAATCTAAAATAATGTTGCACTTTTTCCTTAAGGATGAGTCAATTGAATTAGCTCTTAATATAGCTAGCTAATTTTTTTTTTTTTTTTTTGGTTTAAAATTATGCTTACTGCCAAATACATTATTATTCGACCTCGTAATAATTGTCCTCGCTCGAGAGAGGGTGCTTCTCCACCTTAAAGCAGCACAAATTCGACATGTGAAGGTATTAATAGCGGAGCAGTTGTTTGGCAAGATTTCTATAGAATTCAACGTTGTCAAGGCGACGACGGCCCTCGAATACAATGGACGATTGCGAGGGTCAATGATTATCCTCTTTAGGGCAACACCAAGTACTTCACAAGGTCTGCTTCCTCTTTTGATGTCCAAAGTATCTCAACGTTTTTAAGATTTTGGAGGGGGAAACCACATGTGGCGGCATCGGTACACTAAAAAATGGCAGCACGGGCCAACAAAAACCGATCATTCTGAAAACCCAAGAAAAGAAAAGGCATCAAGGGCTAGAATCGAAAAGTAAACAGAAAATCTTTAACTCAAAACAACATCAAATTTGATAAGAAACTTTTCCGAGTTGGGAGATGCCCTCATTCAAGAAGTAAATCCAATCAGGCTATTGTCCCCCATAATGCAATGAAGAAACGTTTGGTTCAATTGTGGAACTGCAACTTCTCTACCCGCCAGTTTACACATTTCGGTGATTTTTAAGGTAAGAATCTCTATTTGTGACAGATAGCAGGAATGACCATAGCAGAGATATTTGTCTGGATGTAAGCCTGCATCAAACACACTTCCAAGAGCTTGGGAACATTCTTAAGCACCACATAGTTTTCATTAGTAACTTTGAGCGAAACAATATTTGAATCGCTTACAGTTATTAATTTGGGACATAACCTAAGGATCTCCAGATGTTTCAGCACGAGAGATGGACCACAAACTTTCAACTCTTTTAAGTTTTTCCCCTGCTCTTACCACCACGAGATGTTCAAGAAAAGGGCAATTGTGCAAGAAAAATTCGACAACGGATCCAGGCACGTTTACATCATTCATTCAACGTCAAAGCCCTGAGGGACTTATAGCCATCATTAAGGAGGTGGAGGTGGAGGTGGAGAGGAAAATCATAAGGTTGTCTAACCGGTACCTCAAAATCTGCAGGAATACCACCATACGGTAGCAAGTTCAAAACTAGCTAGGTCCTTGAAAATGCATACCGAAGCCATTGATCAATGTCATTTTTCCAGGATTGATCCAAATCAACGCGAATTCTGAACTCATCCAAGGAAATAGCTTTGTGTGATCGCAAAATCTTGTTCACCCACTCAACATACTTGGATTGGGACCATTGCTCCTTGTGTACTTGTCTGTTATCTCCTCATTTTTCTTCAACCCCTGCTTCCAAGATTTTTGTTTCATCAAAATGAAGCCCAACAACGTGTGTCCAAACATCTATCCAAAGTTTTGACAAAACACTTGTCCTTGCAGCACCTTCGAGCGTCAAAAAGGAAAGGATATGCACAAGAATCTCATTCGGGAGATGACTAATCCGATCCACCACGAGTCTAGGCTGTTTGTTTGCCTTTCGACAATCTTTTTCTTCTTTTTCTTTTCATTCTTGTTAATAGTGATTTCCCCACTCATTTCTCATCCTTGTTATAGTTTTGTTTAGCATTTTATTTTTAGTAGTTGTTTATTTTTATTTTCAGTCTTCTCTTCTTCTTTTTTTCCTTTTACGGAAAATTAATTATCTGAATTAAAAAAAAAAAAAAAGAAAGTCCAAGTTGAAACTCGAAATGTTTATTTTTATAATCATTTTTAAAACTTTAATGGGAAAGAAAGACAACAACGAGGCAACAGAGAAACTTCAATGGGTACAAAGCCCAAGTTGAATTGGGCTTACCACAATAATTGGTGACACAGATAGTGATGCTGGGCCACCTTTAATCAGGTGATCGAATGTACAAGTTTTAGTATTTTAGCAACGCAAAAGAAAAAGAATAATGTTTCTTGCACATAATATGTGCAAGAATTTGTGCACATAAAGTGCATAAAGTAGGCCAATTACCTTTTTTGCCCTTTAGTGGATTTTTGATGTGTACTGCACTAAAGGGCAATAAAGGTAATTTGGCCCACTCAATGCACTTTATGTGCAAAAAATCTTGCACATATTATGTGCAAAAAACAGTATCCAAAGAAAAAACCTTCACCAGTGACAAAAAGCACATGATAAACTGTTATGTTTAATTTGGGATTTCGTATCTCTTATAGAGGTGACAATCGAATCGTGACCCAAGTTGGTGGATGGCTACGGGCTCCCTTAGGTTCTTAGAAGCGTACCGTGCCATGTGGCTAGCAATCCGTTGGAGATTGCTTCCGCAAAGTCTTAACCGTCAGACGCAATCAGCAGTGCCTTTAGTGGGACGGTAAGAACGAAGTGCGACTTGGAGGGACTTAAACGCTAACGATGACAAATTAACGTAGGCAAAATGTAGATTAAGAATGGTCAAATCAACTAACAAATGCTTAACTTACATTAAAATCGGTTATGGTAGCAGATGATAAAATATTATGCTCGATTTGAGATATAGTATCGTATCAAAAACTATATCTTAAAGGCTAGTGACGAAGGAATCATATATATTTTGAATTGAACACAATACAATACTTGGATCGATGCAGTGAATGTGATGATAATGTACCCAATGATTTGGTGATCATCACCATCGATCTCTTACCCAATTAACTTTCTAATTTTCTTTATTTATGGATTCCGATTAGCCAAACAGTAGTAATCGATCAGACTCAAATTTTTAAAAGAAATGAGGATGATGAAGAAGAACAACGTACATTAATTATAACAATGGAGAAAGGCATTAATCATTAAGTTAAGTAATTGCATGATAGAAAAATTTTATGGATAAAAATGGTGTCCCAGTGAAGTTGGAACAGTTAAAACTAATAAATAAACAGAGGTGCAATGGATCTACGTACTAAAAGTGTGTTGCCAGCTGAACTTACAGATATATTATGCTCATGCATGCATGCATGCTGAGTGAGAGTACTAGGATCAGATCGATGATTTAATGATGTCGTAGTTTTGTCTGTTTGATCCATCTTTTATTCTTAAGATCGATCGACAGGGATGGGATGGTCGATCGATCTGGTAGTTTTGGTTCCTATTTTCCGATTGTTTGTTGTGCACACAACACACAAACAGAAACATGCATAGTTGTGATCGATTTTCAGATTTTGTCCAGAATGAATGAATGAATGATGACGATGAAATTTATAATAAATTGTATATTTTTCAAACTAAACTAAACTAATTTGTGGGATCATTAACCATTTTAATTAATCTTAATCTTAATTGAGTTTAATGATGACTTGGTCTTAGAAAGGGATTCTTAACTTAACCTTCAAGAAATGAAATTGGACTAACTATCCATCCGTTAAGGTGTGAATTAATTCCTGCCTCTTTTTCTTGAAACGTGTAGTACTTCTTTAGGCAAAGAATTATTAATTTCATTATAAAAGTCAAATTTACCAACACTTAGGACTTATAAGTATTACTTTGTCAGATACAAATGGAAGAATTTTTTTTATTTCTAAATTTATTTTGTTTGAATTGAAGAGTCCTCATATTTTTCAATTTTCCTTTTTTTCACTTTCATACTTTTACCATGTCTTTGGCTACTGTCAAAATCATAAAATATTGGAAACAATAATAAAACCAAACCTTGAATTCAACCAATCGTAAATGAGTTTGAATTAACAATAAATAAAAATTTTAAAAAAAAGAATCGTTATAATCAAGGACGGAGCTACCTTTTAGCTTAGTGGGACAATTGCCCTACCTCATTTTTTTTTTTAAAGTACCTCTCGTGTTGTATAAAAATACCTAACTTTGCACCTATCAAAATAAATTAAAAATAGGTGTAAAGTTAAAGATAAATTAAATTAGTATTTGAGAATGAACTCTTTCAATATCTTACTAAGGATTTGGCCTCGCCTCGCCCCTGATTGTAGTTTAACAATTATAAAAATTTTATAGTAATAGTAATAATAATGTTGATGAATACAACTACTATTCTTCATATTTAATTAAAAGAACAGGTTAATATTTATATTTCGGAAAAAGAAAAAAAAAAAAAAAAGTCCATTCAATAATTCCATAAGTTGGACATTTGGTGAATGAGTGGCAGTCGGCAGATGAAGAAACATAATGGATAACGTGGTTGTAAAATTCAGACCTTTTCTTTTCTTTTTTAAGTTTTTTAAAGGAAAAAAAAAAAAAAAAAAAAACAGCTCATTTGTTATAAAATAATAGTAGAAAAAATATATATTTTTTGTAGTTTTGTGTATGATTTCAAAATCCAAAGTCAGAAAAGTGCATAAAGTAAAACACCCTCAGAATTCAAATTTGAATGAAAAATTCCCAAATTCCAACCTTAAAGAAGAAAGAGCCAGTTGACTATGGAAAGGGTTCTTTCAAGATTGCTTAGTTTTTACTTTGCTTCATAAACTATATTAATGAGATCTTTTGTCTGTCCCGCTTGTGTCTTTTCTTGAAAATTTATATTATGGGACTCGCTTCTCTATTATGAGATGATAAACAGAAAAACATATATGGAACAGACAAAAAATCTTTTGATCTCGTTCGTTCGTATGAATGATTCGGTAAAGAAAATGAAGTATTTTATTTTGACGAGTAAATTCATTGAATGACATCATGCATCTGTTCCACCGTCAACACTACTGGACCAGGTCATAGTCATTGTACGCGGAAAATTGTGGGATCCATTCCATCCCCCACAAAACACTTTCCAATCTTCCCTTCCCTTTTGGTTCCAACTTCCAACAACATTTGTTCTACCCAAACAATACTCAAAACTAGTGTTGACCAGTCATTTTTATCTCTGTCTGTGTTTGAAATTGTCACGGTCGTAAATCAATCCAACGTCTTGCAAAACACTCCAAGCAAAGAAAGAAGAAATGATGATGATATTTGCGGGCGAGGGATATCGCCTTTTGCAGCCAAGAAATGATGATGATATTCTCTTGTGTGTTTTGTTTCCCTTTGTCAAATAGAAGGAATGATAAATAATGTACAACCTACATGGTTCTGATGTACACTGCAACAAAATTGTGTACATCAGAAACTGTCAAAAAAATTCTACAAAAGAATGACAAAGAATGCCTAGCTAGGTCATTTCTTGTGAATATTCACACCCCAAAAAATTAAAATTAAAATTAAAAGAAGAAAAGAATGAACTATAATATTTGCCTATCCCCTCTGCTGTAATGGTTCTCAAACTGTCTTCTTTGATAATGGTGAAGACTGAGCACCCTTGCCAATAAGGTGACTGTTGAATCTTTGCATCAAACTCCCACCACTTCTTGGTGACAAATTTGCTTCTTCTAAAGCATGGCATTGAAGCTCTGATGGATAATCTCTCAAGCACCCTATCCTTGGTCCAGCTCCAGTGCTCCATTTGCAAGAAAGTTTTTCCCCCAGCTGATATGATTTGTTCCCTTTGTGTGAATTGATCCTCTGGAGAATGGACTCCTCCGAGACTTCCTCTTCTTTCATTGCATCAACCTGTGGAAATGTTTCATCCGCGGATTCATATCCATCGGATGGCGATTCTGGTGGAGAGCTGCTGGATTCTGTTTCAACTACTGCTTCATTCTCAAACTTCAATGACTCTAACAACCCCTCATTGTTTGGGATTTCAAGGTTTGCCAATTTACTAGCAAAGGCGCGAAGCGACCTGGATTGAGGTGCTTCTGCAGCAGCGCTATCTCCCGGTTTGTTGGGTTCTGCTGTTGCATCATTCTCCTCCACTTCCAGGACCAAGTTTTCAGCCAAATCCTCTTCTGAGTTATTCCTCATATGTCCACTGCTTGCCCTTCCTGATGATTCTTCTTCTTCTTCATCGTTGGAGTCAAGCTGAATAGAAAAGCATTAAACCGAATTTAATCAGAATTGGTGTTTCATCTTCCAGTTCATAATACATAACCATGTAAAGAAACAGTGAAAAACAACAACATGATCATGAGTTAGATTTTATACCTTAACATCACTGAGATCCACATTGTTGTCCTTCAGAAAGGAAATGAAGTCCTGAAAATTTTCAGGCGTAGGTCGATAATGGCCACTGTGAGGCCAAACAGCCTGTGGAAAACCAGCAAAGAAATTCGTGGTTAATAAACAAACTTGGTAATGAAATGACATTAAAAAGATTGCTTTTTTGCTTGATTTTGTACATTTAAGTTGCAATTAGTCCATACCTTTAGAACACCTTTATCGACAACCAGCCTCCCGGCGGCTAATGTGGCACCGCCAGCCAGAAAACTAGAATGCTGGAAAGTTCCCTTCTTTTTCTGGCCGACATACATGGTCCTGGTTGTGCTAAGAACAAAAATCCATTTAGCTTTTGGCTCTGCAGAGGTGTCAACCAACTCTCGAGTCTGCAGATATACAAGTTTCCCATCTTCCACCGCAACTTCATAAGCCTTTCTTTCGATCTATCATCCAGAATACAAAATTATCAGTCAACGATACTTTTAAGCCAAATCAATCTCCAATAAAATGTTTTGAAACTGATGATCTAAATGAAGAAGAATGCATACCGGCCCGAGATACTTGATGCACTGCTGCTGAAGGTTCCATCGAGGACATTTGTCGACAATACTAACCTCTTTCCCTTCTCCTATATCAAGCCTGCATCCAATGAATCAAAAACAATAAGTTCTTTTACAAAATTTCCATCAAGAACTGAATTTACTTCGGCAAAGAAAAACTTACCAATAGAAGAAAGGCTCTTTGCTTTGAGAATGCAGCCATTTGACATAATAGAAATGCAAATTGTGTCCATATCGATGTCGAGGGTCAATCTGCATAGCATAGATAGGCAATCTCAGATCAGCACAAATTGCAAATGAAGAAAACATAAGAAAAACAAAACAAGGTCGAATCAATCAACATACCGCCTCGAGCCAATGTTGCAATGCAAGTTTCTGTGCCTTTGAATTCTTTGATAGTCCTTTTCCCACCTTAGCAGCTCTTGTCCTTGCTCTTGACCACCTTGAAATGGCAGTCTCATGTTTATCAAGATCAAAGAATGATATGGAACTATGCTTGAGTTCTGCAAAGTCTAACAGCTTCCACCTAGAAAACCATCAAACAAAAAGTCAGATTCAATCAAATTATCAATAATAATCTCATTCAAATTCAACATTAACAAACAGCAAAAAAAAAAATAATAAATAAATAAAACTTACCAACTCTGCTCAATAAGAACCGCACAATCAGCCAACTTTCTTCTAGTCCTGAAGCTTTTGTACACTTTCTGCAACTTCACAGCAGCTTCATGCTTCAGGACTGGCAATTGTGGCACCTCAACAACAACTTTGCTCTCCACACCACCCATATCATCACAACTTTCAACAACAACATCAGAGGAATCGGGCGCCTTGTCTTCATAATCACCAATGGATTTCACAAGAACAGAGTCAAATCCATTATCCAGATCACAGTAAGCACCCAATGGACACGACGATGAAACACCCATGCAACTTCAGACTAATTTTGAACACCTTACACAAACTGGGCTTCCTGGAAATGAATTAATCACATCATCATTAATATACAGTATCCCCGAACAAAAGCACTAGTTACAGAAAATAAGATAAAAACAGCACAGAGGCAATGGAATAAGCTGTCAAATAACGTAAAATCAATAGCACGAGGATTGCAAATTTGGGCTACCGACAGAAGAGAAATGAATAAAATAAAGAGAGCACATTTCTAATCGATCAGAATTGGTCGAGAGAGGCATTTAGAAACCACCTAAGAACGTACAAACAATTTTGGCTGAAAGGTTCAACACAGACCCACAAACTATCGGGAAACATAAGAAATTTGCCATTTGCAGCACATTGGCAATAGATTCTTGGCGTTCCGACTCGTTTTACATTCTACGAAAAGATAGCATCTTTTCGCACAATATGCCTGATAAAACCTCAATACAGAGCAAGGACACAAATCCCATTTCCGAAAAAACAGACAAAATTTTCGCAGAAACAAAAGGAACCCGCGAACCATTTCATCAAGATATTCTCAAAAAATACAAAAAACATTAAGAAACCACGTGTCCTAAACATAAAAAAAGCCATCTTTTCTATAAGAAGCAAACTGAAAAAGAAGAGGGAGACTCTACCTTTATGTAACAAAGAATTCGGAAAATAGGGAGAAAGTTTTTGTTGAGCTAAGAAGATTATCAGTATAACCCAACTCAAAAAAAGACAGAATCTTGGAACAGGTTTCTTGTCTCAGGTACAATGCATATGGAACGATGGCTAATGTGTTCTTGCCTTTTTGGACTGCAAATACGAAACGTTGCTTTCTTGGAAGGTGAATAAATGGGAAGAGGAGAGGAGGGATTCACTATACTTTTATAGTAGTAAGCAGCCTACTGCCAAACCAAAGTGAGTTGGGAGGGCGTGACGCCCCACCATGGCACGTGGAGTGGACTCTTTTTACGACAAAAGGCTCCATTCATTCCATTCTGAAATTTAATTTGTTCTATGACGATTAACATATCTCACACAAATAGATAATAAACTTGTTCCGAACTTTGATTAGTTACAAGGAGACCGTTTCCATTTGGAAAGTAAACAAAGATAGAGTTTAATAGTCAAAGTGCAAAATTTCAATTCAATTTCCATTCATTTGACTCTCTTATTCAACTTTATTTACCGTCTCGATAAAATACTCTTATTTTGTAGAGGAGATCATTTATATTCGAGAATTCAATGTATCCTCTCTCACTGTTAATGCACCTTTAAATTCACATTTTATACTCTTATTAATATGATTACATGTAATTTACAATCAACACCTACTTAAAAATGATAGGTATAAGTTGCGAAAATATTGTTAAATTATCAATTTTAATTGTTGTATCTTATCATTTTTTAAAAAAAAAAGTTACATATTTTTAGAGAAATTGTAAATCTAGAAAACACAAATTTTTATATGAAATGTAAAAATATTGGTTTTTCATCTCTGCCCTTTATACTTTTTTATCCCTAAACAAACAGTGGTAGAATTTATCCATCAAATCCAAACCAAGCAGTCTACTTATTCTATTGGATTAATCAATCAAATCATAAAAGGTTACTTGATTATATATGTATGTGTAAGCAATTACCTATATAGTTATAGGTTGACCTGAAATTAGCTTGCAGCTGAAGTTTCTAGGCCAGAAAAAACTATGAATAACCTCCACAAGTTTGATTTTTTCAGGGACTCCAAAATTTACCATTTGACAAATTCAAATTTACATAAAGAAAATAGAGAATATTCACTAACTTTAATTAGTTAATGAACCCTCTTTCATTTTAAATTGACACGGGTAAAAATCGAATCTCTAACTTTTAAGTGACACTCTATGCGTCACAACTGTAGAGCACTTGAAAATTTGCAGTCAAAATAATTTATCCCAAAAATAAATAAATAAAAGGAGGGATTAAATTGAAGTTACAAAATGGATGACTGTTCAAAGGTTGACCAAGACACCTTTTTTTAATCTGAGATCATTGATACGTAAGCATCCACATAAGTCTTTGTGGTTGAGTAGTCTCCAAGGCTGATGCAGTTTACAACAAAAATAAAATAAAAATATTAAGAGCTGGAACCTTCCACATAATTGATTAATTAATTAGTATTATGAATTAGTTTAACTTAATTAATTACAATGTTTTTGATGATGTGTGTGCTTAGGTGTTTATGACAGTGTTAATTACGGCGTAATTAGGTTCATAATATTCATTATATATTAATGAATGATGGATTGATAAAGAATTACTTTCTTAAATTTTTATTTTATATTTATTTATAACTACAAAAATAATCTGAAAAACAATTGTAGTCTTCCACTTTTTGACTAAGGGTTCAACTGTCATTTGGACCAGTCAGGGCATCACAACTGTTACACTAAGGCTTTGTTCTCTTGTGGAAATTTTTTAAGAATCATCACTTTTTTTTTCAAAACTTTACACAAAAAAACAACTTCACTTTTTCAACAATTTAAAATTAAAATTTTAAAATTCCCTCTAAATACCTACTCACATAAATTCAAAAAATAACACAATCATTACACTTTTTTATATCTTACCTACACAATTTCCCAAAAAAAACTTCCCTCTAAAAAATTCCTAACAAAAAACTTCCCTCCAACAAAATTTCCCTTACACAAGCCACAAGAGAACAGAGCCAGATATATAACCCTAATTATAATAGAGCCATTTTTTTATATATTTTAAATATCACATATTATTGAATTATTTTAGATAAACCTTTTTATGGAGACATATACTTAATATTATAGTATTAGAGTGAACGGCAAAAAATATCTTATATTCTCACGTTAATTTGGAATTGATCGTTGAATTTTTTTTTTTCCCCCTTGAAAAAGATCAACATATTTTTTAAAACAAGCAAGAATGGTCACTTTGACTGAGGTAGGAATCAAACTCCCGATATCTGAATGGCTCACTATGCGTCACAACCGCTGGAGCACTGGCTCATTCCTAAGTGATTGTCATTTAATCATTAATTAAGGGGTCATATATACATATAGAGTTTAATATTTGTCAGGATCATCCTGATACAAGGTATATCATGACTCATCAGACATTCAATTAGATGTTGCCACCTAATTTGTTATAAATTGATCTATTCTAGTTATTATATACTTATCCTGTGAAATCACTTTTTACCTTACTATAATACTGAACTTATCACGGAATTTTTCATTACAGATCTGCCTAAATCTTTTACCAATATAAAATAAATCACTTGGGATAGTTTAATAATTTTATCATTAATATTCATTTTTAATAAAATAAATCTCGTGACTAAGGTTCAATTATTTGTATATAGGGTATAGTTATTTCAAAATTTTAAAATAAATTTTTTTCATTGATATTCATTTTTAACAAATTAAAACTTATGACTAAGGATTCACTTATTTGTGTGTGGGGTATAGTTATTTTAATTTTTTGAGATAAATTTTTTTCGCTAATAATCATTTTTAACAAATTAAATCTTGTGACTAAGGATTCACATATTTGTATATAGGGTATAGTTATTTTTAATTTTTGAGATAATTCTTTTTCATTCATATTTATTTTTTAACAAATTAAATCTTATGACTAAGGGTTCACTTATTTGTGGGTAGGGTATAATTATTTAATTATTTTATATAAAACTTTAATGAAAAAATGAAATTATAATAAATGCAAGATTAAAGAATATTGCATATAATTATATTTAGGTTAGTAAGTATAAAATTTAGTTTTAATAAGATAATTATACTATATAATTAGAATTAATCAGTTTAGAAAGAAAAAAAAAACATGTAGCAACCTTTAATTGGATGTCTAATGAGTCATAAAATAGCTTATTTCAGGACATCTTGATAAATATTACTCCCAGACATATATATTAGTAGATATAATGATATAATTAAGCAGCCATAGGTCGTTTGTCAATTCAAAGTTTCAAACATTTACCTGTTTAAAGTTTGAACCACCTGTTTCTTTTTTCTACTTTTCCACTTATATGAATTGCTCAATCCTTAAAGCCCAATTGTCTTTTCAGATCACTTTAATTTATTATTATTATTGGTAAGTGGTTGTAGATATGATACTATTTATTAATTTAAATGACATAAATACCGTGAGAAAAATATATGTGTGCAGTCAAATAAATAAGCTTGAAAAATTATCAAGAGTTTTGTTTTCATTCAAATTTCAACTTGAAAATCTACACAAAAATTCGATCAACTATAATCCATTGACCCTCTCATTATTTAATAGGTGATTAAAGGACTATTATATGTTCGTATTTAAGCAACAGTTTGATTTATTGTTTGATTTGGAACATTATTTGATTTGTCAAACTATTAATCGATAGAAATTAGTAATTAATATATTAATTACATGCTTTCCATTAACCGTTGCTAGACTTGCGGAAAAGTTGCCATATGTTGCAAAATCCTAATACGTAATTTTTTTAGAAAAAAAAAACATGTAAAAGAAATGGACTACTCATCCACCTTTATTAACAGTATACATATAGTTGTAAAAAATAAAAAAATTGTATATATTTAATTGTTAAAAAAAGAACACGTTGGATGCCTCAGAAAAATGTCTTTTACTGGTTCCGCCACTGCATATACATATAGGGCCTGTTCTTTTTGGGTGTTTTGAAAACAATTTTGAAAACAAGTTTTGAAAAATAGTTTTATAATATAAAAAGTAGATGCTGAATAGTAAAAGGTTGTATTGAAAATGATGAAATATGATTAAAATATATTAAATTTACTGTTGAAACCAAAACCGTTTTCAAAACGAAACAAAAAGAACAGACCCATAAAGTCTTATGTACAACAGAAGAGGTGAAAATTCTTAGAGGTTTTTTTGGGGCATTCTTAGAGTTTTAATTATGTAGTGAAACTAGCTTAGATAGAATAATGATCAGATAGGTATACAGGTTTAATTGATTACTACTCCATTCTACCCAATTTAAGTGTCACTTAAGGTTGTTTTATACATATTGAGAAAAGTGTAAAAAAGACTAAATTAGCCTTATTTAAGTTATCACGTAATTCTAAATAAAAAAATAATGTATTATCCCAACACTAATTTCTATTGTCTCTCTTTCATTAAGACTGAGTATTATCCAATCCGCTTTCAATTGAAAGGCTCGTTTACATTTCTAACACATTGAAATGGAGCATTATAAATGGGGCATGTTATTTGCAGGTACCATTTTACTAAACACAGGACACTTTTTAAAATTTTAAATGGTAAAAAGACAAATATACCCTTTATAATTTCTAACTTTATTATAAAAAAAAATTTACTCAACTTTTTTAATTCAGGGAAAATCGCCTGGCCTGGACGAATTTATCTGGGAAAATCGCCCCTTCTGGGAAAATCCCTTGGTCTGGGCGATTTTCCAGATAAAATTGCCCAGGCCAGACGATTTTCCCTAAAAAAATCGATTTTTCGAAAATTTAGTGCTCGTTCGCCGGAAAAACGATTTTCCAACGAATGACCAGGAAAACCTGAAAAAAACGCCGTATTGTGGCCTTTTTTTAGGGAAAATCGCCACATGACACCGATTTTCTCTGGGAAAAGCGCCCAGTCCAAGCGATTTTCCCAGAGTTAAAAAAGTTGGTTAATTTTTTTATAAAGTTAGAAACTATAAAGGGCAAAAATGTAAATTCACGTATAAAATTTTAAAAAGTGGCCTATGAATAGTAAAAGATGACCTGGTGATAACAATTCCGTTATAAATAAGGGTAAATTTGGAACAATAAATGAAATATATTCTTGTAATGTGTAAGTGACACTTATTTTGGGTAAAAAATTTAGGCTTTAAGTGTGTTGGGTAAAATATTATATCATTCTCAACTTTTTTTTTATACGAATCGAATTATTTTTAGTTTTTAAATAAAGCATTCTCATAGCTCGATCACTTAATAAATAGGACTTTAAAAGAAGTGTTATATTTATAACCTAATTTAAATATTTAGATACTTATGATACAATGAATAATTTAATGTATTGAAATGTACGCATGATCTAAAAAATAATAATTGATAAATTAATAGTCATCATATTGGATCAGATCTGATAACGACGAGTGGATGGATTTATTGCACAATAAATATTTGGAGTATGTATCAATTATAGTGAAAGAAATACGATTGTGATCAAATCATTAAAGAAAATAAAATAAAATGAATACAAGCATACTCGTAAGTTGTTACCGTTCCAATTTGAACAATGTATAACTTTTTTATTTTATTTTATAAGTAGCAAGATATAGGGTCTGTTCTTTTTCATCGTTTTAAAAACGATTTTGAAAACAAGTTTTGAAAAATAATTTTATAATGTAAAAAGTGTATTGAAAATATAAAAAGTAGATGCTGAATAGTAAAAAATTGTATTAGAAATGATGAAATATGATTAAAATATATTAAATTTACTGTTAAAATCAAAACCGTTTTCAAAACAGAACAAAAAGAACAGGCCTATAATGCATAAAATAAATAATTTATCATTATTTTTTTTACTATTAATTGATTGGGAATTACATGTGAGAATTAATCAAAACTTGACTTTTCCAATTAAAAAAGTTTGAAATTTGACGGTTCTGATGGAACAGAGAGAATACAAAGTACAGACGGAGACGGTGGGGGGAGGGGGGTAGTGACGGTGAAAGGCGTGGTTTTGTTGGCAGCGCTGCAAAAAGTCAAAGTGACACAAAAGGAGAAATAAATAATAATATCTAAAGAAAAGGCCAAAAACGGGAGCTACTTTTAGGCATAGATAGATACAAGATATTTTTTTACGGAATTCTTGTTCCAAAAATGACCTAATTAAACCGCAATGAGTGAAAAGGTACCACTTTCTCCACAATAATAAGTGATTAAACTACTTTAGAATTCTCGATTAATGTTATTATTATTATTTTTTAATGATGTTAGAAGCGCGAAGCTTGCCAGCCAGGCTAGCTATGAGAAAGTTGGGTTGTTTGTTTGTTCTCCCAAAGTATTAGCCTAGTAGAAAGAAAATCAGACATGAAATCGTCATATCCAACTGTCATATTTCAGATCTCCATCTAATGTTGGAACCATTATATTATCAAATTATTATTATTATTATTATTATTATTATTGTGAGAAAACGAGTAGTACTAGAGTAGAGACTGTAGAGTAGAGTGGTACTTTGCAGATGTACGGCCATGTCGGTTGTCCACGTGTTCAAAACCCTTTTAACCACGTCGCCCCTCTCCATTTGCGGTGGAAGTGGACAGCTCTTTCTTCTTCTTTCTTTCTTTTAATCTATGGAGTTGTGGTTGGTTGGTTGGTTGGTAGGTAGATGTATTTCACCGTTGCCTGTTAGTCGGCAGGCACTTATTATATACTCCTTCTGTCCTACTCAAAGAGGCAATTTTAAAATATTTATAATTTATTATGGGTTATGAGGTACAACACTTAAATTAAGTAATTTACTATCATATTTTTACTTATATTCTTACTTTAAAAGTAAGGGTTAATTGTGAACCACACATTGTTATATTAGTAAGGGTATGTAATGTAAATAAATTCAAAATAAATTCTTTAAATGGGATAAATTTTTTTTTTATTTTTAAAATGGATTCTTTGAATGAGACGGAAGAAGAACTACATTTGCATTTGCATGCCCCCTTATTAATTACCATCTTCTATTATCTTCCATAGATTCACTTCCAACTTCAAATCAACCTATCCGTTTAATACTTCGTTTGTTACGTTAATTGATTTCTGTGTTATTAGAATGGGTTTTTTTTTTATATCTTAAACCTTAACTTTTGATGATGTATTTTCTCAATTTATCGCTTATTTTCACTTTCAATCTTTATTTCCATCTTTTTTTTTTTTTTTTTTTTTTGTGTTTCCCATCTAGCGTTTTTAATGAACTCCTGTCATTTTTACTATATAACACTCTAATGATATAAGTATTTACAAGTCACCATATACAGCTTCAAAGTCAACTCTTTTGATGTACCACATGAAGTAATATATACTTATTTTAAGGACCAAAAAGAAAATATTAGAAGCACTCACTCTAATTGAAAATGTAATACCCAGCCAATACTACTCTTCTCATTTTATAATGCTATATAATAATAATACTCCATACATTTATGTGAAAATGTGAAGCAAGAATGCCTGCCTTCAATTTGGTTGGGTGAGTGTGTGGATTTCGCATCTTTAATATAATTTGCTATGGATAAGAGTTTGAGAAAGAAGAAGAAAATGATACATAGTAGGAAGCTTCAACAACTGATTCCATAATATCCATGAATGGTTTAATTAACAAGTGTTAATAAGTAACCAATTATATGTGCAATTTAGCTTACAAAATTTGCTAAATACGTGGCTTAGCCAATCATTGACATTTTCATGGATCAAATTAAACCTAACAATTCAAGAATTCATTCATTAATAAAAGAAAAAAAATTAAGTGTTAGCTAGGCATCGCAATGGCAATCTTAGATTGAATCGTACCTCTTTTCTTCATTTATATATGTGTTTATATCCAGCTAGCTAGTTTAAAGGATCATGCATGATTGATTCCATCATCAATTATGTGTATCACTTACTCGTCTCTCTTAATAGAAAAGTCGTGCTTTCAAAAATTTGAAATTGGTTATGTGTTGTATCTTCACATTAATGAAAATATGACTCTTTCGAGATGAGAAGAGAATATGAAAAGTTAGAAAATGGGGGAAGATCTTAGGTTAGGTGAGCCTCCTGCTCCTAAAACTACACACCCTATTATACGGCGCCAAATGCATCTCAAGATCTCATGCATCCTAACTTTGAATTCATCAACGTCCTCAATACAAACACATTATTTATTTTTCTTTCTTTTTTTTTAATAGAAAAACCTTCCCTAACTTGTAAGAAGTTGTTACAAGTGTGTATGTGGGTGGGTGGGGTGGTGGGAGAAGGACAAGTGTGACTGTGTGATGTAAGAGAGGGCGTAAAAATTAATGTGGAATTAAAGCAGCAAGCGAGGAATGACTCACTGCCGGTTGTGACGCATAGAGTGTCAGAGATCAGGTGTTAGATTTTTACATCTGTCAATTCTACCTCTTTAGAGTGTATCCTGACTGTACTGGACTCTACAAGCGTGTCCCTAATTTCGCTCTTTCCCGTCTCTCGTATTTAGAGTGCAACAAGCTCGTTGTATTGGTCATGTAATAGTCCTGAATTAATAGAAAAAAAAAAAAAAAAGTAGCAAGCGTGTTGGCGTTGTGGAAAGACTATACTATGTGTGTAAAAATGTGGAAACAGAGGGAGATATGAATGCTAGGGTTTGTTTTTTGTTTTTTTTGTCTGCTTAAAAACGAAAACGAAAACGCGGTTGGACTTTTTTCCTTTCTCTATCTTCTCTAATACTTAAAATCCAAGAAATGGGCACCGGCACTCCCCCTCCGACGACTCCAGTCTTCGGTGGTTTTTTTTTCTTTGAAACGTATACTTTGGTGTTTGTTTATAGGCCAATCCACGCTTTCTTTTGTCTTTCTTCTTATATTTTTATTTATGTCCTACTAACTAAGCTATAACTTTTGACACATTCCTCTTTGTTTACTCCTCTCCCATGATCCCATCCGTTACTCTTACACGATATAAATATGTTAACGTTGTTGACCTAACTGGTTAAGTGAATTGACACGAATAGTTAAATAAAATATATATATATATATATTAAAATTAAAAATATCAATACACAAACCCGAACCCATCAACTCAAGTACGACACGACCCGAATCTTACTTGTATTCTCAACCAACCAATACCAAAGTAATGTGGAAGTTGGCCGCGCCCCCACCCCCATCCACATCTAATGTGTAATAATACTATAAAAGAAGACATAAAAATCAAGTCAGGTTTAATTTTGACCTTTGTGAATGCCCAGATTTGGTTCCTACGACCTTTTTTTTACTCATTCCTTTTCACTACTAAAATCAACGACTTTATTTATTTTATACCCATGACTACGACTATGACTGTGACACTATATATATATAAAAAAATTATATTTCTGTTTGTTTGTTTGACCACTTCCATTAGTAGAATAAGAAATTAACCATCCTTCGCTATCAAAACTTAACTTACACATGCAATTCCTTAGTGGCTACTCCTCCTCCTCCTCCTCCTCCTTAGTCCTGGTCTCATTCACCAGATCACCTGCGATATTCCACGTGTGCAACCGTGTGTCACGAGTCAATTTAGCTCCAATTCTTTTTATCCCTGATTTTATATGTTCATGACACAATAATTACATACTTGGAGTAGCTAGCACATTTGATCTAAACCCCTGCAATATTTATCAACACCAATGAGAAGCTGACACCAGTCAGTCAACATCACATTCCATGACACAATTCAACAAATCAGATTCCTTCATATATATATATATATACTTAGAATCCCCACACGTATAAACAAACCATCGCGTAGAACTTTTTTTGATCCATATCCTTAAATTGTCCGTTGACCAAGTTTGTTTTATTTACACCCTTCTTTTACTCCAAAAGTACTACGCCTTGTCAACCAAGTCATCTCTCTAATAATAAAGACTCTCTACACTCCACCCAACCATTCATTTTCTCTCAAATTTTCACCATTAATTTCTTACCAAAGCACTCAACACAAACCCTCAATTACTAGTAACTTGTTTCTCACACTTTGGCTAAGGCCCCCACCCACCTTTCAATCCAAGAATGGTCTCCTCCCCTTTCAAGTCCCTTGCCACTCCTATGAATCAAGTAGTGGTTAGTTAACCGAACCCATCGTGAAACCTATTCAGGGCAAAGGAAGGAGAATTTAAGGTGAGACCTACTATACTAGAAGCCATGTTCAAAACAGAACAAAAAATGGTCCCTTGCCGTGTGATTAATGCTACAAATCTATACACCATGCACACAGTAACTCTGTCAAAACAAATCCATCAAACTTGAAATTTGGGATTAATAAGCAACTTGCCATGTGAATTTTAATCTTAATAATCAATCATACTTAATTAGCCTCACCATTACCATTCACCAGACTAAGTAGGTTTTCCACCCCACACCACATCATGTGTTGAAAACTCCAATATCTTTGTTTGTCATCATACATAGCTGGACATCACTGCAACTTGTCAACACAACAAGAACCTCCAAACTACACTTTTTTTTTATTTTATCACATTTCTCTAACGCCCCACATCATGTGTTTGACTCTTGAGCTATTGCCACTTCACATTTTGCACACATTTTAACGTTTATACTCTATACTATACCTCAACTATCTAAGTGGTTGGATTTTCCAGAAAGTCAGACGAAAATTCCCAACTCAAGTGGTCAACACACAAACTACCAAAACCCAATAAACAAGTACAGAAACCAATCCCAGAATTTTCAATTTTAGGCCAAAAATGAACGAACAGGGTAGCTATACTTTAAAAACTTCACTACAAAAATGGAGTAACAAAAATAATTTTGTCAGTACTATATTATATTCAATTCTCAAAAAGACACTTTTCACGCCGTGTCCTACTGTCCTCCATGCCTCACCTCCTCAACTATCTGCAACAAAGTTTATCAACAGCTCATTCTTTTTTTTTTCTATGTTTAAGCAACTACAACCTGTTGACTCAAACTTAAAACAAGTTTAAATCTCTCAACCATAAGGAGCAAACAAAAGAAAACCACCTACGCTTGTCAAACTCCAATACCAGCCACCCTAAGGTGTCGCGGTTCACTGTATAAGCCCTAAGCATGAATCAGAGAATTGAAATGCAAACCACAGACATCTCCAATGGTGTATAAACTTGTTATAACTACTACCTTGTTAGGTACATATGATCTCAAACAGTGTGATTATTGAATAGCTAGTTCTAGGTTCATTCAGAATAACAGATTAGGCAATAGCTGGAAAGGAGTTTAGACAGCAGAGCATAAATGTTGAATATCAAGCCAATACCAAACATCTGATCTTGCTCCCTAAACTTGCATTTACTTAATGATGCAGCAATAATGACACCATACCATCTACTAACATATACTACTGCTGCATGAGAAACCAGATAGGTACCAGTACAGGACTGCCTAGAGAAGGTCAGAAAGCTCACATTTATGGAGCAATATTAACACTGCATATAAACAACCTAACCTACACAACAAACCAGAAGGTGCACATCAAGCATTCTTAATCTACCCCAAACACGTAACAATTTGACAGTTATTCATGGGCCAATAGAATGTAGAATGTTTACGATCTGAACGATAAGTGGAAAAACTATGAATATGTAAATTAACTAAGTTAAGATATAATGAACAACTTAAGGGACTAGTACCAGAGAAACACCCATAAACAACTGTATTCATTGCTGGTTTACTTCTACAAAGAACCACCCTCCTCAAGACATCAAATGCATTCTGTACTCATATAATATGACTCCAGAGCAAGAAATGAAGAATTGATGCCTCCAAACATCATGAAAGGGGTGGATAAACAACATTAAGAGGTTAGCCAGGAATGAGCTCTGCATTGACCATGGCAAGAAGAACCATAAAACATCAATTGCTGCAAGCACTTTGCGTTCATAGGTTGTTAGAGTTTTGCCAGTCCTTATTGTTTAAAATTAAAATTACATTCTAGCTTTGAAAGAGCTTAAGAACAAAGCTAATGTTAGAAGCATAAAAACTCCTACTAAAACATTCAGAGATAAAGCTATACAAACTCCTTTAAATTGGTTCAACTAAACCCAGATACATATTGCAAACTTAGCTGACCTGCATTTCAAATTACCACTAAATATTATGCAAACCATTGTAGAACCTTCCAGAAGTTATGGTAACAGGACATTTCTAGTTCAAATCACATCCAGGATAGGGGGGAAAAAAAAAGGGAGCAAGGAAGGGGATAATCAGTAAAGTAATATTCCCTCAAAGAACTCCATTGGAGTACAGTTAAGTTTATTGCTATGCTTCTACATGAATGCAGAATCAGTCTGGAATTGCTCAAGCAAATCCCACACAAACTATTTATTACTCCAAAACTTCAACTTTAAGGAAGATGTCTACTTGTGGTACATACAATCCATCACTGGTCTAATAAAGAAACAGTGATAATGCAACAAAAACTACAGAACAAGAATAAGACTATATACAGGAGAAGAACAAAATAGGGCAGAAAGATAAACCGCTAATCTTCTTTTCACCAGGAACACATGGACTAAAAAGAGATGATCATCAATCATGACCTATCCAGCAATTTATATGCGCAAGGAATAGTTTGAAGTAACTAGGAACTGAAGATTCAATTAAAGACCTCCATCATATTGAATCATCAGACTCATCAGAATCACTTCTGTCTGGCTCTGCAGCAGCTGTCCCAGCTTCAGGTACATCTGGCTTCTGTGGAGGCTT
Organism: Leptodermis oblonga; assembly: GCA_016801395.1. Classification (NCBI taxonomy): domain Eukaryota; kingdom Viridiplantae; phylum Streptophyta; class Magnoliopsida; order Gentianales; family Rubiaceae; genus Leptodermis; species Leptodermis oblonga. Next base: position 542,144 of record CM028750.1, on the reverse strand, counting down.
CGGCTGTGCTTTCTTACTCACGTTACGAGCATTATCATTGCCATCATCCTCTTGCTCGGCAGCTTCAACATGTAAAGTATTCAGTCAAGGATTGACAATGTAAACAAATTTATTGGTTGAGAAAAACACAAATCATCATGAACCCAATCATTCTCAGCATCCAAGAAAGCTAAAAATACTCTGAAATCCGAAAGGAAAAACATTAAAAATTGAGGTAAATAACTTCTTGAAATGCTATACATGACATCCAAGCCCACTGAGAAAAGATAAGAAAGACAGAATATGTATCAAAACACTAAACAGGTGATAAATAAATCATCTCGTCTAAGTAAGAGTTTTCATATAAAAGTAAGCAACACCCCAACCCCACCCCCCCCAAACCAAAAGTAATTATGCAAATAGGACCTAAAAATAATTCACACTTCATCACAGAAATTTCAAATAAATCCTTAGGAAACTAAATGCTTCAAATACTGAAGAAAGGGATGAAAAATAATAATGATAGCAGTGTAAGGATATCAATATTCTCAGCTGTACCGCCACCGCCAGCCATAATATTCTGCAAATCTTTCTCAACACGCCGGACAAGCTCAGGCTGAAAAAGACCAAACACTACAGTAACTAACTCAAACACAGCAAAATTAATATTTATTGCACATATTTTAACTTGTGAATAAGGACAGGGAGACCTGTCTACATATGCAAATACATTAGATATGACTTCAGTAAACAGCATCTGAGAGCCGAGGCAAAGTTATATCAAGCCACACTATTTTATCGCAGGCTTTAATTAGCATTTATTGTACTTTGATGAAGAGTTCAAAATGCAAGCAAAAGCATCAAATGGAAAATTCATGCAAGGATGAAGTCAGACCTTCTTATCCTTTATCCTAATTGCAGCTAAATCGTGTATGCGGTGTGCATTATGTGTAAGAGAAACTATAGTTAATGAAATAAAGAAGCCCAAAGGGCAATACATTTAAATCTGGTTCTCTGCGAAACCTTCGCCTTCGTGCATCTCTCATTGGAGGGGTGAGCCCATGTCTGTACTCCACCTCATCTGGAATACTGTCACCTTCCTCCTTCACCATAATCATCTGCAAGTGCAAGAAAACAGAATTTTACATGATGCACTGAAATATGCTTCAGAAAATGATGGAGCCAAATACTCCCTCCGCCCCACATAAAAGGTCCTCCTTCTAATACTACAAACAATATTAGAAATAGGACTCTTTTAGTGGAACAGAGAGAGTACTATTTTTGAAAAGGAGACTATATACTTGACCAATATCAGCTGTTTTAATCAGCACATTGTCATCATAGGTTTTGTATGACTCCACAATGCAAGGTAAATCCAAGAGAAATGCTGGGAATTGGTCATTGCCTATAGCAAATTTGCCGCTTCTCCCATCCTCTGAGAGACCATGAATATGAGAAAAGGGAAAAAAAGAAAAAGGCAACCATCAAATCAGGTGGGCCTTCTTTCTTAATGTAAAACAGAAAATAACATGAAAACCACAGCAACTGATGAGAGATTTTGGTAAACCAAATCCAATCATCAGAGGTTGAGCAGATGGAACTAAGATACTGGAAGTCCACTCCAGAAGTGGGTAGCAAGGATCGTTGTAAGCAAATTTTCTCAAAATTTCCTACCAATAAAAGAACTCAGTGTAATTTTCCGTGCAGTCAAAGTTCAGATGCAACAGTTATAAGACTAATAGTCATGAATTGCTCCAATTTGGCATTATATGACCCTCGTCATTCACCATATCCAGGTATCATTTTCTCATTTTCATTCTAACCTAATAAACACTATATCCCTCTCAGAGATGTAGTGATGACAATTGATCTCATAATAGCAATGATCTGACAGTGTTAAGTGAAGTCTCTCTAGCATTATGGATGTGAAATTGGATTAAAACTAGATATCATAATGAAGATCATAAAAGTAGTTAAGCTAAAAATTAGAATGGTGGCAGTAATTACATAAGCAAACCTAACCAAAAAACTTAAAGAATCGGGCCGGTTGATTGGGTTTATGTGACAAGGGATTCACATGTGGGATAAGGATTAAGAGGGGGTGGGGGTGTTGGTGAAAAGAAAATTTGAAGCTTAATCAGCAACAACTTCCGAAACGAACACCAACCAATTCAGGAGTTCTACTGCACTACCAGGAATAGAAATTCATCCGGCACATAGGTCAAATATGTTTGTAAGCCTGGACAACACTCATTTAAAGGAATACTTGCGACACTTTCTTGATATTCAATGAACGGAAAATGTAAACAAGAAGAAAGTCTAAATCTTTATTTTAAAAAATTTTAAAAACCCTTAAATGTTTCTTCTTGTTTAAAAAAATCTCTGAACCAATTGTGGGACAAAGTACACACACCAGTGCATGGTAGAATGAGCATATAAATAAACAATTCTCACCAGAGAAGCTCAAATCCAAGGACTTGTCATCAGAAGAAGAAGCATTTTCAGCCAAAAGCCGTTCAATCCGCTCAGCTACGGAAGGTGGCACCCTAAGTATAAATTGCTCTTCCATACCCTTCCCCTTAAACAGGCACAAAATGGGGAAAAAAAAAATTAGTATGAAGATAAGAACCCAAAAATAATATCACAGTTTTAATGACAATTACCTTCCCTGAGATTCTATCAACCTTGACGAATTGGAAAATAACAGGCAAACCCTTTTAATGGCCCAAAGTCTAACAGTCACATGTTCACACCACCAAACATTGGTAGAGCAAATCATGAGAACAGCCAGTCCAATCTCATGATAGTTATTGAAAAACAAAGGTTTTGCATTTGATAATCAAGAATACTCTTTTATAAGCAGTCCAAGTAAAGTTGCAGAAAGTTCTAGTTTTTATGGAAGAGAAAGATCAACGTGATAAATTTCTGACATCATATCAGCATTCAAGCAGCTGCGAAAGTATCACCATTTTAATCCGATAGCCCCAATTATCAAGAACAAGCACGACACTTGAAATTAAGAACAGAAGTTAATGAAAATTTCAACTTCACTGGGTTTGAAATTTGGGTTTGGAGACAGAAGATTACCAAAATTTTGTGATTCCAATCGTTAAAGAACGCAGAATATCTCATTCCAATAAGAAGGACGAAAAAAATGAGTGAGCAACCAGAATCGGAGAAGATAGATTTACATTTACCTGAGATTTAAATTCTCGCCGGTGTGGCTTCGGAGTGTCCGATTTTCGACTGAGGAGGTGATGCAAGCGGCTTCGGATGGCGGTAGACTATAACTACCCGCAATTTCTCAAATAAAGTTTTTAATAATAAATACTCCGAATTGAGATTCGAGTTTTTTTTTTTCCTTTTCTAAACCTTTTTTTTTTTTTTAATTTTAAACTTATCATTGCCACCTTTAAATAAGATCTCCTACAAGCTCCGAATCCATAGCATAGGAGCTTTCATCTGTATCGTGTTTGAGTTAACGTGTTGGTTGGTTATTCGGATCAAAATCATAATTTTATCAATTTAATTATTCAACTTATTTAATTGAAAAATTAGTCAATTTATAATTATAAGATGTTCAGTTTCCGTGGCATATTTGGGTCGTGATGTATTTATGCAACTATCAATCGCATTAGTAATGCATCAAATATCGAATTCGATGATTGAATAATTGTTTTATGATTTTATCAAAATGAATTTAGATGCACTTTATTCTCTATGTAATTTTTAATTATCTTGGTCACTTGTTCAATTATTTTTTCTTCTCAAAATTTTAAAAAATACTACGAGTAATATATTTTATTACAAATAACTTTTAAAAATATTTTCAATATTTACATAATAACTTCATATATGATTTGGCATATTTTCTCTTTAATAACAATACTTGTATTTTTATATAATCGTATAAATTTGATATACCATAAACTAAACTTCATACATGATAACTTATAACCTAAATTAATAAATGCAATATATCAAAGACAAAATTCAATAGTTAAACAAGATATGCGATAATTCAGCAACGAAATTTATAATTGCGATACGCTAATAGTTAAATCTAACATATCAAAGTAAAATCTGATACATTATAAACTAAACTTAATACATGGCATATCAAATACCAAACATGATACACGTGTCCTAAAATATAATTGTAACATTTCGGCTGATTTTGTTTTCATCTCTTTTTAGAAAAAAAAACTTTACTTTTTAAAGAAAAGGTTTTCACCCAAAGACAAAATTTTCCATTTGAATTACAATCCAAACATAGCATCAGATCTAACACGATACGTAAGTTTTTTGCAATAAAAAGGACATTTCAAGTATCCAGAAAATTTAGGGGTCGTTTTAAGAAGTTTTACAAAATATTTGTAAACTTTGCAATTAACCCGAAATTAAAAGGGAGATTTGGGGATCTGAAGCGCAATTAGGCAAAACCTCACCCGTGGGGTGGCAGACGAGTGCATTCTTTTTAAAGGCGCCTGGGCTCCGAAATGTTGAAACCCTAATTCACACTCACAGACGGGTTCTTCTCTCCCTTCTCCGCTTCGCATCTTCCGCCGCCGACGCACTCTCCGATCTTCCGTCTTCTTTAAGGTTAATTTCTTCTGCACATTTTCCCCTCAATACTACTGTACTTCATATGGCCATTCGCAGTGCTGAATAATTTCTGGTTTATTGATTTTGTAGGGTCCGATATCCAACGTCCCGTCAACCCCAATTTACCGGTGAGATTTGGTTTTCTTATCTCATTGTTTTGGCTGGGGAATTAGAGTCGCAACATATTTATAGTTTCCGAGTATTTTTCTGTTTCACTTATTGACTGGTTCTTTTCGACATTATCCCACAACTTGGGATAGGGTTTGAATGTGTTCTTGCTTATCGTCTGATGATGTGTTGGATTTTGAATAAGATTGAGTTTTTACACACCTCAAGAGTATTTCTTTGGTGTATGGCATGTGACATTTACGTTTGCAAAGAGAATGATATGATGATTAGTTGAAGTTGATTGCCTATATGATGGCAATTTATCATGTATTAGCTCTAGCTGATCATTCTCTGTTACAAATTGAAACTTGGCTGTGTTGAGAAATTATTTTCCGCATTACAGGTTTACCTATTTTTTAATTTAGATTTTCTTTTTGCAAAAATGGCTTTAATTTTGCCTTGGTTGGAAGTGTGAGTGCTTATATAGGGTAGGGTTTGAATGTGTTCGGGATTATCGTCTGATAATGTCTTGGATTTTGAATAAAATATGGTTTTTACAACTCTTTGGTGCATGCAGCATGTGACTTTTACGTTTGCTAAAAGAATGAAATGATGATTAATTACAGTTGATTGCCTATATGATGGCAATTTATCATGTATTAGCTCTACCTGATCATTCTCTTTCTCACCTACATGTATCAGCTCTAACTGATCATTTTCTTTCTCACGTACATTCTCAAAAATGTCTTATCCATGTTTCCAAATTGTTATTCACCAAGCATACTATTGATTTTTCACTTGCATATATTGGTGAATGTCCTCAATTATTTTTAGTATCATTGGTTGGATATCGAGTAAAATATATTTGTTTTATCACTTTGTGCTATTTCTTTCTTGATGGATGTAGTTTTGATGATTGGAAGTTGAATTGGTGTTGGTTTCAATGAAACAAAAGATACCTATCTACTTCCATTGTTATACCAAGTTTTGAACCCTCATTTTTTAATATCTTGTTTTATTGGGCAAGTTCCTAATGAGGTTAAGTCTCCGTCATTTAATATATTTCCATCGTGTGCAGTCTTTGAAGGCCTTCCATATTCTGGAAAATGAGGGGGAGGAGTTATAGTCCGTCACCACCACCAAGGGGATATGGTGGTAGAAGAGGAAGGAGTCCGAGTCCCAGGGGGCGTTATGGTGGGCGGGCAAGAGATTCTCCTACAAGTCTCTTAGTTCGCAATCTCCGCCATGATTGTAGGTAAGGTTTCTGTTCCTGTCCTCATTTATTGTATAATGGATTCTGTTCTCCCCTCATACTGTTGTCTTTTTGGGTCTCAATTGTGTATGGATATTTGGATTTCCCTTCTGTTCATAATGACTTTGCATTCCCGTTGACTCACTGATCCGTATTTTGATAGTCAGCACAGCATGTGAATTTGTTGATGTGGCAAATGTGTTGGTTGTGTCAATTTAAATTCGGTGTACTCTAGTTTCACAAGCCACTAATTGTTTGGCTTGCTGGTTAATTTTATCCGCCTTGAGCATTCACCTGGTCATTGTATGCTATTTATGGGTTTATAGTTTCATTAGTTATCTAACGAAGTGCATTTTTTATTTTGCTATGGCAAGAGTCTGATGGCTATGACACTTCCATTCTAAAGTCATTGAAATATTCCCAAATTTGATCTCTTAGGCCTTTTCTAATTTTTGCTGTGACAGGTCAGAAGACCTGCGCAGGCCATTTGGACAGTTTGGCCCCATAAAAGACATCTACTTGCCAAGGGATTATTACACTGGGTGAGCTTCTTGTTAATTGTCTTTGGGTGTTTTTTAAAGTCTGCATCTCAGTTCAATTTGTAAGCTTTTTCTTCCCATGAATGTAATTAGCTAAGCTTTTTTATTTTTTATTTTTTTCCATTTTGTGGAGAATGGTCTTTGTTGTGTGGTGTACCCATTTTTGCTGGTTTTACATCTTATTCTTCGATGTGCTGTTGTATTAAAGTTTGGGATTTAGCAGTGAATTTAAGAGTTTGAAGACCAATCAAGTAATAAGAGTTCTGTTGACATCGATCAAGTAGTAAGAGTTCAAGGTGATGTTAATGATAATGAAGATTGGAAGGGTTTGTGTTTGAATTCAATGTGAAGATATCAAGATTACAAGTCTTGAAGACTTTCCAAGTCACCTTATAACTTGCTTGCACAAGGTCAGCTGCCATGTGTTTGCTTATGAAATATCATGGCCCTCCATTTATTGGGGTTAATTTAGTAATTGAGGTTTTCCAATAATTTTGCTTGAATGTGATGAGATGCACACTATTTGATTGCAGGTTAAGGTCAACTAAAATATCTTTTATATATTTTGAGAATGCTATTTTCAAAATTTTAACCTGCCTTAAAGTTTCTCAGGAAATTCTTAATTTGGTGCCTGGTCTTGCCTGCCAGGAATTTTTGACTTTAAAATCCCCAGAAGGTTTACAAACTTTGTAGTCTTGTTAGATGGCCTCAATGATGCAAGCTTCCTATCTGATCCTTCCAGAAGGATTACAAACCCAATACTCAGTACTCTTTTTTCATCTGCAGGGAACCACGAGGCTTTGGTTTTGTTCAGTATGTTGAGCCTGCTGATGCTGGTGAAGCCAAGTATCAGATGGATGGGCAGGTGTTTCAAGGCAGGCAATTGACTGTTGTATTTGCTGAAGAGAACAGGAAAAAGCCTCAAGAAATGCGACAAAGAGAGCGGGGAAGCAGGTTAGTTATTGCTCAAAATAGCTAATTTCAAGTTTTTTTTGGATGAATTTGAGTCAGGCTGCCCTATATATGTGTGTATATTTATTTTGTATCACCTCCATAGAAGAGTTTCTACCTTCATATGTTGCTGTATTACTCCAGTAAATTTAAATTACAAGCTTTTTGTTCTTATGGTTTCTGTCATTTATTTGATATCAAGTTCTTTGGTTTGATTAGACTGGATTTTGTGCCATTTTATCCAACTCTTTTGCACGTAAAGTTTGTTGAAGAGTAAATTTGCTTGTCTATAGTTTGAACTGATAAATTTGATGAAGTTCGAGGGTTTTCTCCGGTTTAGTTTCCTAGTGAAGTGGATACTCCCTTGCATTTATACGCACACAGAGATAATGTATTTCTTTTTTGTTGTTTTGCTAACCATTTTCAGTCGGGGTAGTAGTCGCCACTATGATCGAAGACGCTCTTCTGGCCGTTATTCGCGTTCCCCTCAGTACTCTCGATCTCCACCCCCACGCTATGCAAGATCTCGATCCCGCAGTCGTGATTATTATTCCCCTCCTAAGAGAAGGCAGCACTCAAGGTAGGATGGTCTTATATTTCCTTGGCACATTCTTTTGGATATGCATGGATGAAACATCCTTAAAAAATTGAATGCTTGAATAAGTATTCAGATTTTGATATTACACTTGCGAATGTGCTCTGCACTATCTTATTGTGTTCAGTTTGAATGCATGTTGTTCTGCATCATGGTTTCTTGTAGATGTTTTAATTATATGTTCACATAAGAATCTTCTTAACGCTACACATTTACAGAGAGTGGTGATATGTTGTGAAGTTGAGAGTTTTCCCTACAAGATGGTGGTACCTTACCCCTATTAAAGCTGTATTTGTTTCTGTTATATAAGATGGTAATTCTTTGTTTCCTATATACAACCTGCAGATCTATCTCTCCGCAAGAGAAAAGGTACAGCCGGGAGAGGTCGTACTCCCACTCACCAGTCAGAGAACGTTCACCCCCCTACAATGGTTCAAGGAGTAGAAGCAGGAGTCCTCCAGTGAGAGAGCCATCACCCCCTTACAATGGCCCCAGAAGTCGCAGCCGAAGCCCCAAGAACAACCATCCTGTGTTGAGGGGTCAAAGCCGGAGCAGGAGCCCGAGCCGCAGTAGAAGCAGGAGCCCTGGTCGTGCAGATTATCACGGGAATCCAGAAAGGGATGGGGGGTCTCCTTATCACTAGGGGTCTCCGGGCAACAACGACAGCTTGTGTCACTGACATGGCAATGGCTTAGTTGTTTTTTTTTTTTCTCCTTATGTAGTTGCTTATTACTAGTATTCAGTTAAAGAGAATTGGAGAGCTGGCATGGTTATCCTGTGGTTTTAGGGTCATCGGAATGGAATGAAGTAATGTAATGTAGTGGGGATTTGAATCTGAATTTGCGCGACTTAAAAAATCTATTTGCTACCTTGGTTTTTACAAAAATCCATGTGCTACTTCCTTGGATAATTAGCCGCTGGAAATAGTTTAATAGAGTAGTATTTACTAGAGATTTACGCAGTTGCTTCGTTTACTTAAATTTTGAGGTAACTATTGCATTTTTAGGGCAATACTGTTTCGGATACTGATAGAATCATTGTACAGTTAATCAGAGCAAGTTGTAAGAATCAGTGTCGGGGGATGTGGATGTCATGTTGAACTATTGAAGGGTATATTTTAATTTCTGTTTTGTGGTCCCCCATCCCCATGGATCTTGGTGTGGGGCTTCGTTTTATTTGAAACTTCGATTAAAGATAATTTTGAAACCTGACTATACAAACATGTTAAAAGTTTGAGTCTTTTGATAGGTTTGCGGGTTATTTGGATTGATCCGAACAACACATTATTAAATGAATAAGGTTAGAATTGAGAATATCGTCACGATAACTTATAAACCCTAAAGTCGAATCGAATAATTTATATTATAATACAAAAACCTGATATATACTCGACACGAGGTCATCAGGTTTAAATCTTCGGATGTTTAAAATCGCAAAAGTCCTTTTATTACTATCACATCAATAACCTTACTTTGAAAAGAACAGAGAAAGTGAGTATTATTCTCTCTATGCCATCACCTTTTCTTCCCAAAAAAGAAAAATAAAATTGTGTACCTTTTTTTTCAAAATGATGACTCATCTCATTTGTCTTCCTACATTATAGTACTATGCGTTGCCAACGCTGCCAAAAAAACCAAGCACAGTGTAAAAAATAAAAAATAAATTAAAGATTCATTATTTGATTATTTTAATTAATGGATTATTTTGTGTACAGCAAAAGATTGAAGATCAAGGGAACATTCTGGTTAGATCCAGAATGCAATATGAAAGGCTCCCACGAGCCTCTGACTCTTGAGCGTCTGAGTGGTCTTTCAAGTACCCTTTTTTCCCAGTTTCTTTCTCCTTATTTTTCTTCTTATTCAATTTGAGGAATTACTACTCATTTGTGAAGGGAAATCTCACAAGACAAAGAGACCCCATTTTCAGACAACTCACGTACTACCATAGTTTTTTTTTTGAAAGACCTACGGCTTTATTACAGCATCTGCTTTGCTGTACTGAACTGCTTTAAAGGCAAGGCGATAATCTCAATGTGTCCTAAATCCTAAACCTCCCAAAATTAATGATCAAAAAGAACAAAGAAAAAGAAAAGGGACCAAGAAAAGAAGAATCTTTTTTGATAATCAGGATTCAGGAAGTACTACTCATACTATAGATTGTAATTCCATTAAAAGACAAGCAAAACAAACAAAAAAATGGATTACTATACTACTACTGATAGAGCAACGAGCAATGAATGCCATTTGTTGTTTGTCTTTGTCACAGGTCTGCTTAGCTTCTTCATAACGTACCTTAGCATTAACGTTGGGGTTTAATATGCTTATGTTTTTTCACTTTTATACTAATTCCTGGTTGGTGGGCCCTGTTTTCAAGAATATTGATAATTGTGCAATGAATGCAAGGCCTTATTAGGGAAATGTTTCAGTTCTTAAACTAATGCTGTGAACTGAACTCTGAGTTGATGTTCTGGTTTCCAGTTTTGTAATTTTGTTGGTTGGGACTTGGGAGACTTCTTCTCTTCTAGCTCCATCGGATTCCACGTCGCGGGTTGTTCTTTTTTTTTCTTTATTTTCACAGTGCAAAGTGTGTTGGAGAGCTCACATTACACTAAAGTTTAGGGCTTTGCTGATGCTTTTCCTGGAGAATCTTGGAAAGCAGGTTTTTTTGGGTTTCTGCAGTTGAGTAGAGCATTAAAAGGTACTCAATCTCAATGTGTGTTTGTGTATATGTATTTGTCATTTTATCTTCTCTTCTTGAATTTATCTATTTTTTTCATTTTCTACTTCTGGGATTTTGGATAATGACATTTTAAGGGGTTTTGGCACTGGAAGTTATATTTTGTTGGATTTCACGTGGTTGAAGCTGGGTTAATGATAAAGCCGAAATCTTTAATCAATTTAACTTGCGAAACTATAGTTATCTTGCATTTGATATCGGTTCATCTCCTTCGTAGATAATAGATATGATTTTTTTTCTGTTAAAAGTTATACATTCCAATGCTAGCTAGTGCTAGAATTGATGTTTTATAACCTAAGCAGCTATGCCTTTTGACAGTTTTGCCGCATAGGAAAGAGAACAGCTTTCGTTGAGTCAAAAATTGCATTTTGTGGTGGAGCTGAATGCTGATGATGCTTAAATTATGGCTTGGATTCTCCCTGTTTGCCGTCACTCTGTTCTCAAATGCCGGAGGTAATCCTCTGTAGTTTGTACCATCCGAGGTTTTACTTGTTATTGTATTGGTCATCTGGGATGCAATATCTTCCAAAGTGGAGACATTGCTTCCTCAGCTTGGGAGTTATCTCTGTGTCTATCAGGGGGCATTTGAATGGGAATGGGAATGAGGGCATCTCATATCTGGGAACTTTAAATTGTCTTTTAGATGATATAATAGTTTAAATGATCATATTTAATATATGCACAGATGCTGTGCATATGCTGTTCCCATTCCCGTGCACCAAATGCACAGAGTATTTTGAAGAGTTAAACTCCATTTTATGAGGTCAGTTCTCACTTTGGATCATGCTTGTAGGGGCATTTGTTGGTGTTAACATCGGCACTGACATCACTAACCTACCTTCAGCAACAGAAACGGTTGCTGTCCTAAAAGCTCATCAAATAACTCATGTTCGTCTTTTTGATGCTGATGCTCACATGCTGACTGCCCTTTCGGATACTGGGATAGAAGTCATAATCAGTGTCACGAATATGGAGATTCTCCGAGTTGGTCAATCGCCATCTGCAGCAGCAGATTGGGTTAACAGATATGTTGCACCTTTCTTGCCTGCAACCAATGTTACAGCTATTGCTGTAGGCAGTGAAGTTTTAAGTACTATTCCACATGCTGCTCCCATTTTGGTACCAGCCATGAATTATCTCCACAAAGCTCTGATTGCAGCCAACTTGAATGATCAGGTTAAGATTTCAACCCCACTGTCGATGGATTTAATCCCCAAGCCCTTTCCGCCATCTACTGCAGCATTCAATTCCACATGGAACACCACTATTTACCAGATGCTTCAGTTTTTGAAGAACACTGATTCCTATTACATGCTGAATGCTTATCCTTATTTTGGATATGTTGATGGCAAGGGCATCTTCCCTATTGAGTATGCTCTTTTTCAACCACTTTCTGCTGTCAAAGAAATTGTTGATCCAAATACCCTTTTCCACTATAACAGCATGTTTGACGCTATGGTGGATGCCACCTACAACTCCATGGAAGCTTTGGGTTTTTCTGAGGTCCCAATTGTTGCGACAGAAACGGGGTGGCCATGGCTTGGTGATGCCGGCGAACCTGCTGCTACTGTGGAAAATGCCGAGACATTTAACAGTAACTTGATCCGGCGAGTTTCAAATGATTCTGGTCCTCCCAGTAAGCCAGCATTTCCCATTAACACATACATCTATGAGTTATATAACGAGGACCTGAGGCCGGGGCCTCTCTCAGAGCGGAACTGGGGGCTCTTGTTTTCCAATGGAACAACTGTCTATCCAATTAGCTTTAGTACCTCGGATAGTGTCAGTGTGAATTCGACAGGCGCTTTTTGCATTGCAAGGCCAGATGCTGACACCCAAAAGCTGCAGAGTGGACTAAATTGGGCTTGTGGACAAGGGCAAGGGCAGGCTAATTGCACAGCTATTCAAACAGGACAGCCATGCTACTTTCCTGATACTTTACGAAACCATGCTTCTTATGCTTACAACGATTATTATCAGAGAATGCGTGGGATTGGTGCAACCTGTGACTTTAATGGTTCAGCAACACTTACTAATCAAGATCCAAGTAAGTTTTCATGCTCTTTTATTGCTAAAATTACCTGTATGTATGTGTTGCGTTCTGTACAATTTCAAAATATAGGATGCTGGTTATATCTGCAAATCTTTTGATAACAAGCATACCAAGCTATATTTGCTCACATGTAGAGTTTCAATAGGTATTGTTGTCGGGACAAGTGAAAAAGTGGTGGCAATAAGCTATGTTGCACCAAAACTTGGAGCATTTCTGGTCGGTTCGCGCAAAATTTAACATAGAAAATACTATAAACCACCCGTCGTGTGCTCATTCTGACAAGGATCAGGATCATTCCTACCTGTGTTCTAATTAGGCATTTTATAAGATTCTTCTCTCTGTAGCTCCTCTCTCTTGTCTGCCATTTCCTTTGTATTTTGAATTCGCAGATGTTTGTGGAGAAACATGTTTTACACTTTTCGGATAACTCACCTCTATCATTGTGTGTCCTCTGGCAGGTTATGGATCCTGTATATTTACCGGAAGGTAAGAGGCCTTACTTAATATAGAGATTCTCTCTTCCATTAAACTTACCCTCCTATACCAATCATAACTAACCTGTTAACTTTTGTTGTTGCAGTTCAAATTCGAGTTCAGGCGGTGTGTTTCCACCTCCCGCTTCGGGACCTGTCAGTCCATTCTCGCCGGGTTCAAGAGCTGAAGTGTTTGGTGGTGGCTTTCTAACAGTGGTGTGTTTATCCTTGGCCATGTTTAACCTTAATGGCTACAAGGGTTTGTAGCATTTTCCCTCGTGTCGAAACTGTGCTTAGTTAGGTGATGAGTGAATTTATCAAATTTTGAGAGCAATTTCAAAGTTACTCCTTGGGATGTTTGCCTTCTGAACTGGTGCATTTCACTCCAAATCAACAATGAAGGATCTCGGTGTAAGAGTAGGGAACTCATTTATGCCACGATTTTTTCTTATTCTGGCTTAGTTTACTTATTCGAGTTCTTTTTGAAAACACGTTTTTGGAAGGAAAAAAAAAAAATTTAACGTAAAAAATGTATTGAAGTAGGCAACTCTTGTTCAGTTGTGAAAAGCATAATCACATCTAAATAATGAAAATTAGAACTCTTTGCCACAAGCAAGGCATGATGTGGAAACTCAGCTAAGTAGTGAATAGAATCACTCTCCAGTTAGCACTTAGCATTTGAGGGAAGCACATCAATCCTAGAAAGCTTAACACATTCTCATAAGTGTGTTTCAATTAATTAAGTTGTACAACATAACACAGTTCAGCAACCAACAAATACTGAATTTAAGTCTAACCAAGCAATGAAATCTTAAAAACAGATCTAAAAACAGCATAAAACCAGTTCTTCCTATACTCAATGAACTCTTTCCAGCCAAAATTATACCCTTCCAGCAATTTCCCTTCGGAACAACGGAATAATATTGAAGGGTACGAGAAGAATGCAATGGTGGTGAGGGTGAAGCTACTCTTCCATTTTGTTTGCCTCTGATTGCTCTTGTGAAACCTTGACCTTGATCTTCGGCAATGTAAGTGATGGCTCTTGTTGGAGAACAGACGGAGCTTTGACCATATGGATGCTCTGTTCCAGCTCCTTTGCAGCCTCTCTCCGCTCCTGGGATTTCTTTCCCTTCATCCTGTCCATTTTTTAACAGTGTTAAGAGTGATGCACAGATGAGGAAACAATATGCTGAAGTCTATGTACACAAGTAAAACAAAAAGAACCTCATTGCATGATGTCTGGCTTCCCTATCAACTCTGACTTTATCGATCTTCTTAATGGCTTTCAGGGTATTCTCCGTGACATTCCTGTCATATCTCACTGGCCGATTTCGTTTTCTCTCAAATTCAAATGTAGAATCCTTCAAATTGTTGCATTTTGTTAGAAAAAACAAACAAGAAAGATGAAAGTAAATGTCAAAATTAGTCAAGAAAGAAACGTGTGGAAAAATGGAGAGGGTGACCACAAATTATAGAATTTATTCTGCTCACCTGTGTCATGTCCTTTCCATGCAACCTTCTATAAGCTTTAGTCCATTTGACTTTGCGAGGATTCCTCTTCATCTTAAAATTTTTGTGGCACTTTGATCTACAAAATCTGAAGATCTGCAAATGAACTCTTTTCAGATTACTCGGTAACATTGTTAGGTAGCCCACAGAGAACAGTAGAACAATAACCTTGAGTGAAAACAAATCGACAACCTAACATATTTAGCTTTGAATTGCAAGGCAGATGCAGAAACAGAATAAGTTTTGCATCTATCTTACAAAGTAATTGTTGAGCAAAAATCCGTAACACCTAATGTTTAAGACTCCCAAGCCTTTCTCTATTTTACTGTCCCATTATACCAACAAAAATACTTGGAACAGGGCATGACTTACACTGAGTTCAAAGAAACTAAAATGTAATACCTTTGCATCATTGCGAACAAATTGGATACCATGTCCAGGATATACAGTAGAAGAACAGAACCAGCATTTTTCCAACCTCATGATGCCTTTGAACTAATTAACAATCCTGTGACACAAAACAAGTCACACTTTAAAAACTAAACAAAAGCACATCTACCATAAAAATTGATACATAAACTTAACAAGCTGTGAATTTATGCAACATCAAGAATCTGTGAACCTTAAGGAATCCCAAAGACCACGTGATAAATAGAACGGAAACATGAAAGAAAATCACAATTTTGATAAATCCACTTTTAAGGAACATAATACACCATGATTTTTCATCAGTATTGTTATACCATTAACAACTGATACATTCAGAAATTGACAAAAGTGTGATCTTACATTTTTTTTCCCTCAACAATCATTTTCTTCCAAAGATCTAAACTTCACAGTTTTAACATGACAATCGACCAACCAATCATGAAGAATCACTCGCCTTCATCATCCCAGCAACGAACCCTCATCGAATACTTCGTTTAGTGAAAAACTAAGCTAACCCACAACCAAAAACTTCTCTACTATAACCCTCAAACGCCTAAAAAGGTAGAAGAAACACCATTCAAGCAGCTCAACAACAACAACAATCCATGTGATTTCCCTAGCCCAGAAGAGGGAAATAAAAACAACAACAAAAAAAAAAGAAAATTTTGAAAAGGTTTCCTTGTATATTTGCCCAAGAACTGTAATATTAATTAAAGTTTAGCAAGATTGATATCAAAACTTGCATTTACAAACGAAACCCAAATAGAGAGGAGAGACACAAGTACCCGTTGATGGCGATGAGGCGGTGTGCAGAGTGGAGGAGGCGGAAACGGCCGCCAGGGTTCAAAGAAAGTTTAGCTCAAGAGTTGGCTTTATAAAAATCCTTTCTTTGTTGTGCGCACGAAAGCTTTGTTAAAATTACACATTACCCCTTTCTCTTTAAGTCTTTTCTTTTTTCCCCCTTGAGAAAATTGAAGGTATTTTCACTCTGGCCCTTCAATAATTGGTTTTCCTAATTGTTTCCCAGATAAAACAATATACTCCGGATAAGTGTAGCTTTAAAATTCACATTTTTATTGGCCAAATGACAAGCAAAATATGAAATAAATTACTACTCTTGAAAATGTTAATTTCCATACAAAATACAAACAATCATAGGGATAAACTTCTTGTTTAGTTTAAAAAAAAAAAAAAAAGACTAATGTATACTTGTTTAAATATTTTTATATTGAATTTTCTTTTGACGTTTTATTAATATCGTTGAAAATCGTACAATATTAAGATACAAAATGCAACGGACCGTCCCAGTGACTCTCCACCTAAGGCTCTATGGCCCCGAACTAAGCTAATAAATGAGCACTAGCATTTCTACTCTCTCCGCCCAATAGATCCCTAGCATTCCACGCTCTCGCATTTGGGCTGCGATCGATGTAACAAGCTCATGAGCCCCCACCGTCAGCAGCAACTCCACCACCCCCACCACTAGTACTATCGTCGCGGCATATTCAGTGAACATGGGCCCAATTCTGGTGGAAAATCAAATCAATGGCAGCAAGGGCTGCCATTGCTTTTGCCCCCTCCGGAGAGAAGACCTCAGCAATTCGCCTGCCCACTATCCCCATCCATCTTACCCCAATGTCACATCCAAATACCTCCATCGCCGAGTAGTTCGCCACTTTAAAAAAATACTCTTTCTCCTCGTGGTGCATTTTTTAGTAACGCGCATAAGTTATGGATGGATCCTCACGCTCCAGATATGCCTTTGCAGCTTTGTAATTTCGCAGAGAGGTATACACGGATTACATTACCCTAAGAGTGTACTGGCTTGGTTCCCTATATATACACTCGCTTATTCCTTTAAAACCAGATCAGGTCTAACACCGTTGCTATGTACTTGCAAATTCCTCTGTCCTGTAATAGTAGATAATGTCACCAGAGATGACCCTTCTCCTGTGTCTATCCCGAATAATCTAATAACAACTCGAGAGGATCCAAACTGGCACTGCAAATCGACATTCAAAGAAAAGTGGCTTTAATATTTGATTGTACTTTTAAATTTGCTAGAGATTATTATTAATTAATTTTCTGAAAAATTATGTGTACATTCATCTCATTGATATATTTAACAATACCAACAGTAAATAACCAAAAAACAGTAGAATGACTTATCATAGTTACAACAATTATCCCATAATTTTGAAAAAAATAAATGAAAGGGAAACATGAACATATAAGAATAATTTTCCACGAGCAAATTTGAAATTTGTAAGAAATATAGGGAGTAAAACAGAAACTTCACTTAACAAAAGATATATAGCTAAAATTGTTACACAATGGCAGTCTATGATGGTTTGGAGCAATGATGAATACTAGCACTAGTGGTGGTGGTGGTGGTGGTATGGCCACGTCAAATTCCGGCGGATTAAGACTTGGAGGAGGAGTTGGCGGCGGTGGCAGCTCAGGAGGAGCAGGAGGGAGATCTTGGCCGTCAACAACTTCTGTTTCGACTTCGGGGAAGAGAATACAAAGGGAAATGGCGGAGCTGAACATGGAACCACCTCCTGATTGCTCTGCTGGCCCCAAAGGGGACAATCTCTACCACTGGGTCGCTACCCTTATTGGCCCCCCTGGTTAGATTTTGGTGGACTCTTTCTTGGCTTTCTTTCTGCCTTTTGTGAGATTTGATATTTTGGGATTATATTAAAACTCTACAATTGTTGTGGGTTATTAAAAAATTTTGTGGTTTTTGTGTGTGGAAAAATAAAAATGTAATCTTTGGCTAATATAATGGTTACATTGGAAACCTGTATTTTGAGAAGATGTATAGTTGTTGTTTGAGAACTAAAATGAGCATTTCGATCATTTGTACACTGTCAAATAAAAATTGAAAATAAAGGAAATTTTAATGTTGGAAAGTGGAGTTATTCATCCTTGGCTAATGGGAAGATGACATTGAATCATTTATCATTGAGAATATTGTGAAAGCTATTATAGTGTGTTTTGCCATGTGATAGTTATGCTGAAATTTGCTGTTTACTGTAGGTACACCATATCATGGGGGCATCTTTTTCCTTGACATAACTTTTCCTAATGATTATCCATTTAAACCTCCAAAGGTATGCTCAACTTGGCTCATTTCTGGCTAATTCTCATTCTATTTTCAGTACCAGCCACAAATTTGTGCATTGAATATTTTAGAGAGAAATGTGTTGATCAGAAGTCTAGGCTTAAGGCTTGATAACATCCTATGGACCAACAAATATGTTGAAGAGTTGAATGGTTGCTGCTGTTCTTTTTAAAATCCCCTGAATAATGAGAAGGCTTTTGGGTGATTATACGAGATTGGCTTAAACAACTAACTGATTCACCATGTGACTTATCTTAGTTTTTCTTATCTAACGGATGGACCAAGTAGGGTGAAATGCCATTTTATACTTATCTTCACCTTTTTGCACCAAATGGTAAGCTTGAAGGGATGATGGATTATCTTTCTGAATATTTCAAGCAGTTAATATTATTTGGTATGGACGATAGTTTTGCTCAAAGTTGGTTGGGATGCACAGTTTACAATAAAGAATTCAAGTTATCTTAATGTATCTAACGTGAGTCGGAGTTCTTAGTTACTCCTTCCATTCCCCCAAACCCTTCCCAAAAAGAGGAGTTCTGTTTTAAAACACCATAACCTAATATGAGTGTTAAGATATAACACATAAAAATAAGTTATTTATTACATTTTCTAATACTTATACCCTTAAATTTTAGACTAATTGTAGGATACATTAGTACTGATATTGAAGGTCAAAAAAGGAGAAAGAAGACTGTTTTTGGGACAGGGAAATTTTTTAAGATAGGACTCTTCTTTTGGGATGGAGGAAGCATGATTTATGACAAATTATGTTTTCCATTCATGAGTTGTACAACCTTCTTTAAGTTTCACATTGTGTGAAATGAAGCTTATCCAGCCTAAACTTCTTAATAGAAGTGATGTTTGTGTTTGGTTAAGTCGATGGCTATTTGACTTTTCTGTGATTCTTATGCTGACTTCAGGCTTGCAGGTTGTTTTCAAAACTCGTTTATACCACTGCAATGTGGATTCTGCTGGGAATGTTAGTTTGGACATCCTGAAGGATAATTGGAGTCCTGCTCTGACAATTTCGAAGGTTTTGATTGCTCTTGTATCAATTTTCACGACCCCCGATGCCTGTAAGTATGAACAAGGTTGTATTTTTGCTTGACTCAAAAGATTGATTTTTGATATACTTTACACTGGTTCTTGCAGATAATCCCCTTGTTCCTGGTATTGCCCAATTATACTTGACAGACAGAGCTAAACATGATGAGTTAGCTTCAGAGTGGACAATGCGGTTTGCCAGGTGAATTGTGATCAAGATGACACAATTCACCCCTTTAAGCTGATGATCTTCTACCATCGGAAATATATGTATCTGCATTAAGAAGACCGAGATCATTATCTCTACAGAACCTTTCTTCTTGATCACTCGGTTCTCAAGTTTTTTTTTTCATGGATGGAGCTAGGTTCTGCATCCCTTCTCAAAGGAATAAACAGTTTATTAGAGATCTTATCGGATATCTAAGTAGTTAAGGAAGATATCTAGTTCTTCTTGCTTCATCTATCTTTCTTGTGATCGCTCTGAATTATAGCGTGATCTGTTTGTATGTACAGGCTCAACTGTGTATGCATCCGCAAATATCTCCAGTTAAGTTTGTTCTGCATGCATGTTTTCCATGAGTATACTATACTCTACTCTTGTCAAATTGTACTAGATTGATCCTTCAATTACTCTTATTCCTTCAAATTATCTCGTCCTGCATATGCGATTTTCTTTTCCTGTATTGTGTGTTGTCAAGCGAATTACATTTACCTACCCCGAGACTTGAAATTCGAAATCCCAAGAAGAAGCACGAAAGCCAGTCCTTCTGCCCTTTATTCATTCTATGCTTTTCTTGGTATCCGATTTACAAGTTAAACTTCTTCTTGGAGTCAACGCATTCCTTTCTGACTCCACTATTTAGCACCTGAGTTATTGCATGTAGTTTGATCAAGAAGTGTTTGTTGCTTGAAAAAGACACAGAAGCAGAAAAGATGCCATCAGGACTTATATAGATTATTTTAATGCATCACGTGTTTTGAGAGAACTTCTCTGCCCAATAAAGACGTACAAATTAATCAGTTTCGTGTCACTTGTGTTGTACTAATAGCATTTACATTCATTTTGAGACGTTGCAAGTTTAGATTCACATGCTCCACCTAACTCTGTTTTGTGGACAATAGTACATGTAAAAAAACAGTCTTTTTCTTTTCTTACCTTGCAGCTATAAATGCAGAACCAATAAAATGAGTTGAATAGAGGGAGAAACAACTAGAAAGAGAGATGGGGAAGAGCATAAGAGAATTGGGAGTGAAAGACTTGGTTGGAGCAGGTCTCTCAGTTGAGGAGGCAAATGGGTTCCAAAGGGAACTCAAAGATGCAATCTTTAAAGCCATTAATGGAGATAAATCGTTGGACTTGGACCCAAAGCAATTGTGGAGGGAACTCACAACCCGGAAGGCACTCAAACCATGGCATCCCCACACACTTCATCAGCTTATATACTATTCAGTGTATCATAACTACGATCAATCTACCAATGGGCCTCCTATCTACTGGTTCCCTTCACTGTAAGCTGATTTCTTGTTGATCACCCTTTTCAATTGATGATACAATCCATTTTTGTCCCTCTTTTTTTTGTTGGTGTTCACTGTTTGATAGGTATAGAAAGTGGTTGTAAAGGGTTTTGTGAAGTTGAAATATTTTTTGAGTGTTTTGACTTTACAGTGAATAGGCAATGATGATAAAAGGACTATAAGGAAAAGCAGAGTTTTCTTTTTGCAGTCACTCAAAAGTAATTCTTGTGCTTTTCAAATTACTTTGTTAACATAAATTCATCAAAATAATAGGATCTAAGAATCCTTGGAAACTTGTGGTTACATTAGTTTTGCTGTTATATTTCGGGATCGCGTTGCTTCAAGCAGCATGCAAATATAGAATGTCAGAAACATTTTGGAGTTAGGCCATTCTTCAACAAGGAAATTGGATAAGCTAATAAACGTACTCTTATTGCATGACTACTTATGATGATCTAGTTTCTTGATATAGATATCCGTCATTAATTTCAGTAATATTTGTTGATGTCAGATACCAATCAAAGCACACGAACTTGGGACGCCTAATGGAAACCCATGGTTCAAAGCTTCTTGGAGAAGCATACAAGGATCCAATTGCAAGTTTCAGACAATTCCATCAATTCTCAGTTCAGCATCCAGAGGCATGCAATAGTTTACATGTCCAAATGTCCAATGACCTGCCATTACCAATAGCATTTTTATGCACTGTTTGGTTTATAGTTCTAGTTTTTTATAGATAACACGTTTAAGCATGTGCAGGTTTACTGGTCACTTATTCTGGATCAGCTATCCATTCAGTTTCTTAAATCCCCAAAATGCATTCTTGATACTTCTGAGAAATCAAAGCTTGGAGGAACGTGGTTTCCTGGTTCGCTGTTGAATATTGCTGCGTGTTGCTTGTTGTCAAGCAGTTGCCCCAAGAAGCAGGATGACAGTTTAGCAATAGTTTGGAGAGATGAAGGGAGTGATGATCTAGATGTAAACAAGATGACATTAAAAGAGCTTCGACAACAAGTAATGTAAGCTATGGCTGATATCATTTTGTAAGTTCATAGTAGTCTACATGAAGTTGTAGCTGCTGCCATCTTATCTTGATTGCAGCCATACTTCTCTTGTTATCCCTCTTCTCTTACTGAGTTACATCAATTTTGCAGGTTAATCGCAAATGCACTGGACGCGAATTTCTCAAAGGGAGATGCGATTGCTATTGACATGCCAATGACAACCACTGCAGTCATTATATATCTGTCCATTGTTCTTGCAGGATTAGTTGTTGTCTCAATTGCTGACAGCTTTGCAGCAAAGGAGATAGCAACCCGGTTACGTGTGTCTAATGCAAAGGCTATTTTTACTCAGGTTGCCCACCACAAAGTCCTTTTCTGTTTTGATTAAGAAAATGATTTCTATGCCCAGCTTCAAGGACCAATCTTTTCATCTGCTATTGATTTTGCTCTTATCCAACTAATTTTAGTGTCAGTATTTTACTTTTAAACTTTTGACAAAATTCAGGACTTCATAGTAAGAGGAGGTCGAAGAGTTCCTCTATACAGGTAAATCCATCCCCCCCCCCCCCCCCCCCCCCCCCTTCCAGTGCTAAAGCTCAGTAAATAGTCTAGCAATTGACCAATGCTAATATTCATGCCAGATTACATTCATCATGAAGTGCATTCCAAATCATGTAATACCTCATGTTTAAGATGTTTTGCTTTATGTTTAGATGAACGCTTTTTATAGTACGGTGTCCAACTTTTCCTGAATATAACTGAATGTGAAAGCTAGCTTGGAGACTCATTTGATCTGAAGGCTGTGTCACATAAGATTTTTTGCTCTGAATGAAACCCTTTAAAAGAAAAGTTCTTGTGTAGCCATAAAATGGTTAAGGAAGAATTCCTTTTTAAAATAGAGTATGATTGGGAGCCCTAACAGGAAATAAAGATCTGTTCTTGGATAATGGGTAAACATATAGTACATTTTGCTGGTTCTTACAATGTCCCAATCATGATTGTAAAGCTCTTTTGCAGTCGAGTGGTGGAAGCTGCTCCTTACAAAGCTATCGTGGTTCCGGGAACTGGAAAGGAATTAGCAGTCAAGCTCAGAGACGAGGACTTATCATGGAATGATTTCATTTCCACTGTGTGTGACCATCCAAGGTAGTTTGAAATTACTTTTTGAAGAATGTTTTGTTTCAAAGAGAAGATATATATTTGTAAACCTGTCAGGAAAAATCTTCATATTTGACAATTTCTGAAGTAATTTTTTTTTGAAATATTTCCAATTTTGGCAGTTCCAATTCCTGCTCACCAGTTTATCAACCCATAGAGTCTATAACCAATATTCTGTTTTCATCAGGAACCACAGGTTAATAATATCTTTGTAATTTTATTTGTACCTTCACTACTTAGGTTTTCTACTTTAGCAATGATGCTAAATATGTTCTTTTCATTTTGGTTTTTGCTCCCTAGGAGATCCAAAAGCCATACCTTGGACCCAGCATTCTCCCATTCGATGCGCTGCAGATGCATGGGCGCATATTGATGTCCAAGTGGGAGATGTTTTCTGCTGGCCAACGAATTTAGGATGGGTGATGGGTCCAATTTTGCTCTATTCATGCTTTCTATCTGGCGCAACCCTTGCTCTCTACCATGGATCTCCTCTGGGGCGCAATTTCGGGAAATTTGTTCAGGTGATAGCCATAATTTCCTATATCAGCTGAAGTACAATCATTTTTCATTTCCTTTCGAATAACAAGTCATTTACAGGATGCAGGAGTAACTATATTGGGCACAGTTCCAAGCTTAGTTAAGACCTGGAAGAGCACACAATGCATGGATGACCTAAATTGGACTAAAATAAGGTACTCTCAGACTTTCAACTACCCTTGATGGCCCATCATTTTGCCGGGAAGTTACACAAGTTATTACAGGACTTTTGCAACAACTGGAGAAGCCTCCAATGTAGACGATGACCTTTGGCTTTCTTCAAAGGCTTACTACAAGCCTATTATTGAATGCTGTGGAGGCACAGAACTCGCATCATCTTACATCCAGGGAAACCCTTTACAACCCCAAGCCTTCGCGTCATTTAGCTCCGCATCAATGTCCACAGGCTTTGTCATCCTCAAAGAAAATGGGGATCCTTATGTAAGAATTTCATCCGGCATCAATTCATTTTGTCTATTGTAATCAGCATGTAACTATGAATATCCTGCTGTCAGTAACAGATTTCTTGATCATACCGAATATAAAAATTTGAATATCTTACTTTTTGTGACAGCCAGATAATGAGGCTTGTGAGGGTGAAGTGGGGTTATTTCCTCTCTATATGGGAGCAACTAATCGATTGTTAAATGCCGACCATGAGGAAGTTTATTTTAAGGGAATGCCAACATATCAAGGAATGGTATGCTGTTTGCTGACTTCAAGTGTCTATGTGAAATTATAAGAAGCCAAAAAGCAACAGACATCCTTTAAAGAGCTCATTAAGGTGATGATGGCTCTGTACTTTATTCTCTAACTATATTGTTTGCTTTCAGCAACTTAGGAGACATGGTGACATCCTTAAAAGAACTGTTGGAGGTTTTCTCACTGTACAAGGCAGGGCTGATGATACCATGAATTTAGGTGGCATAAAGGTACATTAATCAATCTTTAAGTTCATTCTTAATTTGGAAAGGACATTCATTTTTTACTTGCTGACAAACAACTTGTATTTAGGTTTCTTTTGTTTACTTTAGTATGACTGAATCTATTCATTGGTTTAGGTTATGTTGATGTTTTTGGTTTATGTTCAGGCAAGTTCAGTTGAAATTGAGCGTGTATGTAATCGAGCTGATGATGGCATCTTGGAAACTGCTGCAGTTAGCAGTCCACCACCAAATGGTGGTCCTGAGCTGTTGGCTATATTTGTGGTGCTTAAGGAAGGAATAAACTCCAAACCAGATGTGCTGAGGATGAAATTCTCAAGAGCCATCCAGAACAACCTCAACCCTCTATTTAAGGTTAATTTTGTCGAATTACAATACGAATGTTTCAAGTGTATTGTCATCATGCTCTTCTTGATTACCATATCTTTTGGAATGTTATTATCTGTTCTTGATTCTATTTTGAACTGTTCTGTAGGTGAGTTTTGTGAAGATTGTGCCAGAATTTCCTCGAACCGCATCAAATAAGCTGTTAAGAAGAGTTTTGAGGGATCAGTTAAAGAAGGAGCTCAACTTACACAGTAGAATCTGAGGAAGGATCTTAGTTCCTTTCATGTGTACTAAAAAGGGCTTGCAATAATGCTGCATCTCATACAGACTGTAATTGCAAAAACAGGAAAGTTTAGTAATCTAGAATTTGCTATGCAAACAAGAAGAAAATACAGAACTTTCAAAATCAAATAGTTCCAGACTCTAATGTTTTCTACAACCCATCAATTACATATTCCCAAATCACATAAGAAGTCCCGCAAGTGTGAATTCAAGAGTGTGAACAAGATCTGCTACCGCTCTGGTCTCTTCATTTCCTCCAAAAATGCCAATTCTGCGGAAAATTGATTGACAGTGAAAGGATGACAAAAGAGAGTTGATTCACAGACTACAAAATAAGCTCGCCAGTTATGTTTAATGGAGGATTGAATACTGAATAGCTGAGGATGGATCAAGAAAGGAAATCCCAAAAAACCGCAGATGAAACCAATGATGATGATGTTGATAGAATCAGTCAACTTCCTAACTCATTGCTCTGCCAAATCTTGTCACTTCTTCCCACCAAAGACTCAGCTGCCACTTCCATTCTGTCCACCAGATGGAAGAACCTCTTCGCTTTCGTTCCTGATATTGATCTTGAATACACTCAAAGCGCCACTCATGAGGACGATCCTATCCCGGATAAGTCTTTCCTTGATCTCATCAAACTCTGCAACAAAATCATCCTACTTAGAGTGGGAACTCCAATTCGAAAATTCAAGCTGTCCCTTTATAGGATTGTTAGTGAAAGGGTTGATTTGATAATGGAGTCAACCATATCTTCTGCACTTTTGTTTCCAATTCAAGAATTTGAACTCTTTGTAGATCATTTGAAGTCTCCTGAGGGACACTTCCCTCCTGGAATTTTCACTTGTGAAGCCTTTGTCTCTCTGAAACTAAGCTGCAGGAGGGCAAGGAATTCAAGTCTTCCCAACACAGTTTCTTTGCCTAACCTTAGGGTTCTGCATTTGGAGTTTCTGCTTACAGTGGATGAATATTCCATTCAGAGGCTCATTCAAGGTTGTCCTCAGCTTGAAGAACTCTATATAGTTTTCATATGTTATGGAAATCACAGCATTAGTAGCAAAAAGAAGCCCGGTTTGGTTCTTGATTTTTCGAGTCCTTCCATAAAGAAATTGATTCTTGATTCCAGGGGAGGTGAGAATGCGATTATTCTTGTGGGAACGAATCATCTCCAAATTTTGGACTGTAGACTTTATTCCTATTGCCATGAAAGCAGTGAGAAGGTGATTATAAATGCACCAAATCTCAAACACTTGGACACCCAAGCACCTGTGGCTAGATTGAACTTTGTTCATAACCTCAACAGTCTTGTTGGAGCCAAAATAACAGCTGAAGATCAACACGTCTTTGAAATACATATTCATGATGCAACTGAGCATCTTCATCGAGCGCAAAATGTCGAATCAATCTGTCTAGGATGGCAGATCCTGGAGGTATACCTTAATTAAGCCTTTTAAAGTTATCTCAACTTTGGAGCTAAACCGTAGTTATTCCCCTATTTGATAAAGTTAACACTCTTTACGGAATTGTTACTTGCAGGACACCGTTTACTAAATATATGGCACATTTTTAAAATTTTAAACGTGAATTTATATTTTTGCCCCTCCATTCTCTTCTACCTTTATGCAGTAAAATTCAATTATTAGTGTTTATGACTCGTTTTTATTAGTGTTTATAACGCGTTTTCCTGCTGTGTTTAGGGATGTATTAGTGTTTATGACGCATTTTCCTACTGCATAGTGATAATTTTAGGGTAAATTCAGTGGTCGTTCGCCGGAAAAACGATTTTCCGACGAATGACCGGGAAAACCTGAAAAAAAAGGCCGTCCTGTGGCGACTTTTTTTGGGGAAAATCGCAACGGAACAGCGATTTTCTCTGGGATAAAAAAGTTGGGTAAATTTTTTTTATAAACTTAGAAACTATCAAGGGTATATTTGTCTTTTTATCACTTAAAATTTTAAAAAGTGTCATGTGTTTAGTAAAATGGAACATGCAATTAACATGCCCCTAAATCAATTAACTGCTATTTTTACTAACACTTCAAATTACATTTACCTCCTTAATTTTTAATAAAATTACAAATACCTCTTTCTTTCAAAAATTTTAACAATTATTATTGGGTCAAATTATAACCGACCCGTTAAAAAAATCATCACCCGATCAACAAGCCCATAACCGACCCGTTCAAGAATAACAAGTTCCCGCCATTTCAAGGAGCCAACAAAAATTCCCTCTTAAAAATCTGTCATTAGGGTTTCTGTTGATTGGATAATTCATTTGCATTTTTCCATGCGAATAACCGGACGGTAATATTTCCGTTTCCGGTTCCGGCCTCAGTTCTGGTAGTCTAGACACCGGCAAACAAAAAATGCCGCCGCGGGGAGAGAGTTCAGTTCTGTCGTGGAAACATCATGCTCTAATTCAAGCCCTTTTATCGCGGGGCCCCCTCAAGGATAATCAATTCCACACCCTCTTCTACCAAATCACCGGAAAATCTCCAGGTCTTTCCTCTTTGTTGAAAATTTTGTGTTTTTTCCCTCGTTGTTTCCAAGTTCAATTTTGGTTTCTTCAGCATGAGGTTTTAATTTTTGTTTGAGACTTTTTTGGAAGTCATCGTTGAAACTTTAGAATTAACTCCCCTATGATAATTATGGCTTTTCTTTTTCTTTTGGCTTCTTCAGCATAAAGTTCTGATTATTTTATTTGAGGTCCTCCTTGAAGAGATTTTTCTATTTTTTATTTTGTCAGTGGCAGTTTATGAATCTTATTGTTTGCTAAGGTGTATACTTTGATGACAAAATGTCAAGTGTTCACCCATGTTGTCCATGATTTCTATGTGTGAAGATGTGAGTCTTACAACTGACAATTTGGTTCGTTTAATTCTTTTGTGGTCACTTATAAGCTAAGAATATGATCAGAATAGCTGCATGGTGGCTACTGAACGTTTGATATGTGCATTTACAGATCATAGGGCTTTTAATGACTACCTGTCGGACATAAACAAGGAACTAGCTTATGTCCAATTTGACTTGAGGAAATGCCTTAATCAATATGATGGGAAGGCGTATTATGGTGTGGCAAACAATGTTGCAGATGATCAGTCCAAACTTGGAACTAAGTACACTGTTCCTCAAATTGCTCTTTATAAGGGAATTGTAAGTTTCCTTCTCAATTTCTTGTTTCGTTTTGTAAATGTTGATTTGGTTACTGGCATTACTTGCTCAGAGGAAAAGATTGATGATCCTTTGTAGTTGAATGTGTGGAATTTAAAATGAGTATGTGTTAGGAGATGTGAGGAAGGAAAGAAATATATATATGATTTAGGTTTTGTAATCACATCAGAAGGCCATGAAGGGAAAGAAAGGTATTTCACTGGCACCACATAGATTTGACTAGTTTAGTAATTGAAGCCTTTGTTGAATCCTTTGCTTCATCTGAATGCTTCTGTGATATGCATAAATGACTTGCCTTTATCAAGTTTTGACAACAATAAAGGCGTAATCTGTATATACAGTTTTCATATATTGTTCTAAGATGAGACTAATTAAACGCTTTGGCTGTGATTGACTATTTTCACCTTTTAAGCATAACTTTTACTTATGTCTTTATGCTTGAAAGCCTCTTTCCATAGGACAGAACTAGTTATTCTTTAATTTTCGTGTGTTTTATGGCTCCCTTCAAATGTCAGATTGAAGCTATTGTTCAAGAATCAAATGGTGAGGGCAGCATTTCCAATGTTGATGCACTTAACATTCAGCTGGAAAACCAGGTTTACAATGATCATGAACTTTTAAGTTTTGTTTATTTTAATTGTCAATTTTTCTAGATTTTGACTGGAATGGGGTCACAGACACAAGGCAATTCAACTCAAGTCCCCGCTGCACTGAAGAACTTCACTATGTCTCAAAAAGATAAAACTATTCAAGAGTTTGTCCGGGACCAATGGCTTTGTTCGATATCTGATGGACAACGGATTGGTCTTGGGGTGAGATCCTTCCTTGATTTACGGAGTTGGTTCCATGGCATTGAAGTTCCTACGTGCGAAGTTTGCAATGAGGCTGCGGTTAAGGTATGGAGTTTTTAATTATGTTTTGCACTGTTTGGTTGATTTATCATTGAAATTCAGTTCTTTTATGCTGTAGAAATTATTATTGCCTTTTTTTCTACCTCATTAATCTGATAAGGCTTCCTGGTTGCTTTGGAGAATTTGATTTTCATATCAGCAAACTATGCGATTCTGTGACAGCTAATGAATGCAGTAGTTCCTAGACATTGATTGGCACCACACTTTCATAAGCGTTTGCCCACAACAAGTAATCAGCCTTATTATAGCCGACCTCACATTTGCTTCTTCTTTTGGGTTCATCTTCTTATTCTTTTCTTGAAATTTTTATTTATTCTTAAATTCTCTGTTTTTGTATCAATGACTTAACATTCCAGAATAAATTAAGTACAACATCTGAGTTGTTCAGTCTTGTATAGTGGTGCTATCATTTGAGTACTGAAAATTTTGGAATCCTCCCATGTTTGATTTTTAGCAAGTATTGAAATTTCAGTATATGCGAAGTATTGATCACCAGCTGCTTTTCATTTTTCCTAGTTTTTTTTAGGGAAATGTGCAAATCACTAGTTTGCATGTATTTCAGTGTACTTGTTTTGCCAAATTGTGGATTAACCATTGTTTTGCTTTATTGATTCAGTTTGCTGAAAGAATTTATTATCCGGTCTTTTGCTTTTTTTGGACAAAATTTTCTTATGATGTGATCCTGTAAAGTCATGTAACATTTCTTTTTAATCTGCTTCTGTATGAATTATGACTGCCTGTATGTTTAATGACCTATTTCTCAATCATTTTCCATGTGTTAAGAACTTGATGTGTAGTCATTGATCGTTTTGAGCAGGTGGAGTTTTGCCAGAATGAAGGTTGCCAGGTTCGAATGCATCCTAGCTGCATGAAAAAGAAATTCTCACAGCCCGGGGTATCATCTCTTCTCCTAGCATTACGCCTTCATTTTGATTGAGATGGGTTCAATAAATTATCTTGAACTGTAATTTTCAGGCCAAAAGAGTTTGTCCAGGTTGTGGCACACAGTGGCTTGTGGCTGCTAAAAGGGAACTCATTGAAGAAGACAATGAAGATGCCCCTTCTGAGAACCCACTGCCCCCTGATCCCCCTTCAAGAAAGAGTTCACGGATCCCCAGACTACGGAAAGTTGAGCCTGATGCTGAGGAGGAGCCAAACCCTTCTGTAAGTACTCTTTCCAGCACAAAGAGAGTAACTCGAAGTTCTGCAAGGCAAGGTGGTGATTAGCTAGCATTTTATTATGCTTTTCTACTTGTTTTCTTAGACCAACCCATCTCTTATCTTCTTATTGTATATAGAAATGCATACTATTAGGAGCCAAAAGTTTGCTCTCCGTGTCAGCGCCTGAGATCAGTAGTATCAATATCAGTCTCTCTAGTTTTTGAGTTGTAGTTGGTGTTGCCATTCATCTGGTTTCAGACTATGAAGAAGACAAGTCTTTTGCTTAGATTTTGTATCAATATTCAGTTCTATTCCCCTAAATTTGGACCATTCCCTCAATTTAGTCCTTCCAGTTATTATCATCATCATCTAACTAGATTTTTTTTTTTTTTTTTCTAATAATCTCATGTGTGGCTCTTGAGCTGAAATATCTGAAATGATCACAAGTATATTTTCTTTATTATATTGCTTTCTAGAAGCAAAAAGTTTAGCTGGAATTTTGATGAAGAGTTGGTCAAAGATATTGTATGAATTTGTTTAGTCATAATGATTAACACCTACTGCCTGCTAGTTTTAGACATGCATACATGTGTGCCAAACAAACAGGCATGGTTTTCTTTTTCTTACCCAAAAAGGGAAAAGAAAAAAAAAGGAAGCCATTGATGTGTCCTTATCATTGAGATAGGGGAGCATTGGTCTTTATCATAATATCTAGAAATTCAACATCAGAATGGTCAGCTAAATTCCCATGATGACAAGTGTTAATTCAGATATTTTTTATTTTCTTGAAGAACTAAAGAGTATTAATCATGCCAGCTTCAAGAAGACAAACTGCATGCTATCTTTTACTATTAAAACATATATATATGTTGACAGACTCTTTCGAATTGAATCCACACGAGTAATCTTCTGGAGGCAATGATTTCTCATCAAAGAAAAAAAAAATGTTAGAAATGTTGCACCGTATTCAAAATTATCTATACATTGTGACTTTTCTATTTGACCCTATACTTGTTAGATTGTTACGAAGACAAATTATGAGTTAAGTTACAATGTTAGACTAGAAAAGTATTGTAGATTGGGGGGGCTCTTGTAATGGTCAAAAGCTTCACAAGTCAGAAAGAAGATAATTAACCTCATTTAGTGCCCAATGCAAGAACATTGATCATTTGCGACGGATGAGGATATCGATGGTGCAATTAAATGTATTTAGAGATGGATAGTGTTATTTTAAACTGAAAATGATATATATAAGAGAGGTTTAGAAATTTATATACTAATCCATTATATTGACTTGTTGTACTATTTTCATTAATGCAACAAATGTATATAATAACTTTTCGGTTCAATTCTTGAGAGGCAAAATCCAATTTCTTCATGATATACAGCTCGCTCTCTTTAATTAATTTGATAGGCAAAAATTAGCTAAAGATCAGGGGCCCCGGATATTCGGGTTTATGGGATAGTGTCGATCTCGACTCTCGAGGGATGTTAGCAGCTACGTGGACCAATGATATGATGCCAATCTGCACCGAGTTTGTGGTGGTGTTTCTGGCGGCGGCTCCTCCGTCAACTGAGGTGGTTACGTACTTTGGGCGCCCGCTTGAGACTAGACTTCTGATCAACACGCATGGCCATGGAGATGGAGATGGAGGTGGAGGTGCTCCATACTGAATCATTAATAATCAATATCATATTTTCGGGGACCATCAAAAGTTCAAAATATTATGTCTAATCATATTTATGTTATTGAAACGACCTAATTTAACTTTAAATGAGATCGTTATAGTTAAAAATATTATTTTAAAATTTAGACATGATCAGATATAATATCTTGGATATGCGATCTCTTCTCGCCAGATTCACATTCTTTCGCCAGCATACTTAAAAAAAAAAAAAAGGGGTTAAGAATTACATTTGCCTACATGGAATGATGATGTCAGCTGTGACGTAATTTGATGTGGTTTGTTTGTTTGTAATCGTATGAGGGTATTATTACACTATAAAAAAAATAATGAAGAATTATTTGTAAGATGGTAAAATTTGAGGAACCAGCCAATATTAATATTAATATTAATAGGGGCATGATATTTGCAGTAACCATTTCGATATTTGCAGTAACATTTTCTTGTGAAAAGTCTAAAATACCCCTAACACTTTAAAAAAAATATATATATATATACTGCCGGCGCCCGGCGATATTTTTGTACAAAAATATCACCGGAGATATTTTTGCACAAAAATATCTATGGTGATATTTTTGCAAATATCTCCGGTGATATTTTTGCAAAATATCACCGGTGATATTTTTGTACAAAAATATCGCCGGCTCCCGGTGGTATTTCACCCCCCCCTTCAGTTTGATATTTGCAGTAACCACCGGGCGGATCTTCGCCAATCCGGTAAAAAATTCACATTTTCGACAAAAATACTAACAAATCCGGACATAATACAACTAAAATAATCAAACCAACTATCTAAAATAATACCGCAAAACATTTTAACTTTAGCCACTAACCTTTTTTCAATCCGAGTCGTCTCGATTTTTATCTCATTTTGTGATTCCACCCGGCTCTGCTTTGCAGGAATTATTAAACGGAACAGAGCCCGTGAGTTGCTTTTTCAATTTTTTTTTTTTTTTTGCAGCCCGGTTTTTATTTTTATTTTTTGCCCAAGGGCATTTTTATCTTTTTACAGAAAAATGTTACTGCAAATATCGAAACGGTTACTGCGAATATCAATTCCATATTACTAATAATATAGTGGTATAGCTTAAGAAATGCCCGAAAGGCCAAAAGCTAGGTACGGGCCCGAAATGTAAAAGAAAAGGTTGTCTTTGACCTCTTAAAGCTGAAAAGCCTGTAAACAAACAACCCTGAAAACAAAGCCATGCATGCAGACCCACGTAACTGCATGCCGCCCATGGCCATGGGTGCTTGTTCTATCTACTCGACTCGAGGATAACCTTTTAAATCATCCATCACAACAGAAGACAGTCAGAATCGAGATCGAATTAGGTGTAGGATTGAAATCGGACCATAAAATCGTAAATTCTACTAACCGTATATATGTAAATTCCCATGGCGTATTCGAAGGTAATTTAGTCCAATTCATTTGTTTGTAGTTAAAATTTAGTAAAATTGTTATGAAACCAAATTGATTATTCATTTAATGATAGATCTTAATTTTTCCAGACATATATATTTATTACTTGTATTATTTAGATAAATTTTATTACAATATATTTATAGTTTAGGATCGGAGTTACATGTATTGTAGGATCAGGATCGTTTCTGGATCATAGAATAGAATCGTGGGATCGATCGGATTGGGACTCAGACTGCCACCATGAATGATATGAACTCCTATGACTGAGAGAAGTGAAGTTTCGAATTATTTGGAAGCTCTTAATTAACAAAAACAGATCAATAGTGGTTTTTATCAGTTGTGCCGGCCGGCCGGCCGACCGACTTTTCCTTTACACTTCAACCCAAACAACACAACCCCGAGCTGGCACTCTGTCCAAGAAGCCACTGCCACCTGTCCAGCCCCGGCCTGCCTTTATTATCTATTTATTATAGTAAATAAATAGTGTTATAAAGCAAACTCTTTTATATATATGTGATAGTATGAATATGAAATAATAATTCAAAATAAATTTGTAGGCATTAATTACATTACGTTTATAGTGAAGTTTGAAATTTTCTACACGGATAAAAACAGGCTGCATATATATATGTGATAGAATTCAATAGAGGACTCTAGTCTCTCTCCAGTTAATTAACTTAGAAACGATCCCGTGTCCAACTTTTTGACGTATAGAGGGTCATTCAAATTAAGGTTGGGGATTGAATTTTTTTTTTTTTTCTTTTTGCCCATTTTATCTATTTAGAGTATAGGTTAGCAGAAGACTCCCTAACTTTGTTCTTTCCCTTCTCCCGCAACCCGTGCTTCCTATGTAATATATAAATGATAATGTCCATGAGTTAAAATTTTTTTTTTTTAAATCCATGTTGAATATCCATGAGATCAATTCTGTTCAATTATTTTCCTCTAATTCAGCCACCGTTCAAGCCCATCCTCACCAATATATTAGATTGTACCTAATTATTGATTTTTTTTTTCCTTCTTTTGGTGCTGTTTTTATTTATTTATTTATTTATTGATCTTACTTATCTCCCCGAATTTTGGTGAAATCACAAATATATCTCTAACTTTTTTGACAATTATAAACGATCCCTTGATTTGTTAAAAGTTTCCAACATAAGGTCTACAAAATTCAAGTTCATTTTTTTGCCTCAAATGGACGTTCATGTAATTATGATCAAATATCACAAGAAAAGTAAATGTAATTGTTAAGAAATTCGAAGAGGTAATTTTCATATCATCAAAAACTCAAGGGAGGTAAATGCGATTCGTCATTTTTAATTAATGGGCACAGGAATTCTATAAAACGCCTTTTGACATGTTTTGATCGTCCTTTGTGAGATAGTATTTTATTACTACTACAACCACATATTATATTAGAGATGTTTCTACGCCATATTTTACCTTATATCGGGGATCTGCACACAGCCGTTAGAAACCTGCATAGACATGGTCCACCACCAAAACTTACCCATCATAATCACCTCCTCTTCTCAATAGTTTCAATCAAACCTATCCAATGAATAAAAAACTCCTACATTTTGACCCTTGATGAGATTATTACAAAATCACTTACTTTAAAAATATTATTTCAATGAATTTATTAATACCAGCTATTCATTTCGGTCTCACTAAAAGAGTATTAGGAGATGTTTGTGAATGAATGAATGAAATGATAGAAAATATGACTGTTTGCTTGTTTAATTTGAGAATTAAACCTAAATAATTAATAATCAATCAAACCCACCAAGGGGGTGGGTTTCATTCCCATGGTCATTCCACCTTACTATTAAACGCGTAGACATTCCCATTTTCCGACTCAAACCAAACACCCCCATATTTTTCTGAAATTGTAAGATATTACACTTAAAATAAGTAATTTTTAATTATATCGTACCTTTAAAATAAGGATTAATTATGATCACGTATTATTATATTAGTATGAGTATGCAATGTAAATAAATACAAACAGAACTTTTTTTGTTATAATAATATTTCTTTTAAACTCTTTATATGGGACGAATATTGTAAGAGTGGCATTGATTGATTAAAGTACAATATAAATGGTGAAACAAAGTGTCCATCGATGTTCCCATTGTGAAGGAAATAAAAGACATGGGAATGCTTATCCTTAATGTTTTACATGAGTACAAGTACCAAAATTACTTTAAGGATAAGCATTCACACTCTTTCCTCCACAAACATTAACTTTGTTTATCTAAGGCTATGACGATGACACTTACATCGAACTCTATTGATGTGACCAAATTTCGATCCCAAAGTGTGTTTTAGTTAATTTCATTATTAAATGATTGACCATAAATTATGCTTTCTGTTATACTCCCTCTCCTAGCTCTCATCCAGAATAAAAGTCGCTTTAAAGAGAATAATTTCAAAATAAATGACAGTTCCTCCAATCCAAAATAAATGTCATTTTAGAGGGAGTAAAAATCTTCAAAATAAGTGACGTTTAGAAAGAAAAAAAAAATTCTAATCTGGCCTTGTCTTAACTTATTTTCCTAGAGTTTGTGATTATTTTAAATACTAAATATTCATACAATTGGATTACAACTCCTAGACTCCTTGTAGTATCATATTACAAAAATTAGGGGTTTATTTGTCATTTAAATGAATTTTTAATGGATTCTTAATTTGTCTCCAAACCTCTAACTTATCCTTGTCTTAACCTATCCAACTAAAAAGAGTTACTTATTATCTTGAATGCCTAGTAATTAATTTATCTTGCATACCAAGTAATTAATTATCTAACCGAGTATTAATCTGATTAAAACTTCGAAACTCCTAATAGTAACAAATTACAATATTCAAGGATTTTTTTGTTATTTAAATGAATTTTTTAATATGTCAGAAAAACTCTGAAATAACTTTTATTTTGAAATGGAGAAAGTACATACCTATATAACATTTGTAATGACTGGATATAACTCAAAATATGACTTTTTAATGAGATGAAGGGAATATTTTTAACACACATAGTTACATATCTCTTAGTATTTTTAAATAGAAATGTGATAAGAATAATGATATGACTAATCTTAAAATTTGTGATATACTTAAAATTAACCCTAACACATTTAGGATTTGTTTTGTTTTCTATTTAGTTTTTATAATAAATTTTATTCATTACAATAAATATCTTCATCATTCTCAATAAAACTTTTAGTTTATTATTCGACGCTATTTTTTTAGGGTTTCAATACAATTTGTACACTCCCTCTGTCCCACTCAAAAAGTCCAATTTCCAAATTTTTTTTGGTCACATTTAATAGTCTACTTTGAATTTATTTACATTACATACCCTTACTAATATAACAATATGTTGTTCACAATTAACCCTTACTTCTAAAGTAAGAATA
Organism: Leptodermis oblonga; assembly: GCA_016801395.1. Taxonomy (NCBI): domain Eukaryota; kingdom Viridiplantae; phylum Streptophyta; class Magnoliopsida; order Gentianales; family Rubiaceae; genus Leptodermis; species Leptodermis oblonga. Next base: position 505,207 of record CM028750.1, on the reverse strand, counting down.
TAAGTGAAAAATATGGTGGAAAATTACTTATTTTAAGTGTTATACCTCACAACCCATAATAAGTTATACACATTTCAAAATAAACTCTTTGAGTGGGACGGAGGAGGGGGTATATAATTCAAAAATATCCCTTAAAATTTGCTAACGAACATATCCATCCATTTTCTTTTTATTTGCATGCATGTGAGTCATGAAAATTATACAAAACTCTTACAAAATTGAAGACGGAATATAGAATATATAATTATTATATATAAATAGTTACAATTTTTTACACCACCACCACCCAAACTATATTCTAAAAGTCAAACTAAACAAAGCCTCCTAATCTATATATATATTATATTGGCAAAATGACATCTGTCCAAATAAATCTAACTTCTCCACATGCATATATATATATATCCACACAGTCGCTTAATTAGTTTTATGTTCATCCAAAAAAACATTACGCTGTGGAAAACACTTCTCCGTACGGTAACTATACTACATTCTACATCTTCTTTCTCTCTCTCTTACTCTCTAACCATGCACCAACTTCTTCCCTCACCGACCACACAATTACTATCCTTCGCCGGAGTTCTTCTGTTCCTCTTACTCCTCCGCCAATGGTGGCGTTCCTGGCTTTCCAAACCCGACCGCCGTCGCCTCCCTCCTGGCTCAATGGGATGGCCTTACATCGGAGAGACTCTCAAGCTCTACACGCAGAATCCCAACTCGTTTTTCTCCGCCAGACAGAAGCGATACGGCGATGTATTCAAGACACATATTCTTGGGTGTCCCTGCGTGATGATGTCTTCCCCGGAGGCGGCGAAGGTGGTGCTGGTGAGCCAGGCCCACCTGTTCAAGCCGACGTACCCTCCGAGCAAGGAGAAAATGATTGGTCCCGAGGCTCTGTTTTTCCACCGGGGTGATTATCATTGGATGCTGAAGAAACTTGTTCGTGATTCTTTCCTCCCCGCGGCCATTAAACGATCGGTGCCGGAAGTCGAGAGGATTGTTCTCCGGCTTCTTTCCTCGTGGGAAACTGTATCACCGACCGCCACCGTCAACACCTTGCAAGAAATGAAGAAGGTATGCAGTAATTAAAGCAATTGTATCAGCAGTGATGTGGAAGTGATTGGATGAATGCACGTGTTGTCTGTATATATAGAGGGACGATTCTAGGGGATATCCTTCCGTGACCGCGTACATACATATATATATATATATGTACTCATTTCGGTTTTAAAAGTTTATTATAAATTTTAAAATATAATATCTAGAATAGCTAATTTGTTATTATCTTATTTGTTTTACTAATTTCTTAATTATTTAAGTGTGAATGTATTATGAATCACGAACAAAATGGTCGTGAATTATCCTGTTAGAACAAAAGTAAATTTTAACATATAAATTCTAATTCTTTTTTATACTTTTCTAATTCTCTGACTTTGTAAATTTTTTTTTTTCTGATTCTGATTACGCCACTATATCTATATATAAATATAGCTTGCTTTCGACGTGGCTATACACTCGGCACTTGGAGAAACAATGGCGGTGGAAGTCAAAGGAATAAAGCAATTGTATCAGCAGCTGGAAGAAGGCTACAACTCGATGCCTCTCGATTTTCCTGGAACCCCATTCCACAAAGCCATGAAGGTGACGACCCCTAAATCTATTACTATTGTGACATGCATATTTGTTACTACGTTTTCCTGTTACACATCACCACTCACATCTTTTGTTAAGTTCAACGAACATTGAATTGAATATATATATCTCCGTGTGTTTGTGCGCGTGTAGGCAAGGAAGATGTTGACAGAGAGGTTGAGAAAATTGATCGTGAAGAAGAGAAGAGAAATGAACAGAAAAAACGATGATGACGAGGATGGCGGCGGAGGAGGGTTGCTGGGAAGGTTGTTGAGAGCGAAAATGAAGAAAAAGAATCGTCATAATAATGAAGAAGAAGAAGTAGTGAGTCTGAGTGATTCACAAATAGCAGACAATATAATTGGAGTTATATTTGCAGCTCATGACACCACTGCCAGTGTCCTCACTTGGGTCCTCAAGTACTTGCATGACCATCCTACCATCTTTCAAGCGGTTACGGTATAATTATAATCTCGTTACGGAATCATTTAATAATTAATAATTTAATATTAGTCCCTGTAACGACTTTAATTACTTTGTTTTGTACAGAGGGAGCAAGAAGAAATTCTCCGAGTCAGAATTGATGAAGGGAATCGAGGGCTAATGTGGGAGGACACTAAACGCATGCCCTTCACTAGCAAGGTACATATATTTTCTGTGTACGTACGTACTCTGATGTCTCTGAAAAAGTAAGGGTAAAAATGTATTTTAAGGAAAATAATATATGCTAAATTTACATTTTTACCCTCACGTTTGTAAGAGGGATAGAGATCTGATGGACAATATGATTTTATTGTTGCTTAAATAAATTTATTGATGAAAAATTCTAAAACGACTTTTTTTAATACACAACAATAGGTGATACAGGAAACGTTAAGACGGGCGAGCATACTTTCGTTCACGTTTAGGGAAGCAGTGGAGGATGTGGAGTTCCAAGGTTATGTAATCCCGAAGGGTTGGAAGGTTCTTCCCTTATTCAGAACCATTCATCACTCTGCCGAATTCTATCCTCAACCTCACAAATTTGATCCTTCCAGATTTGAGGTAATTAATTTCATATCTTTCCATTAATGCCACCTCACTTTATTCCCATGTACACTGCATATAGATAGATAGATAAATAGCAGAACCAACTTCCATCTCAGCATTCCTCAAATTATATCATCATATGCTATGTTTTACTAGAATACTCCACTTTCTGCATTTATTTATTTTCGTTCTAACGGAACGAAACAAGTACTATTCTTGTCAAACGGAGACTTAATTTTAATAATTTTAGGGTGACTCGACTCAGAGTGTGCATGTGCTGTGCATGTGCTTTCTTAATTAAGATGTGAGAATATTCATTCATTCATTAGAAGTCTTGATACTCGATTCAAATGCCTCCCTCTTAAGAGATTCGATTCTCGTGAGTGATGCATTAGCTAGCGGGACTAAATAGTCAATCAAGTTGCATGGTGAAGATCTTTCAAAGTATCAATTCACGTGTGGTGGTTTTGTATGCTACCAAAAATCATTCCATCATGAGCTACACAATCTTCTCTGAGTCAGAAAAAATAAAAATTAAAAAATTAGAATCTGTGGTTGAATTAATGGCACTTGTACGTATACTTCTTTTGTCGTTTTTAGTAATACAAAGTAAATTTTTTAAGCAAAACGGGAGAGAGAGAGTATATAAAAAGATGAATTGAAATAATGGTGAAATGGTTGCAGGTGCCACCAAAGGCAAACACATACATGCCATTTGGAAATGGAGTGCATTCGTGTCCAGGAAATGAGCTGGCTAAGCTTGAGATGCTTATCTTCCTTCACCACCTCACTCCCAGTTACAGGTACACACCCTTCACTGTTTGTTTTCTGTCTCTCTGCACGTTTTTTTCTTCTTGTGTTTTTTAGTAGGTCTGTAGGTAGGGGGTGGACCAATAACCCTAGGCCTCCCTGCCCCTTTACCTACAGCATTGGAGTTTTTTTTATTCTTTTGGATGTGGTCCTAATTATATCCTCATTCTTCAAATGTACTGTCAAGTTCAAATCTCACACGTTTGTGTTTGTGTGGTGTCAGACATTGTTAACCTAAAACGCAATTAGGGGAAGGGGGAGGTAAAGAAGCTTTCATATCGAGATTATTTTGTATATTATATACAGTTAAAAGAGATAACATTTCAAATTAAGATACCCTACCAAATGCATGTATATAGTTTGTATATTATATATATGAATATAGAAGAAATTGAATTAATATTCATATGTAGGTCCAGGTGGCATGCATGCACCGCCATGCAATTGTATCCACTTGATTTTATTTTATTTTTATCTGGCTACTTATTAAATATCTTTGCATTTGTTCCGACGAAAGTTCAGTGTTACAACTGTATATTTGAGTATAAGGTACCACTTTAAATAAGACTTTTCATCGAAACGGAAAGAAGTATGAGTGTTTTTTCCTTATCAATCAATCTCTAACAGTATATTTTTTTTCGTTTTAATTAAAGCGTATTGTTTGAAGAAGAACATGGTTCTTTGATTAGACAAGAAAATGAATTTTGACTTTTATATTTATTATGTTTAATTAAATTGAGCAGATGGAAGGTAATTGGAGAGGGAGATGGGATACAATATGGCCCATTCCCTGTGCCAAAACGTGGCTTGCCGATAAGCGTGATCAAGAGGAAGAAGGCGTGAAATCAACTTCTCTCCATCAGCCTCCAAATCTTCTATATATAATCCTGTAAATCAATTGAATTAACTTCTCTATGATTGATTAGTTTAACTGCACTTCAAATTTATTGCCCAATGTATCCCACACCCGAAAAGAAATGAAAAAAATTTATGTACCCCATTTGTGACAGTTTAATTAATGCCATTATTTTTTTTTTCTCGGAACAATCTGTCTTTTACATTAGAGGACATGGGATAAGAAGTTGGAGCGTCCGTTTGCTTGTAAATTTCTTGATTATCCACTATATATTAATAACTATTTGAACATCGACTCGTTGTCTTTCATGTATCAATTTTTCATTTATGTCCATTGTTGTAATCAACCAATCAATGCATTGGGCTTTAAAAACTGAAACCCCACAAATTGCCTCTCTCTTTTTTAGGCCATAGCCGAGTTGAGTTTCTGAGCTTTTAATGAAGACTGTGAAGCCGTCGTTTTGATGATTAAATTTGTCTGTTTGTGTGTGTTTTGGGTGTGGTGTGTGAGAGTGAGAGTGAAAGAGAATCTGAAGAAGATAGATCAGATCAGATTAGAAATGTGAACCCTAAAGATGCCACGTTCTTCTATGCCTGCCCACAATTTTCTTTTCTAGGATTTTATTTATTGTGATTTCAAGAATGAAATCAGCTGTAAGTGGATCGTTCAACATGGACACAATCAAAATTGCTTCCCATAATAAATAAGTTCTAACAATGTCTAAACACAACAGAAACTTCTATAACTGTAAGCAAATATTGAGAAAATAATTGAAGTTCCACACGCATATAGCGTAAAACAGAGGAAACAAGCAAATACTGAAGTCCGAGTTGGCCACCCGATGAGGTATAAAGTCTTGGGGAGTAGGTCTTGGGTTCGAAATTCAGAATCTACACTCTTGAGATGCCATACACAAAATGTGCATATTGTACTCGTTCGTTTCAGTTTATATCACAATTGTTGTACTGTCATAACTCTCATTATTTCACGTTGTGTGAAGTATTAGATATATAAATTATTGAGGTAGGCAAGTCCCAGTGGCTGATTGCTTCAACCATTTTCAACAAAGATATTTTCCCCCAAACCAACCAACATAAGGAGCCAAATGATATACGTGGAAGTAAACTAATCATGTAAACACCTTGATTTCACCTTATATTGCAATTTATACATAATATCCATTACCTAATCGATCAAAATATCACACAAGCATATCTAATCTTTAACAATAACTCCTATTTTGCATCAATCATGTTCTGTGTTGTCATCAAAATGACAACAATCAGTTCATTGGGTGGACATTTCATTCCAAAATAACATCGTTTCATCAAGTGGTACAGAAGATTTGAACTACGTTAACAATGTGCACATAATTAATCCAAGGATTATCTAAAGATAGACAAACTACAAACTACCCACCCACGGCTAAATCCTTGTAAGTTCTACCTTACCAATCAAACCTAGACTAGTTGTTTTAGGGAAACTCTCAAAAATAATATCTTTGAACTCAATACCTAAAACCTATGGGTAATAGTACTTCCTAATGTGACAACTTCTATTTTCTTTTTTAAAATTACAATATATATCAATAAATGACTATGTTACCTCACACAACGTAAAGTAAGACTCGAACAATACAAATAATGTACAATGTATATCAGAAGGAGAAGCCAAACATGAATATATTCAATTATTTGAGGGGGTTCAAACCCTTGCCCTTTGGAGGGATGAAGCACTAAAGCCCCCTCCCCTAGATAAGACAACTTTATGGGCTTATAATATGCACCATTCATCTAGTAATCTAAACAACTTATTTATGAATGAGTTTCATAATTCCATGATTATCTAATATCTATTCAACTTAAGAAAGTATAATATATTGTGTGGCTACTTTCTATTTATGTAGGCAATCATAAAAATAATTATCCCAATATTGACTGACTGTCAGACATAAAACCAACAAGGCCTGGATCGATCATCACACATATAGTGCACTCCTTTCATTTTCAACTAGTCTATGGATGACAAAAATTGCGTGCGAAAAATAGGGTTACCTCTGTTTGGGCAGAACTAGGACATCAGGAAATTCTATTGGGTGCAAAATTTGAGTAGGGAATTTCCAAGATTCTTTCTCATCCTGCTGTGCTTTCACTTTGACAGTGTTAAAGAGATTTATGAACATTGTTTGAATGACTTTTCAGTCACGGGTCCTATTATGCACACATAATATACAAATGCTCCAAAATCAGTTCATGAATTCAACAAATTTTGAATGTGGACTGGGATAACTGAAAGCTCAGTCTAGAAATGCCAAAAGAACAATGGACAAATTGAATTTCAAAGACACGAGTAGTTCTCCTGCTTTGAGCATCTAACCAATCTATTTGTTAGTTTGTTTTCTAGTACAAATAGATTTGTCCTCTTAGGTTGATAGTTACACAAAATAACAATCATCATAATAACAAACATGGTGATGTGGGCCAACAGATTTTGAGGGTTGAGTGGAGCAAATTTTACAAGTTCCACTATTGGCTCAAACACATCAGCCAACTACTTAGATGATTCAAATGCATTAGCCAAAAAAGCAGTGTTCTCCAGATTGATAGAGATAATAGCAACATAAAGACTGTCAACAAGCAGAGAAAAAGAAGAGAATCTAAATTGACATGCAGAAAGTTTCAAGTTCCAGAACCCCCTTTGCCTTCCAAGCACGAATCTGGCAACTAAGCTTTCATCTTGTCGAACAAATTATAGGACCAAAATCACCCAAACATCTAGACTTCTACAAGCCCTAGGTTTTACTACATAGACAGACCTAATCATCACATTCCAACTAGCACTAAACAGAAATGGTAATACACCACAAGCATAATCCTAACCAATATGATTTCAATTAGCTAGCCGAGCCGAATGATAAAATCACCAAACTAACAAAAGTTCTGAATGAAGAAATCAGTTAATAATCCAAATCCTCCAACAAGAACGCAAGACCAGCATCACGTAAAACTTTTAAAGCACTTAATTTCCAAATAATGTATCAAGCAAGACCTGTTCCTAAAGTCATTTACTATGGAGTTGAGCAAGAAGCTCTTAGCAATTTACTCCATCAGTTATGTTGTACACTTCTTTCGTTACTCTTAACCTAGAATTATTTGTTAGCAGCAGAAACATGATCAGCAGTATCAGACAACTCAAACAAACCCGATCTAGAAAGGAATTAATCTCTAAATTTATTCATGAAATACATTCATTCCAACCTACTTCTATATTCACCAAATGCACTTATTTTGCTTCTTCAGTCCATACAGAGGAGATGAAAAAGTTTAGATTACTGGAGAAGGATTTCATTTCTGGAGGAAGTCCCAGTGTTGTTTGATCAGTGAAAGCAGCAAAAACAAAACGGTGGAATATTACACGGTAGGTGTTTCTAAACAATTTTTGCTCAACCAATTCTTAAGCCAGTGATGATTTAACACCTTATGTGAAGATGAAGAGAAGAAACAGTTGATTGATGTTAATATATAGAAAGATGGCGTGAAAAGATTTAACAAAACTACTGTTCGAACTTGAGCAGAAGGATCATAGTAAAGAGCTTTTTTTGGGGCTATCCATATAGACAGGTCAGCCCAAGGTGGCAAGAAAAGGCATCTTTTTACATCTTGTTTTATACAACATTCCAGTAAATGAACAACCTTTAAGCGGTCAAAAGTCTTAATAGATAAAAGCATTTTACAGAACGCTGGCCCTGCATGTATGGAATGTTTGTCTTCAAAACACATTTTCCATCATTCCCGATACACCCACTTACATTTTCAATATAGCTTTTTACATTTCTAATAAACTTTTTATTTAAAAATTCATTTTCCAAAACCTATTTCCTAAACATTTTTTCAAAATGTGATACCAACACGGCTTAAATTCAAAAGCTAACTGAGAGGCGACATTAGTAATGTGAATGGCAAGCTCTAAAATCCACACCTAAGTAATTGGTGAATTTGGTCATCTCATCATTTCTAAGTTAATTAACATAAAATTTAATATATCATGTCTATTTTAAGAGTAAATTTTATTTTTGGCCCCTTACATATTAGCAAATAAGTTTTTGAGTCACTTAAATATAAAAAGAACTTTTTGGCTTCCTCACTAACTTTTGAGTAAAATTAGTTTGTGTATGTCATGTGTCTCAAGTAGTTTGCTAATTAAATAGTAAGAAAATTTGAAAATGGATAACTTTTGTTCAGTTACGAGGAAAAAGTTCATTTTCAACTTGATTCACATTGAATTCCAAAATATAAAAAAAATTACTTGAAATGCATATGACATCTCAAGACAAATTCCGCAGCAAAAGTTAATCAATGGTCCAACAGATTCACTCTGCAAATATAATGGACCAAAAAGGTAATTTTCTAATTCAAGAGACTAAAAAAATTATTTCCTAATATGTGAGGAACTAAAAATGGAATTTACTCCTCTTAGATGGTTTCTATGCAAGTCTATTTAGGTACTGTCTTTCCCCTTTTATTTGAGAAGAAGACCTAAACTGTCCTAGAAAAAAAACTATTAAAAAAGGTATGAATTATTTATTTTCAAATGAAAATATGTGTTCGACAATACTTGATGGTGAGATATAATCCATATAACTAACGCCACTTATTCAAATAAAGGTTTAGTTCTTGTTGTTTATGTTGTTTTTGTATCACTCTATTACAAAATAAAACTGCACCTGATTCAACAGCATGGTGCTATATAAGAATTTACGAGTTGTTTAGACCAACAAAGGGCTTTAGCCTTGTCATGCTTACCAGATATATTTCTTAAGTTTGACAAGCTGTGAAAATATTGCATATCAACCTGCATAACTTTACTCAAGCAGAAATATATAGAAGCTAGGGAACTGTTAGGAAAAAATCTTGCAAATTAAAAAGACATACATGAAAAAATAGACAATGCAGCAAGAATCCAGCCAGATATGACCAAAATAAGTACATCAGTCGAATTATTAATGTCATTTGCAACTCAAAAGGTGCATCTGCAGAAGATCACAAAGATACATGCCTCTGACATGCATAAGGTTGACAAATGACCACAAAAGCAGCTAAAAATCAGTCCATTTTAAAGGCTAATGAGTAATAAGCTTCAAAGACCAAATAATTATAATAATAAAGAGAGATGTATATGTGGATGGACTCTGGAAAATCAATGAAGTAACCAAAAACTAGTAAACTGACATTAGTATCCTCAGTTTTTCTGACATACAAAATTTGTTTTGGAGTTCAGAACTAGTAAACAAAGGGAATCAACTTGTACCTAACTTTACTGGCATAATCAGTATACATCTTTCCAAAGGTCTTGACCATCATAAGTTCCTCTAAATTTGCCTTCTGGCCGTAATACATTGAGCAAACAGCAACAATAAACAATGCACTCAAGGGTGCTCGAAGTGCAGTAAAGTAAGTCACAAACAAAAGCATGGTGGATGCATAAATTGGATGGCGTACAAACCTATAAGGCCCAAACTGCACAACAGCTGTAGGTACCACCACCTTTTCTGAATACTTTGCCAAATACAATGTCGAATGGTACTGCATAAACAATGTGATCATTATCAAAACCCAAATGCCCAAATTACTCCAACCACCAGCCACAAGATGCAGTTCTGGCCCTTCAAAAGCTGCAAGCCAATGCCCAATCGTCACCCCCACACAAAACAAAAGTTTCTGCCAATTGGGAAGGCTAATATCCCACACGGGATCATGCTCTCTGGGGTTGTAATCACCATACAACCGCTTCCTGACGCTAACATTAAAGAAAAAGAAGTAATGGTACACAAAGAAAAACACAACCGGCCATCCTTCAAGAAAACCGTTAAAATGTGCAGGTGGCACCAGAGTGAGCCAAGTAAAAGCACCAGTAACTATTGCAAGCTGCTGAAAGACATCGGCATTGCCCCGTAAATGCTTGTTAAGGCAATAAAGACCATAAATTGCAAGAACAATAGCAACCATCCAAGGCCAGAACAGCCATGTCCAGCTGAAATACATCCAAAGGAATGGGCTGAAGAGCGCATTCAGAGTCCACTTTGATGCTGCAATGGCAATGGAGAATACCAAAGCCCATTTGCACACATCATATGGGGTTAAATTCAAAAGGGTCGACTTCAAAGACTCAAAAGAAAGGTTCTTGAAGGATTTCAGCAATGGGTTCTGCGTTTCCGCGTTTTCTGTTGCATTTGAATACGAAGCAGCACATCGAATATGCGATAATCTACTAAAACCCTTACAGGAAGAGAGACCCAAAAAGCTGCATTTCTTGTCAGAACAAAAAGGATTGTTTATTGGGACGATGGGTTGACTCTTGAAAATCCTATGGGATGGGAAGTAGCTTGAAGATAACTTGCATGCCAGATGCTTGTGAGATTGTGTGAGAGAAGAGTAAACCAAATTCTTCTTGATTGTGGGAGGGAAGCTGAAAGGCGTTACCTTTGAGCTCGAACAGAGCAAAGAAGTTGTTTCCATGGTTTTGATTGATGCTATCAGCTAAGGCTGCAATCAGCTTAGCTACTCATAGAGGCGTTCCCGGAGCTCGGCTCCAGTTTCCATCACTCTGTTTCTTTCCTTGGATGAAGGATATTACTACTGTTTACCAAAGTGTTTGTTATTTAACACGAAGCCCATAAGGTTTCTTTAATGACTGTCGAATCCTTCGTTTTTCTTTAATTTCTGTTTGTCTCCCCTGTAAATTACGAAATCAGATTGGTCAAATTGATCCTAAGCGAGTTATAACTCAACCCGAACATGATTCAACCCACATTTAATCCATTACTCATGGATCGAATTGGGTCATAACTCGTTGGGTGTGGGTTACCATAACCTGACTAACCTACCCATTTACCACCCATAATATATGGGTGCTTAACTCGATTGTACACTGAATAATAATAACAATAATAATTCTATTCGTCTCATTAAAATAGTCATATATGTATATATGTGTGTGTGTGTATTGTCCTAATAAAATAGTCTAATTTATATTTCTTAACCGTGCATACTTTTACTGTTAAATAATGTGTAATTTACAATTAAATTATATTTATAACATACTAGTATAAGTGAAAAAAATAAAATGATTGGAAAGGTCAAATGTACCGTGAATAATGTCACATCACATGATGGTTACATATGTGAGTTTTAATGATAGATATCTAATCAAATTTTTTCATACATATGACATGTCAGTCGCTCTACACTTTTACTCTTAAATTTCACTGAGCATATCATACTTGTGAAAAATAGAGTGTTAAGTTATATTTATTTAAGTCGTTATATCATTTTTAACTTATCAAAAATTATACTTTGAAAAATACAATTCTTTACATGTAACACGAGTATATATGTATAAACTTTACATTTTAAATACATAATTCACAAAGTCAAAGCCTTCAAAAGCTAGTTTCAAAAAAGAAGAAGGGAAAAATGGACATGTTATTTACAGTACTTATTTTACTATACATATGACACTTTTTAAGTGGTGAAAATACAAAAATATCCCTCCCCCTCAAAAGCATATTTGCAATTATATTTCTTTAAACTTTTTTTCTTTAAACACCACGGTTGCCAGCGAGAAGAAAACCTTCGCCGACAACTATGGCCTGCAACATGATAGCGAAGGTTTCGGAAACCCTCGCTGCAGGATAGCGAGGGTCGCTGGAACCTTTTTTTTCCTTCTTTTTTTTTCATGTTTCGCCTGATGCCGCCGAGAGTCCCAGGCGAGGGTCTCCAAAATTATCGCCATATGACGTAGACTCTAACTTGGCCTAGGCGAGAGTTACCACTGCCCAGTGCCTCATGTGGCGGAATTCATGGAAACTTTCACTTGGGCGCTTAGCCCAAGCGAGAGTCTTCAATAATTCTGGCACAGGACACAGTGAATTTGGGAGACTCTCGCTTGGCTCAAGCGAAGTTGTCCTTTTTTATTTTTTTTTCCTTTAGTTTCTTGTCGCCCGAAATTGCAGAACTGAAGTTCTGCAATTTTTGTTTAGCTTCAGTGACGGGGACGAGGATGACGAGAGGAAGCAATTCAATGACAAGGACGAGGACGAGGACGACGAGAGGAAGCAATTTCCTTCACAAAGCAATAGACGGGCCAATTATGTATTTTCACTAGAGAGAAACTTAAAAAGTGTCTTATGTTTAATAAATGGATAATTTGAATAACAATTACCAAAAAAAAAAAAAAAAGGGCTTCCAAAAGGACCAAAACCCTGTGCTTTTTCATGGTTTTGTGAGTGAGGAATGCTATTGGGAATGAAACATAGGGTATATTTGGTTGATGGTTTTGTGAGTGAGGAATGGAAATGAGAATGTGAGTTGGGTGTGTTGTTGGATCCATTGGGGGATTCATTCCTCGTATCCCACAGTATCGAAGATATTATGGCAGATTATGTTCTCAAGTGGATTGAGAGAGAGGGTCGCCAATTACTTTTGTTATTGTAAGTTACGGGAAGTCCTGTAAAAACGTTTTGAAAACGATTTTGAAAATAAGTTTTGGAAAATAGTTTTATAATGTAAAAAGTGTATTGAAAATGTAAAAAGTAGATGCTGAATAGTCAAAAGTTGTATTGGAAATGATGAAATATGATTAAAATATATTAAATTTACTGTTGAAACCAAAATCGTTTTCAAAACAGAACAAAAAGAACAGGCCCTAAGTAGTTAAAATTACCATTATAATACACTTAAACATAAATATTTTATAATATATTAATAGTTTAATGTAAAAAAAATTTAATAAATTTTATTCCTACAATTTTTAATTGTGAACCAAACATAATCAATGTACTGATAATCATTCACTAGTACAAATCAAACAACACCAATACAATAGTTACTTTTACTATCATTTTCCAACACTATTATTCTCATTCTCATACCTCTTTACGAATCAAGTGTAACTTTATTATTTGGTTGACAGGTTTCATTTCTAAAGTCCCACTTTCAATTTTGGGAGGAACGAAATTCAATCGTTACAAAATTCTATGTTATATACATACTTTCTATTTAGAATAATATATTGTATTAATAATAACAACTATCAATATAATATATCTAAAGACAATTATTTAATAAATACTAATGATCTAAATCAAAATAAAGTATTAAAATTATTTTTAATCCTTAAACAATTTTTTTTAAAACCAAACACTAGCCATGGTAATTATAGTGATTCCCCATCACAAATCAAATCACATAAATAACGATAACCTTTTACTATAATTTCTCACTACTATCATTATAATTCTTATTCATATTCCGCTCTATGTATGAATCAAGCGCTTACAATGCCAAAAAACAAAAGAAAAAAAGAAAAAGGAAAAAAGCCATATTCCTTTCCTCTTAAGTTCACACTTAACATATGAATGGTCAATATTCAATCACTTGGCTAATTCATATAACTATTATTTTTTGGAATTAAAGAAATTGAATTAATTATACATCCCATTCACTATTATCTTGTTTCCCAAGTTTAGCCCCACTGTGTTACTAATAAATTATTTATTAATTTATTTAACTAATAAATAAATAAATAAATCCATTAAAACGGTGCAAATATCTGAGGCATATTTTTAGATAAAATCTACTTTGTAGCAATCCTCTTCATTCTCACTTCCAAGTTGTCGCATACAAATTACGGTACTATTTGCAACTCAACGCGTTGTTTTACTTCTTTCCTGTGGGCTCTGGGTTCCCTTTTTCTTGCGGTCTGCCAACTGAAATACCATTCCTCACCAGCTCCAATCGAAAACCCATTCAAAACCCAGATTTTCAGAAGTGACCCAGTTGATCTTTTTTCATTTTACTTTCATCTGCAACAAACCCAGTTGATAATTCGTGGAAAATCAACCCAAAGCCCTTTCATTTGTGTTGGGTTTTTGTTTTTGTTTTTTCTTCCGGGTAATATGATTTTCTCCAAGCTCAGCCGCTCGTCATTCCGTTCCTCTCTTGCAAGGGTAAGCTTTAAACATCTGTGTATTTGTACTTTCGTGTGGAAAGATGAGTAAATTGCTAACTTTTTTTTATTATTTTGGTTTGTTGTTTGGGTGGGGATTGTTGGTGGGATGTAGAATGTGATAAATGGGGCTTTTAGAGGAAGATCGTCGAATTTGGGCAGAGGGGATTTGGGAGGCTCATATGTGAATGGGAGCAGTACTTCTGATTTTGGTGGAAAGTTAGGGCTTTTTAGGGAATATTTGGCTACGCTTGGTGGGAAAGCAGGACAAATTTCTAAAGCATCCCATTTGTCAGATTTCAATTATGCTCTTGCAAACCCCAGAATACGTAGATTTTTCAGCAGTGAAGCTCCCAAGAAAAAGAGTAAGACTTTTGTCATAGTTTATGTTTTTATGTGAGTTGTTCTTTTTTATTTTTTGTTGTAATCTCTTGGTGGGCTTTTGTTGACAGAATTTGAGAATTTCTTCCCCAAAAAGAAAAAGGAAAATCCCAAACAAAAGGATGAAAAATCAGAGTCTAAAGGTTTGTACTCTACATTCTACTGTTCATATCTCTTTTTGTTTCATTGATGAAAACTGATTAATAGTTATTGTTGCTATAGTTTTATCAGCTGTTGGTTGTAGTTGGTAAGTTAAAATTGCTAATGCATGAACCCTCCATGATTGAAATGTGAATGCATTTGCAAAATAACTTTCTGTTCATTGCTTCCTTAAAATCTGACTGCAGTTTTCTCAACTCACTTTTATGATTTCGTAGGCAAATTGGATGACCTGATTGGTATATCTTTTAATAGTGGTGCTTATAGAGATGTAGTTGACAGTGTATTGTACAATTTTCCCTGGCCTTTTTTCTCGAAAAGGTTTACACTCCTTTAGTGTTATCATAATAATATCACGATCTCTGCAGCAACAGATTATTGATAGACTGTTTTTGGCATGCTTTATCCACTTTTCAAGTCATTTACATGATGTTATTATTACTGTCAAACGGCTTCCTTGACCTTTCCTATTATAATGGGAGTTGGGTGGGGGATACCTTTTTCCTTTCCTTCCTGTTTTTGAAAAGTGATGGGCTTTGATTGCTTCTGATTAATTCTGGTTTCTTCAGAAAGTTAGTTGATGTTCAAGGTAAAACTTCTTTAAGTATTTCAGCAGCTACTATATTAGATGTGAATTATGTCAAATTTCTTTTGATGGATACCTAGGAAATCACTGCTCTTGACAATTTGATTTGTACCTCTCTTGGGAAATAAACCTCTGACTTTGACTTGCACCTTATATTTTTTTTTGTTCTTGCAGAGGGTGGAAATACAGATGGTAATGGCAATTTTCAGGAGACTATGTCAAAAATAGTTCAAAATTTGGTTACGCCATTATTAGTGGTTGGAATAATAATATCGACAATGTCTATGGGGCCTCGAGAACAGAATCAGGTTACTATACATTCTTTGTGCTTTAAGTACTTGTATAATATCTAATTGATTGTTTATTCAAAGTATTTTCAATTGTACTTAAGGTGATAAATTGACACTTGAGTTGTAGATTAAGATGTTTGGGAAAGAAATTAAGTTGGGTTAGAATCAATTTGTTTTCTTCAACCTTTAAAGTTCAGAATTTAGGTGTCCAATGATTGCCCAAGTCTGGCCTGGTAATGGCTCATAATGATAATTGATTTGTACTATAAGATCCTAGTGGGTCTAGTTCAACCACAAATCCTGAGACTTCTTTCTCACATTCAGGTAATGACTCAGGACTTATTTTATGAGTTAAATACAACAGTAATATAGTAAAGCATGCACGACTGCATTATGGAAGTCCTCAACAATGTGTGCTTGTCTGTGTCTGAGTAGTGCTCATACCAACTCTTTCTCTTTTGTTTTTTTTTTCCAGCTTTTTAGCTTTTTTGGGTGGTGGTGATACTATGATAGTTTTTCTTCCATTTATAATGCTATGGCCTCTTGCAGATTAGTTTCCAGGAGTTCAAAAACAAGCTTCTTGAACCAGGCTTAGTGGATCATATCGTTGTTGCTAACAAATCTGTTGCAAGAGTATATGTGAGAAATCAACCCCGGAAACTGAGTGGTGATGGTGCAGAAGAAAGTTCAGGATTTGAAACTCCTGCAATTGGCACCCCTAACAAAAGGAATACTAGCCAGTATCAATATTATTTCAACATTGGAAGTGTTGAATCTTTTGAAGAGAAGCTGGAGGAAGCCCAGGAAGCATTGGGGATAGATCCACATGACTTTGTGCCTGTTACATACGCATCCGAAATGGTTTGGTACCAGGAAATAATGAGATTTGCACCGACATTGTTGCTTTTGGGTTCCCTGATTTACATGGGGCGGAAAATGCAGAGCGGTTTGGGCGTTGGAGGTTCCAGTGGAAAAGGTTCACGAGGAATATTTAATATTGGGAAAGCTCAAATTACAAAAGTTGATAAGAATGCTAAAAACAAGGTCTGAATACCTACCCCTCTTAATGTTTTATTCTCTCTGTGTTGATTCCTTTTAGCTTTTTTTTGTGTTACTTTAGGCTATCTTTAGCAGTTTGACATAAGACTCAAGAACTAATTGGCATGTATGTCTTTTTCTTTGCTTATGTCTTGGAACTGTTTCAGGTGTATTTCAAAGACGTTGCTGGTTGTGATGAAGCAAAGCAAGAAATAATGGAGTTTGTGCACTTCCTTAAGAACCCAAAGAAATATGAGGATCTAGGTGCCAAAATTCCTAAAGGTGCTCTGTTGGTTGGCCCTCCAGGGACTGGTAAAACTCTTTTAGCAAAAGCAACTGCTGGTGAGTCTGGTGTGCCATTTTTATCCATGTCTGGTTCAGATTTTATGGAGATGTTTGTTGGGGTTGGACCTTCAAGAGTGAGAAATTTGTTCCAGGAGGCAAGACAATGTGCACCTAGTATAATATTTATAGATGAGATTGATGCCATTGGTCGGGCAAGGGGACGTGGGGGTTTCTCTGGTGGTAATGATGAGCGTGAAAGTACTCTTAACCAGTTGCTTGTTGAAATGGATGGATTTGGAACCACTGCTGGGGTGGTGGTTCTTGCTGGCACTAATCGACCTGATATCCTAGACAATGCCTTGTTAAGGCCGGGTCGATTTGATAGACAAATTAGCATAGATAAGCCTGATATCAAAGGCCGTGACCAGATATTTCAGATATACTTGAAAAGGATCAAACTTGATCAAGAGCCATCCTACTACTCCCAGAGGCTTGCTGCCCTGACTCCTGGATTTGCAGGAGCTGATATTGCAAATGTCTGTAATGAAGCGGCATTGATTGCTGCCAGGAATGAGCAAAGCCAGGTGCAACTTGAACATTTTGATGCAGCTATAGATAGGATTATTGGGGGCCTGGAGAAGAAAAATAAGGCAAGTCTTGATTCTGTCTTCTGTTATTCATGCTTATTAGAGTTTAGGGTGTACATATTGTTGATGGAATGTGTATTCTATGATTTGAAGTTTCAACTTCATGGAAGTCCATTGATAATCCTCATTTAAAACAGGTAATAAGCAAACTTGAAAGACGCACTGTAGCTTACCATGAGTCAGGTCATGCTGTTGCTGGCTGGTTTCTGGAGCATGCAGAACCACTCTTGAAGGTAACAATTGTTCCCCGTGGTACAGCAGCACTAGGTTTTGCACAATATGTCCCCAATGAGAACCTGCTTATGACAAAGGAACAGCTTTTTGACATGACATGCATGACTCTTGGTGGTCGTGCTGCTGAACAGGTAACTAGAGTATTGCCTCATGCTGTGGCATATTTTCTTAAGATTGGAGATTTTTTAGGTGCTTTGACACGTGAATCTTGCATTCCTATCAACGTTAAAAGCTTACCAGGAATCATTCAGGAAATTAACTACACTAAATGTGCTTCATAGTTTTTACCTTGCTTTTTACTTGAAGTCTTATAACTTCGTTCAAGTCTCCCCCCTCCCTAAGCAACCAAAAAGTTGAAAAGATTTTGTAAACATGATTCTTATGCTTCTGACAAAGTGCAAGTGATCTATTGGGAAAGAGGGAAAGAAATATGCTCATTATGAGTCATTACTTTTACTGTCATGAATTTGGAAAAGATTGGTTTTTATGGGGATATTGCTCACTACTTTGTGTTGGCTCAGGTATTGTTGGGTAAAATTTCAACCGGAGCCCAAAATGACTTGGAAAAAGTAACAAAGATGACATATGCACAAGTTGCAGTCTATGGCTTTAGCGAGAAGGTTGGTCTCCTTTCTTTTCCTCAGGGTAGCGAGTTTGAGGCGAAGCCTTATGGCAGCAAGACTGCAGCAATTATCGACTCTGAAGTACGTGAATGGGTCGGCAAGGCCTATGACAATACAGTCAAGCTGATTGAGGAACACAAGGAGCATGTAGCTAAAATTGCTGAGTTGTTACTGGAAAAAGAAGTTCTTCACCAGGAGGATTTGATCCAAGTTCTCGGCGAAAGGCCTTTCAAATCTGCTGAGATGACTAATTATGATAGATTTAAGCAAGGGTTTGAAGAGGAAGCTCAGAATAGTGAGCAGACGGCTGAAAATGCAACAACAAACGATGATGGACCTTCACCCCTTGACCCCGAGGTGGTGGTTCCTGCTTAAAATCCCGAGATGGATGATATCTGTATAGAATGGCTTGATTTCTTCTTTCGTTGCGTTGCCCTCATGCAGGCACTGACTGAGTAAGTGGCTTTACATTGTTTCTTGCTGCGAGCTGCTAACATCGCAATCTTGCGGTGAAGTAACAAACGCCGGCACGAGGGCGGAAATCGGAGGCTTCGAGACATATCCTGTTTAAAGAATACTTATCATATTTATTGAACTTTTGAGTTTAGGAAAAGAGAAAAAACTGGAAAAGAAAGAAGTTGGATGATGTACATGTATCCCTCGCTGCAGCTTTTGAACGTTCATTAGAAAACGCAGTTGCTTATAATTCAAGTTTCTTGTTTCCCTTCTTCTGTTATCTTTGTACTTCAACCAATGAAATGGAAGAGTAACTATCTCACAAAGTTGCCTAATAAAAGTAAAACCAACGCCATTTTCTGGGATTCTTTCTTAGATCAAATTGCATTTTGTGAGTTGTGATTGAAACTTGAAACGTTTGCTGTACTGAAAGTACAAAGGGGGCAAACTTTTGATACTAAGTTACTCTTCGTGTACATTGCCAACGAAGGCCACCTAAGGCTAAAGTTTGACAGAAAGCAACGAATCATCACATGGTCTTCTTCGCATGAGCATGCACCGACCAGATAAGTAGACCTTATTTTAGCTCCATAACGTAGGAAAAGGAGCCAATTCCCCCACACGTACGCATAACGCATGGATTATCATATTTTATAATATGGGTTGGAAACTTCCATTATTGTTGGGTTGAAAACTTGAGAGGAAGGAAGCCATCGGTTAGTCTGCCATGGTGTTCTAACATTATTAATTTATCGAACAAAATTTGAAAGTTAAAATGATACTTATTTTGGAACAGACGGGGTATTATCGATGCTAAACAAGTTTAATGCGTTATTGTGGCCATGCATGTGCTGACGCCCCAAATGCAGTGGTTGAGAGCCTTTAATACATTTACAATACGCGGCCTATACTTTTCATTGGTCATTTCACGACTTTTCACACTGCTTTCCCACGAGTCATGATTTGAAAAAAAAAAAAAAGAAAGCTTATTAACCTACCATCTCCAGAGTCCTGTCGTTATATAATGATATCTCCCTCTTTCCTTCACGCCATATAATATCTGTTGTTAGTGCCTCTCTCTATTTCAAAATTCTTTTTCACCAATCATCGTTTCTCTTGGGAAGTGGGCCGTTGCTCAAATTTTCTTTTTCCAGTTTTCCCTCTTTTTATTCTATCGATCTGGCAAGGCCCTTTTCTGCCTTATGCATTAATGTGGTGTTTTTCGAATGTAATCTGAGTGCTTTTGTTGGTACAATTGGTAAAGATTGTTTCTTTTTCATGGTGATGAGATGTATCGTTCTTAAGTATTTGTGGGTTAGTCTGTTTGTGATGAATAAATTTTATCGAAGTGCAATGCTCTGGCTAACTTAGTTGCTCTTGTTTTGATTGAATTTGCATTTGAAGGATTTATATTTATACTTATGTCTGCGCAAGAAATTTCTTTTTAATGCATTTGAATGATGAAATGCAATGTTGTGTTTGTTACTTTGGATGCAATGCCCTCTTTTGTTTTTTAGCAGTAATTTGTGGAACTGATGCAAGATGTTATTAATTCCTTTTCTTTCCTCTTGTATGAAACTGAACTGTCAAAGTTTGATTTGTGATCATGTTGAAAGGTTCGATTTTGATTTTCCCTTTTCAATGATGCGATGTTCTTGGTCCAGTCCAATTTGTCGGTCATTTAAGGACTACCACTTTTCCTTGTGGTTTGTTGGAAGTTGAGAAAAGACAACCTGGTTGTTGTTTGAATTTCCTTCTCTTTAATATTGACATATCAATGTTCAGTTGGACCGTACACAATAGCGATACATATAGCCGAGCCCGTGTACCGGGACAAAGGTTTAATTGTTGTTGTGCAATGTCTGCCCTGTTGCTGATTTTGTTCATGTCTTATTTTTTGGTTTAGTTGGTATCCGAGCCATTTTAACCTTTGTTTCTTGTGCTTTCTACTGTTTAGATCGTTTAAGATTTTAAGAATTGAAATGGAGAAAGACCAAGCCCCAGGGCCGAAATATGAATGCCTTCTATTTGGTGAGTCTTTCATCTATCTTCTTATCTCTTCAGGAAAGTATATTAATGCTGCTGTAAGAAGGAAATATTCTTAGTAATGTTTGTTTTGGAATTTCAGATGTTGACGATACACTTTATCCATTGAGCTCTGGGATATCCGCAGAAGTAACAAAGAACATCATTGGTAAGCTCAAGAGTGATTTTTGTGTTTTTTTTTTTTCGGTTAATCGTGGAGCTATAAGCATAAATTTTTTTTTTTTTTTTGAATCTTTAATCAATAATTCAACACTTGTATGATTGTTCTTCTCCAGAGTATATGACCACAAAGCTTGGCATAGATGAGGACAGTGTCAAAGAATTGAATGGACAACTATACAAGGAATACGGGACAACAATGGCCGGTCTCAGGGTAAGATGTTCATAGTATAGAATTTCTCATAAAGCAATTAAAGATTAGCACTAGGCTGAGATAGCAATGGTTTATGTTTTTCTTCTCAGGCCATTGGTCATGACTTTGACTATGATGACTATCATAGGTATGCTCTTTTCCCATGTGTAATTTTCTGCTGCAGATCATAAGGTTACCAATGAGAAGCATATTATCTAATGTTTTCTTGATTGTGCAGTTTTGTACATGGAAGGCTACCATATGAGCTGTTAAAGCCTGATCCAGTTCTAAGGCACATACTTCAGAGCTTACCTATTCGTAAAGTTGTAAGTTTCTCCCTTTTCGACTCAAGAACACACAGTTATCTAAGGTTTGTAAGGCTTACATTCTGACAAAGCTTGCAATGATGTTTACGATATAGATATTCTCAAATGCAAATGAAGCCCATGTTGCTAAGGTGCTTAGCAGACTTGGCTTAGAGGACTGCTTTGAAGGAATTATGTCTTTTGAGACTTTAAATCCTTCTCATAATAGCCGTGTGCTGAACGAAGATGATGATGGTAAGTTAAAGTCATCAAATGAATACATAACTTGAACCATGGATCGAAATTATATTGACCGCAATATGATCATTCTGCAGTCTCAGAATTCCCAAAGACGCCAGTTGTCTGCAAACCATTTCCTGAGGCCTTTGAGAAGGCTTTCAAAATAGCTGACATAAACCCTGAGAAGACGGTAAGAATTAATGTTCTTCTGCTCTTTTTTGGCTTTCATTTCCTTTCTGAATACGATGTTTACTTTGATGGACAAGTTCATGCTCTGGATTACTTCACATTCTGTCATCTTTACTCTGCAGATATTCTTTGATGATTCAATCCGAAACCTCAAGACTGCAAAAACTTTGGGGCTTGACACTGTGTGGGTAAGTTTAAAGAGGCAGGCACTAGGCAGTGTATCTCATCTTTACTCTGCACAAGGCTTCATGAGTATTTATTTGGTTAATGAGTGTTTGTTTCAATGAAAATAGGTTGGATCCTCTCATCGGACAGATGGAGTTGATCACGGGCTCGAGAGCATTCACAATGTCCGGGAGGCATTGCCTGAGCTGTGGGAGGCAACTGAGGAGACAACAGATGTTCGCTATTCTGGAAAAGTTGCAATCGAAACATCAGTTGAAGCTTAGTTTATACCAGTTCTGAGATACCTGAAGAACCCTTCTTCCTTCTTCACCTCCTCTGCTGGATTCTGTTAGACATATTTGACAACCATGGCACAACCAAAGCTTACCATTCCTAACTTTAACTTTGATCAATGAATATGGTCTCCTAATGAGATCATAAGAAAGAAATCTGTGTTTGAAGTTGGGCACTTGGTTGTGTAACTTGTACTCTTCTAGACAGTTTGTGTAATGATAATTTGTTTTATTTTTAAGGAAACAATAATAAAAATAACATTACAAGGAAAACTTTCTTTAATCATGAGTATTGTACTCAAAATGTAATTAGTGTGTAATCTTAGCATTTCATGTATATTTTTCTGTTTAAGTAAATTCAACTGTTTCATTAAGTAATGATGATTTCTAAAATGGAATGGCTTAATGATTTTACTCTTCATGATAATGTTAAAGCCTTAAATGCCTAGTTTGGAAAAATTATTCAAAGTGCATTCGATGCATTCTTAAAAATAGTGCAACTAACCAATTATAAGATAGAACTTGAAACTAATTTTTATTTTTGAGCCCCTGTTTGTTCATCACTCTTTCAAAGAAATAGCAATTAATATTCCTTGCTTGATGTGTTTCCAGGTTCCTTTTTGGGGGGTCAAACCGAGCAAATACAAAGTATGGGATTCGATTGTTATTAATACTGTACAAGCTATTCCGTTGGTTTCTTTCTTCTTGGAAGTTGGAACAAAATAAATTTTTGAGCCCCTGTTTGTTCATCACTCTTTCAAAATGTGAGTGTTAGTTTTGTTCAATCACCAGCGGAAACGAAGAAGGCAAAATACAGCGCAGCGTTCACTCATTTTTATTATTTTATTTTTAATCTAAATAGGCATAGAGTTTAGGTGAGGATATTTTTGTCAAAAAAATTCTTTTTCTATCCAATTTAACGGAAGTTTTATAGGTTCTGTTATGTGACAGTTTAGTCCAAAGTTTAAAGAGATATGTGAGTATTATCAAATCACAAATGTGTATTTGTCTCTGTAGCAAACCGAAACCACCGAGGAGCATCTTGTCTTTTGCCCTTCTTAGAAAGAAAAAAAAAAAAAAAGGAAAAAATTTCAAGGCCTTTCTTGTCTTGACTTGACTTTTTATTTGAATCGTTTGTGTAGTTATATATTTTGGTGGGCTGTCACTGATTCACAGCTGATGCTACTGACCGACTTGGGTTCTGGAAAGGTGGAATCTTTGGATTGGGATTCTCCAAGAGAATTGAGCTGAGCGAAGTTTCTCCGCCAAAATTTGTTCTTCTTTCTGCAGAGCTCGGGCTCCTCCTTCCCTGGTGCGCGTTCTTTGCCTGTTCTTACTCTTGTCCAAATGTTTAGTAAGTTGCTCAGCAATTATTTCTGGGATTGACGAATTATTCGCTTTTTGAGTGAATTTTCATGGTTTTTATTGTTATTGTGAGCTTGAATTGGTATATTTGTGAAATATTGTGCTGAATTTAGAATGGGTTCTGTACTTTTGCAGTGTTTTGTTTCCATCCCAGCAAAAGCTAGTTTTGTTTACCGCGTAAATGGGATGGAACAGAATACTGAAAGGAATTGACCCAATCACTCGTGATGTTTTAGCTCTGAATATGGCCTTGGTTATGATGATGGAGAGAAAAGAAGAAGAATTGTTTGATTACATGATTAACTTGGAAAATTAATGCTTAATATGAAGTTGAGACATGTGGGAGAAAAAGAGGAGTTCATGAGGAATCGTTAAAGAGTATTTTGTTAGTTGATGTCCATTTGAGATGGTTCTGAAATCATCAACTATTTTTGCAGAGCATAATCAATGGCAGAGGGTAATCAGAGACAGACAAGGTTTACTGCACGAAGAAACATGCCATTTTCATCTTCTTCCTCTTCAGCTACATCAGAAACTCGTTATCAGCCTCCTCACAATCGCAACCTCAACCCCAGAAAAAATGCGCGGCCTATGAATAATCCATCTAACAATTTGAATAGGGGCAACGATGGGAACAAAACTGGAAATAGGGAGTTGACAAGGGACCGTGATGTTGTTGATAAATCTAATGACGAAAATAGTCTTCCAAGCATAATTGGAACTTGCCCATATATGTGTCCAGGTCGGTCTCTCTCTACCTCCCTGTGATTCTTGGACCAAATAGCATGGGATTTTAGTTTGGTGTTTATGTATGGACAGTTGAGGAGAGACTACGACGGGAAAGACTACGAGATTTAGCTGTATTTGAGAGGCTCTATGGGAATCCTGGGAAGTCATCACCTAGTCTTGCTGTGAAGAAGGTAATCATCTTGCAATTTCTGGCAGCATATTCCTAATTCATTATCTTTGATTTCTTCAGTATCTTGCGTCAAATTTGGGACAAAGATGGTACTCAGATAAACATGCTTAAATAAATATTGTGGAGCTTCTGGTATTTGTTTGAAAAATGTATTAAGCATCGGCTTAGGGATCTCAGAACCTTCTGGACGTACAAGTGTTTGTGTTAGGTGTTGGAAAAATATGGTCTATGGTGGTATTACTTTGCAATTATTTCTGAAAAGGCCCTTTTCCCGTTTAGTGACTTTCTACTTTTTGGTTGAATAATATGTCTAATATTCCAGTTCTCATTTTCCTTTTTTTAACATATACTTCTATATTTTTATCCCATGTTAGTTTTGCAGAACTATTTCAGCACGAGACACAAAAGCTTCTGATGTGCGGCCTCTCTCGGTGTTGGAAGAAACTCTAAATTACATTCTCAGCTTATTCCCTTCTGGAGAACATCCTTTTGAGGTGGTTCACGACTTCATCTTTGACAGGACAAGATCCATCAGGCAAGATCTTAGTATGCAGAATATCACCAGTAACCAATCCATCATGATGTATGAGAGAATGGTATGCTTATTCACAGATTACTTATAATTAATGAAACACGAGATCTGATTCATGGAGTGATAGTTGTCAATCTCCTGTTCTTTGGTAGATGATGTTGATACAGATTTCCAATTTAGACATTTTTATTTTATTTCCAAACAATATAACCTAAAAATTCCATTGGAACTTTTAACACTGATTCTCTTTTACCATACTTTCTCTAGAAAGTACAAAGTCTTTATGGTGAGGTCTTTTTAGCTTATCTTCAATATTGTTGATACTGGTTGCTAATGATTTGACTATAGCCTTGGTAAGTTTGTAAGACAATAGCATGCGTCGTTACCTTACAAAAGTTGAAGTTAAATCATGATCAATATGACTTACATTCAGGTGATGAAATGAATTCTGATGTCATTATTTGTGCAGGTCAAATTTCATATTATATCCCACCAGAAGCTGTATAGATCTTGCGGCAGTCCAAATATTTCTTCAGTGCTTTATTTAAACCTGGAGCAGCTCAATAAGTCTCTGATGACACTTTTTAATCTTTATGAAGCAAATCAAACATTGGAAACCATTCATGAGAATGAAGCTGAGTTTCGCTCAATTTATGTGCTTCTCCAAATCCACCCCGACAGCAAAGTAACTATTTCATCCCTTATTTGCTGCAGCAACCAAGATATATCTTTCTATGGTATTTGGATGTAGTCTTAACATAAAATATTACTTTTCATAATTCATAGGGGGAACCCTTGTCTTTGTGGTTCCGTGGTCTCAACTCTGCCGTCATGAAATCAAAGCAAATGCGTTTTGCTAAGGATATTTTGAGGTATGGTAAAATTGGTACATTCTTTTGCTTCATATGATTCATCAGGAAGAAGACTTGTGGAAGAGATTCCAAAACAATAAGAGAGATTTGGCAAAGGAAAGCTTCCTACTTCTGTAGCTGAAGGAAAAGTTTCAACCTCTTTACTTTTTCTCTTTTTTCCCCTCCATATACAGATACTTCCGTTTGGGAAATTACAAGAGGTTCATGCATATTTTGGAGACTGATGCATCCACTCTCCAGTACTGTATTATTGAGCCTTACATCAACGAGGTAGTTTATTTAATTCCTTTATTTATTTTGCTATGCAAATGTATACGTATCATTTGTCAATTTGGTATTGTTTTTATTCATGAAAATTGGTATGCAGAGATTTTCCTTCACAAAAACCCACTCTCGAATTGTTATACAAAGATTTAATGCAATAATAGATCATTTTCGTCAAATCAATTAATCAAGACATGTCAGTGTTCATATTAGTTTTATTTGCTTCATGTGGTATATCAACTAAACACTTCTTATGTAACATGCTTGATCTTTGAATTAGTCTTTGATTGACATGTCTTGATTACTTGATTTGCTTAGCATGCCTATTTCAGATCACCTGGTATGTGTGCTAATATGGAATACTATTGATCACTTAGATATGTACTCCATGTCATAGTTATCTAATTTTGGTTTTTGGCTCTTCTAAAGGTTCGGGCATTGGCAGTATGCTATCTTAATCATGCAGGATACAAACTGCAACCCTTGCCACTGGAAGAACTATCCAATCTTCTACTGTTTCAGGTACTTCATATTCAAATATTGGAAAAGATGCATTCTCTTTACGAAATAGTTAATTGATCGTCATATATGATAAACTAGGAATCAGATGCTGAATCATTCTGCAATGACTGTGGTCTCGAGATCTCTTCTGATGAAGTAGGAAAGAAGTTCTTGGCACCTAAGCAGTCAAGCTTTTGCCATCCCAAGCATGGGCTTCAGAAGTACTATCCTTTATGTTTTGAAGGGTTACCGAGGTAAAGTAGTTTGATGTGCCACTTTTGTTTGCATTTCCACAGAACAAAATATGGATGAAACTAGATTGAAATTTGGCATGAAAATGTATAAAGGGAAAACAAGAATTGGTTGATGCCAATTCGATCACACAACTCCACCACTGTACCTTACTTTAAAAAAAAAAAAAAAAATGTAAATAAGAAAACCCTTATGAAACATCAAAGTGGGTAGTGAAGTAGGGTGTGTTGCTTCATATCTTCCATGTCTATCTAGACAGGCTGAGGCAGCATTGAATTTTACAGGCTATCTGTTGAGTTATTGGATATCTGAAACTTGCAAGGATGACCATTTTGTTGTTGGAGCACTTTGGGGAAACTTAGCCTCTGTAGTCAGCAAGATTCCCCGGTTTGAAAACTTGCATTAAAGTTATAAACAAAGTCTGAAGGTAAAGCTGGCTATGTTGTTACCATTTGCATTGTGACCAAGATTAAGCAGTGAATGCACACTCAAGGATCATACATTGTGGTTTGGATTCTTAACAGATTTATGGACTGGCAATTGGCAACAGCCAAAGCTTAATCTGAGCCATCGCTAGCTGATCCCGCTGTGGATTGTAAGTGGATAAGACTCGATCTGTTAAGCTCTGTTGCTAGTTGTAATTGACAAATCGGAGGAATGGAACCAGACAAATTACTCGCAAGAAATTAGCTTTCTTATTCTTCTACCTGCTGTATTGTACATATTGATATCTGTTTTGGCTATCCTTGATGTAATGCTTTTCTATCATTTGTTCTTTATTTGTATTTATTTCTCAGAAGTACTTGTAGCCTGAAAGCATAGAGTAAGGGAGGTTCTGGTACTAGGCAGTCACAGTGGGATTTTAAGTGAAATTAGCAAACTTTAGAGACCAGAAAAAAATACATGGAAAAGTACATAACTAAAATATAACATTCACTGTATTCATGACAGTGAGATTTAAGGGAGTTTCTGGCGCTAGGCAATCACAAAAAGAGTATAAGTGAAATTAGGGCCCGTTAGCTTATTTTAAAGGACAGTATTCTAAAACATGTTTTCGGAAAAGAATTTTATAGTAAAAATGAGTATTGGGAATGATGATAAATTATTATCAAATATAAATGTACTAAAACATGTTTTTGGAAAAGAATTTTAATAGTAAAATGAGTATTGTAAATGATGATAAATTATTATAAAATATAAATGCAACTATCTTAGAGACTGAAAAAATACATGGAAAAGCATTTAATATAACTCAAATAAAAACATTCATTGATGGAATATCGGGTTACAATTACATGTGAACACTTTTTTTCAGGAAAAAAACTGATAAAGAAATCACTGCTGCATTTCTGCCAAATTAGCATAAACATAATCTGTGCACAAAACAAATTCTGATGCGAAACTTGCAAATCAAGAAAAGACAATGAATTTATAATGATGATAAATTAGCACTAAATTAAGCCTCTAGCATCGCGGAAGATCAGCTGGAGGGGGTGGAACTGTCTGCAATGCTCCTAACCCCTTTTCAACCACGAATGACATAGCCAATCCCCAATTCAGATGGCTGTCTATGTGACAGTGGAATAGCCAAACTCCTGTTCATGATATTCATGTTGATAGTTAGTCATCAGCTAAACAAGTGAGAGGGATACTAATTTTGTTGCAAAATATTGTGGTTAGGATCATATACCTGGATTATCAGCCACGAACCGAATCACTGCCCATCCACCAACAGGGACATCAATTGTATTCCTCAAAGGGGGATCAACAAGGTTGAACCTTCGAGGATCTATTTGCGGATTGAAGTTTCCAAATCCCTGTGCTACGACAGCGAAATGGTATCCATGAAGATGAATGGGATGGTCCTCTGTGGAGAAGATGCCTGTGTCTTGCAGCACAATCTGTACAGTTTGACCAAATTTCACCTTGTACATCTTTGTCCTAAAGCGAGGTTGCCACAAGGATCGTGGAACAGTGCCAGTGTAGTTAAATTGCAATGGTGGAACAGGCGGGAAGTCCAAGGTGTAGATTCCAGGGATGTTGTTGTAGTAAGCTTGAAGTAAGGAAGCCCTCCTTGGGAGCACGAATGATACATTGTTCATGCTGGCTGCAAACCTTGTGTTATTTGGCCCTTGACATCTAGGTCCAGGGTTGCAGTTCACAAAGCCTAGCCCCACAGTGAAGAACAGGCTATGATCAATCTTAATAGGGACTTTGTTCTCAGGAGAAGGAATGCTCCTTAGTTGGTTTGCAAAAGCAGTTGCAGTATTGGTATCGTTGAATGCAGGCAAGCGAGGCAACAGAGGTCTGGAGGACGAGGATCTTCCTGCGGCTCTTCTATATTCAAGAATTGCAGTAGTGGTGGTGTTATCGAATGGGGCTCCCTGTGCTGTTGCATAAGCACTCGCACCCATATAGTACCTTGCTGGAGGTTGATTGGCAGTAAGAAGAACATCAGTGGTCTGTCCAGGTCCTACCATAATGACTCGGGTTCCAAAAGGCTTGTGGTATAAAGCATCAGCTGCAACAACGGTAAGCTGATGATTGGCGACAGTGAAGAAGAGTTGTTGATTGAGTGCAGCATTGATGACTCTGAGAAGAACTGTATCTCCGGAGTTCACATGGACCTTGAAAGTACCTAAATCACCATATTTCGCAACACCTTTTAGCTACTTGTGTTTTTAATGAACAAGAAGAAATTGTAAAGATACAAAGAATATTAACCTTTCTTGGAACATGGATAAAGGTCACCAGGTTGACCATTGATGGTATAAGCATCAGATACATTTGGAGCAGCTCCGGTGAAAATTGTCTGCCTCATGATACTGATTATATCTCTGTTCCACCATTCTCCTGCTCAGTTATCACAAGTTTTGCATTAGTTAAACTTAAACCTGTTGATGAAGAAAAACACTGGAGGTTGAAACTGTGGAAGAATCTCAAAGATTATGACGTACCAAGAATAATAGGGAATTCATGCTGAGGCTTCGGGAAGGGATAGGAAGATCCCAACTTAGGCCGGATGACAAGGGCTCCATATACAGTTGCTCTGAGCCATTGGCTGTGTGCGTGCCACCACAAGGTACCCTCTTGATCTATGATGTTGAAACGGTAGGTGTAAGTTGCTCCTGGCTGGATAGGGCACTGAGTCACGTACGCAGGACCATCTGCCCATGGTGTTCCTATTTGGCGAATTCCATGCCTGATGAACGTCAAAAGTATTGTTATCTAAACCTGATTTTTCGTGTATGTTCGTTGATCATGGAGTATTATTGCTTATATTATATCTAGTGATTACCAGTGGAGGGTGACATTGTAGCGAGCTTGATTTATGGCTTTGATGACAAGAGTATCGCCATTTCGCACATTCAGAGTTGGTCCTGGAAATCTGCCATTCACTGTGATTATGCTGTGAGTTCTGCACAGCCTTGTCACTGGCTTTGCTGCAATCTGTTTCAGCAGAAAGCATCATCAGAATATAATCAAGAAAAATACGAAGGAAAACTAGAGCAGATGAGATGAAAACGTACGACGAATTCATGGTAGTGAGTTGCTGCAGCTGCAAATGTCATCAGTAAGCTAAGCAATGCTAAAGTGCTCAGAAAGAGGACACCATTTGGACCGTGCATTGTTAGCTCTTCTCTGTGAATACTTTACTTGATGAAGAAGGCTTAGATATTGCATGAAGGGTCTGCATGGCTGAGTAGCTATTTATAATGATGAATTTGGACTTGAACTTGTGTGAGACTGTGGATTAGGAGGGGGGAAAAATGAAAAAAAAAGAAAAAAAAAGTGTGTTTCATAGTCATTGGCCCCATGCTTTCATTTTAAGAGAAGAAAAGTTTGGATTGATTAAGTAAGAGTAGGTCAGGGAGTCAGCAAGAAGAAGGGCCTTATGGAAAGTGAAAAGATCTTAGGCAACTTAGTCCAACAACAAGAAGGGATTTGGTGCACCAGCTTTAGCTATTTGACCATTATTATGGGTTTTAGGTTTAGAGTTTGTTGGGTTCATATCATTTGTTGCAGATCAACTCCTTGTCTGGATTTATGCACATATAAAAAGTTGTTACAAAATGGTTTTCTCAATGTACTTTTTAGCTTAAGAATTTTGTACTTGTAGTGGCCAAACTTTTGTTTGTCCATGAATCTTTAGTTACACAAACTGCAAAACTTTTGTTTGTCCATGAATCTTTAGTTAAGCATTTCAAATTCGAAAACAAGAATATTAAAATCACATCGATCCGAGTGAGTTATCAAAATTCAATATTGCAGTTAGTATAAACCCGAATCAAACTTAGCATGTTTTAAGTAATTTGTCGATCCAAAATACAATTTAATTGTCACTCCTTTTTTCTGGGGGT
Source organism: Leptodermis oblonga (assembly GCA_016801395.1). Lineage (NCBI taxonomy): Eukaryota > Viridiplantae > Streptophyta > Magnoliopsida > Gentianales > Rubiaceae > Leptodermis > Leptodermis oblonga. The sequence goes on along the minus strand of CM028750.1, from coordinate 473,520 downwards.
TTTTTTTTGGGTGTGTTTGGAATTCCCAGTATAAAACAACAAAGAGTTTTTCAGATGAGAAAGTAAAACAACAATCTCTATTGGAGTTTTTCAGATGAAACATCAACAAATGGAGACATTCATCATATGAACTACCCTATAACCTATAAAGCATCAAAGTAGAAGTTCCCAGTTATAAAATCTCCTCCCTGACTACAATGTAACACTAAAAAATTCCACATATCGCTGTTATAATGATCTGTACACAACTACATTACTTTGAAGTTATCTTTGGGTTCAGTGCTAAAAGGTCAATTCGGTTAGAAATTTTTTCAAGTTTGGTTAGAGATCCACTTCTTGAAGCCTGTAACTTTAATCAATTTTTTGCACAGCTTTCTCCTGCAAATCAGCCTCAATCAACTAATAAGTTAATCAAGACCTGCTTCCTCTACCCTCCACTTGGGTAAGGTGAAAAATAATATAAAAAACAAGGTGAGACTATAATACCGTCAAAGGAACCATCCAGTCATTGAATATGACCTTGTATGCATGCTCAATTGCAAAAGACCAAATCCACTGACTGAGTGGTTTTTTGATGGGACTGTAGTTTTTTCCAAAAAACCATAAAGGGCAGGTAAGAGAAAATTGATGAAAGGATGACTCTATATATGCTTCACCACCAATCTACTAGGTTTTACCATCACATAGATTAATTGCTAACTTCACTTATCTGAAAAAGCAGTACATAGGTTCCATGAGTTCTATACAGTCATGCAGAATCTACAACTAATCCAAAATGACAAGAACCCCTACTTGCATCGACAAAGAGGATTTTCAGAAGACAATCCAAAGAATGCCTCACACCACAAAAGTAAATAAGACTAGATATATTCACAAGGCAAACGTGGAAAGATCGAGCTATGTTTAGTCTTTCAGTGAGTATTTCTTCCCGGTGAATGCCTCGAACTTCATTTCAGCCTTCTGAGTAGAATCTTCTTCACGCTCCTTCGAGACAACCTATTGGACATAACAAAAGTGAACATGATGGTAGCAATTATGTGATAAAGAGTGACGTAACGAATTTAGTTTTAATTATTATGTGTGTACTGAAAAAGGCATAAAGACAAATGAGAAATACCTTTTGCTTTCCATTTGAAGCACGATCTGCGTTTGAACCAAAAACAAGCTTGCCTGCATGTTTTCGTGAACTTGAGTTAGATGAAGTTGATGTGTCAATTCCACCAGTATTCTCCTGTTGCTTCTCTTTAAGCAGGGATGAGGAAGTTTGAGTAGATGATTCAGCTGCAGGTTTTCCATCCAAGCGTCTTGATGTACCACTGAATGCGTTAAACTTCGGAACTTTCTTGTCTGGCTCTTCATCCACTAAATGAAACCATTCCAAACAACTGTCAGATACGCAACTTTCAAAAAAATAGGCAGAAGCTATGTCAAGCTCAAAACATGAACTCAATTGGAAACAAACCTTCAGGTCGTGCCCTCTTTGACATTGCAGTCTTGACGGGTTTTTCAGGCTCTTTATAATCCAGAGGGGGGGCAAAGTCAACCTCACAGTCTGTTTCAATAATGCTAATTGCTGAGGAAGGCTTGGTTTCCACTATATCTATGTAAAATTTTTTGTTGTTATAAGCAACCATTATGGTATCACCAGTTGTTAAACATGAGTAGTTCCTTAAAGTTGTCTCCAAGCTTCAAATCAAAGATACAGTTTAGAGAAAACATTGAATCAACAAAAAAGACGACACAGGCTAGGCTAAATCTAAATCAGTAACACTAACATTGCTTTTGGGTTGGATATATCTAAGAAGTCTGTAGTGTGGGGTTGGAGCTTCACATATGTTCCCTTTGATAAACTGGCATTCTTGACATCCACGATGTCTCCCTCTTGCAAAAGCATGTTTTCCATCATCTGCAATTGGGTAGAAACAACTGAGATTTGGAAGGAATCAAAACATAAGATAAATGAAGAAAATGATGCAAGAAAATACCCAATATGGAAGGTATATCAGGCCTTCATCTGCAACAAATTCTAGCACCCCACAATGAGAAACTCTACCAGAAGAAGGGTTTCTGAGTTCAAATAACATAGGGTAGTCAATCTGTAAATAAGCTGCAGTAAAAATGGAAAGTACCAATTTATTTGAGTACAGTAGGGTAGCATCTAAACCAACAGCAAATCAAAGTTTAAACTGGAATTAACTTGAAGAGGAGAGAAACTAATTGGGAAAGCATAGTTTCACATACCAAGCCGATCAAGAGCTGATGGAGGCATTATAACTGGAAGGAACAGAATATCTCTTCTATTAGTTAAATGGAGTTCAACTTTACATAACTAAATGACAAAATTGTACAGATAAATCAGTGCGATGAACATACTTTTGTCACCTTTTTCCAGATGGGACTGCAAAAAATAAAAGCAAGAATGAGATGTAAGAAAACATCACTGCAAAACCTTAAAAAAACAAAAGAACAAAGACAAGTAACTAAAGATTGAGAAGCAGCAGAAAATAATTAAACAAGGAAGGGTTAAAAAAAAAATAATAATGCTCCCAGCTAAAAAGTGAAGCAGTGATCAATAAACGCAATCTTCAGCATTACCATGCAATTAAAACTACTTAAATCTTGAAAACATTCTAAAAAAAGAATTCAATTTTCTACAAGTACTGAGGAAAAATTTAGATATAAAAATAGACCTTCTCAATGAAAGAAACAGGGTAACAGCGGTAGTTCTGCGAAAAGGTTGAAATGCCGCCACCAATTTCATCGTCATTCTGCATCCAAGAAGACAACCTTAGAGTCAATTTGTCGAACTAACAATAATACAATGAAATGCTATCAACAGTTGAAATTTTTGCAAGTTTACGAAACGGCTATGAAGCCATAATTTTGAGAAGTTGCACAATGAATGTGTCATATACGTTTCTAGCCCTAAAACCTTACAACTTCACCATGATTCTTCCACTTTTGCATTCTCAAAGACAAATTTTTCTGATTGGGAATTTGATACTTCTGTCATTTTACACATTGGCAAGCCACAATTTGGTAAAACAAATTTCATTACTCTAAAGTGCACAGTAAAAATGATTAATACTTGGAGCATAATTCATCAATGCTACATATTTTAACTTCTCAGTTGAGACTAATTTTGTAATACTAGTTTAAGAACATAACTCACGCACAACATACAGTAAAGACAACAACGATTAAGCATACCATGGTTAAAGAACTCGATGATTACGCAGCCAGGAAGATCACTGAAAATCTGTACATAAAACATAATCAAATTAAGCAAGCACAAAAAGAGAGAGAATAAATCAATCATATATAAAAGAAACCCAATCAAGTTCCATACAGTTCAACTAAAAATACAAAAAAATGGGCCAGGACTCAGGAGTGAAAGCCTTTAGCGAAGCAAAAGAAGACACATTAAAATCATTCAGAGATACAAAGATTGCCACTATTTTTTTCAGCATCAAAATGTCCGACCTTTACTGAAAAAACATCAAAATCCTTGATTCAATTTCAGTATATCTTGATATCAAGTTCCAAATACATATTGATGCATCCAGCAAGTAGGATCGCCACTTTTTGGAACTCCCCAGCATCAATTACTCCTACCCTTCAGCAAAGAACACAACCCCCCTTGATTCCATTTGAGTTTATAGAAATCTAGAGTCCCAAAATATAACGGGTGATGCATCCATAAAAAGAAGCATTCAGTGAATAGACATCAAGATTGTTACTTTCTGAAATTCCAGAATCAAAATAATCCAAACCTTTACTGGAAAAGAGAAAAAAAAAAAAAAAGAAAAAAAGAAAAGAAAGTACAGGCCCTTGATTCAATATCAGTTTGTAGTCATCTTAAGTCCCAAAACGCACAAGAATTTGATCATATTGATGCGTAAAATCAAAGAACAATGGCAGTATGACTGACCTTTTGGGGGCGCTTTTGCTGATGGAGGACTGAGGAGGAGGATCACACTAGTCCAAGAGTCCGAATGTGGGATGGAAAGTGAACAGCGAATCTTATTTTGCAAAGATCGATCTTGGACACATAATGTACAAGATCCAACGGTAGACCTTTTGCCACCTCAAAAATGACGAGGTCCTAAAAGTAAATTTTCAAAAGTTCTTAAGCCCTTCCTTTTCCTGTTTGTATATGCAAAAGTTTTGTCCTCTTAAATTCCTCTGACGCCGGGAAAAATAATAAAAATCCCTTCTTGGCCAAAACAGAAAAAAGGCGCAGTCACACAGTGAATGAATCTCTCGAATAATACTAGTTTGATTGAGGAAGAGGGTTCAGTTATTTGGAATTATCAATGGCTAAGCGAGAGCTTTCGAGTACTTTAAGAAACTTGAAGGTGAGGAAATTTAGTTTAGAACTCTCTTCTTTTTTTTCAGCTTTTTCCTCTTTCTTTTTTGGATTTCTGGTGCTGCTTGTAGATGCATGTGTTTGTTCTATTTATTGGGGATGTGAACTGGGTTTTCTTGTTTTAGTTTGATTTGGGCTGCTTTCAGTTTTAATTCAGTTTATTGGTGGTGAATTTTCTTGAACTCCAATAGTACTGCATATATATAGTTGAGGGATACCGTGATTTGTGCAGTTTATGCAAAGGGTAGCTCAGAAAGAGGAAAAAGCCAAGAAAGAAGTAGAAGAAGAAGAAGAAGTCGTACCTAATGGAAACTTCCCTTCCCGTAGTGGCTCGAAAAAATGGTATCTCTTTTGATGATTTCTTTGGGGAATTTCAACATTCTTTAGTTAGACTCCTTTTGTGCTTTAATTTAAGCCTTAAGATATATTTTTTACATGTTTCTTCTTTACACCAGTCAAAATTTCTGTTTCTTATGTCTGTTGAATGATTATTTTGTGTGTATCCATTATGGAATTCCTAATCATCTATGGATTATTGGAGTGATAACAAATTGAGAGTAACTTTAAGTAGATGAATTACTGGAAAAAAAAATTGATTGAATTTAACTCATTGCTAAATTCTAGCTGACATTTCAGTATAATTGGGTTGAAATTGAAGTACCACAGCGAAAGGTATTTATCTTGTAGGCTAAGATTGAATAAGATTTTGTCGCCTATCGAAAGGAATGGTACATTTCCTGCTAAGATGAGTGTCCCTTTGTTGTGCTAGGATGTTACTGAATTAAGGGCCAGCTTGGTTCCGAAACAGGAACTAGAATGGGAATGGGATTGATAGTTCTTTAGAATGATTATGGTCATCATGAATTTATTTTCCATGCTTGGTTCAATTAATACTCCGGAATGGGAATGACATAAAATTCCATTTTTTTGCCTGCACTTACAAACATTCGTCCGAAAAAATACCATAATTATTGGTAAAGAACACAACTTTTTCACATAAAACACATAAAGATTAGTTTGTTGGGATTTAGTGGTTATTCAATGATGGATCATTCGGTTGAAGAAATAAGAAAGTAAAAAGAAGCGCATCCAAATAAGAAATTGAAGGGTTATGAGTGAAAGCAAGGAAAACCCATCTTTATGAAAGAGAAGCTGGGAAGAAGAATTGAAGAGTTATTCGGTTTAACAAGAATCTAGCAAATTGTTAACCATTATGAAGAGTTGTTAGCTTTCACAGAGAGAGAAAAACCAAAAGGAAAAAAGAACATATGGAGAAAAACACGTATGAAAGAAAGCTTGGGTTGCTCATTTCGACAAGAAGACTGGAAAGAAGTGATGAGGTAGTTGGTGGCTGCTCTGCATTTGTTGATGAGATAAGAACAAGGAGGGAGGGAGAAGGGGGGGGACCGGGGGGGGGGGGGGTGTGTGTGGAGGGAAAAAACAAAGCATTGTGGTTAAAAACAAAGATATGAACCAAGCAATTAGAAAAGATGTGAAAGCCATATATTCAATCCAATTCCTATAAACCAAGCAGGCCCTAAGCAGTAAGAACCACTTTCCTGCTTTCAAGGTTGTTGTGTTTACACCAGGGGTAGTGTCTGTACAACTATTCCTTCTCAAAACTAGAATGGTTTTCCCTTGTGTATCCAATTAAGAATCAGAATGCATGATGATATGGACGCTGTTCTCATGTGGTTCTAGTAGTTTTCTTGCACTTGCATAATCAAATTTTAGTTGTGCTTAGGAGTTTGTCCACAGACTTCATCTGGTGTAAATATTTTTATGCAAGTGTTTCCTATTGTGGATCCATTTCAGCTATGGGGTGATTGGTGTTGCATAGGTGGTGTACTTTCCTAGTCCATCTTTCATCAGTCTATGTATGTTCTATTGATGACTGCTCATACTTTTGTATGAGCTGCTGAACTACAGCTTTCTGCATTTTTATTTTTTTTTAGTATGGAAAGCATAGTTGGTCTACAAATGTTTGAGTGGCAACATGTGATATTGAACTCCTCTTTGCTATAGCATTATATTTATGTTTGTGTAACTGCTTGATAATTTAATAGAACATAAAAGGCTTCATTTCCTGTTGTTTGATCTTGACAATGTTGATGAATTTCCAACTTCATTTGTGTTATAAGGTTTATTAAAGTTTGTTTGCATCGATTTTGCATGCAGTGTTGTCATTATGGAAGGGGACCCTCATCCCGAGTCACTGAAAGGCCGTATGTCGTTTCAGAATTTTAATCCTGCTATAGATGTAAGTATATTGACCTGGCAATTATTTCTCGTCTGCCATTTGCTATACTCATGTCACTTTTGGTCATCTGATATAAAGTACTTGTCTTGTAGAAACTGATTGATGAAGCATCAAATTCACCTCAACATGGGGCCGCAGCTACAAGTTCGGGCAGAGAGAGTGAAACAAGATCAGAAAGGTTGGTTTTTTGACCCTTACATAAGATCGCATTGTGTTTTTCATTTTTATTATGTTATTTTGTGAAATTGAAATTCATCAAAATTGGCCTGTTGCTTTTTTGTTGAGGCATTGTACCTCCGGTTGGGGTTTAGATGGTGTTTGTAATGTATACTCTAGATGAAATATGTTAAACAGACATAAAAGACTATGGTTTGATGAAATCTTCGGATTGTTGAGCTAAAATTGTGTGTAAAAGTGATCTCTGCTCATGACCAAACCAAAGAAAGGTGCGGTAATTCAGCAATTTGAGAATTGCTATGTTCTAAACTCAGGCTATATTGTGTGGCTGCCTGGTCTGAGTTATTGCTGTTGTGTTAGGGAATCTTAATTCTTGAACTGAAATCTTAGCATCCGGAATTGTAGGTGAGGAAACATGTATTAGTTGCCAATGATTATAAAATCGTGGTGGTCGGTTTGTCATTCCATATTCTGAGTCTCTTACCGCTTCTAAATCAGTATCTGTTGAAAGAATTGCCACTGCTGTTTCCAGACTTGACAAGAACAGGGATTTGATTCACAGTGCTTATTTTTAAGTTGGATTGCCTTTTCCGTTGTGACAGAGGAGACGCCTCTCCACAAGCAGGGCTCGAAAACCTTCAAATGGAGAATTCTGGCAACATTTCAAATGGAGAACTCAAGCGAAAATCAGCTGATCTTCCCAAAGAAGCATTGTATCCACATAAGTCACAGAAGAACATTCAGGGCGATCAACCGTCATCTTTGCAGAGTAGTCGTGCTGCTGAGAAGCAGCGCAAGCGGGAGAAGCTAGACTGGAATGTTCTTAGACCTTCGAAATCTCAAAACAAAAACAAGTGAGGAGGTAACATGAATTGAAAGATTTGTTGTTGTTCCTTGTATCCCTTCTGGTTTTGTGAGTGTAACAACACCTGAGTAGGTTTTTATATAGTCATTTTTGGGTAGCCATTTTTGATTGTTCACTGTTGTCCTTGTTAGCTGAAGCAAGATTCCAATGTTTATTCTTATGTTGTTTTGTTTAAAGACACAAAGTTTACATTATTTAACCGAGACTTCGAGAATTTTTCCTTGTAATTTTGGATTTTTCTTTTACAAAATTAAAGGCTATGAACTATACTAAGAGGCCGTTTGGTTCGAATCTGTCAATGGAAATGGGAATGGATTTCATTGAAGAGTCAATGGGAATGAGAATCAATGGGAATGGGAATGAATAGTTGTTGTTTGGTTCAAATCTTGGAATGGATATTAATGACATAAATGATGTTTGGTTCCATTAATATCAGTAATGGAAATCAGTTAAAATTACAAATTTACCCCTATATTTCTTTAATAAAATAATTCACATTTTTCCTAAATTATTGCAAAAAGAGAGAATTGGGCCGCTGCAGCTGAATTTGCATTTTTCCTTCTTCTCTTTTCTTCTTCCTCTTCCTCTTCCTCTTCCTCTTCTTCTTCTTCTTCTTCTTCTTCTTCTTCTCTTCCTCTTCCTCTTCCTCTTCTTCTTCTTCTTCTTCTTCTTCTTCCTCTTCCTCTTCCTCTTCCTCTTCTTCTTCTTCTTCTTCTTCTCTTCCTCTTTTTCTCTTCTTATTGTTGCAGCCCCGATGTTGACCCATATCAACATGAACTTTCGATCAATATGGGCTTGTGAAACTTATATTTTCACCTGATAAAACAGTAAAATTGTTATTTTCTTTTCTTAAAATTATTACTCGTATTACTTTTCTTTTTTCTTTTTCTTTTTTTTTTTAAAGTCAATTTTAGCCAATAAATTTGAGGATATATATATATATTTATTTAGGTCCATTTTTTAAGTAAATTAGTGGCAGAAAAAAGTATAGATATATGCCCTTTTGATTTGAATGATTGTGCTGGGAAGGACTGAATAGCGCAATAATTTAAGTAAAAACGTTCCTTGAACGATTGAATAGTAATGATTTAAGTAAAAACGCTCTTTTTAATAAATACCGGAATGATCCAAGAGAGGGAAGGAATACTAAGTTAGCTCATATTGGGGACAAAAAAATTGTATGAAAAATTAAATTTAAAATTGTTGCAACTATTATTACGTTAATTTTTTCCTCATAATTAAAAAAAATATATAGTTATTCATCATCTAATCTAATTATGAAGAAAAAATAAACAAATAAAGACAGTAGATCGAGGGGAAAGAAAGAGCCACCGGTAGCCGTGTGGCCCCCACATGCGGTAGCCAGTAGCTAGTTAGCGATGCGTATTCCCCAAGTCGACGGTCATGTGGGGCCGTATCTATGTTTATTTTTTGGGAATAAATAAATTCAGTGTGACGTCACCGCTTAGGTCATGCTCCAGATTAGGATATTCCTTCTTCACCGGACCGGATCAGCGGCAGGCGGGATCTTTCTTCCTTCTTCTAGAGTATATATTATAAGAGGCATGTTATATGCAGTAACTAATTTACTAAACGCAGTAATATTATTCTGTAAAAAGACAAAAATACCCCTGGTCAAAAATAAAAAAATTGGAAAATACTAAACGCAGTAACCGGCCGGAAAATACCGCCGGCGATATTTTTCCGGATAAAATATCGCCGGAAATACCGCCGGAATCAGGCGATATTTTCGCCGGAAAATACCGCCGCCGGTCGGCGGTATTTCCCTACGAAATACCGCCGTTTTCCGGCGGTATTTTGGCCGGAAATATCGCCGGTGATATTTCCGGCGAAAATACCGCCGGAGAACGGCGGTATTCCGGCTATTTCGGACCGGGAGACCTTCTCCCGGTCCGAAATGTTTCAAAGTCAGCAAAAAAACGTTCGGATAATCGCAGATCCGGGAAAAAAAATCCCCCATACTGGATTTTTTTCCCAAAAATTAACGTGAAACATTACATACATAAATTTAAAAAATAAATACATAAATTACGCACACTGCTATAAATTAAAAAAATAAATACAGTGTTACTTACAGTGTAATATGTATCGTACCCGGGTATACCGGCCATATTTGAATGAACGTGTCAGTGACCAAATGGAAAAAAAGTGTTTCTGCAGTTTAATGTAAATGTAAAACAACTAACTCTGAACGTTTTAGAAAACTTCTGATCTTCACCCTTACTTATAGGTGAAAATTGGTACTGTTCAAACGCGGGTACTGTTCACGATTCACTGTTCATGAACAGTACCCCCGCACTTAAACAGTACATTTTGTTTTTTTTTAATAATTTTTTGTCTCCAAGGGCATTTTAGTCTTTTTACAGAAAAATGTTACTGCGTTTAGTAAAACCGTTACTGCGTTTAACAATTCCGTATTATAATTCATTCCCCAGTTACAGAATCTCTAAAATTTATCAATTAATTAATTAAATATAATCAGTTTTTTTTTTTAATTATAAATTTTTTCTTTTCATTCATTTTTTTTTAATGAGTTTGACTGATGATTGGGTTGGGATCCGCATCCACTTTGGTTTTGGATTGGTGTGGTCAACAGCTAATCAAGTTTCTAGAACCTTTCAATTACGGAATTGATATTCGCAGTAACGGTTTCGATATTTGCAGTAACATTTCCCTGTAAAAAGATAAAAATACCCCTGGGCAAAAAAAAAATTACAAATCAACTATGCAGCCCGTGCAGGCTAAAAAAAAAATTTGAAAAAGCAACTCACGGGCTCTATTCCGTTTAATAATTCCTGCAAAGCAGAACCGGGTGGAATCACAAAATCGGATAAAAATCGAGACGACTCGGATCGGAAAAAGATTAGTGGCTAAAGTTAAAATGTTTTGCATTATTATTTTAGATAGTTGGTTTGATTATTTTAGTTGTATTATGTCCGGATGTGTTAGTATTTTTGTTGAAAATGTGAATTTTTTATCGGATTGGCGAAGATCCGCCCGGTGGTTACTGCAAATATCAAATTGAAAAGGGGGGGGGGGGGGAATGTCGCCGGATTTTTGGCCCGGCGACATTTTGGGTTTTTTTTTTTAAAGTGTTAGGGGTATTTTACTTTCACAAGAAAATGTTACTGCAAATATCGAAACGGTTACTGCAAATATCATGCCCCTTCAATTATTGCGTCTGTGACTGAATTTTATTTTTTTTTCCTAATCAATATAATATGAGTTGTGACTCATACAAAACGGGATGAATCTTTCAATAATACAACAATGATTCGAGTTTGGACCGGTAGGCGCCTGACACCCTAAGAATGCAGGAGGGTCTGTGTTTGAACCCATAACCTATACGAAAGGCCGAAAGTCCTAATTGGATATTGGGTGGCCAACTCCTCTAGGTTAGGGTGGCTGAGTATTTTAGCATTGCCTTTCAAAGTTTGGTCAAGCTATTAGGACTTTGGATTTAAACTTTAAATGTACCAAATTTCTTTACTATTATTGAGAGTCTAGAGTTGAGAAGCTCTGACTTCCCGCAAAAGATATACCAATGTTCTTAATTATTGTTAGGAATTCCCTTTAATTATTCATGTGTATACTTATTTCTTACTCACTTCGTTTCATTTTACAAAAAGTCATGTTTAAAGTTGTATTTAATGACTAATAAACTGTCAAATCTTTTTATAAGGACTATTGTGCATCAACCATTCACCAAACAAGCCAAAGATGATGAGGGTGGTGATAAGTAAGTAGTAACTAAAGAATAACATGCATAACCAGAAACCACAAGTTTTCCACCACCAAAACAAAGAGAGAGAAACAGAGGATCAAATGACTTTATATTAAATTTGTGTCACAATAATTCAACAAATGAACTACCACAACATTAAGCTAGACTCAGCCTACCATAGTCATCATCTATCTTGCTCATAAACTTGATGATCAAATAAAAAAATAAACTTGATGATGGAGGTGAAGTGTTCATCATCCTAAGGACAAATCCCACTTCAGAGATGCTAGCTGCAAATCTCAAGAAAATCTTTACTTTCCTCAATGAAAAAGCTACTTCCTTGAATGTTGGAGTCATTCATTTTCATCATCATCATCATCATCCTCTACAGGCTCCCAACAAGAGATTGCATGAGTGACTCTCCCCTTCCATCCTTGCAGCATCCACTTTCCATCTTCATCCACTGAGAAATCGCGGTGGTAATGCGCCTTCACTTTCCCCCTAATGTGTTTCACAATTTCCTGATCAAGAGGGAGCTGCCTGAACCCTGCTCTTTGGTTCCTCACTAGCCATTGCTTGTATGTCTCTGGCCTCTCAACCCTCTCTGTCCCTTCACAAGATATCACGTTCAACGCGTCCCTCGCCAAACACTCTTGCTCGAAAAGGGCTCTTTCCTCGGAATCTCGCTCCACAGTTGCATCAAACATATCAAACAATGCTGAGAAGTGGAAAAGAGCTTCTCTGAACCTTGTCACGAAGAAAGGGGAATTGTAAGTGCCATTGATGACACTCTGGATGTATATGTTAGGACGTATCCTTTTGATCAGCTTCAAGACTGCATCTCTGGGACAATTCTCCACTACTGTCTCATCAGGTACATTTGCAAGACGGTCCATACAGTTCACCACAAGCACCTCATCTCTATCAATCTTGATATCTTCAAGGCTTATCGTATCCCATTTCTTGGCTATGGGCTCATACTTGAAAGGGACTCCAAATCTCTCGCAGTACTTTTGGAGGCGAAGCCCTGTTTCCTCAACTCTCTCTGCAGGACGGAGCCCAGGTTGGGGAAGATCTATTCCTGTAATGCGAAGCTCTGGAGGGCCGCCTTCTCTCGTGGATAAACGCTGGATCAAGCAGGGCCATTGGAAACCATATAGAATGCCAAAATCAATTATGTGAATCCTTGACGCTCCATCGGCTAATTTCCCAATATGCTTATTAGCGAAAATATTAGCGACCTTCTTAGTTGGAATTGCAGTAACATACATCTGGTATGCTTTTAGGACATCAGCAGCACAGATCCTCCTTTTCCTGTAATCTGTGTACAGTGTGGTACCAGTTCCAGCCAAGCGCGCTTCAAGAGCAACGGCGAAATGATGAGCCAATCTTTCCATGCCATCGCCATGAGCAGAAGAATGCTGCCTAATTCGAGTGAGTAACTCATTGGTAGTCCGAACATCATAGCTTGCTACAGCTTGAGCACATTGAACTAACATACCCCTCAAGTCCACCACTTCCTTCTTACCTTGCCTCTTGCTTCCTCGAGGCCTTCCCCGCGAGGATCCTTTCGGTTTCTCAATCTGCACTGAATTGTTGCTGTTCTTTGCTTCATCTTTCAAAGCCTTCTCTGATGAACAAAAGAAAGGCTGTGGTTCTATATGAGGATTCAAATTAGGGCAAAGCAACACATTGTCATACAGTTCCTGTGGGACAGAATCATCACTAGAACTTGCCAATTGTTTGTTACTTCTGATCTCTACCGCGCTATCCTCCTCCTCCCTCTCCCTGTAGTGACTTTTCTTGGTGCTTAAACCAGTTGGAGAATGATTTCTCCCATCTTTTTCTACCACCTCAGAAACATCACTTGAATCCCTTTCACTATATGCAAAATTTGAGCTGGAAATGTTATAGCTATTGCCTTGAGGGACTAAACTATATGCTGCTTCTCCAAAAGGAATCCTAACAGATGAACTCGATGCCTGAAGTAGACTCATCAGGGATTCATCCATTTCGCGAGCAGCATCGAGGAAACTGTTTGTGGAGCTTAACAACAACTGATTTGACTGTATAATGGAGGACTGGGAAGGGTAATTGACATTGGGGTTTTTTTGCTGAAGAACAGAGTAACTATCAGGCCCTAACTGATTTGAAATCCAGTGGGACTCAACAGAAGGATAGGCATCAGATGAACTATCAATACTGCTATTTTGACTATAACATCTTTGAGAGGAATCATCAGGAGTTCCTGCATAAGAAACACTACTCTTGGGCTCATTAAGGACATCATAGAAAGATTTCTCAGCAGCCTGCAAAGCAGAGCACTCATGCAACATGCAAGGTTTATTGGTTAAGTCATCCTCTTCCATGAGCATCTGGCTAATGAATTTGAGCATGGGATCAGAGGGATCTCCCTGCTTAGGGCTGTGCCCCTCTGAGCCGGAAGATGGAGAGGACACATCAAGGGGTGGCGATCCATTTGAATACTCAGAAAATTCCTCGGAGGCATTAACATAGTTGTAAGAATTTGCTCCATCCGAAAGTGAATAATGATTGAAGTCGAAGTATTGCTCAACAAGAGCATCCATTAAACACTCAAATCTTCAAGAATCCTGAGATTAACAACAAAAAAAAAGTTCCAAACTTTTCACCACCAATATTTAAGGCTAAAAAGTACCAAGACATGAATCACGATCCAAAAAAAAATAAAATCCCTAAACATCTTTTAAAGAAAGGATGAATCTTGCAACGAATTCGAATAGGAAAACAAAAGATAATGATTTCAAAAACAAACAAAAAAACACTTCAAGAAACTAATATGAAAAGGGTGCCTAGTTGCAAGTTTCCAACACTAAACTAAACACAAAAAGACCCATTATCCGGGCGAAGTCAGCAGTCATACAACAAAAACACAAGAAAGAATCGTAGCAAATGAATGATTATCCAAAGCAAACTATACCTTTTGAGAATGTCCGAGAGAACCCGAGAACAAAGAAAAAAGACGGAGGAGAGCTCTGTGGCTGATGAGAAAAGGGAAAATAGAGGATGCTGACTTTGAAGAACTGGTCCACTATAGTAGATAGTGTGAACGATGGTGTTGGATTCAACGGCGAGCCGGCGTATTTAAGGAGGAAGAGTCAAACGACAGAAGAAGAGAAATATGAGGATTCAGATGGCGGGGTCGAAGTTTCCAGGAACAAACACCCCATATTCAGTGGAGACTCAGATGATTGAGAATTTATTTATTTTATTTATGAAAAATATGAATATATATACATACATACATATGTATATTATTTTAAAATCTCATTGCCTTTATAATTTAGATTACATATTGGTTGATTTTCATTTATTTATGAGTTTTTTTTGTCATTTTGGATAAAATAAACGATAAATTATTCATGTGTCCGTTGCATAATTGACACTGTAAAATTTGTTTTATTTAAAGATAAAAGTGCATTTTTATTTTTGTTAAAGTGATGAGAAAATAGGGAATTATATTTATTCATTTTAATTCTTATTGATTTTTTGCGCTAAAATAATAGATGCAACTTTACGAAATAACTTTTCATAATGAACATATATTTTGGCGAAGATTCAAGTGGTGGTGAAGGACAAGCCTTGTAATTTGGATATCTATCTTATTATAGTAACTTACAATGACTATGATTTTTTATGAATAACTTTTTGCCTTTAAAATACATATTTTATAGAGTTTTTCTATCCTAACCTCTTTACTATTTAAATATTGATAAATTGTAGATTAATTATAATTATATTTAAGGCTTCTCACACATAAATTAACATTATTCAAAAGGGTATAAATACACAATCAATACTTGCTCTGATGCATTACTCAATTTCAGTCCTAACGGATCGACACACATTTATATTTTTAAAGCTATCTAGTAGACCAGACTAATATAACGATAGCAAATTACATAAGTAATTTTTAATTTTCAAAAAGTTTGTTCTTTTGCATGGTAATCAAATAGTTTTACATGTCTATTTTTTATTTTATTTTTAATAAGAAAAGTAAAAATAAATAAACACAAATGGGTTCAGAAATATAAAAGCCTAGTAATAAGAATAATGAAGAAGGAATTTAGGGAAATTAATTGGGAGAAAGACATGGGTCGGACTCTTGTGGTCACTAGAAAAGAGTGGGGCCCAGATGAATTGGTAACCCACGTAGCCCGTGATTAGTTGCTTTCATTTGCCATTTAGCAGTCGGTAAAGGAATCGTCTTCGTGTCCACCACCAGCTGTCCCCGATAAGATCAAATTTATTATTCATTATTATTATACACGGTAAATTTATTTTAATGTCATTTTTAGTACAGCAAATCACTGAAAATGGAGGATAAATTTTTATCATTTATGACTAATTAACTTTGATATTATCTCATCCATTAATTCATAGCCTTTCAAATCACGATTATAAACTACACTTTCTCATACGTTACCATTACATGTTGTGATCATATCACACATTATGTAACGTATGAGAAAGTGTAGTTTATAATCGTGATATATATATATATATATAATTAGTGTTTTGTTCTAAATTAACCTATAATAAATAACGAATTAATGTCTTATCAGTTGTGATGTATAGAGAATTATTCAGAAGTCGGGATTTGATTTTTACTTTTTTTTTTTTCAGTTCTGTCCATTTAGAATGTATGTTACATGACTCTGTATACGATTTTCCAATTTCGTAATTTTCCTTCACACAACTCCTACTTTTGATGTAATAAACAACAAAACAATGGAATAGTGATAAATTAAAAAAGGAAGAAAAAAAAAAACCTATAATAGTATACTTGTATATACAGTAGTTAATAAGAAAATATTATGGGCTTGTTCTTTTTGAACGTTTTGAAAACGATTTTGAAAATAAATTTTGAAAAATAATTTTATAATGTAAAAAGTGTATTGAAAATGTAAAAAGTAGATGTTGAATAGTAAAAAGTTGTATTGAAAATAATGGAATATGATTAAAATATATTAAATTTACTGTTGAAACCAAAACCGTTTTCAAAATGAAACAAAAAGAACAGGCCCTATATTCTAGTTACGAAATCATTTATTCATTGAACTACTATAATAGGACTACAAAAAATACTGTATAAATTTTACTTATTTTAAGTATTTACCTCACAATCTATAATAAAATATACACGTTTTAAAATAGAATATTTGAGTGGGATAGAGGGATTAAGATATACTATTAATTACTATTAATTTTAGTTAATTAATTAAATTGTAATGCTCATAAACGTGTCGTCCAAGTGCATGCATTATATCAAGTCTTTGTCTTGACTTTGTGAGCAAGACAAATCCTTTTGGTTTGCTTGTCCAATAAGGAATGGTTTTTTATTTGTTTGTTTTTCTTACATCGAGTGCAGCAAACGCATCGAATAATATATCACTTATATGCTTGAGAAATTCGACAGGGTTTTCTACTTTCAGTCCACAAATTTATTATAAGAAGGTACAATATATGTTTATTATAAATGTATAAGTCGTTACTTCTCATGTCTTAATAAAAAATTAATATTTGGTATTACTAAATAATGAATGGAAATTGAGGCTAGTTTAGCGGATAGTTTTCGTTGAACACTTCTTGCATGTCATATGATCAATTCCTATCCAAGGTGTGGAAAAATATAAGGGTCGGGCCCAAATTCCAAAAAAAAAAAAAAAGAATTTGAATAGTTAATACTGTGTAAGTGAAAAAAATACAAAAATAAAAGGATTAATTGTTTAATAGAGTGAGTAATTAGTAATTGGGAGTGGAGGACGACGGAAAGGGTAAAGCAGATCCAGGAGAAGACTTGTTGCAGCTGCCGCAGCCTCAATGAAATAAACAATTTAGATGCATGAACTTGGCCTCAAACATTGTTAGAAGTAAAATTGACGATTGGTCCCTTACATATTACTTAATAATATTTTTGATCCATTATTTTTTAAAATAATCTTTTTAATCATTTACTTATATTTATCGAATTATTTGGTCTCATACATTTAAAAACAATATTTTTGATTTCTTTCTTTTATTTTTTGAATTATTTGGTCCTTTGGCCATTTAACCTGTTGGAAAACGTTAATATCACTCACACGACTCTGACAGCAAAGTGCAAACTGGTCCCAACATTATTTTTAGTATCCAAGTAATGATGTTAGGACAAATTTACCCTTTGTTAACAGAATCGTGTAAGTAGCACGTGAGTGATATTAACGTTTTTTGTGGAATCAAACGGCCAATAGACTAAATAGTTTAAAAAATAAAAATATGAGGCCAAAAAAATCGTTTTGAAATATAGGGATCAGATAGTTTGAAAGATAAAAATAAAAGACCAAAAAGATCGTTTTGAAATATAAAGAATAAAAAAATGATTAGCCAATATATAAGAGATCAAATGTGGACTTTACTCCATTTTTAATTTATTATAGCCAGGGATCGAGGAAGATTCTCTACATTGTTATAGTATACTTACTCTTAGTGGAAATGGTCAACAAATTTTAATAATATAAAATTGCATCTTACCCATTTGATAGTTCAACATCGCTCTAATTTGGTCTTTAATATTATATTAAATTAACTATTGAGATATTGCGGTTATGACTTTACTTGATGTACCGCATATAACATTTGGTATATAGCATGCATGTCGAATTTAATTTCTCGATATAACTTCTGATATATTGAATATAGTTGTTAATGTATCACGGTTATAAGTTTAACTACCGTTGTATCGCATATGTATCAAGTATCGATCATTTTAGCTTATAATCTGATGTATCGAGTTTAACTGATAATGTATTATTAATACATTATAATGACAAATGTTGCGATAAAACATACGGTCGAATTTATAATCTGAATATCGTATGTGGGACTACCTCCCTACTTCCCCACGTTCTTTTTAAAGTTTCTCAAATACGACGAGTAATGCTAATCTGGACGTAGAACGTGCTATGTGCATAGACCATGGACTGTGTTGAGGTCAAAGTCAAGCATGCTCTTACTAATTTAATTTTGAAACCCTCCTTCCTTTCTTTTCCTTTTTTTTTGATTTGAACGAAAGATTTCAGTATTAAAAGTAGATCACGTATTTAAGATATTATATACAATATTGACCAGTTCTAGTTAATCAATTATCCAGTTTAAAAAATAAGTTTTTGAAGTTCGGGGAAAATAATTAAAGGAACGAGTCTGTCGTAATTTCCAGACGACGAGTATTTTTTTTTGTGAAATGTCCAGAAAACGAGTACTAGTGGCCTTGCATTGAATAGTCAAATTATTGATAGTGAAAATTCATGCCTTTTTGGTCTTTTTATTTTCTTTTCTTTTCATTTTAAAGCCCAACTATTAAAGATAAAATTAAGAAAAAAGTGAGAGACATTAATGAGTGTCGCTGTCGAATTTAATGAAGACAATGTGACCATTCTCTCTTCACTTTCGAATCAATCATTCTAAGCAAATTGACGCTTTTGCACAAATAGCGTCACTTTGAAGTTTGAAACATTTATCAACAAATGACTTATTTATCTCTTAATCAATATTTATTGATTATATAAAAATGGGTTAAGTAGCGATGCGAGAAACTATCATATAGTTAACTATGTACTTCAATTAAATAATGACTGAAAAGTGAAAGGTAAAATTAAAAGGAAATTTTCATTTCTTTTTAATTTGTAAGAGTGACATTTATTTTGAAATAAATGAAACTCTTTCAGATGACAATTATCGTGAAATAGATGGTATGGTAATATGCATCGTAGATGAGCATGAGCTAGAGGTCAGAAATCGATTGCTTCTGTCTTCTGTCGTAAAGCTACAGAAGTAAAACCGATGCTTGATTATATGGGCCTGTCGTCTGTGTTTGGTTCGGAACTTTGGACTGCCAAGGCCCAAAGTTAAGTGGAAATGGATATGGTAGGAAACTGGGCTATGTTCTGAAAATGTTTTATAATTATATGTTTTCGAAAAATATTTTTAAATGTAAAACATAAATAATAAATATAGGTATGTATATTGAGAGTGATGAAAATTTTATTTATGAATTTTTTTTTAATCATAAAAATTTAACTTTTAAATTCAATCACAATTATGCATTATTACTTCTTATGTACATAGCTCATGTCCTAATTTTATTTTGATTTTCTTTTAATAGCATATTTAAACTATTTATAACAAATTTTCAATCATCTCAGTATATTTTTTATATTTAAAAATTATTTTCAAAAAATACGTTTTAAGAAACGTCGAATTAATGTACATACACATATAAAAGGAAATAAATTTATAGTACTATTTGACTCCCAATTGAAGATTAAAGCCAAATTCAAAGTTTAAACTCATTCTACATTCTATAAATTTTTATATTTTTTATTTTATCATTCTTACTATAATTTTTTTTAATAATTTCAATATATTTTTAATATTTTAAAAACCAATTTAAACTAAAATTGAATAGAAACTTTGATACCATACATGCTATTTTCACATTATAAACTACAATTGTTTCAAACTCTTTAGAAGAAAAAAGACACAACTTGAAGATTAGCCACAGTAATTCTACCCTTTAGTGACAGCAATTGTGGTTATTAACAACCAAATTCAAGAATATCATAGTTCTTAGCCTTTCATGAATTAACGTCACAAAAAGCAAAACTCTATTGAAAGAGTAAAGTCAGCCTTTCTTGAATTAATGTCACAAAAAGCACAGCTCTATTGATAGAGTAGAATCAAGAAAGATTTGTATTCTGTCCGTTCTGCCTGGGCAGACTTTGCAGGAGGCTCATAAACTTTGTTCTTCCCCTCTCCACAACCCTACCTTCAGCATAATAGTGCCGAATTGAAAAAGAATATAATAATAATAAAAAAAAGTACAAAATCATCATTCAACTTGATCATCAAGATTTCATTTTTGAGAAGGTTGCCAACAAGAGAGAGCATAGAGTACTCTCCCCTTCCACCCCTGCAGCATCCAATTCTCATCTTCATCCACCAGAAACTCCTTATGGTAACATGATTTAGTCTTGAATTTCACTTCCCTCATGATCGCAGAATTCAATGGAAGTGCCTTAAATCCACCTCTCACATTCCTCACATTCCATTTCTTGTAAGTATCAGGCCTCTCAACTCTTTGTGTTCCTTCACAGGCCACAACATTCATAACATCCCTCCCCAGCACCTCTTTCTCAAACATCATTCTGTCAGGATTCTCCCTGGGGAGAGTTTCCTCAAACATGTCAAAAAGGGATGAGAAATGGTACAGAGCTTCCTTGAATCGCGTCCCGAAGAACGGAGCGTTGTATGTTCCATTCAGGATTCCATGGACAAACAATGCAGGGTTCAGTTTCCTGATCAACCTCATCACAGAATCCCTTGGATTCCCTCCCTGCAGAGTGATCTCATCAGGCACATTTCTCATCCTGTAGAGACAATTCACCACCAACATTTCATCCTTGTCAATCATGAGATCCTCTTCAGTTATGGCATCCCATCTCTTTCCAACTGCATTGAACTCAAAAGGGACGTTGAATCTCTTTGCATAGTTCGCCAGGCGACGCCCCGTCTCCTCTATCCTCTCTGCTGGACGAAATCCAGGCTGTGGGAGATCAATTCCGGTGATTCTGAGCTTTGGAGGCCCTCCTGGCCTCAGGGAAATCCCATGAAGCAAACATGGCCACTGGAAACCATAGAAAATACCAAAATCAATTATGTGAACCCTTGTTGCTGTGCTGGTAATTTTAGCAATAGATTTGTTAGCAAATATATTAGACATTCTTTGAAAAGGGCAGATTCCTAAGTATGCCTGATAAGCCCTGAGAATATCAGCAGCTGATGCTCTTTTAGTTGCGAATGCTGCATACACTGATGTACCCATCCCTGCAATCCTTGCCTCAAGGGCATTGCCAAAACAATGAGCCAATCTTTCTGTAGGATCACCATAAGGGGAAGAATGTTGCCTTATTTTCTGCAGCAACTCATTGGCTCCCCAGTTATCAAAATTTGCAGCAGCATGTGCACATCTTGTTAAAAGATCCCTCAAATCCACTACTTCCCTTATGACTTCCCGTTTCGAACCGCGTCGAGGCCTTCCTCTTTTGGCTGTCGTTGGGGGGACGTATTGGGGCTTTGTTGCCTCTTTCTCTGAAGAAATGCCTCCACCATAGAAATTAGGATCTCTGGCTGGACAAAGCAAGGCATTGTCATATTCTTCTGTGTTGTCAATTTCTTGAGTATAACCTGCAAATTGCTTGCTACTGCGTCCATTTTCTTCACCTTCATCATCATTTTCTTCTCTGGGACGATGATTATTCTTCTCAGTGGAAGACGTCTCCCCAGAAACTACTTTACAGTTCATTTCATTGTTTTCAGTAAGAAGATTAATATTGGAGGATTGGATACTCAGGGAAGGACTCAAACAAGGGTCAACCAGGTAATCAACAGGAAGAAGTTGTGAACTTTCTTGAGGGGCACAGGGAAGAATATGAGGAGGAGGAGGAGCAAAAACATGATCATCCTCATTCACAGGAGGACAAATCTCAGCGAAATCATCAAAAGGGCTGTCGAAACACTGAATCCCAATAACTGTAGTATTGGTGGTGGTTGTGGTTAAGGACCTGTTTGGGGAAGAAGGAGGAGGAAGAGGGTTTTGATTAAGAGCTTCATAGAAGGATTTCTCAGCAGCCTGAAGAGCCAAACAATCTTGGAACATGCAGGGCTTATCACCCAAGTCATCTTCGTCCATGAGCATCTCTTGCAGATACTTGAACACCCCATCAAAGTAATCTCCTTCCACCGGACAATCATCATCCACCACATGATGGATTGATGATGAAAAAAGATGATCCATTTGGCATCCATTCACCCTGTTATTCCCTTCTGCCCTTTGATCAAACGGCTGCCGTGCATTCACAGAATCAGACAGCCGGCGACCTCTAAACAGAGTATCCATGAAGAAAATCACTACACAATGACTAAAGATTGGATTTTGCAAACTCTCGCATCGTTTTCAGAAGATTTATACATGGTTGAGAAGGCTGCAAGATCAGGACAGAGACTTGGGTTTTCGGGAAGGAAAGAAAAAAAAAAAAAAAAAAAAAGGTGGCACCATGTGAAGCATGCAATAAAAAACAAAACTTGGAATTGTTAACGTGGGATGGATTCTGAAAAGGAAAGAGAAAGTGCCCATCTGGGCAGGTTTTATGATAATAATAGACATAAACCTAATCTTTGCAACGAATACAATGTCAGTTTCTGGGAGTTTTCTTGAAGATTTGACATTGTTTATTCATGGCAGATTTGTGTGAAACTGGCATACTTCCTTAACTCATCCACGTGAAACCCGGTGGTGAGTGTCGGAAATCATCGGACATGTTAGCCACCTTCCCAATGGGGAATGCTAAGCCCATCCATATAATTATTTATTTCATATTAACATACTATATTTGGGTTACCGTTTAAGAAATTTTTTCTGTTTTCTGAATAAACAATGATCTCTGAAAGGGAGAATACATTACAAGAGTTATAACTCCCGCACATATATTACTGTATTTATCTTAGATTTATAGCATTCTATTATCTATATAAGGGAGATGCGCTGTTAGAGTGTCGGGTAATTATTTATATATATATTTTTGGACTTGTTCTTTTTGTTCTGTTTTGAAAACGGTTTTAGTTTCAACAGTAAATTTAATATATTTTAATTATATTTCATCATTTATAATACAACTTTTTACTATTCAGCATCTACTTTTTACGTTTTAAATATATTTTTTACATTATAAAACTATTTTCTAAAATTTATTTTTAAAATCGTTTTTAAAACGATGAAAAAGAACGTACTATATTTAGTCTAGTATTCATTTTGTAGAAAAAGTGTGTTTTTTTCTAGAAAAAAGTGTTGGCATAATTTACCTTCTTTTGGCCCACTTTTTTTTTGCTTTTGTTTTTATTTTGCCTTTTAGTGACACTAAAGTTATAGATTCAAGACCAAAGGCTCAAAAGGGTAGATTCCTTGGAGAATGTACTACATTGTTTCCAGGTGGGTGGATGGATGGAGAATGAATGATCATTCAACTTGTACAAAAGTAGATGGATTCAACCAATGCTTGCAAATTGCAATGTTTGGTTTCTTATACATGTGTCACATAATTGAATGGACAGGATGGGACTAAAGTGATATATATATATATATATATATGTTTTATTAGAAGAATTATGTACTATATATATATATGTTTTATTAGAAGAATTATGTACTACATGTGTATGAGTCACATTTTATACTTATGAAGTGGACTTCACAAATAAAGCGGAAGCAAGTATATATAGTTTTATCTCGGATAAAACTACATTCGTATTCTTGAACTATTCAATTCAATCATTAGATAATGGTCCATTTGAATGCTACCACGCTTGTAATGATATTAATAATGCACCCAAGGCCATTTATCAAGTGACTAGCTCATTTGGTGACAAAATTGTAGTATTTTTCATTGTAATTTCTTAATAAATATACCTTTTTTAAGCATCATATGATATCTCATCCCAAAATGTATTTTGAGTTGAATTTTGTGAAATCCCACAACCAAATAGATGAATTTTTGAACCACGTATCTGAATATTATTTCTCAATTTAGTTCAAAATATATATACTCCAAAATGCATGTTAAAATGAGACACCTCTTAATAGTTCATATGACCATCTAGCAATTTCATTTCTTTTTATAAAACTTTTACTACTGTAAAAATGTAAGAAAATATACAAAAGTATCTCAAAACTCTAAGTGAGATATATAATAAGTGTAAGGAAGGAAGATAGATGAATTGAGAGTACAAACGAATTGGTAAGAATCTTGCATAGTTAGAAAAGGACAGTGATTTCGCAGATGTGATTCATAAAGCATCACCACTTAAATATGGAGGGTGTGATTCATACTTCTACGAGCTCCCCAATTGCGTCCTATCTAATAAATATATAATAATCTCGAGTTTAAAAGAAAAACAAATCTTATATCGTCTAATCTAGGTTTAGGTTGGTGAGGGAACAAGTTAAAAGGAGATTTGCATGAATATTCATTCAATTGGGAAAAAAGATTTAGAGGCTACGTAGCCAGTTGACATCCACAAAAACAAAGTTTAGAAAAACAATAAGACATCATTAGTGTACATATTAAATTAATGGTGGCCCTAATCATAGATCCACTTAATTAACTTTAAGATATAAAATGAAATATTGTCTCTACTTTTTTAAGCAGACAATATTGTTTATTCCCAGGCTGGTTTTCTTTAACAATGATTCATTAATTGGACCCTATGAACTTAGCTGGTTGTAGATATATTTCAAGCAAAGTGATACTCTTCTCTTGTTGTGATTAGTGTAAATTCAATTTTGTTTTATGTCAAGTTGTCAACTCAATAATGTTAATTCCATTATTCTTGTATTATACTAACTTGTAGCCCAGTAATAATACTAAGGATGAGGATGGATAATATTTTTGTTAATTTTTTTTTAAGTAACAGTCGATTAAATACTAAAAATTATGAGTCAAGAGGGATGTAATGACTTTACCTTGGAATATAAATAATGTAGATGATGAATAAGTTTGAAACTACATACAATGATAATGTAGATGATGAATAAGTTTGAAACTACACATTATAAAAATAGAGAAAACTATTTTCTAAGATAAGAAAAATTACGTGCATCTAAAACAATCAAACCCTCAACCCGAACAGGCAGAAAGGGATGGTCATACATGCTAGACTCATGAGAGTCACTTGCCAATTTAGCCAAAGTGTTAGCAACCGTATTTACCTCCCGATAGATATGTGTGATAGAAAATCGTGTGAATGAATCTCGTATCCAGATAATCCACTTCAGTGCTGAGATGAAGCTCGCAAAGACTATGGGCCTGTTCTCCTAAGTTTGAAAATGAGTTTTGTGAATAAAACTACAACATTTTCAAAACATTGTTATTTTTCATTCATTTTAAAACTAATTTTCAAGATATGAGTTTTCTCCTTCCTTCTTCTTTTTCTTCTTCTTCCTCTTCCTTCCTCTCCTTCTTCTTCTCACCCACCGCCGCCCACCACCGCCCACCGCCGCCGCCACCGCCACCGCCCACCGCCGCCGCCACCAACAAACTCTCATCTTCTTCTTCTTCCTTCTTCTCCTTCTTCTTCTCCTTCCTTCTTCTCCTTCTTCTTCCTTCCGGAAACCGCAGCAGCAAGAAATCCATGCTGCAAATTTCCACTAACACACAACACCCGAGCCGCCTTCACTGATTTAGAAAATTCCGAGAAAAAGGCTCTACTTTTCAGATCTAAGAGACTAGCTAGGAGTTTCCCTCAAACCGCAGCTTATAAACTTGAATCTTCTCCAAAGTGCGCATTTTTCCAGATCGGAAATCCAATCCCATTATTGAAGAACGAACCCAAAATACGAACTCAAATTCGGTAGAACCGACAAAGTAATCAGAACCGTAAATGAATCCCATCCATATCGGTAAATCCAAAACTATTTGGTTGAAATAAATCTCGAAACCAAAGCCGAAGATGAGCTGCTCGAAAGGGGGAAGGAGATAGAGAAAAAAAAAAAATTTTTGCCCAAAACTTTTTTTTTTAAAAATTGTTTTCAAACTCATGTTTCTTAAAAAAGGTTTGAAACCAAAAAATTTTCAAAACTTTTTTCCAAACCAAGTTTGAAAATGACCTAAAGAACAGGCCCTATATCCCTTTGAAAAGAGCATCCAAAAAAAGTTGAGAGTAAGGCCTTGTTTGTAATGTGTTTTTTAAAGATGTTTTGAAAGATGTTTTAAGATATTATTTGGAATGTGTTCTTGAAATGTATCTTAGAATGTGTTTCAATATATGTTTGAAAATATATTTCTGGATATTGTATGACATTGCAAATTTACCTCTAACTTCCAATATTCGTGAATAGTACCGCATAATTACTGTTCACAAATTTTTTTGTTTTAAATATATAAAAATATATATGTATTTTAAAATATTTTTTAAAATTTATATTTATATTTTTAGTTTTTTTTTAAATTATCAACAATACTTTTAAATTATTAATATCATTGCTGATTATACGAACTTGATATTTTTTCTTTCTAGGTTAATTATTTATTTCTAAACTTGAAATAATTTATTCCAATACCCGTGAATAGTACCGCATAATTACTGTTCACAATTTTTTTAAAAATATTTTTTAATTTTTTTATAAAATTTTTTAAAATTTATATTTATATTTATATTTTTCTTTTAAATTTTTTTAAAACTATCAACGATAAATTTAAATTACTAATATCATTGCTGATTATACGAACTTGATATTTTTTCTTTCTAGATTAATTATTTATTTCTAAATTTGAAATAATTTATTTTGATACCCGTGAATAGTAACACATAAATACTGTTTACAAATTTTATTTTTTTAATTTTTTAAAAAATATATATTTTTAATGTTTAAAATTTCTTTTTATTATTATTTTTAGTTTATAATCTTTTTTTTTCAAAAAAAATATCAATGATCTGGATAAGGTTTTTCCAATTTTGGGAGTTTTAGCAGGAGAAGAGAAGATGCCCTCAATAATTTGGGTAAAAGTGGAAGATGTGTTGGGCTATTTTTCTACAGTGTATTGCCAAACAAGTTGAAAAGTGGATTCCAAGATGAGATGTGTAGACAAGCTCTTCCAAACAAATTTTGTGCATTGGCAGCCGAAAAACATGTTTTAGGACCTCTTCCAAACATGGCCTAAGATTCTCCACCATGAGAAACTGTTTTTTCGCCGCTTACAGGCTAGGAGGCCAAAAAATAATACTCCCTCCGTTCCATTAGAAGGGTCAAGTTTGACAAATATTTTTTGTTCCATTAGAAGAGTCAACTTTAAATTTTTTTTACATCTCTTACCTTTACTAATATAATTATGTGTGGTATACAATTAGTCCTTACTTTTTAAGTAAGGATATAAATGGAACAAATGGTAACAAATTAAGTATTTAAGGTATTGTACATTGATATTCATAATAAGTTATACCTAATTAAAGATGGACCCTTCTAATGAAACAGAGGGAGTAAAACAGTTTAGTCTCTCTCTCATTTTTAACATTGAAAATGGTTTTTCTTTATTCTTTTGCCTGGTTTCATTTAGTTTTACTTAGTTATGATTTGTGATATCTTTGATTGGAAGCAATAATTGAGAACTGCTCTTCAAATAATAATTATAATGTACCTATTATGGATGAAGACTTATAATTAATGAGATTTTAGATGGTTAATAATCATCACGTTATTACTAACGTGGTGGTTATTATCTCATTCAAAATTTAACAAATGAAAGTCATTTTAGCGAGTCAGGGGTGGTACATAATTGGTGACTCATTCAAGATTTAAATGGTGACTCATTAAAATTATGGACGATAATTCGTGTTGTGTATGGGTTGGCGACTTCCCGTGTTGACATCTTTCAATCTTAATTTTACCAATTTAATTATTCATGTTATTAGTGTCCACAATATTTCAGATTCATGTCGTATTTTTGTGTTGTATAAATTACTTAATATTTTTAATCCTAACTTTACTTGTTTAATCATTCGTGTTATTTGGGTCAACTCATATAACCAGCGAACCCTAACTCATTTATATCGTGTCGAGTTCCTGTATTTTTTCTTTCAATTGTTGTATCAGAAGTTGTCCGTCCTAATTTAAATAAGTAACATTTGAAGAATTTCAGGTGGCTAATAAGTAATAACCACCGTATCATTGGTGACGTTGTAATTATTAACCATCATTCATGAACAACAACAGGTTTCCAACAAGACATTGCATAGAGAACTCTTCCCTTCCAACCTTGTAGTATCCAATTGCAATCTTCATCTACCAGAAAATCCTTGTGATACTGCAACTTCACCTTCGCCCTCACTTCTTTCACAAGATCCTGCTCCAATGGCAGCTGCCGGAACCCGGCTTTCACATTCCTCACCTGCCATTGCTTATAAGTCTCCGGCCTGTCAATCCTCTCCCCACCTTCACAGGCCACCACATTCATACAATCCCGCCCGAAAACCTCCTTCTCAAACACCATCCTATCCTGGTCGTGGCGGGGCAATGTCTTGTCGAACATGTCAAAGAGAGAAGAGAAATGGTGCAGGGCCTCTCGGAATCGCGTCGAAAAGAAAGGGACGTTGTAAGTTCCGTTCAGGACTCCGTGGACGAAGAAATCCGGGTTTATTTTCTTGATCAGGTTCAGGACATCGTTTCTCGCTGCAGTGTTGCCTTCTGCTGTTTCATCAGGGACGTTTCTGAGCCTGTACAGGCAATTCACAATGATTTTTTCATTTTCTCTGTCGATTTTCAGATCTTCTAGAGTGATTTTTTCCCATTTCTTCTTCGCAATTGCGTGATATTCGAATGGAACGTTGAATTTCTTGCAGAAATAAGAGAGCCTCCACCCTGTTTCTTCAACTCTTTCCGCAGGCCGGAAGCCTGGTTCAGGAAGATCTATACCTGCGGGAGGGTTGGGGTGGTGGTTAACTGGAGGGGCCTTGTTATAGTTATCTGAAGTCATGAGTTCAATTCTTTAAAAAGGAAAAGAAAAAAGGAAGACCTATACCTGTAATGCGAATCTTCGGTGGTCCTCCAGGCCTGAGTGACACGCCCTGGATCAAACAGGGCCATTGAAAACCGTAGAGAATACCAAAATCGATAATGTGAATAGTTTTTGCTCCTTTGGTTAGCCTCCCAATTGACTTGTTAGCGAAAATGTTCGACATTTTTCGAAAAGGGCATGCCAAGAAGTGAGCTTGACAAGCTTTCAGTATGTTTGCAGCTGACATTTTCCTCTGCCTGGATGCTGTGTACAGGGTTGTTCCCATCCCCGAAAGGCGCGCCTCGAGGGCGTTCGCCAAGTAATGTGCCAGCCTCTCATTGGCATCCCCACAGGGAGATGAGTGTTGTCTGATCTTGTTCAGAAGTTCATGAGCAGCCCTGTTTTCATAGCTTGCAACAGCCTGTGCACATTGAGTTAGGAGGCTGTTTAAATCAACAACTTCCCTTATGTTAGGCCTCTTTTGATCAGCTCTTGGCCTCCCTCTTGGCCTCCCTCTTGGCTCTTTTGGTAAACCAAGTTTCTGATGATCCCATTTCTCAATTTCTGGTGTTGTTTTATAGTTTGAATCTGAAGGGTCATCATAATATCCAGGGTTCATCCTGGGGCAAAGTAGAGCCTTATCATACAAGCTCTCAATTCCCTGATCATTTTCAGCATAACTTGCAAACTGCTTATTGTTATTGTTCTTCCTCCCTCCTCCTTCATTGTCATGCTTTCTCTTTTGTCTTGATCCCTTTTGGTTTTGGAGACTGTCCCTCCCTTCAAGTCAATAATGAAAGTCTATTACTTACTTAAAAAGATCATGTTCATTTGAAAACATGTTTTTGAATATTTGCATTTTATATTAATATCTCACCGTTCGTAAAATACCTTTTTACATTTTTAATACATTTTTATATTAAAAACTGTTTTTCAAAAATATTTTTTCAAAATCAAAACGAACCGATACTATGGCTTTTACCAAATTGCTAATTCCTTGTGAGAATCTACACTTCTAAAATTACAAGCGGGAGATGGAGAGTACACTAACTAATCCAATGCAGCCCCAATTACCACATCCAACCACATGTAGAGGAATCCTCCGTTTCACTAGAAAAGTTTAATGATACACTGTTAGTCCTAATGTACAACTCCAAAGTAAAATTTTCTAATGAAACGGGGGAATTACTATAACTTATTAAGAAGGAAGACATGAATGCTAACTAAAACAGATGGATATTGCTTGGGATTAGCAGGAATTCAAGAACCTTCAAAGGGATTAGCACAATATTCAACAAGTAATGCACTGAAAGTTCTAACTAGAATTAAAAAAGAAAAAGAAAAAAAGGGGTCTTTTTTCTTTTGCTTACCTAGGAGGGCATCATGGAAGGATTTCTCAGCAGCTTGTAAAGCCAAGAAGTCCTGGTTCATGGAAGGCCTCTGCTCCAAATCCTCCTCCATAAGTATTTGATTCAAGTACTTGAGCACCCCATCAAAATAGTCAATTGGCAATGGAGCCTCATCTCCCACAGGGTAGATTGATCCATCTGATGGGAAAGAAACATCTGCACATCTGCTCCCAAACCCACCACACTCCATAACTTCTGGTGTTGAAATGACGTTGGGCTTTCTACTATTGTCCTTCCGGGGACACCCGATACAAAGAATATTAGCACGAGGGTTGTTAATATCTTTCCATATTCTCAGAAAGATTGAGACTTTCTTTCGAGTGTGAACCTAAAGATTGGGATTTTTTCACTAATCTGAAACGTGAAGAGATGGTTCTTGTTAAATAGTTTCACATTTGAAGTTGAAACCCAGAATTCTTTTAGTTTCAAGACTAGAGATTCTGCTGGTATTTTGCTGATTGGATACTTATACTTTGGTCAAACCTTTATCAGAATGTATAATTGATAGTGTGAATGCCAGGAAATTTCCGGTTTGGTTCTCAAGAGCAAAAGGGTCGTAGTTTGCTGTTTTGTTGCAGACTTTATCCAGGTTTTGGTCAATGAAGGGCAAACTAATATTTTTTTGGTCTCTAATGTTTTCATGAATTACATTTTAGTTTCTTAAGCTTAAAAAACTACGAGAACACCTTTTGACTGTTGTGAAAGCAAACAATATTTCGGTTCCTCTGGCGGTCTGGCCATGTAGATGGTTAACAGCCATCATGTCATTGCTGACGTAGTGATTATTAACCCACTCACATTATATTATATGATAGTTTTTTATTACGTCAGCAATCTATATTTTAATAGTGATCTCATGTGGATTAGTGAAACAGTCATATGATCTAATGTGAGTGATTAATACCCATCACGTTAGTCATAACATAATGATTATTAATCACTCAATACTTTCTTGTATAGAGGGACCATTCTGGTTCTTTAAAGCATAATATTTTGATCTCTACAGAGGCTATTTGATAGTTTTTTAAAACTGCAAGGACTGAATATATAATTTGTCAAAAATTAGGAACTGAAATGTAATTTTTCGACAAATGAGTGACAAATGGCCTGTTCTTTTTGTTTCGTTTTGAAAACGGTTTTGGTTTCAACAGTAAATTTAATATATTTTAATCATATTTCATCATTTCCAATACAACTTTTTACTATTTAGCATCTACTTTTTATATTTTTAATACACTTTTTACATTATAAAACTATTTTTCAAAACTTGTTTTCAAAATCGTTTTAAAAACGCCCAAAAAGAACAAGCCCGAAACGAATCAGCTGCCGGCCGCCGCTATCATTAAACGTCTGTCTTTTGAGGTCCATAATGATTTAATAATAGATTTTAAGACAAGTTCAGTGAATCTGCATTGGGATGACGTATGAAGTCATAATCTTTGAAATTGATTTTGATCTGGAAATGTTGCTGTTTTTCCCCTTTTGTTTGAGAGTTTCCATCGGATTTGTTGGTGGGGGGAGGTTTCGTTTGTTTTGGTACAATGATTCATCTTTGATTCTTTGCAAGAATTTTCAACAGTCAAAAGAAAGAACAAAATTATATGTAGTAGGTATAGCATAGCACTACCATAAAATTTATGAAAGCCATCGAAATATAGTCATGGGTTTCATATAAATCGGTGGCGTTTACAAAGTGCAATGAAATATACTTAAACAGGGGGCTTTTCTTTATATGCCATCAAATTTTTTGTTTCCGCAAGTGATTTTATTTGAGAATCTTCGGATATAACCACCGATTTAGTCGAACCCGGTGCAAAGTCACTTCTTGATAATAAAAAATGGTGGCTTTGTTACTTTTAAAAAAACTTAAAGAGAGCCACCTATGGAACAAGGATTGAGAATGATGAGAAATGAGCAAATTATTTTGAGGAGAAAAAAGGATTCAAGCCATGAACCTATGGAATGAAATCCAAGCCCCTTACCAACTAAGCTAATTTAGAACTTTGTTAAAAATTTGACTAGTTACGATAATCAAACTACGATAATCTCTTATTTCTCAATAGTATCACTATACCCAAACTTCGAGGGTTATTTGCCGCATGCTCGTTTACCAAACAAGATATTGGAAAACTGTACTCAAAATTCTCTTACAAAACATAGTTTTTAAAAATATTTTTCTCCCCACCTGTTCGTTTGCATGGTTTTTGAAAACATATTCTCTGAAACCCCTTTGAAACGCTCTAACGAACATGCACTTAATTACTATCATGCACAAAACTTTTCAAGCAAAAGATTAAACAAGATCTTGATTTGCCATTCAAAGCAGAATACTAATCATATTACTATAAGGGCAAATGATAGTTACCCCCTTGTGTAATATGCTCTGTGATAGTTACCCCTATGTTTTTAAAATACACAGTTCGTCCTTATATTTTTGGACTAAAATGTCACTTGGATAGAAAAAGTTAAAAGTAACTGCGTTTGGCATTCACGCATCACATTTTGAGCGCATGCAGCCATAAGTTTATAACTTCATTAGTTAATTCCCAATTTGCCCTTACCAGCAGCATCTCCATTATCACAAGAAAAAGGACAAAAGTAGCACCTAAGGACTGAGCAATCCGATCATACTACAACAACAACATAGAAAACTTCGAACAACGGCTGAAACGAAAAAGTAAGTCCAAACAAATATAATCAAATAACAACAGAAAAATAGTCTTCGGCGACAATAGCTAGCAACACCGTCGTCACCAACAACCAAAAAATGACTGAGAATCGAAGCAACGAGTCATCGTGCTCTTTTTTTGTGTGTGTGGGGATAGAGGGCAGGCTGGTTTGTTGATGTGATACAGGGGGGGGAAAAACATCCTTCATCTGCCGTCGTGTTTTTTTCTTTCATTAATTATTGGATTGGTTTTTTGTTACGATAATGCACAATTAGTTTTGATTTTCAATCGTTGGCCAGCGATTTAGGGATAATTTTGACTGAATATATTTGTGTGAAAAAATTTGGGGCAAAAATTTTTGAAGTTTGTGGCCATTCTTCTGTGTTAAGTCTGGGAAAAATTGCTATGACGTTCTTCATTATCATCATTGACTCATTATTATTAACGGGCTCCTTTTTTTTAGTAGTCCTAGTAAATTTCTGTTCACAATTGTGTTGTTGCCTTTCGTCTTCAATAATGTGTTCGCCAGTTGAGTTGAAGAAAAATATCATATGAAAATAATTGGAATTCTTGTGTCCTTAAGGGTATTTCAGGTATTTTATATTTTTTTTGCTAACATTTTGTTACTTTTGACTTTTTCCATCCAAGTGACACTTTGGTCCAAAGCCATAAGGGGCGAACTATGTATTTTAATAACATAGGGGGTAACTGTCACGGAGTATATTACACAAGGGGGTATTTGTCATTTGCCCTTGCTATAATTACTTCAAGGAAAGAAACAAAGGTTGAATAGAATAATACAGAGTGAAATACATAAAATGTTCTATAAACTTTTAGTTCTGTAAGTCCCTCAACTCAAGAATCGAGCAGCAGTTCAGTGGTTAGTCACAAGTGAACCTATTGCAAAGGTCGCGAGCCCAAAACCTACTCAGGGCAAAGGGAGGGCAATTTAGGGGTGGGACTCACTAGGGCCATATTAAAAAGGGTGAAATACAATTTCCCCCCTGTGGTTTCATGTTTTGGACAGTTTCCCCCCTATGCTTTCAAAACTGACAGTTCCCCCCTCATGGTTTTGGACTGAAGTGTCCACTTAACGGAAAATGACTCCTTTAACGGCGCGTGAACCGCACGCGCTCAAAACGAGAGTGGGGTAAGCAAAATGATGATGTCATTAATTTTATTTCCAAAATAACCCCAACTACAAAAAAAAAAAAAAAAAAAAAAAAAAAAAAAAAAAACTGGAGCCGCGGGTTCCATTTCTGTTGCAGAAATGGAACCCATTTCTGTTGCAGGAACAGAAATGGAACCCATTTCTGTTGCAGGAACAGAAATGGAACCCATCAAATGGGTTCCATTTCAGTTGCGGGAGCTCCCGCAACTGATATGAAACCCAACAAAATGGGTTTCATATCAATTGCGGGAGTGATTTAGGTTGTTTAGGAAAAAAAAAAAAAAAAAAAAAAAAAAAAGAAGGTAAAGATAGAAGGAAGAAGACGATGAACAGTCTTCTTCCTTCTTTCAAATTTTTTTTTATTTTTTTTATTAGGGGTAATTTAGTCATTTTTTTTAACACCGTTAGAGGAGTCATTTTCCGTTAAGTGGACACTTCAGTCCAAAACCATGAGGGGGGAACTGTCAGTTTTGAAAGCATAGGGGGGAAACTGTCCAAAACATGAAACCATGTATTTCACCCTATTAAAAATATTGGAAAAAAAAAAAAAAAAAAACTCAAGAAAGAATGAACCATTTGTTGGTCAGATTGCAAAGACTTGTTGTGCCTGAGTTAGTTGCATTGTATGCATGTTTTCTTCATCACCATTTACTCATTCATTGACAGGCTTCCAAATGGAGAGTGCAAAAAGAACTCTCCCTTTCCAGCCCTGCAGAATCCAGTTGCAATCTTCATCCACCAGAAAATCCTTGTGGTAATTCAGCCTCACTTTTGCCCTGATTTCCTTCACAATCTTCTGATCCACAGGGATTTGCCGGAACCCGGCTCTCTGGTTTCTCACTTGCCATTGCTTATACGTATCCGGTCTCTCAACCCTTTCGCTTCCTTCACATGCTATCACATTCATACAGTCCCTTCCAAGGACTTCCCTCTCATAAACCCGCCTATCTTGATCTTTCCGCGGCAAGTTCTTATCAAACATGTCAAACATCGAAGAGAAATGATGCATCGCCTCTCTGAAGCGCGTCGCGAAAAAGGGGATGTTGTAGGTTCCACTAAGGACACCATGGATGAAAATGGCAGGGTTTATTTTCCTGATCAATTTCAGAACAGTGTCCCTTGGACTAATGGCAACTGATGTCTCATCAAGAGCATTCCTCAGCCTGTACAGGCTCATTACTATTGTTGTTTCGCTTTTGTCAAGCTTCAGATCCTCCAGGGTTATGGTTTCCCATTTCTTCGCCACCGCGTGATACTCAAAGGGAACATTGAAAATCTTGCAGTAGCGCGCCAGCCTGCGCCCGGTGTCCTCAACTCTCTCTGCCGGCCTCAGCCCTGGCTGGGGAAACTCTATTCCTGTAATGTGAAGCTTTGGAGGCCCTTCAGGCCTTTTGCTGAGACTCTGAATAAGACAGGGCCAGTGAAAGCCATA
Organism: Leptodermis oblonga; assembly: GCA_016801395.1. NCBI lineage: Eukaryota > Viridiplantae > Streptophyta > Magnoliopsida > Gentianales > Rubiaceae > Leptodermis > Leptodermis oblonga. The sequence goes on along the minus strand of CM028750.1, from coordinate 437,802 downwards.
CATAATGCCAAAATCAATAATGTGGATCTTGTTAGACTTCTTTGTGATTTCCAAAATCGATTTTCCATAAAGAATGTGTGACATTCTTGTGAAAGGGCATGCCAGAATGTAAGCCTGGTAGGCTCTCAACGAATCAGCAGTCGAAACTCGCCTTGTTGATGAGCCTGCGTACATTGTTGTCCCCATTCCAGACACCCTTGCCTCCAGGGCATTGGCGAAGTAATGCGCCAATCGCTCGGTGGCATCACCGGTGGTGGAAGAGTGTTGCCTGATCTGATTCAACTGTTCTTGAGCTCTCCTGTTGTCATAGCTAGCCACACTTTGTGCACATTGTGTTAGGAGAATCCTTAAATCAACTGCATTTCTCAAATCATGCCTCTTTTCACTGGCTTTCGGCCTCCCACGCTTCGGCTCTTGGTTTTGGTCAATCTGGTGATTAATCCCTCTTCCTGGCTTCAGATCACAGTAAGAGGATAAAAAAACAGGAAAGGGACTTGGGTTCAAGCAAATCAAAACCTTGTCAAACTCCTCAGTTGATTCCTCAAAATAACTTGCAAATTGTTTATTACTCCTTCCTTCTTCATCATGCTCATCATAGTCTTCTTCCCTCCAGCGGTTTCTCTTTTCTGTTGATCCATCTTGTAATTTGTCCCTATCTTTCTCCTTTCTGCTGTTCATCAAAGCAAAATCCCCCCCTTCATTCAGATTCAAAACAACAAGAGGAAAGTCAGTCATATTTGGCATGTTATGAATCAATATAAATTAGGGCGTATTTTAAAAACACACGGTTACCCCTGTATTCATGGACAAAACTGTTATTTTGATAGAAAAGACTGTCATTTTGGTTCATTTCGATAGCCCGTTCTATCAAAATAACAGTTCAGTTGATAAATGTAGGGTAACTGTGTGTCTTTCAAATACAAGGGAGGTAACCGTCACTGCAGGTATTATACAAGGGGAAACTGTCATTTGCGCTATAAATTATCTCCAACACTCCAATAGTTCTTCATTCTGGAATAGAGTCCGCAAAATGAACCAGGAATCTTAAGTATACTAGTCACAGTTTTGCCCAATCCACTCATTCAAGCATTTGAAAAACTTTGAGGTTTTGATTGTCAACAAAATACCCTAACAAATGGAAACATCTTAATCTAAAGGCATCAATCAAGAAAGAAGAAAATTCTGACCTGTAAGGGCATCAAGAAAGGATTTTTCAGCAGCCTGCAAAGCCAAGATGTCTTGATGCATACAAGGCCTCTGCTCCAAATCCTCTTCCATAAGCATTTGATTCAAGTATCTGAGCACCCCATCGAATTGATCGCCGGGCAACGGGCCATCACCCTCCCAGGGAGCTGTATTTCTTGCCCAGATTGATCCATCTGAAAACTCAGAACCCATAACTCAAGGAAAATGGTGATGTTCTTCACTTTAGCCTCCTCACAGGAAATAATCTGTATTTGAAGACTTGTGTGTCAATAAAGTGTACAACTTTGCCTTTAAACCGAACCCTGTAATCCACTCGTGGGTAATACAACTTGCTGAGAAGAAGAAATGAGGAAGGTCGTGGGAAAAGATTGAAATTATTTGGAGGATTCTGAAAGAGAAAGCCAAGCAGTACGGAAATAGCTTCATTGGCCAAAGAATAAAACAGTCAAAATCATCCCATAGATAGACTATTCAGAAAGGGCTGCCCAAGGCCAAGAATTTTGGTGGGCTGCCTCTATTGTGACAGTTTGTGGGGTGAACACGTGAAATAGTCTATAGATGATCAATACCTGTCTAACTCACACTTCTCCGTTCTACTAAAAGAGTCATATTTCTAATACGTGTTCATATTAAAATGTCTATAACAGAACCGAGCAGCCGTAAGAAGTCTAGAATCCCTAGGAAAGTGTCACTGTTTTTGTCCTAAAAAGCCCCTGCACACTCATTATTCTTTAAGATCATTATTTGAAGTGAAACAGATCCTTAAAAACAATCACAAAACTACAGCAAAGAAAAATGTACAGCCAGAGTCTGCAGATCAAGAGCTTACATACTGTTTATATAATAAACATGAATGGAAGTCTATTGCCAATACATTTAACAGCGCCATTTAACGGTTATTCTATATCTACCCTGTACCACAACGACAAAGGTACAGAGTAACCGCCACAGGCCAGGCTGCAGAGTTAGTCATGTTCTGCAGGTATCCAACAGGAGATAGCAGTGATTATCTTGCCCTTCCATCCCAGCAACATCCAGCATCCATCTTCATCGAACACAAAATCTTTGTGGTAACGTTTCTTCACTCTCTTCCTTAAATCTTCATCAGCTCTTGCCTTAAAGGAACAAGTTTGAATCCAGCCCTCATACACCTTGTCTGCCACTGCTTGTAGGACTCGGGCCTCTCCACCCTGCTCTTCCCCTCACAAGCAACCAAATTCATTATTTGTGCCGCGAAAAAGTCGTGCTCAAATTTGAAACGCACTTCATCATCACGGGGTAGAAGATTGTCAATCGCATCAAACATTGCAGAGAAGAAGAAAAAGGCCTCCCGAAATCGATTCACAAAGAAAGGCGAACCGTGCTGTGCATTGACATGAAAGTTCATCAACAGATCAGGATTCAGATTCCTGATTAAATTCAAAGCAGCATCTTTTGGACTCTCCTCCTCCGCCAATACTGTCTCATCAAGCAGGTTCTTGAATCGAAATTGAGTGTTTACAACAACCACCTCTCCTCTAGTAACCTTCAGCTCCTCGACCCTGATCTTCTCCCAACTTTGCGTAGCTATTGCGTGGTATTCAAATGGTACACTAAAACGCTTGCAGTATCTAGCCAGGCGGCGCCCCGTGTCTTCTACTACTTCTGCTGGCCTGAAACCAGGTTGAGGGGTCTCTATGCCTGTGATGCGAAGCTTGGGAGGACCACCAGGCCTTTGGGAAAGATGCTGAATGAGGCTTGGCCACTGAAAACCAAAACCAATGCCAAAATCAACAATATGCAGGGTTGTAGCTTTTGATGCCTTTTGTAGAATCATTTGATTCCCAAATATAACTGGGATTGCCTTAAAAGGGGTGAAATGATAAACCCTGTAAGCTCTCAATTCCTCTGCAGCTGAGATCCTCCTGGAAGTTAGCGCCATATGTTGCTCAGTTCCAGTTCCAGCCAAACGCGCCTCAAGAGCATTTGCAAACAAAATGGCCAACCTCTGTTCAGGATCACCAGTTGGAGAAGCATATTTCTTAATCAGATTTAGTTGTTCATTTGCAGTCTTCTCATCATTAGCAGCCACGGATTGCGCGCAGCTCATTAAAAGCGCACTTAGATTTGGAGTATCAATACGAGTTCTAGTCTTCCTTGCACGGTTTTTTCCACCACTGAGCAAACTGTTTTCATGAGCACTTTGCATTTCATGACTAGCATTATCAATTGTCAGATCCTCTGGCGGGACGTGATTAAGGAGAACTCTGTCAAATTTATCTGACAACTCATCCTCCGGCACAGATACTGCAGTTGCATATTGTTTGCTGCTCCTGAGATAGTTTAATTCTCGTCATCTGTGTGACTATGCTTCCTTCCCCTAAAGCCCTTCTGAAATTCAGGCCGCATTTCATTCTTTTCAGCATTCACCCCAGGCTCTGAAGTCAGAACTGTCTTGTATTTCGCAGAATCACCAATCACTTGGCTAACAGGCGGAAGGAATTTGCTACCTTCCTCCAAGCCGCGCTGGAACAGCAAAATGGAATCACTATCACTGAAGATGCTTGAGTTATAGTATTTGACTTTGCAAAAGCATTCATCTGTGCACTTTTGAGGCTAACATGAAAGTCAGTACAAGAATCTGATTGCCTAGCCAAAGAAGTCTGCAAACATGAATGGGAAGCATAATGTGTAACACTATTTCTCCCTACAGATGATTCATAATTTTCCCAACCAGTGGTGGTGGCGGCGGCGCAGCGTGCTGCAGAAAGATCACTTGAACTCCAAGTGGTACTACTATCTTGAACTTCTGCATTAACATTGGATATTAGGGGTTCATGGGGTGAAGGAATGAAAGAATCCTTGGCAAGAACATCATAGAAGGACTTCTCAGTGGTTTGTAAAGCCAAGGGGTCCTGGAACATCCCCGGTTCGCCTTCCTCCATGTTTTCTTCCAAGAGTATCTGGTTAATGTACTGGAGCACAGGGTCAGGCTCCTCCTCCTCATCACGAAGAAAACCTAGTTCCCAGTTTACATTTGAGCATGAGGCAATTTCACCAGGTTCAACAACTCCAGGTTGTTCAAAACTTTGGAAGAAATCATCATCGTACGAACTAGAATCATTACTTGAATCTAACAGTTGATAACTAGATGAATCGGTCGCCATTTCTGCTGCAAAAGGCTACATACCCAAAGATTTGAGCTTTCTCCCTAGAAAACCCTCACAGGCCTCATCAAGAAATTCAAGAATGATAAACAGAGCAAAGCAAAGAATCCCAGATGAATCCATCATTAAATACAGTTGAGATACCCATGAATATGATAATAAATTAATAATACAAGGATAAGGTAGACAATACATACCTTCTTCGTCCCTTTTCAGCTTAGTTTCTTGGATGAAGATGACTCCATACTCTATACTTCTTGAATTACTGATGAAAATTTTGGTCTTCTTCCTTAATCCTCACCGTTATGAATCTTTTGAAAGGCAAGATTCAAAAGAAATAGGACTTTACATGACTCTCCTCTAGAAAACAAAAAGGGAAAAGAAAATCAACCAATCTTTTTCTAGTCAAGAGTCAAACCTAAGCACATTTAGTGACGAAATAAAATTTTATCAAATTGCAGCAATACCTGCTCCATCCCAGAAGCTTCAAGGCAAAAAAGGCGAGTAAAAGAAACAATTGGAAAAGTTTGTCCCAGAAACTTACAAAATGAAAATTGGAGTGGCAATCCATACGTAGGCTAAAGATACATGATTGATTTGATTCAGAAAAAACCCAAACTGAAGTTCCTGTTTTGCATAATCCAACTGGTAAGTTTACAAGTGAACAAAAAAAAAGACTTTCTTCTCAGGAATTAAGCTAATTTCACACATATCGTTCATCAATTAAGCTGTTTGGAACTGAGAATTTCTATGCAAGCTGTTGCTTTGTGGAAACAGTAGATAATATCATTAAGACTACTAGAACTAACACAATATCATAAGAGCTTGAATACATGTACATTGTTGCAATGCATAAGATAACAATAGGATATGATGAGTTTTGATGTGAACCCTGATCCTCCATCACATACTGCAAGACTCATTATATCCATGATCTTTTCTTTGCTATTGCTGCTGAGTGCTGACAATAAAACAATCCTCCTTGCATTTCCTTGAAGGGTCTTGAGATACACAGAATGAACTCACCAGCATCTTCCCAATACTACCACTTATACCACAACGACAAAGGTACAGAGTAGCCGCCACAGGTGATCTGGACTCCATGTGCAATGCGGGGCTGAAGAGTTAGTCCTATGTTATGCAGGTACCCAACAGGATATAGCAGTCATTATCTTTCCTTTCCATCCCTGCAACACCCAGTATCCATCTTCATCGAACAGAAAATCTTTATGGTAACTTTTCTTCACTCTCTTCCTTAAATCTTTCATCAGGTCTTGCCTTAAAGGAACAAGCTTGAATCCAGCCCTCATACACCTTGTCTGCCACGGCTTGTAGGACTCAGGCCTCTCCACCCTGTTCTGTCCCTCACAAGCAACCAAATTCATTATTTGTGCCGCAAAAAAGTTGTGCTCTAATTTGAAACGCTCTTCATCATCACGGGGTATAAGATTGTCAATCGCATCAAATAGTGCAGAGTAGTAGAAGAAGGCCTCTCGAAATCGATTCACAAAGAAAGGCGAACCATACAGTGCATTGGAATGAAAGTTCAAGAACATATCAGGATTCAGGTTCCTGATTAACTTCAAAACAGCATCTTTTGGACTCTCCTCCTCCTCCACCACTGTCTCATCAAACAGATTCTTGAACCGAAATCGACAGTTTACAACAACCACCTCTCCTCTAGTAACCTTCAGCTCCTCAACCCTGATCTTCTCCCAACTTCGCGTAGCTATTGCGTGGTATTCAAATGGTACACTAAAACGCTTACAGTATCTAGCCAAGCGGCGCCCCGTGTCTTCTACTACTTCTGCTGGCCTGAAACCAGGTTGAGGGGTCTCTATGCCTGTGATGCGAAGCTTGGGAGGACCGCCAGGCCTTTGGGAAAGATGCTGAATGAGGCTTGGCCACTGAAAACCAAAACTAATGCCAAAATCAACAATATGCAGCGTAGTAGCTTCTGATGCCTTTTGTAGAATCATTTGATTACCAAATATAACTGGGATTGCCTTAAAAGGGGTGAAATGAAAAACCCTGTAAGCTTTCAACTCCTCAGCAGCTGAGATCCTCTTGGAAGTAAGCGCTATATGTTGCTCAGTTCCAGTTCCAGCCAAACGCGCCTCAAGAGCATTTGCAAACAAAATGGCCAACCTCTGTTCAGGATCACCAGTTGGAGAAGCATATTTCTTAATCAGATTTAGTTGTTCATTTGTAGTCTTCTCATCATTAGCAGCCACGGATTGCGCGCAGCTCATTAAAAGCGCACTTAGATTTGGAGTATCAATACCAGTTCTAGTCTTCCTTGCACGGTTTTTCCCACCACCGAGCAAACTGTTTTCCTGAGCACTTTGCACTTCATGAGTGGCATTATCGATTGTCAGATCCTCTGGCGGGACGTGATTAAGGAGTACTCTGTCAAATTTATCTGACAACTCATCCTCTGTCACAGATAGTGCAGTTGCATACTGTTTGCTGCTCCTGAGATAGTTTAATTCATCATCATCTGGGTGGCTATGCTTCCTTCCCCTAAAGCCATTTTGAAATTCAGGCGGCGTATCATTCTTTTCAGCACTCACCACAGGCTTTGAAATCGGAACTGTCTTGTATTTCGCAGAATCACCAATCACTTGGCTAACAGGCGGAAGGAACTTGCTACCTTCCTCCATGCCGCGCTTGAACAGCAAAATGGAGTCACTATCACTGAAGATGCTTTGAGTAATAGTACTTGATTTTGCAAAAGCATCCATCTGTGCACTTGTGAGGCTAACATGAAAGTCACTGAGAGAATCTGAATATGAATGGGAAGTATAATGTGTAACATTATTTCTCCCAATAGATGATTCATAATTTACCCTACCAGTGGTGGTGGCGGTGCAGGGCGCTGCAGAAAGATCACTTGGATTCCAAATGGTACTATCCTGAACTTGTGCATTTTGATCATTGCATATTAGGGGTTCATGGGGTGAAGGAATGAAAGAAGCCTTACCAAGAACATCATAGAAGGACTTCTCAGTGGTTTGTAAAGCCAAGGAGTCCTGGAACATCCCCGGTTCGCCTTCCTCCATGTTTTCTTCCAAGAGTATCTGGTTAATGTACTGGAGCACAGGGTCGGGCTCCTCATCATGCAGAAAATCCAGTTCCCAGTTTACATTTGAGCATGGGGCAATTTCAACTTCCCCAGGTTCAACAAGTCCAGACTGTTCAAAACTTTGGAAGAAATCATCATCGTACGAACTAGAGTCATTACTTGAATCGAACAGTTGATAATAAGGCGAATCGCTGGCCATTTCTGCTGCAAAAAGCTACATCAGCCGAATAACTGTGAAAGAAATTCCCAAAGATTTGAGCTTTTTCCCCAGAAAATTCGTACCAGGCCTCAAAAAGAAATTCAAGAATGATGAACATAGCAAACTGAAGAATCCTAAATGATTCCATCATTAAATCCAGTTGAGATACCCATGAATATGATACTTCTAGAGCAAAACAAATAAAGAACTTAGCTTTGCCCCATGATTGATAATACAAGGATAAGGCAGACAATACATACCTTCTTCGTCCCTTTTTAGCTTAGTTTCTTGACGATGACGATGACTCCATACTCTATACTTCTTGAATTACTGATGAAATTTTTGTACTTCTTCCTTAATCCTCACAGTTATGAATCTTTTGAAAGGCAATATTCAAAAGAAATAGGAGCGTTTGAGAAGCATCCGCCACTTTACATGACTCTCCTGTAGAAACAAAAAGGGAAAAGAAAAATCAAACAAACTTTCTCAAGTCGAGTCAAACTTAAGCACAGTTGCGTGACAAATAAAATTTTATCAAACTGCAGCAATACCTGCTCCCTCCTAGAAGCTTCAAGACAAAAAAGGCTTGGAAAAGAAACGCTCGGAAAATGAAAAACGGAATGGCAATCCAGGTACATGATTTATTTGATTCGGAAAAAACCCAAACTGAGGAAACTATCATCTGGTAACGTTACAACTTACAAGTGAACCAAAAAACAAAACTTTCTTCTCTGGAATTGGTTTTCCATAGAAAGCAAATTTCACAGACACATATCATTCATCAATTAAGCAGTTTGGAACTGAGAGTTTCTTATGAAGCTCTGTTGCTTTATGGAAACAGTAAAGACTGGCAAGCAGAAATATTACTAGAAACAGGCGTTTTACACAGCAAAGAATACCAAATTTCCACTTCAGTAAGCTTTGGAAGACCATAAAAAAAGTCCCGTAATCTTTTGGGTCTAGCACTCTTGTCCTCCACTACTTTTCCAACCTTCTTGTGTTCTTGTCTTCCTGAGAGGAGCAACCAGGTTTTAAAGTCTTGGGATCTCGTGACTTGTTTCTAAGTGGATCATCTGTCACCTCATCACTAGCAAAGGCACCAGTTTTCATAGAAGAAACACTTGGGGAATGAGCCTGCAGCACAAGCTCACTAGCGACAGATTCTGCCACAGATTCCTCCCATGTTCTATCAAAGGAAGACGTCCGTCTGAGCTCTAAAGTTGAACCACCCAAAATACTTGTTTTGAGGTTATGCAACTTTGATGCCTGTGCACATATATATCCAGAGACACAAAACCAAAGAAAAGTAAGAGCAGAATACACAAGGAAATTTGAACATATGTAACACCGAGCCTGATCTGAATTGAACATGCTTCAAAAGCTCTATTAGACATAACCTACAAGTAATGGCTAAAAAATAGTCTCACTTGTGATGAATCAGCATTTGCAGAAGACTGGTTGGTTCCTGGTGTGGGTGTACTTGATTTGAAGAATGCATCAGTATCTTTTATGGAAGAACTGATTAGTGCCAAAGCATCTTCAGATAAAAAGCCTTTCTTTACTCGTTTAGAACCAGGATTGGTTGAAACTTTCCAAACTTCCTACAAAGACCAAAAAATAGCAAATCATCTTCCTTTCTATGACTAGGTATTGAATGATACTGCATTTTCTTCAGAACTAACTTTTTTTTTTTCCCATTTCTGAAGAAAATCTTTTAAACTTAAAAGATCAAACTTGATCTTTCAAGAGTCTGTTCAAGATTCTGTTGTTAACTGGAGGCTTGACCTGCTTGTTTGGTTCTTCCATGAAACAAATTCGTAATTTTAAAGATGATTTTTTCGATTATATTACTTGCATTATCTTTCTTTTAGTGACGAGTTTGCAATTTTCTTTCCTGATAAATTATCTTTTGTCCTCTTATTTGTTGTAGGTCTCCCTTAATTCTGATGTTTACTGCACTGCTATCAGCCACCAGTTCATTTTTCTAAAAATTTACTTATTATCAGCTATGCCCTTTATTTTTTATCTTCAGACTTGCTGCCAAGTTTTCAGGAGTTTTCCATGCAAATCGTGAACTAGTGAACTGAGATTTGGATTTCATTTGCAGCTGGCATTATCGATGGTTATGGTATTTCATTTAGTACTCTTTTTTTAGACCCGAGGGTATTTGGAATGTTGCAGCTATTGTGTGTGTGGGGCGTGTATCTCCTGGTGCCTTCCTATACTCGGTTGATGCAAAGTGTGGGAGGGGGACATCAAGTAAGTAAGATATAATTTCTCTGCAAGTGCAAAAGAAGCTGTGTCAGTGGATGAATTTTGCCATACTTTCTCACTGCGCTTGCTGTATCGGTTCTCAGAATATAAGATACAAATTGGATTGCCGGTTTTGAGATATCTTCCTGACTAAATCTGTTCATCTTATATATCTGTTATAAGAAAGAGCAAAGTAAAGGCTTGGCTGAGTTGTGATTTGGTTGAAACACTTCTGTACTTCCTCTCCACCGGCATATCTATGGTTCTTTTCTCCCAGATGAAGCAGGCATCGATCCGTAGACAAATGGGAAGCTATCCGACTCAACTCCAACATAATGACTAGGATAGCAGCTGTGTCCTTTAATCTAATAGGAGGAGCGTGGTTGGCCTTGGATTCCTCAAGACTTTTTTTTTTTTTTTTTTTTTGAAGAAAACCGATTTCTTCTCAGACTTGGTTTTTTTTTTTTTTCTAAAGAAAATGATTTTCTGAAAATCATTTTTCTCATACTTGGTTTTTTTTTGTATTTGTTTCTACAGGCTAGCAACTAGTTAATTTTAAAAATACGAGATGGGAGCAAATAGTCAAAAGCCAATAACGAAGGATAAATAGTGACTAAGCCTTTTATTTTTATTTTTTATAATATAATAATATTATTTAAAATACAATAATTTGGCAAAGTCAAACTAAAGGATTTAAAAGTTTTCCAAATCTCATGATTACAGCTAACAATCATTATCCTCCACCGAATTGCTTCATCAGAGAGGACAAATAGTATGCAAATTGCAAACATACAGAAAACGCCAAGGAGATTTGCCGCCATCCATCTTTACATTTTTTGTATCGTTTCAATTTTATCGGTAGAGTATTTTTCACTTTTTGAACTGAAAATGTGATGGGGAAAATATTGATTCCTTCGTTATTCATTTGTTTGGATCTCTTAAAACATTTAATGTGACACAAATGGTACAGGTACATTACATGATAAACAAAAAATTTCAAAATTGTCATTTTTTCTCAATTGGGACTACCTGTTCCAAAGTACTCATGTACCCTGATTTGTGAGAGGACACCGGAGACACTCTTGGAACATAGGGTCCTTAGGTGCCCCTCATTTTTTCTAAAGTCATATATTTTTTTTAGACATTACTTTTCTAGGTTAACATCATTATGTACCAAACATAAGAGTTTGGAGTTAATTAGTAATTACAATATTTTCAACTTAGACATTTTTTATTTTTATTTTTTTTAGAAGAGTTCGAGTTTCAAAGTATAATTATTTATGTATTTGAAGATGCAAATTAAAAAACATATTATTAGTATAGAAAGAGTAACAAAATCAACTATCATTATCCCACCAATGCCAAAGGCATTTCCTATACTTGGGAAGTTGGGAGTGATGATTTGGTGGTGAATGGAAAAATGTATTATAGGTGGGAAAAAATGAATTGTTAGAATATATTCTAAAGAATGCAAAACAGACAATGTTTCTTGGTGGATTGTATGGCAGAAGCATGCTTCATGAGCATTCAAACAACCAACAAAACGCTAAAAAAGAGTTATGTTTATAATACTGCTTTTAGTATTTAATATAACTCTTTTAGTGAAATGAATGGAGTGTCATTCAGTGTGCATTTTGGGGTCCCGTCCCGGCATCATGATTTATGCACTCCACAGCAAAATAATGGAATACTTGCAATTAGGCAATGATGACTGGTAATGAAGAGAGCTCAGATTCATGATCTTATATCATCAATTGGGGAGTGAAAGAAAATGCCATAGGATCCCAAAGCCCCTTTAAACAAACAATCCCATGTTTTCAAGTTCCTAATCATTGCAAAAAAACTCAAACTTTTAACTTAAGAGAGCCCCCCCACTTCCATCTATCTATCTATATATATATCCACAACTTCAAGAATCATTTAGCCTTTCAACAATGCCTAATATGGAGAGGATTTCACACATTCTCTGCCATCTTTTCTTTCTATGGCTTCTTCTTGGAGCATCTCAACAATGTTTTGCCTTCAATTCCAAGGTTCAAGCTGCAAAATCAGGCAAGAAACTCTGCCCTTGTTTATTTTCTTAATACATTTTGACAGTTCATATTACATTAATGTACAATGCTGAAAGAGAGATCTTACTTTCTGAATCTCTTCCTCAGTTGATGTCAAGATTGGCCCTGCAGAATACAGATCAAGATCTTCAACAGGCCACATTACAAGTCACTTAGTAAGTAGAATCATCCCCTGTTTTTGCTTTCTTGACTACTTATCTTCTCCGTTTTACTACATGAAAACGTTGTTAATGAATCATGCAGGTTAACGAGAGGAAAACACGAAAAGCACCCTCCGCGCCAAACCCAACTGGAAACCATCTCCCGCCAACAAAGACCATGAAGCAATTTTAGTCCTTAGAACACTATATTTGCTAAAGTTGCAGAAGGTTAGATGCATCTTTGTAACTTAGACAAATGATATGCTTAGGACTATTGATTTTGTACAAAATGTGGTTGTATTAATCAGATTCAGTTTAGCTTATAAGCTAAATGGCCATTGGAGTTTCTGAGAAATTCCATAGTATTTCCTCATTGTCAGTTTCAAATCTGGTCCCAAGAATCACAAGCAAATTTACTAACCATACAGTAAATACCAGAGCTTTAGTCACTAAATGTTCCAGGTTAACACACAGTAGAAACTGGTAAAGTACGATGCTATTGCGGAGAGTAACAAATTCACTTCTTTAGGTGAAGAAGAAAGAATAGATGTAAATTCATACCAATTCTTTCTCTGCATGCATGTCAACCATTATGTAGACTATCATTTCTTGCAGCCAAAATGATGTTTCGAGAAATGTAATACAAAAAGAATGTATGCTTTACTAGCTAAACTACAATTTAACAAGACAATCTGTTATTCAATATTACAGAGAATTCATACTGTTAAGACATTTGTAACTATGAGTAGTATGGCATGGCTGAACATGAGAACTGAGACAGCATCCTTAAATAGCATTAGTATATGGTCTGTTCAACAAGCTGTCAACCAATTTGACTAACTGAATCAGCTAGACAATTGCAAAAATGACCAGCCTCAAAATTGGTCGCTATACACTGACTAAAGTACAACTTGTTTCAGATATACAAAGACTTGACTCACAACTACAAAAATTCAGTACCAGGTCTCACACTGCCCGCTTGCGCTTTGAACGCTTACTCCTCCTTGGTCCAGTGTAGTTTGGGATGGGTTTACTGCCATTAGAAGCAACAGCCTCCTCCAGAACCTCATCATCCTGTTGGAGATGTTGAATCAATCAAATATGAAAATGCAATGAAGAGACTTGTACTGGAAGCTGGTTAAGATTTTTTTTCCCTATTGTTTACCCACAATGTAGTATGCATTAAATAGTGGTGCCAAGAATGACTTAATCCTATTCAGAGGAGGATACATTAGTCTCACATCTCATGATTTTCCATGAACAGAAATAACCATCAGGGCAATATAAACAATTAGAAGTGACTCTACCATGGGAAACTAAACATCGTTTACAGAGTTATCTCAAATTTTACAAGAAGGCCGAGCTACGTATACAGCCTACACTGGCAAGCGTGGCCTACTCGAACCACCCGAAACAACGTCATCTTTTTTGTCTGACATTCTTCTGATGTGGCTACATAGCTGGAAATCAAATGGTGTATTTCCAAAGAAGGCCATTTTTTTTTTTTCTTTGGGCAAACATATGCAAGTCAAATTTTCATCTTATGTCATTCTTCAGTACAGACTTCCCTTTCACATCTTTGCAAGTCTAAAGATTGAGCTAAAGAACAGCAAGCATGAACAAGACCAATGATACAAACACATGTGATTACCAGGCGAGGCTAGTCAAACAAACTAATAGATGACATTTAATCAAGTAACAACAAAAAGAATGTAGTAGGCCAAAAGACTCCGGGGATGAGTTGTGAATAAAAGGTGATTCACAGAATACCTCATATGCTAGTTCAAAGAAGTTATTATGTTTCTACATTATTGGGATTACATAGAAACATCAGATGTCCTCAAATGGATGGCAGCCATCCACATAATGAACAGGTTGAGGGTTCAATTCCCTCTACCCACCCAGCAGACCCAAGAAAGAACACTAGTTCACCTTAACACATGGAAAAACTTGGTAAGATTTAATTCAACGTGTTAGAACCTAGATGCAGAACTTTACCTTGGATGTTGATTCTTCATCCGAATCGTCCTCAGGATCAGACGCAGTTGATGATGCCTCAACATCTATTGCAGCAGCCTTACTCAAATTTTTCTTCTTCTCTTCATCTTTCAATTGCTTGAATCTATTCATTTTTTCAATTTTACCAGTAAGCCGCCATAAAAAAGCATCTGATTGTCACCCATCTCAACCCCACCATAACAGAACAAAGACAGAAGAAAAAAAAACGTATAGTACACCAACCTTTCCCCAGTTCGCTCTGGCTGGGATTGGGCTCGTTTTGCTCGTCCAGCAGTAATGATGCCATTAGCATTGTCATTTACAGCAGGCTGTGCACCACCTAATTTTCGTAACCAAACCTGCTGTGCTGTGCTCAGCACATTATTGATGAACCTATAAACCAACAACACAGTTTTTAAATGCCCAGTTTCAGTCAGAAACAAATCGAAATAAATTCAGATTTAGGAAATGACTGTTAATCATTTTCCTTAGCAGTGTACAGTCACGTTAAATAGGATAAAAAGAGGACAAAGATACTTTCTTTTGGGAATTGATCAACAGTGCTTACCAGTAGATTGTTAATCCTGATGGAACAGACAAGGAGAAGTAACCAATCATGAGAGGAAGAAACTTGAAAATAAGGAGCGTGTTCTTTTGATTTGGATCATCTGTCTGACAATATATATATATATTTTTTTTAACAAGAAACAGAGATTAGGACAGGGTACGCTGATGCAAGAAACAGATGACAAAAGATGAACTTTTTTCATACTTGAGGTGGCTTCATTATCTCCATTGAGACATATTGAGAGATAATCAAGAGAACAGGCAAAACAAGGTATGCTGCAGTGTCTTCCCAACCAAGTGGAGGATGCCCATCCTGCAATCACATGGATCATTAGGATGCCCCTTTTAACTTGAATAGTGAATGAACTAGTTAACAGTGAATAAAGTGCATACAGTCACATGATTTCATAAGAAAAACCAAGTGTAATCCCAAAACCAAGGATTCATAGGTAGTGAACAATAGAATCATAAAGATTACCACAAATGGAAATAGCCATGAAATCCCAGATCCACTTTGCCGAGCAGCAATTGAAGTTGGGCCTCCCAAAGAAGGAATCCAGAAGAAACCCTCAGTCAACAGTCCCTATGAGTAAAAATGTGGCAAATCACTACTCTAATCTTTATTTTTCTGCAAATATAAATCTGTCCTTATAAATATGGCTCAGAACAGAAAAAGAAATTAAACCATGACTTCTCAGATACCTCATTTGCAACATTTGAAAGAGCTCGGTATAAACCTATCCAGACTGGTATTGTGGCAAGAGTTGGGAGACATCCTGTTAACCATTCAGAACATAGCCTATATTATTGCTGCAAATTTACCACATAATAAAACACAACATCCATTAAAAGTATCATTGTGGAGACAACAGCAGACTCCCAACAAAATTCAGCTGGGAGAAGCATTTGGGATGGCAAGGCGGCAAAGGAAGTTGAAGCAGTTCAGCAATGATTATAACTCAACTAAGGCTCCCTACATTTTCTCTCTGGAGACAGCTAGCTCAAGTCCTAAGCAACATTGCAGCAATGCAAATTGAAATTTCAGACTGTCCGGAAGTAGATATGAACCTTCCAACAGATTCAGCTATAGTTAGCCAGCACACCAACTTCTTTTTTCATAATTTTTAGAATTGTAACATGAAGAAAAAGAAATACAACATTAAAGTCACTGAAAGATTCTGAGACATGCTAACAGGTCATTGATCAAATACAATAATAAAGTTTAAACTCTGCAGAGGGAAAAAATTAAAAAAAAAGTAACAGAACTATATGCCAATTTATAACAAAAATAAGTACCTGCAAGAGGATTAACTCCAGCCTGTCTATAAAGACGTGCAGTCTCGAGTTGTATTCTTTCCTAAGACAAGATAAGACAGAGTTGTTATTTGTGCCAGCCCTTGCACCAGAAGGTATTTACAAGTATAAGAGATTGCATTATGCCTAGTGCACCTCTGTATCAAGAATGAAATAATTTCATCCATTAGATCAAATAGAAAACAATGTCAGTAAATTCTTAAGAGATACGCAGCTATTAGTATTTCAATAAGCTTGAGCACTAAAAACACTGAAGAATATAGAGATATTGCATCCTTAGGCCTGATATGGTACACATCTTTCATTTCATAGTTATTTTTATCATCCCCCAATACACCCACTTACATTTCTAATACACCTTTCTACATTTCCAAAACACTATCTACATTTAAAAATTCATTTCCAAAATATATTTTCAAAGTGGAGATACCATAAAGGGTCTTAACCTAGCTTAATTACTTATTTCAGTTGAGTCAGTAAAATTCTCATAAATTAGTCCTTTTACAATTGTTAGTTTTCTGTGCACATGCCACTTTGGAGTGTTATGGGTTCAAAACAATCATGGGTGCTCATTCTATCAGTAACATGCCATTTTCAGCATTAAGCAAAATCCAATGCAGAACTGAGCTATCCGAAATAAACACATATGCAAGATAGTAATTCACCTGGTTCCCGGCATATCTTTCTTGGATTGCTTTTATCTTGGGTTGGAGATTTTGCATTGCCATTGTTGATTCAACCTTCCACAATAGTATTATTGCTACTGTTAGATCAATGAAATGGAAAATGGATACCATTATAGAAGAAAGGGACAAAACAAAACCATTTATCACATTAATGTCCGAATCATCATTGCTTTTAGTTCAATAAAGTCCAACAACCAACCGAAAACCAGAACAATGAGATACTTCCTGCTCTAACAGAAATCCAAGTAAACCTCACCTGTTGTTTGGTCAGTGGGAAAGTGGCAAGTTTTACGAGCACCGTAAGCAAGATAATGGCAAACCCATACGAATATGGCACATGCACAGCCGCGAGCCCATCCTTCAGTATCTGATAGAGGTAAAGCAGCCATATGTAAGAACTTTACTGGTTTAATGTAACTAAATTTCTTTAGTAGAAAACTCTACATCAACAAACAAAATCCACAAAGAAGCAGAACCAAGGTGGGTGCTAGCCTAAAAGTACTGATATCATAGTGCACTTAATTATTGTCTCATTTTCAGGGCATTGGCATTTTAAACAAAGGCAGAAACATAAATTTCCATTAACTGCTATACTAGTATAACCTTTCCACAAAACCCATAATAAAGATTGTGTAATGAATGAAAAATTATCAAACTTATTCATGTTACGTTCAAGCTAAACCCATACTAAATGAGCCCAGAAGGATGAATTCTTTCGATATCAAACCCAATGATTTAGGTACTACAGATAAATAACCATTTCTCAGCGTCAAAGAGAAAAAAAAACCTTGAGGACAACTTCCATGGCGTCAGAAATGAACCCAAACCATCCCCCATCCTTCTGAACAGCAGCAGTAGTGGAGTCGGAGGCAGCTCCACCACCTCCAGCAGCCGGGTCGACAGCCACGGCAGCATCAGCCAACGTGTAAAGAAAGCCCTCAGCTCGGCTAAAAAGGGCGCCAAAATCTACGGAGCCCTGAATATGGGGAAGAGAATGAGGAGGAGGAGGAAGGTCCTGTAAACTGAATTTCACTGTAGTAGTAGTAGAGATTATTCGATTGCGCCTAGGAAGAAGAGCATGGCGATACAAGGAAGGAAGCGGAGTTCCTCCGACAAAGGATGAAGCTGGAGGGGACGAAAGCAGAGTCTTCGCCATGGAAATATTATTAAACAATTGAATTCAATATCTCTTCCTCTTCTTCTTCTTCTCCTTCTCCTCTCAAATCCCAGTTGAGAAGGAAGAATTTGGAGAAGTTTTGAGTTTCTAATGGAGGATTCTTCAGAGCTCTGCCATGGAATTTGGAAGAAGGATTATGGGCTATGGATGATGATGATGAGAGGTTTGGAGTGGACAAGAAATGAAGAGGATATTTCCTTCTTCTGAGCCCTGTTATCCGATCCGAATCTTATTTATTTGTTTCTAGAATTAATTGCAAGAAACCAACTCATACTTTTCTTCGATTGTAAATTAACCCCTAAACATTTAGTTTTTTAATAGACTCCGTGTACTACCAATTTGTTGCGAGTTACTTTCCTATAAAACGGGTTTACATATGCGATCGTTGTTAACGTGAACAGTAATCGACGATTTTTTTATAATTCATAAAATGATACTTGATAAAAATAAAACTGGTATTTATAGACATTACCTCTATCACTTTATGAATTTTATTTTAAAAAAATACAAAAACAAAAACTTGACATGAAAAATGAAAAAAAAAAAAAAAAAAAACTAATATCTTCAATAGTATTCTCTTCAAATATCTCGAATAGAGTACTAATAATCTCAAGCTACTCGAATAGAGAATCATTAATACTCTCTTCAAGAGTAGATACTTTAAGAGAATATTAATAATACTCTCTCCACGGTCAGATTATTATCGGATCAAATTATTCAAAATTGTATCAATGATTCTCTCTGTTGATTAATTAAATAAAACATTTATTGTCAATAATAATAATACTCTCTCCACGTATCCAAAAAAAATAATTTGTGAATAGTACTAACATTACTGGGTACCGTTCACATCTTTTAAAAAAAACATTAGAGGAACGTGTGACTAAATGCCGTTCAAATCCTGTTGCATAGGTAAACTCGATTCATATTGGTGGATACATAAATTTTTTTTTTTTAGTGGGCTAGAGTAAAAATAAATATGTTAAGATAAATATATTTAACAACTAAAATTGTAAGCTCGCAATTATAAAATGATAAAAGACATAATTTACGAAAATTGCAATTTGTTGACACTTGATAACAAAATTGGTGAAAATTGTATTTTACGCCCTTGCATTCGTTAAAAATGTTACAACATTTGATCATTTTCAATTCTTAAAAATATATCATTATCGATTTATACAATCCAATTATCATTTATCTACTCGTCTTTGATCCTATTCCACTAATAAGTTTCTACAAGTGAGTGGGGTGAAAGGTGTTGCGCTCAATTTTGTTACAGGTTTAATTTTTTTAAAAAAAATTCTTTTTTATTTTTTGGTTTTATGTAAGTGGACACATGATCCACTTACAATTTAGAAGGTATTGACCGTGTCTTATATTAGACTTAGTTTAGTAGTTTATTTATTAAAAAAAATGAAAAAATAGGTAGGTTAAAGCTAACCCGTCAAAAACATTATAATTATAGTTTAAAAAATTAAATAAATTGGGGCGGGCTGGAGCATGGAGCCTCCCCCATCCCACCCCTACATCCGCCAATATCACTTTACCTACGTTTTTGTGATCTGTTGCAATACAGGGAATGTTAGACTTAATCTTAAAGACTTGGTAAGAATATCTAATTACTCGCTTAGAACAATACTAACACATAAATTTTATTAAAGGATTAGGTGAATAATTAGGTATTTTTCCGAATAATTTTAAAAATTAAGACTAAGATTACTTTACATTGCATCAAATTTATAGCTTAGAAAACTGATTACAAAAATTAAAATTTTTTGGGACAATTTATAAACAAAGTAAAGTTTAAGGTGGTTTTTGCAATGAACTCTTGTTTTTCAATTGCCCTTTTTTTTTTCTTTACTTTTTTGATTTTTTCTGAACGAAGATTGGCGTGGTCGTTGCTCCACGACTCCATGGTCACCAAAAGAACGCCATCCACGTCAATTTCTACGTGTGTGTGTGTTTTTTTTAAGGTTGATATAAATCCTTACAATTTTATTTTCTAAATTTGGAATGATTATAATTTATCTTTGACTTCACATGCGACATTGACCAATGCTTCTTAACAAATTATTAGAAATGTTGTCCAAAGTTCACAGCGTAAATATAGTTTACACAAATTATCAAACATACTTCGTAAAGAACTAGCAATAAAATGTTGAATATTTTACAAAAGCGTGCAAAGTGATAAGAGAAACTACAAATAAGAGTGTTGCCAAACAAAACACAATTTTAATCGGGTTAATAACTATGCATCAATCTCTTTTAAGATAAATCATTTTATGCATTAACCGTACAAATTTAATTATGCAACACGTATTAATTTAGTAGCATAAATGTAAATTTGTCGTAAAAGTATGGACAAAACAGGGATTCAGTGTTATTTATTTTTGTCTTGATTAAATTACAAGTAGTTTCATTTAATAATTTTATACACAAAGTATAAAATTAATTTGATAATTTGAACTGGTGCTCTGGTGTTGTTGTTCAGTTGCGCTGTGCTGTGAAAATTTTAATTTGTGGATTAACGATTGGTTTTCGATGTGCGGTGGATGCTTGTTTCTTCGTGGCCAGGTGCACGCTGTTCTGTGGGTGTTGTCCATTGCAAGGCAAGTTTACCGACGATGGATACCACTGTCGAGGTGGACAGTGGCTCAGATGTGTAGGTGGCAAGTGTGTTAAATAGCAATGTCGGCCACCTGATTTAATTTTCCTGGTAGAATAATAGGATCGCTGTTTCGTTATTTTTATACATCGATCCTTGTGTGCAGTCCTGCTCAGGGGTGTATCCAAAAGGGGTTGGGTGGTCCCCGACCCCCCTTCTCCACCCTTAATAATAGTGTATTTTTTTTAGTATAATTTTTTTTTTATATAATGTATTTACTCTAAAAATAAAAGTTATTTATATATTGGCCCCTTCAAAAATTTTATTTTGGTTTCGCCGCTAGTCGCGCTAGGAGTCTTTTATTTTTTTTGGAAGTTTGGAGTGGAACATGAGGTCAGGGTTGAGGCGGTAGTGGTGGCCGCAGTTAGGAGAGATTTAGTGCTAAGTAAACATCATGAGTATCAATGGGAGTATAGTTTCGGTTAAAAGAGATTTAGAATTAAGTAAGCGTTATTAGTATTAATGGGATATGAACTCAGTTTGGGAAGATTTAGATCTAAGTGAACATCATGAATATTGATGGAATTTGGCCCCAATTTTTTTATCTTAAATGTTGTTGGACAATTTTCGTTTCAAAGAAATATGAGAATTTGAATATAAATAAATAGAAAAAGAAATCCCCACCTTCGTGGAAGGAAAAGAATACCACACCGACCATATGGAATCCGCCAAAGAAATTTCTTGAATGATCTAGAGGCACAAAAAGGAAACGCGGGAAATAACCTTATTGGGTGAAATAAAATATAAAAAAAAAGGAAAATAAAACGTTCCTAAACCGACTTTGATCCAACGGCCAAAAGCTTTCCGACACGGAGACCTGACCTCGAACCTTCTGGAAAAATCGAAAGCTTCTCTTCTCTGTTATATAACTCAATACCCATTCTCCCCCAATTCTCAATTCATACCATTCTTTCTTCTACATCGAAAAGATTCGTATTCGTAATTCTTTCTCTCTTTCTGAAGTTTTCTTTTTCCAATTTTTTGTTTTTGGTAAAAGTTAATTGGGGGCAAAATGGCTGGCAAAGGTGAAGGTCCGGCGATCGGAATTGACCTGGGAACGACTTACTCCTGTGTCGGAGTTTGGCAGCATGATAGGGTTGAGATCATTGCTAATGATCAGGGCAACAGGACTACTCCGTCTTATGTTGCTTTCACTGATACAGAGCGCCTTATCGGCGATGCTGCTAAGAATCAGGTGGCTATGAATCCCACCAACACTGTTTTTGGTATGTCTACTCATTCTTTACTCCTCTGTTGATATTATACTATTTTTTTAAAAAAAATTTAATCTCAACGAATTGATGATGGTTTGTTTGGGCTTAATTACATGATTGATCAGGAGTTAGCTTTCAAGCAGTAATTGAGTAGAAATATTTATGTTGCTGTGCTGTTCCAATCGCGTTTTTGAGAGCTGTTTTTGTGTTTTCGATTTTTTTTAATTTATTGCATAATTGTTCTGACGCTTGCCCTAACTGCTTTGACGTTGCTGGGATCGTAGAATTGGCCTGGGAGGGTGTTATTTTTGCTTTTTCAATTGAATTTGTGTGTGTTGGGGTTTGAATTCGGGAGTTCTATTAAGAAATGAGATTCCGTGTTTTTCTTGATTGGATGTGTTTAGATTTCATGAGGGATAATATGCATTGTGGAAGTTAATGTTTCTAAATTACGGTATGATTCTCCGATTTTCAGATGCTAAGCGTTTGATCGGAAGGAGATACAGCGATCCGTCAGTGCAGGCTGATATGAAATTGTGGCCTTTTAAGGTCATTGCCGGCCCCGGAGACAAGCCGATGATTGTCGTGACCCACAAAGGCGAGGAAAAGCAGTTCGCCGCTGAAGAAATCTCATCAATGGTGCTCACAAAGATGAAGGAGATCGCAGAAGCCTATCTCGGTTCAACAATCAAGAATGCAGTGGTTACCGTACCGGCATACTTCAACGACTCGCAGCGCCAAGCCACAAAGGACGCCGGTGTTATTTCCGGACTCAACGTTATGCGTATCATCAACGAACCCACTGCAGCCGCCATTGCTTACGGTCTTGACAAGAAGGCTACCAGCGTGGGAGAGAAAAACGTGTTGATCTTCGATTTGGGCGGTGGCACTTTTGATGTATCTTTGCTCACAATTGAGGAAGGTATTTTTGAAGTGAAAGCCACTGCCGGTGACACTCACTTGGGTGGTGAGGATTTCGACAACAGAATGGTGAATCACTTTGTTCAGGAGTTCAAAAGGAAGAACAAGAAGGATATCTCTGGAAATCCCAGAGCTCTAAGGAGGTTAAGAACAGCTTGTGAAAGGGCAAAGAGGACTCTTTCCTCAACTGCACAAACCACAATTGAGATTGATTCTTTGTATGAAGGTATTGATTTTTATACTACAATCACCAGGGCAAGGTTTGAAGAAATGAACATGGATTTGTTCAGAAAGTGTATGGAGCCTGTGGAGAAGTGTTTGAGGGATGCCAAGATGGATAAAAGTAGTGTCCACGATGTTGTTCTTGTTGGTGGTTCTACGAGAATTCCCAAAGTCCAGCAATTGTTGCAGGACTTCTTCAATGGAAAGGAGCTGTGCAAGAGCATCAACCCCGATGAGGCCGTCGCCTACGGCGCAGCTGTTCAAGCCGCAATCTTGAGCGGAGAAGGCAATGAGAAAGTGCAGGACTTGTTGCTGTTGGATGTTGCTCCCTTGTCTACTGGTCTGGAAACAGCAGGTGGGGTTATGACAGTTCTAATTCCCAGAAACACAACCATTCCGACCAAGAAAGAGCAAGTTTTCTCAACCTATTCGGATAACCAACCTGGAGTTTTGATCCAAGTCTACGAAGGCGAAAGAGCAAGAACCAAGGATAACAATTTGTTGGGTAAATTTGAGCTTTCTGGTATTCCTCCAGCTCCCAGGGGTGTTCCTCAGATTACAGTCTGCTTCGACATCGACGCCAATGGCATCCTAAATGTCTCCGCTGAGGATAAAACAACAGGTCAGAAGAACAAGATCACGATTACCAACGACAAAGGTAGGCTTTCGAAGGAAGAGATCGAGAGAATGGTGCAAGAAGCAGAGAAGTACAAGTCTGAGGACGAAGATCACAAGAAGAAAGTGGAAGCCAAGAATGCGTTGGAAAATTATGCATACAACATGAGGAACACGATCAGGGATGAGAAAATAAGTGAGAAACTTTCTCCTGCAGACAAGAAGAAGATTGAGGATGCCGTGGAGGATACCATCAAGTGGCTGGACAGCAATCAGCTGGGTGAGGCAGATGAATTTGAAGATAAGATGAAGGAACTGGAGGGCCTCTGCAATCCCATCATAGCCAAGATGTATCAGGGTGGCGCAGATGGGGGCATGGGCGGCGGAGCTATGGATGATGAGGATGCTCCTTCTGTCGGAGGTGGTGGAAGTGGTGCCGGACCCAAGATTGAGGAAGTTGATTAAATCAACATTAAAATTTTTAGTCTCTTTCCTTTTCATGTAATTGATTTTGTTACTTGGAACAATTTGGCATTGTGGAGCCGAAAGTGTTTTTCTTTGTTTTAGGGGGTAGATTTTGGATGCTTGTAGTGGCATTGATTTTCATTTGAAGATATGTAACCTTCCCCAGTCTGTTTTTTCCATAACATAATATTCTGTTGCTTTTGGATTGCAATATGAGCAACACTTCGCAAAAATTACAAAAAAAGGGAACACTATTTTTCATTTTTATAACCAAAATGTGATTTTACTATTTACAAACCAAAACGTAACGTAAACCACAGTTTAATACACCATTCTACCCGCTAATTCATCAATCAGAGTTGCATTCAGAAAACCATCTCGAAGCTAAACGGTTGGGGAGTAGAAAATAAGCATGGATCTAGAGATTCTTGAATAGGGTAACCTTTTGAACGGCTGAATGCATGGGCAGCAGGCAAGTGGCAACCGGCGAGCAAAATGAGGACAGCGTAAACCGTGAAAAGGGGTTGTGAAGAGCAATACAAGTGTCGTACTACTAGATGGCGATACAGCACAAGAAATAAGAAGAAAAGCCTTTTTATCATTTTTTTTTTTTTTTTTCTGTGACAGATATTTTTCACAGTTACGATTGCCATTTGTGAAGTATTAAGATGATTCCATGAAAAATCACAAGTAAAAAAAAAAACCATAAGTGAGGTTCAAGAATTCTGATAAGGATCAAAGCTAATGGCAGATTACAACTATCCCACATTCCCATTAAGCCAAAGCAAAAGCCAAAACAGTTGTCTAGAGACAAAGTTAAACTACCTATCTTTTCAGTAAGGAGGAACTTTCCTTTCTTTCCATTGAGTCTTCTAACATGGAAGGAAAGCTGTCAAGACAGGCCAAACTCATTGGGAGGACGAAGACAAACTGGAACTTCATGCTCTTCAGGTCCAGCGCGATGCTTAGGCACTTTGATCTCAAGAACAGTCCCACTTTTGTCAAAGTATGCTTCCAGCTTAGCATCATCGGGAATTCGGGTAGGAAGTGGTATTTCCCTCTTGAATTCTCCAGGAGGGCAGTGCTCAGGAAATGGATCAGTCAGCTTGAATGTTCTGTCGTTTCTTTGGATGAACGGCATGCAAGCTGTACTAATGGAAGATATCTTTACAACACCATGAGTCAGAATGTTCCACCAATGCACTTTTACTCTTTCAGGATCTGCAAAGGGTAAGGTTATGATTATCAAGTATCCTTCTTCATCCTCGTAGATGGTCTTTGCAGCCGTGACAGGTCCACAAACGTTCCTTATTACCCCTGTGAACTCGCTCATCCAAGGTGGTTCAACAGGGTGGAACTCTGCATCTTGATGTTGATCTGAACTTGCATTCGCGGGTAAACAACAATCTTCATCAGTTCCATTCAAAAAGATGTCTTTCCTTTTCTTATTACAAGCCGATGAGAGATCTATTCCATTGCCATTTAAATGATTTGAAAGCTGAGTAGACAAATTCAAACCAGAACCATTAAGCAACTTTTTTGTAGGAGCATGAGGATTACCCTTGATCGATGTAATAGGTCTTTCTAGCTCAAAATCTGTGTTAGGAAGGTTTCTCCATGAACCAAACTCTTTGGCTTCGGAAGGTACAGAAAAATTCAGATCTCTACCAGTCAATTCCATCCACTTCTTCTGATCTTCCTCATCTACATCCATAAGCTTAGGAGCCGAAACCAGCTCAATTCCATGCACACACTGTGGGTTAGACAGGCCCCTGTAATGCTTCCGCTGCATCTTGTGAGACCTCACGAAGCCCTTTTCTACACTGAATGGAAACGGGCGCTCGCCTTGGCGAGAGTGTCCATTCATATAGCTCCTCAGTTGCATCTTCCCAAGGGCATTCTCAGGCCTATCCTTAAACACCCACATATACATATTTTCCATATCATGCTGAACCAAAAAGACATCAAGCTGAAGATCTGACTTGTCAAATCCAGAAACCCCATTACTATCCCTCACTATATTAGACTTAGATTTCTCCTTCAAAACAGGCTTGAAGTAGAAACTGAAGAAGAACCAAGCACCCCAAACACTATCCAACCTCTTAGCGCATTTCCGGCCAAGTTTAGGAATATCAATAACCTTATCAGATTCATTAACTTGGTGACCAAGCCCAACTTCTAGCAACTCAAAAGGATCATTCCATGGCTGCGGCGGAGGACTACGCTCCACAGACAGGGGAAGATTAATGTCAGGTGGCTGCAGGACAATTTGCCTATTCATCTCTCTTTCAGAATCATTATGAGAACTGGCAATAGAATCCATGGACAAGAATGTTGATGGCTGATAATTCTCCATGCCTAAGCTTGTCAACAAATCCTCTCCCATATTCCGTTACTGATTAATTTGGGTTCTTTACCCTACTCTAGTATTCCTATCTAACATCAGTATAGAACAACAATTTCTTCAGTACAACTACAATCCCTCACACAGAAAAACCCTTGTGTGAAATGCCTAAAATTAACAAATTGTATACTAAAAATCAATAAAATTATCTCTTGGGTTTTGATTAATTCTTCAATTCAAAGGGTTCTAACCAACAAATTTTATAAATATGAACTCCTAAGTATCAAACCAGAACCAAGAACTGTACAGGCAATGAACTGGCAAGGGCCTAACAAAAAAAAAAGAAAAAAGAGCCAAATTAAAGAAAATCAGAAGCTATAAAGGGGAATCAAAGAAAAGGTCCGACGAGAGAAAACAAAAGGGGATCTTTAAAGGATTACCTTTCGGAGATTGGCTAAGAATCCATATGAACTGTGGGAAGATCTTCACAGGAAATCCTCTCCAATCATCCAAAACCGAAATAGGGACAAAGAAGAAAAGGGAGTCTTGGGCTCGAGGGAGGATGGGACGGTGACGGGTTCCGTTAACGGAGCCGTCAAATCAGACGGATATTTTTAGGCGTTCTTAATTACCGGAAATTAATATAGAAACTTATGAAATTTAATTTGGGGACTTTTCTTCCAATTTTCAATTCAAATTTATTTTAATAATTTTTATAAATATTTAAATAATTTAAATGTCAAGTTTCTAGGGAATAATTTGTTTAGGTATTGTTAATTCTAGAAAAATATAAAAATACGCTCTTTGTTATATTAGATTAATATAATTTTACAAATGCATAACTTTTTATAGAGGTAATGGTACAATACGTAAAATAAATTATTTGACATTATTTGATGTATTCATGTTCACACTTTTTAAGTATGAATTAATTATGAATCATATATAATTATATTAATAAGAATAAAAATAAATAAAAACTTTAAAATTAAAACAAAAAATATTTTTTATTATGGACTCTCGTAATGAAACAAATTTGGTAAAGAGAAATGGCAGTAATGACGGTAACGGCGTTTATGTAACGTAGGAGAGATGTTGTGGATGGTGACAAGGGTAGATTCCGGAAATCATTGGGCCTTTGAAATGGGCTAGAGTCGGGAATGCGGCGAATGCCCACTAAGCGGTTTTTTTTTTTATTTCCTTTTGAGATTGGTATAGTTTATTTTCGTTGCTTGAAATGAAACTAGTAAGATTTATTCCAAAATATGCCCCAAAAAAATACAATAAAAGATAGTATTTGTTATGGTCTTCTTCGTCGTCGAGACCGGTGGACGAGCAGTCGAGAACTAACTTTCCTATGCTAAAATTAGCAAAATATTAGTATCACTATAACAGACCAGTTCAACTATAAAATTCATTATCTCTTACATACGAATAGGAAGGGTATTTGTAAACCGAGATTTCAGCTTGCTCCTACACAACTATGTGTAGACTCAAGTTGGAGTTGGCCAAAGCTCAACAAATTAATTTCTTCCTATCCAATAGTTGAACTCGACATAAGTTCAACAAATTGATTCTTCGCTAGTTGTCAATAATCGCTGCCATGATCATAGTGGGAAAATACCCGTTTGATAGTCATATGAGATCGACAGGTGGCAAAATTTAGAAGTTTATTCGTGAAGCTCGTCTATGGAGCTTTTGCTATCAATGGGCCTTTTGGGTTTGATGGATATTCTGGAGTTGGCGGGCCATATCCATTAGTATTACAAAGTAATTAGAACTTGGATTTCAACCATGGTTAACTCACTAATTGACACCAACTCTTTTAGACTACTCTAAATCGAAAATTTGTGAATTTCTTGTTATGCAATTAAACTAATGATATTCGGAGCATAAATTTTATAATTATAGAAACTGATGTAGTAATGAAACTCATGGTAAAAATACTCTGAATTTACATGAAAATGCAAAAAATATTGTACAAGTAATGATACTCATGGTAAAAATAACCTCAATTTACACGAAAATGCAAAAAATAACTTCAAAAATCTATTTTATCAATAATAACGGGCTGAAGGATATTTTTATCTTCCCATACAAATTTAGAGCGTATTGTTTTTTTTTTTTTTTTTGTTCCTCTCAAATCTTGGAAGGAGTGTCGATATATTCTCCAAACTTCAAGAAATTTTTGAAAATTTCCCTATTATTAAATTTAAAATAAATCTAAAGTTTAATGAATCACCAAATCAACCCTTGATTCGTCAACTTGTTGTTGGACAATGGTTGAGTTAGCAATTTTTATCAAACTACAAAATTCATTTGGTAAATTGAATGGACTTCTGTAATTTACCTTTCTTTTTCTTTTTTTTTTCACCTCCAAAAAAAGTATTAAAAGGAAAAGAAATTGAAGACAGTTGGAATTAATTAATGGCCTTGAAAAGTGAAAAAAGAAGGCACTATATATATATATATATTGATTGATACTTGGGGATTTTCAAAAATAACAGCAAGTATTAGCTGTAGATCGCTTTAATTTTCATTAAACACAGCCATTTCGTCAGGGGAATTGAAGAAATGTGGTTAAATGTTGGGATTTTTTAAAATTTTTTTTTATTTTAAAATTTGTTTTTTTTTCTCTCTCTGGACAATAAAAGAATGTTTTGGTTGGAAGCATATCATTAATCGGAGAAAACTAGGGTGGCTCTATACAATCATTTGGTTAACTCCTATGGCAGACAAAAGTCAATTATGCACACAAAATTATACACTAATTAATGTTAATTTTCTTTTTTTCAAAAAAAAACACACACACACATATTTTGAAAACCCAATACTCTTAAAAAATATCGAATATATCGATGGAATACATATATAATCACATGTCTAAGATGTCTTTACCATAGTTTTCAAGATCGAAATCTCACGTGAGATCGATTTAGGTGTAGGATCAAATTGTAGAATTGTAAAAATTCTATTCAAAATGTGCATGCTCTAAAATTACAGACAAATTAAAAAACTATACTCATTTGGGCCAATTCAATAAAAAAAAAATTAGAACCAGAGTTAGAATCGATTCGATATTTTAAAATTGTAAAATTGTAAGATCCTAGTATTCGAATCGGGATTTTGCATATGTTCTTTACCACTTTGGAAATTAAAGGGTTAATGCGTTTTCAAGTACTTCATTGCCTTTGAAGATTATGTTTTGTGGATGCAGTTTTCTAATACTCACTTATTATTAATTCTCTCTCAACGATATAATAATTCCGAAAAATAACTAGATTTAATTAAGTATATGTATCATCATCGATCACTCCTAAGGAGGTGAGACACTCACTACTACAGAAATGCTGAAAGGAGGCGCCCATTTATCGTACACCCGCCTCCAAAGGTGGCTGAAAATTAAAAAATGGTATTTGGAGGCGGGTTTAGCTTCACCCGCCTCCAAATACATCCCTCACTGGAGGCGGGTGAAGGCTTCACCCGCCTCCAGTGAGCTCCTCCAGTAAGCTATTAGCTTACTGGAGGCGGGTGAAGGCTTGAGCTCACTGGAGGCGGGTGAAGCCTTCACCCGCCTCCTAATAGATAGCTCAATGGAGGCGGGTGAAGCCAAAACCCGCCTCCAAAGTTTTTTGCAAATTTTCCAATTTCATTATATGAAAAGGAGGCGGGTGCATTTTTGCAAAATTTTTAATAGTAGTTCAAAAAAAAAAATTTTTTTGGATTGTTGAAAATAATTTTAATAATTTGTCGGGATTCTAGTGAGGCGAAAAATTAGTAAGTAATAAAAATTACAATTTTTAGAAGGAAATATAGAAATATATATTTTCTATTTTAATATGAAATACATAAATATATGTAGCCTAGTGGTAAATTTAATATGCAAGAGTCAAGTGAATCTGAAGGCGCGAGTTTGATTCTTATCAAAGCCATAAAGTGCAAAAAAAGAAATTAATTTTTTTTTACGGAGGGCTACTGGAGGCGGGTGCAAAACTGCACCCGCCTCCACTAAGGATTACTGGAGGCGGGTGCTAAGGGGTGGCGGGTGCGGGCGCCTCCAAAGGGAGGCGCCCGCAGCGGAGGCGGGTGCTGCATGCCAATGCCCCTTAGGACCCGCCTCCTAAGGGGCATTTTGTGATAGTGACTTTTTTTAGAGGGTTTGGAATTATAGAATCAGAAAAAGAAAAAAAAGAAAGGAAAAAGTTTATTGTTTTATTTAAGAGTTTTGAATCAAAAATCATGAATTTATCTTATATCGGGATCTTTTGGCTCAACTTTATCCTAGTTTTGCCGAAGGGGCAACCCCATTTTTTTTTACCTTGAATTGGTCAAACTATGCAAACTTTCTTACTTTTCAGAAAGAATTAGATCCAGTAACTAGGGGTTTAATGCTGACCAATATTGCACACCACCATTTAGCTATTACAATTGTTCTCCTGATAGTGAGTCAGAATTAGACGTCGGTTCTTCAACGTACTGTCTAATTTATACTTATTTTTATTCGAGCCACTCAAAAGGCTACCAAATACTCCTACGTAGTACTTCCTCCATTCCTAAATATATGATGTTTTAATTTGTTGCACACATAATAAGGAAATTGATGAAATTACTTTGTTAACCTTATTAAATTTATTTGATTATCCAAAAATATCATAAATTGTGTAATTATTCTAACCTTATTAATGATAAAGCTAACACAGCTCGAAAAATAAAGCTTTGCAACCTTATTATAATGATAAAAGGAAGATGTTACACATTTTTATGTAAGTAGTAGTTTCAACTTTCAATGAGTTTAAATTTAGAAATCTACAACGTAAATGAATGATAAAATTACAATCTATAAGGGCAAATATGGAACAAAATGCATTATTTGCTCTTAAATTCCTAAAATATTTAGGAACAAATTTAAAAGCTAAAACATTAAACATTTAGGATTGGAGGGGGTGGTATTGAAATCAAATCAAACCAAACGGTAATTTGTTTATGAAAATTTTGGAAACAAACAGATCAATTATGAGATGCACAACCCCAACCCATGATTTCTTAGATTACCAAGACATGCATGCATGGCAAGTTGTAATTTGCCCAAATCACAACCACAAAACACACAAATCCCAAACCAAAATAAAATGAAAATCAGCCAAAACCAAACCTAATATAGCTGGCCCCCCTTCTCTCCCCAAAGCATACTCCATTATCCTCTCATCTCAAGTAAAACCCTAGCTAGAGCCAAACCAAGCACTGCTTTTAGTTTGGCTACATCTTGAATCAAAAACATCAATTCCCAAAGCATTCATAGCCCAGAATCTATATCTTACACCCCTATAGGCCTATATCTAACTAGGATTACTTGGATTCTTATGAACAACCCTTCAAAGTTCATGTCCTTTTCTTGAATTTTCTCCTCTAACTCTAACTGAAGTAGTACTCCAGTCTTTTCCTTTCATGGCGTTTCCTACGATCAGTCATCATCTATCATTCCCGAGACATGACTCTTAATGTAAGGTTTTTTCATAGTCTTTCCACACACCCCACCCCTACCCAGCCGCTACCCGCCATGTTTTCAGTGTTTTTTCAGCATCAAAAAACGAAAACAATACGCATGTCAATTTGACTCTCCAAATCACCTTTCTCTTGTCCTATATAAGTAGGGTTACATTACACGAGAAGGCAGAAGAAAAGCCATGCAACATTGCAAAACTCTCAAGAAAATTTAGGAACAAAAAGTAAAAACCCTAATATAAAAATTTGGCTAGAGGGTTTTTTTTCTTCTTTATATTTGAAGATGGATAACTTGGAAATTTCCATTTCAGGAGGGGGTGGGGGTGGCGGTGGGGTAGGGGGGGCTTCTAGATGGAATCCCACTAAAGAGCAAATAGATATGCTTGAGAATTTGTATAAGCAAGGGCTGAGGACTCCAACTGCTGAGCAAATTCAACAGATTACTGGTAGGCTTAGGTCATTTGGTCACATTGAAGGGAAGAATGTGTTTTATTGGTTTCAGAATCACAAGGCGAGACAGAGGCAGAAGCAGAAGCAAGATCATGTTAATTCTTATGTCAATCGCTTTCTTCAACATCATCACAAGTCTTCTTCTCCTGCTGCTGCTGCTTATCCTCCTCCTAATGGTTAGTTTTATTTATTAGCTTTATTTTTTTGGGTTGCATTTTTGGTTTTGTTCCATTGGTGAATGTAGTGTAATCAAGAACTTATTCGAACTGTCACTATTTGTTTGTTACCTAGGATATCCAATCATGTGCCTTTTTTCCTGTTTGTTTGCTTCCCTTTTTTGTGTTTTGATGTGGTATCTTTTTGTTGAGTCCAAAAAATTACCCAAATTCAGGAGTGTCATTTTTTTTTTCCAAATCAAATACTAATGTCTGTACTTTTCATTGGGAAAAGATCACGTATGGAGAGAAATTACATTTTTATCCTATAATTTGTGAGAGTAGCACATGTGGTCTCACAGCCTTTTATTGAATTATATTGTCTACCAGATCCTCCATCCAAATTAACATATGGCGAATTACATTTACATTCCTCAATATTTGTTAAAATTACAAATCAATCTTTGTGTTTCTTAAAAATACCTATATCTTCCCCTTGTTTAGTCGTGATCACAAAATCTAATTTTGATGATTACTGATTGAGAACGAACGATTACATTCACAAACAAGTTTATGATCTAAGTAAAAGTTCAGTCCCATATCGTTATCTTTATACGTTTTTTTCTTCCTTTCAGTTATTTTCAGCCCATTCTACATGCCTGATCCGGAAATGGGGTTGTGCCACCAGCAGCAGCAGCAGAACCCAAAATTACTTCTACCAAGAACTCTGAAAAGGAGACCTCCATTAATGGTGGCTGCAGAAAAACTGGAGAAGAACAATCCCCCTATCATTCACCCACCAAATTATAATCATCACCCCATTTTGCAGTACCCCACCAAACCCAGAGAAGAAGAATGCAAGGAAACTTTGGAGCTCTTCCCAATGCACCCTTCCTGGAAATTATTGGAAAATTCTCCTTCTTCTTCCTCCGTCACCGCCAGTGCCGCCGTGGGGAACTTTGCTGCGTTGTCTTCAAGCCCTTTTGCAGCCGCCACCAAATATCAGGGGGTTTCGGAGGCCGGAGATCATACTTTCTTTGATTTCTTATGTGGAAATGGCTCTTCACGCGATGCTTGATAGCAATGGCCTGTGATTTTTGCATTTAAACTGGTCTTTTGTTTCTTTTAAATTTATATTGTGGGGTTTAATTAAGGATTTGTTTTGTTATGTTATGTGCTGATTGCTTAGAGAAAATTAACGTTGTGTACGTTTAGTTTCTTTGTTAATTAGGAATCTAATTAATGTTGCAGCAGATAGATTAACTTTTGATTTCCTGAATATAATCGATGGATCAGTACTACAAAACAGTTAGAAAATAAATAATAACCCCCATGCACATATAACTAAACAACGGAGAAAAGATAGAACGATGTGGAACGGGAGTGAGTATATGATCGATGAGTGGAGGGTGCTAGGTAGCGACGACAAGAAAGACACAATCCGAAGAAAGGAATTATGAATAAATAAGATCGCAGTGGCTGAGCTGAGCGTGACCAACGACCACCACGATGAAATTCTGGTCCGATTACCCACCCGGAGCCATTTATATTAAATTTAGTGTTGAAATCGAAAATAAAATCAAAATCAAAATGAAGAGAACAAGACCTTATATAGTTAAATCCTTAAGCCTATAGGGGGTGGCCGTACTTTTGTTCTTGTGGTTGGACGGATCGTGGCCTCCCCCCACTGGCCACGGCTACTCTTACGACAAAATTGCATGCATGGATGGATGAGTTTGTTGCTTTTTTTTTTTTTTTTTTTTGGCCCTTTTGGATTTTGGCTGTTGGACTCATCTTTTCCTTTCCCTTTTCACCCTCCAATTAACTTACCGCTCAACACTTCATAATCATAAGTCCGTCAACTAATTGGTTATATGTTCATTAAGTAGATAATGTAACGAGCCAGCACCAAACGACTGTGATGCATACAAAGTCATTTAGAGGTTAAGAATTCAATTCTTACATTTGTAAAAATTTTAATTATTTAGGGTATGAACTAGCAAGACCTTGTAGACGGCTTCCCACTTCTGATTTAATCGCAAGTTGACTATATTTCGAACTAAGTTTGACCAAATTCGGTTTCTGAACAACATCGACCTAATAATTATCATATACCAGACCTGTCCGACTTTAACAACACTTGTTAGTATGACATTGACTAATAAGTATCCCAAGTTCTCGACACAAAGTTTAGTAGAATTATTAGACAGGAAAAAAAAAAAAATCTTAAATTAGAGTCAAGGTTTAAGTCAACATCAATAGAAGTAGAAATGAACGGTGGATTAAGCCAATAGCCAATAATAGTGAAGTAGGTCCCACTTCATCAAATGTAATATCTGGCGGCCTGTTCATAAGCCGTGGAGGTTTCAGATCAGTTCGTTACTTTTTTTCAGAAATATGGGCCCGGCCCTACACTTCCGGCCCATTTGCATACCCACAATCGATACAGATTTGATATCAATAGCACAAAGCCGCACTTTTGCTCTAAACCGATATGTTCTTTTGAGTGATTGAAGGGGAGAATAAATATGAGTTTGACGGGAGAGTGGAATAGAATGAAAATTAAACTACAATTCACCAAACTATATGAGTTTGATCCAGTTTTAATTTGTCATGATTGGAGTTTAAAATCTCATATGAAAATCTCAATCGTTTCGTGTATAATATTAATATATCATGTATCGCGTTTGTTAGGAAAAATGGCATTTTCAGTCCCTTTTGTTTGGGCCAGTGGCAATTTTCATCCCTTTCGTTTCACCGTGGCAGAAATGGTCCTTTATGTTTGCATGGTGTGGCTTTTTTAGTCCATTTTACCTGTGATTACCGGTCTCCCGTTTTTTAGGACTTGTTTGAAATGAAAAAATAAAATTGGGGCTTTATCACGATTTCCTTAATCTCCAATGGCCCAAACAATAATTTTCCACACTATCTCTTCCTCTTTCCTCTCAGCCCCCACCGTCGTCCCCAACTCTTCTTCTTCCTCCCCCTTCCTTCTCTCCTTCTTCCTCCCCCTTCATCCAATGCCCCAAAATTGTGCCGGTTGTAGTATTCCAGTTCACACAACTTCACCGAACCCATACCAGGAATTGAAAAACCGAAAGAAAAAACAAAACAAAACAAAGAAAGAAAAGGAATCACACCACTAACAGTAGCCAACAAGTTATTTGTGTGAGAATGGAAGGTTCCCATCAGTGGAAAACATGGATGAAGTGGAGAATTTCGCTTAGCTATCATTTCCCTTTGATTTATCAAGATTTGGTTGACATTACAAGGAGCCCTAGTCCGGTTAGTCACTCACCCATAAAATGAGTAATCTCTATTCAGGGAGCAGCATTTTTGCATCAGAAATGAACGACAAAAGATGGAGCATACTCAGTCTAGAAAAGTTTATAGCCAAGTTTGATATAGTAAGAAGGCAATTTTGGGCCATTGATGAAGGGGGAGGAAGAAGGAGAGAAGGAAGGGGGAGGAAGAAGAAGAGTTGGGGACGACGGGCGGTGGGGGCTGAGAGGAAAGAGTGAAAAATTATTGTTTGGGCCATTGGAGATTAAGGAAATTGTGATAAAGTCCCAATTTTATTTTTTAATTTTAAACAAGTCCTAAAAACCGGGAGACCGGTAATCACAGGTAAAATGGACTAAAAAAACCACACCATGCAAACATAAGGGACCATTTCTGCCACGGTGACAAACATAAGGGACCATTTCTGCCACGGTGAAACAAAAGGGATGAAAATTGCCACTGCCCTAAAACAAAAGGGACTGAAAATGCCATTTTTCCCGTTTGTTACTTGAACAATCTTGTCAAATTATAATAATGCACTGAATGGCATTTCAACTCTGAATGTCGTGCTCGCTCGTGCATATGTACATGTTTGTGGACTAGTAGTGATATCGACTTTGATACCAATTGTTATGATTTGGGATTTACATCCTAAAAAGATAGTTAAATGGGATTAGAAATTTCAAATGATATACGCCCCCATGTCTTATTTGAGATATACCATATCCTCTTAAGCTGAGGCTGAGCTTGGGAGTTGGGACCACACCCAATTCATTCGACTCAATTCAATCTGACCCTCGCTGCCCCCTCATAGTTCTTCCATATCTTGGGTAGTATTAGGTGCGCGAGACTCATTACTTACCTTAACCTCCTAAAAATACACCCATTAACTCATTGCATAACTCATTTCCAGTCTCCTCTCTATATCTCCATCATTTATCATTATGACTGAGATATCCATAATGACTCGTATTATGATTATTCCATATTTAAATTATCAACTTCAAGTCACCTTACTTTAGTAACCGATGAACTAAACACTTCTAGTAATCGATTCTAAATGTAAATTGTCGGTATGAGATATGTTTTACTACTAAATGAATTGAGATAAGATACAAAGGATAAATCAAAAGTTTTGAAATAAGCATTAGATATATACAATTTTTTTTTAAATTATAAATTACAACTCAAAATATAACTCTTTATACGAGACCATTGAAATACAGTGTAAGGTGAAAAATGGTTGTACGTGTATTCTGGGTTAGTACCTAGTTGGTTAGAGTATGCAGCAGAGCCTAGGTTTTGTTACATAATACAGTTGTCATTTTGACATTATCAACCAAGACAAATTTGACTCATCTGTCCTATGCTTAATGACATTCTACCTTGTATTCTAGTAATTAACTAGGTAAATGATGGGGAATCAAGTAATTAAGTTCAAATCCACCTCTTAAGTGCTCATATATATATATGCATTATAGTACACTAAGTATATTAATCCTCTACAAATTTGGCATTTTGCTGGAGATAAGCTTCTGAGTTTCGATTTTGACTAAGATAATCTCAGCCGGTTGAGCCACTAACCACCATTTTTTTAAATTTTTTTTTCAATTATTAAAATATTATTTCTCTTTTCTTTAAGTATTCATTTTTCTCTATTACATTAGTTAATTATCATTTAAATATAATATACAGAAATAGTAATATCGTTTTGGGAAATAAAATATGTTTAAAAGGAGCCAGCCAAGGGTATATTTTTGAAATAGAAGGGACAATTTTTGAGTCATCATAACACAGAGGAAGAAAGTGTAATTATGCCAAAGATATATTAACATAAAGTTTGAAAGACCACTATGATACCAAAGTCATAATTCAAACTTGGACTGTGGAGGGTCATTTATCGAATTTTTGATTTGATACTCCCAAATGTATTGATACAATGTTTAGGTACAAGTAACAACAGTATAAATACATGGCACAAGCAGCGGCCGCATGCAACCGTTTTCTCAAATTATCTTTTCTCTCTCCGGTGATCCCTTATTGTTATATCGTTCGTCTGAAGTCCTACACGACATTGTGGAAGTTAGAAATTCATAATAATAGTTAAAAATTAAAAAAATAAATCTTATAAACTGTATTAAAAAGATAAAGTAAGTTCAAATTTGAATTATACATGAACTCAAACATAACAGCGGTCAAAACACTCAACAAATATGAACAAACAAGAATCCTTTTCCAGTTTTACCAGCATTAGATGAATTCAAATATTTGTCCTCCTTCCATGTGAGGCTTCCTCAGGAGATGTGACGTCTCAAATACACACCTCACCATACAAGATTCTGCTTCAAAATTTTCAATATCCCATTCATTCTTCTCAAGGGAAATCATATTCTCTCTTTTTTAATCCCTATAGATTCTTCTGCAAGGTTTTACATTTTCTGCATTTTTAATCATCAGCTTTGGTAGTGCTTCTTCATTTTCATTCGGTGGTTGTTAAAATTAAAAATTTTCTTTGTTTCTTCTCTCTTTAACGTGTCTTTGGGGGCATTACTGCGGAGTGCGCTCTTGCTAAGCTAACTTTGATTGATTTCCTCACGAATACTCTTCTGTCTTTTAAGGTTCTGAATTTTGCAGGATAGCCCTTTTACTCCTAGGCTATCCCCCTGTGCTTTTCATCCCAAAAGACTGCAACTTTGCAGTAATTTCACTGATTTCAGACTGTTTTCTTCAAGGGTTTTTCTTGATTTTCACTATGGTTGGAGTTCTTGGACAGTTCTGAAAAGGGGTTCATGTGGGAGTAGCAATTTTTGTTGGAATTCTTGGTCTGAGTGGATTTGGATGTGAATTTTCTGGGCAAAAAGATGGCATCTTTTAGTGGAATAGGAATTGGTTTGAGCTTTGTGTTTGGTTGCATCTTCTTGGGGCTTATTGTAGAGCTTTACTATCTGCTATGGTGGAAGAAGAGAATCAACAACAGAGAGATTGATGATGATCGTTTCCATAGCTATGTCACAGACATTTCTTACCTCTTTTGTTGGAAAAGAAGAAATTCCATCAACAACAACAGCAGCAGCAACGGCAGCACTCAAGAACTCACTGCCTCAGTGAGGAATGGCCATGAACAACAACAACAACAACAAATTGACCTTGAATTAGGAAACAAGAAAGATTCTTCTGCTCTGCCATTCAAACCCTTTGGTGAGGAAAGTGTGGAGTCAGAGCTAATGAGGCTCCACAATCTCTGTGGGCCTCCAAGGTTTCTCTTCACAATCAAGGAGGAAACCAAGGAGGATTTGGAGTCTGAAGATGGAAAATCAAGAAAAGGGTCAAGAACAAGGAGTTTGAGTGATATTATTATTGCTGTTGATACCCCTTTTCTTTCCCCTTTACCTTCACCACCATTAAAGGCACAACAAGCTTTGGATTGTTATAACAATCATGGGTTTAATCCTCTGTTTGAGTCCATTTCTGAAGCTGAATTGAACAGATTGAGATCTTCCCCTCCTCCTAAGTTCAAATTTTTGAGGGATGCTGAGGAAAAGCTGATTAGGAAATTAGTTGAAGAAGCTGAGAAAAAGGGCTCTATTGCTGCCTTCATTGGTAATAAGAGTAAAGAAAGAGAAGCAGCAAATTGCCATTCCTCAACTCCTGCACAAGTTCTTCCATTATCAACATCTCCTTCAACATTCAAATCTGGTATGAAATAGAGATCTTTCTGGGAATTTTACATGAAATGGGTTCAAATTTTATGCCCTTTTTCTGGCCCCCCTCCCTCCCCTGTAATTTTTTGCCCTTTTCATATGTAAATCAGAATTACAGTACCAATTACTTCTTTTTTTCTTTGATATTCATCTTCCAGACTTCAGTAGAAAATTAAAGATTCAACTATCTTTTCCCCCTTTTGGTTTCTTGTAGTAATTAAAGAAAATCATTGCGAAAATGACATAATTATGATGACTAGTAGTAGTATCTTGGATTCTTCCTCTGCCATTCACACCTCTTCAAGTTGAAGCCATAATGTTGCATAGTTTAATACAGTATGTTGCTCAATCTTGTCACCATTTTTTTATAATTATTTTTAATTTTTTGGAAGAATGAAATTCAAGCTTTCTTCCCTTAATTCTAAAAGGGTTATTATATAATTTCTTCCTTATTAAAACCTCGGTTGTTGCTGCACATGAGCTTAATCATCTCAAATTATGATGTCCTATTTTTTCACTACATCATGCTACTCTACTTTAGTACATTTTGTATTCATTTAAGGATTGTATTCATTGAATAATGTGAAAGTTAGCTTTCTGTATGGCTTAAATGAACTATATTTTGCACAAAATGAACTTATTTTCCTGTTAGAATACATGATTAGTACAAAGTAGGCAAAAGCGGTACAGAGATTGGTTTGATTCTAATGAGAAAAAAGGATGATAATGATGTTGGGACACAAATTAGTTTTCATTTAAAAGATGGTTGCCTTGTTCATCCATTAAAGCATGTTTGTTTTCTTGTGTGTGTAGATGCTAGTTGTACACGTTAAATTGCTATGGCTAACAGCTGAAAATGGAGCTTTGATTGATTGCTTTGCTCTTCCAAACACGCTTGGCCAAAAATTCTTTTCTGTGCTGTTTGAAACAGAGCTCGTGTGTGCACTGGTCCACTCCCTACAGGATTCTTTCTTTCTTTCTCTTCATCTAATTTGATTGACGGAAAAATTTGCATTTTTGGTCCCTGTTCTTTGTTTTCGTTGTATTTTTTGTCTTTTTTTTTAGTATCGAATGATTTTGGCAATTTTTGTCCTTATGACCGATTACAGAAAGCTTTGTAGGTTATTTGGGGTCGTTATGCAAATATTTAAAAATATTACAAAAAATTATAGTTGACATATAAACTTAGTCAAAAAAATTGATGTAGTCGGTCATATGGACCAAAATTGTAGAAAAACCAGAAACCATAAGCGCAACGACACTAAAAAGAGAGATCAGAAGTGCAACAAAGGCAAAGAACAGGGATTAAAGTGCTATTTACCCTTTGATTGGGGAAGAAAGAAAAAAAAATCTGAAATCAAGCAATCAAAATGTTTTGACTTGATTTTATTGAGTAAGAGTGAACAGCCCAAAATATACCTATATTTTTCGATTGTGTTCGGCCTTGTCATTATACTTTTTTTGTAATCACAAATGTTCCTAAACTAATTGCAACGGGTCAAAAATATATTGGCACAG
Organism: Leptodermis oblonga; assembly: GCA_016801395.1. Taxonomy (NCBI): domain Eukaryota; kingdom Viridiplantae; phylum Streptophyta; class Magnoliopsida; order Gentianales; family Rubiaceae; genus Leptodermis; species Leptodermis oblonga. The sequence continues at coordinate 396,902 of CM028750.1, read as the reverse complement.
TTAGTTATCCTTGGAACTAACGGAATTTCCTCATGTGCCTCTCATGTGACCTTTTAAAGGGTATTTCGGATAGTTAATGATTAAAATATTTTTTATCCTTTTAACCACCTTTCTTCTCCCCTTCCTTTCCCTCATCTAACGTCTGTAGCTATCTATTGCATTAGCTCAATCCAAAATTAAATTCTTATATTAATAAAATGAGGAATTGGAGCCAAAATGCTTCGTACTTACAACCTCCAAGGTATAAGAGTGACTCAATTGGAGCCAAAATGAGAAATTGGGTTTACGATTGATTCATGGGAATGGCTTTAATATTGGTGCTAAAATTTAAAGAAACGCTGAACAAATGTGAATATTCAATCAATATGTGAATATTCAATCAATTTTTGAGGAAAAAATGTCTGATTGATATTTGACTCCTAATAGAAGAGAATTTGCGTTGAATATTGTGTGTGAGTTCTAAGGAGAGAGAGAGGCTTTCTTATTGTTTTTATTAAATTAGATGAATAAACTTAATAATTAAATATTTTCTTTAATTTTTAAAAGGGTAAAAAGGACATTATTTTTTATTTAAAGTATTAAAATATTATAATGTTTAAGAGAGATTATAAAAGTTTCATATCCTATTAAAGAATTATGAATCTTGTAACACTTTTAATGTGAATTTTTCCTAAAAAATATTTTAATTATTAATTGTCAAAAATACTTTTTAAAAGATCACATGAGAGGCACATAAGGAAAATTCTGTTAGTTCTAACGGTAACTAACTATGCTAATACATTTTTTGCCCGTTTTAATTAATTTAGAAATATTCATGGCTACAAAAAAAAGTAAAGTGACAAAATCAGACACAATAAAAAAGTATAGGTATTTTTTTGACTGTTCACTCATTGAGTAAAAGCTTTGGTGCTAGAAAGGAATTGTTGGCTTTTCGCTTAAAGGAAAAGCGCGTTGGGAAACTTTTAAAAGGGATTACACCTATGAGAATTAAGTGGAGCCTCCTATATATCACGGTTGGATAAGTGTTATTTTAATTCTTAAAATCGATACATACGTTTTCTTCCTTATAAAGTATATTTTTTCCCTATAAATTACTTTTGTAAAGAGTTGATATAGCAGATTTTATATGTAATATTTCAATAACTAAACTCATAATTGATATACACTATCAGTAAACTCAATACACGTGTCATCATATACAAATTTTTGTTGATAATTAATTAGCCTTTATGTTCAATTTACTTTAAATAATGTGTTAGTCAATTTTCTTGGGTTTTTCTTGTCTTTTTCTTTTCCCCTAAGCCAAGGCAAATGAGAAGGGAAAAAAAAGTGTTATACTTAAAGGGAGTGGTATGTGAATCATGAATGATTAATGGGGTATTACCTAATTATGAAGAAACGTCACTGTTGGTCACGCGATTCGGCCGAAAGTTCCTAATCCTTAAAGAATCCTTCTTACCTTACCTGATTCATGGGTACTTTGAAATTTGAACGTGCCCTCCATTCTCCATTTCCACACAAAATGGGGAACAAATAGTTTGTAAAATCTCAATCTGGATCGTAGTTCTGATTTTGATTGACGATCCAAAAATATCAAATTGATCTTAACTTCGATTTTATTTGATTTTGAACTTCTTTTACTAAAATTGCTCAAATAAAAATAATTTATCTAAAATTTTGTGTAAAATCTTGCGATATGATTCTATCGATTATGATCTTACACTTAAATATCCAAATCGATTTCACGTGAGATCCCGTTATTGATCTTCCAAACTATGGGGACAAGGGTTTTTATTTTGAAGTTTGAACTAGTTGTAATTTGTTAATTCATATAATGATAGGAGTTGATGATTGACTTCCTTATGCCAGCTAGTAGTGTAAAATGTGCTCTAAGAAAAGAAGAAAAAAAAAAATCCATATTTTCAACTTTTTATTTTCTTTTAAAGGTAAATTATCAAAATTCTTGAAATTTGTCTAAATTATCAAGCAAGATCGGTTCACAAACCTTTTACCAACTTTCACCCGTATGTTTTAACTAGAATACACTCATATACAATACCATTATAAATACGAATATGAGGGATTATAAAGGAATTTTCCCAAAATATAACTAAGCAATAATAGGAGTGGACGAAAACCCTTCTCATACATCGTTTAGCAATAATGAATTTGTAAATCATTCCTAATGTGATAAGATGGGGATTATTCCTTCGTACCTGCATAAGTTGATGAAATTTGAGTATAGAAGTCCCAACATTGCATTGGTAAGAGATAGTATAGTTTGCAAGATCGAATCTCACACAGAAATTGATTTGGGTGTAGGATCAGAATCAACAAGTGAATCGTAAAATCTTACCCAACAAATATATTTGTGTAAAATTACAAACAAATTATAAAAGTTACTCTTATTTTAGTCACTTTATTAAAAAATTTAGGATTAAATAAAATCTTACCTTAAATCGATTTGATATTTTAAGATGGTAGAATCACCATGATTCTATTATACAGATCGAGACTCTGCAAAACTATGTGAACGGCCTATCAATGTTGCAAGATAGGGGTGGTCCATTTCCCCCATTGTTTGGTTTTAAATAGTAACACAAAGGGTCCAATTCCAACTTATTTAAGCTTAACATATTCCAACCATAAATGTCATGTAATTTAAAAGAAAAAGAAAAGGAAAGGGACCACCCCCCATTTCATTTCTTGACAGTTCACTTCACAAGTTGAGCCATTGCTGCATTTAAATTTCTTCATCAATTTTATTTATGATCTGAAATGACAGTATATATCTTCAATGAAAACTAATTAATGTGTCCTTGGCCTCCCTTTGGGACATATAATTGATTGAATTTGGTGGAGTAGGCCAGAATCCAGATCAACATTTTGTTTTCTGTTACTAGCAAGTGAGTAATTGAAAACATTAATTTGTTTGACCTACAAGAAATTATATTGTAGGTATCAAGGAGTGTTGTCAGAATCAATTCGAAAAAAGCAGTATTCAAAGTGTCAAAGTTCAACTTGAGTAGATTGAATTAAGAAAATTGAAGGGCATCAAAAATAATTTTAATTATAAATTTATTAGTTATATGTGAAAATTTTGCGAATCAGCTCGAATTCAAGTGGTAAAACACTTGGGGTATAAATCTTGAGGTCAATGATTCGAATCCCATGTCTCGCAAGATTTGCAAATTTTAAGCAAATTATTGTCAAGACTTTAAGGTTATTTCCTGGAGGTGGTATGTGATGTGCAGGTTCCCCGTAACTTGGTCCCAAACATAACGTGTTGTCAGGTGTGCAAGTCCCGTCCCTGACATGGTGTAGAGACACCTCCAATGGCATACTCATAATACGCAATGGTGGAGTCCCATGTAAATTAGAAAACGTTCTCTAGTGTATTTAAGTGTCCCATTGTGAATTTGTGTATTATAAAAAAAAAATAAGTGAAATTTTACCCTCAATTATAAATGTATTCTACAACTATGTGTTCATTTTATGTCCAACTTCTATTTTGATTAGGTTTGACAAAATTTTAATTTTTGAATAAAATTGGGCGAATTATGTTAACGGGTGATGGGGTCAACCAGGTCGATCCGAGTGTGACAATAATGGTATATGTGAAGTTGAAATTCCTCCTAATCTAAAAAGTGACCACATTTCTTGGCATTTTGGATTTGAAAAAATTTGAAACAACAGGTACAAAATGAGGGAAGCTTGGACGATGGGCATGCATACATATTTTATCCTTTTGAGAGAGAATGAGCATGTTCTTATCTAATTGAGTGACGAGGAAAGTTTTGGACTGGTTCTCATTTGAACATGGATACAGACGTGGGAGGGACTCACTTGCCCTTCTTACCATTTCTGGCTTGGAACTTGGAAACCTTTTCTTCCTTTTTTTCTTTTTTTTTTTTTTTTTTTTCTGTCTCCCGGATACATTTGTATAATATAGGAGTCTTACCTCATATCGTGTGATGCTCATAAATATGATGATGTTAAAAACCAGAAATTATAGTTAACTATTTGAATTATATCTTGTTATTGTATACGGTCAAGATATATTGTTTAGTATATATCTAACTATTTTTATTAGAAGAGAAAGTAATTAGATACGTCTGATGCATCCATACAAAGAGTGCAGCAAGTCAATAATATTGATCAATATTCAGACGTCTCCCCCCTTCCCCCCAGAATGTATCTAAATGCACCATCCTATTTGGTGCGTTCGATACACAAAATAATTTTCATTAGAATAGTTCACTTTGTACTATTAAAAAATAATATTACAAAGTGAACTGGTATAGTAAAATAGAGGGAGTATTTAAACATAACATGTCATTCAATCCTTCTGTACCATATAAATAATTAACGTTTTTAATTCTAACGTGGTGAAGAGGGCATTTATTCTCTTTTAATATTAGTAAACACTTTTTTGGAAGTCTGGGAAGCTTAGGTCTTCTAGTAGTTCATTTGCTTTGAAAAATGTATGAATGTTAGCTGGATGGTTGGACACCATGTGGGGTTTCTAAAATACAATTTAAAGGCTGATGGCATTTTGTCTCTGCAGTTCATGTACTAAGTTGATTTTCTTAGCATAGAAATGTGAAAAGTGGAAAAATAAAAAGGTAAACCATTTAAAGAAAGAAAATAAAAAGGTAAGAGTAGATGTGCATCCACTTTGAAAATGCCCACTCTTTTGGTTTTTGAAAAAACCAAAAGACAAGGATTTCTTGCTTGTTAAGTACTATAATACTAAAAAGGGATACCACCATATTTACTTGAGTGGCTAATAAATTTTGATTATTCAAATTTGTTTTGGATATTAATGTTGTTTTTTAAAATGCCCCTCTGATCCAGAATAAAAGACGTTTTAGAGGGAGTAACAACCTTCGAAATGGATGACGTTCTAGGGAACAACATAATTTTTTTTTTCCAACTTACCTTTATCTTAACTCATGTACCCAAGAGTTAGTGATTCTCTTAAATACCTTAGTAATATTAATTGGATTACAACTCCAAGATTCTTAGTAATATTACATTACAATAGTTAAGGATTTTTTTTGATCATTTAAACTGATTATTAAGCTGTCTGAAAAAGTCCAAAACGTCTTTTATTTTGAGTCGGATGGAGTATAAAACATGCATGTCTAACATGATAGTGACAATCAGTGTTTCATTCAAAATCAAAGGATTGAAGCGTTTTGTCAAACCAAATAGTTTTTTTTTTTTTTTCTTCCTTCCTTTCCTTTCTAAAATGGGAGTATTTTCTTGTTTACTGGGTACGAGTTACACCCAATACACCAATTAGATATCATATACGAGAAATCTTCAAAGGCTAGCATTTACTAGTAACCCCACAATTCTATTATGAATTTCGTTCATCGTCAAAAGTGAAATTACCTTTTCTATGACCAAATAAGCTACCACCACCCGGTTTAATATTTAGATAGAGATTCAAACTTATAATAGCATTACTAGATTATCACTAATCGGACTTGGGAGTTGTCAAACTAAATAGTCAAATGTGAAGAAAATGGCAGTATAAATACTGATCGTGGTCTTGTGCCCATCTCTGTTCTGATATATCGAAAGTATTACGGATCCACTTTCTAATACTATTTTTAGTATCATAAAATGGACTCTTGTAAGAGAATGGAGGGAGTAATAGTACTTTTGCACCTAAAAGAAATAAAAAATAGTACTTAAAAAGTTTTTGGCAAGTCCTTTCAGTTTTTTGGGTCCAGTTTTGTGTCTTATTGTTAAATTAAGAAGTTGTGCAAGTACAAAAAGAGCCATGAGAGAAAGCCTGATATTTTGGTTGGCAATTAAGATTTAACGGTTTTATTAGAAGAGTTTATTTTCTGATATATATATATATATATTCCGTAGATTCAGTGAATATAATTTACAATTTGAAATTTTGAGGTGTTTGGAGTCATTATCAAGGCATTTCATACGAAAGTGGCAAAGCGAAGAATTTTGAGTAAATTGATTACTTACGCTACGCTATCTTCTAGTTTCTATTTCCTTCAAATTCAAGAAAGCCTTTTTCACCGTCTGAAAAATAGCTAAAATCATACACACATTATCTTTTATATAAATCGGTTAGCTATAAATGTTTGTGTTTATTTACGTGCATTTATAAATTTTCAAGTAGAAAATTGCATTTGCAATTTTTTAAAAAACTTTTGCTTATGTATGACTATGATTGTAACAATTGAAATTAAATATTATAAGTAAAAAATATTTTTAAATAACTAATAATTTACATTATAAAAATAAAAATACAAAATCTTTATATGTGACTAAAAATATATAAGTTAAGACTATAGTTTCGCTAAAGGAAATGGATTGACCCAAAAAACAAAAAAAAACAAAAAAACAAAAAAAAGAAGGAAACCCACAAAAATGCATAACAATTGGAAACTAGAACAAGGTCCAATCCAAGTTGGGGCCATGGCCCAGAAAGGTTGGGCTTATGAGTTTAGGCCCATATGATTAAAAGCAGTCCTGCCCAACAAGTTAACGACGTCGTATCGTATCTCCTGATTAAAAAAAAAAACCAGTCTCCTTTGTCCGCTGGAGCGCAGCTAGACCATACATGAGACAGCGCCGTCGCGGTGACCGGAGCTGCTAAGGTACACTTCCGGTTTCATTTGCACGCATTTCGTGGAGCCAAATTTTGATATTTCCTCTATTATGAGATTATGTTGTTTTCTGTATTCTTTGTTTAATTTCTTTCGCTGATCGGAAACGCCAACTCTGTTCTTCGTATTTTTTTGCTTGATTCTTTGCTACAGAATGAAATTCAGTGTTGTGTTTTTCTCATATACTTTGTTTTAGCTTGGAGTATGGTGCGAATTAAGCAAATATTGGATCTTTTGGTGTTACAAGTTACATTTTTAAACTTATTGTAAAGCACTGCCTGATTCTGATGGTGGGATGTTGGAATGGCCTTGTCTAGCATAATCAATGACTAATACTGGTGGACTCATCTCCGTTAGATTGGATGTTAATTGTGGGCTTATTTTGCTAGGAGTTTGGTTAAGTTTTAGATGATTTTAGCCTGTTGAATGCCCAGTCCTGGTGGATACATCTGCCTCGGCTTGGAGGGGATAGTGACTTTGTGAGCATGTCTTAATTGGAGTTTGTTTGCTAGAGGTTTAGATGGTCTGTGCTTGACTGCTTGAGTGTCTCGACTGTGCAAGATGACAAGATATAATCCATATAGCCGATCCCACTTAGTAGGATAAAGCCTTAGTTTGTTGTTGTTTAATCAGCTCTATCTCCGTGTCTGCTTGATTGTCACGGGTTGGCAACTTCTCAGTCCGAATTAGCCTTCTAGCAATTTGAAGTTGTCCTCAAAGGGGTTAACCAAACTATAGTTGGCTGTTGAGCTATTTTAAAACACTTGGCTTTCAGGCTTGTAGAAGTTGGTCCTGACAAATAATCATGTGTATGAAATATGTGAAGTTATGAATTAGAAGTATAGAATGAGAGAAACTAATAAAGATCAACAAAAATAGGCTTGGAGATGTTGGTCTATGAACTATGTGAAGTTAAAAGTATTAACCATACAAACCAAGGATCGGCAACAAAACTTTTATTGCACTGTATATGGTCGGTTGTGTAAATCATAATTTGCTAGCATAGTCTATGAAAATACATATTTTCATTTAAGTTCAGATATGCCATGTTTTTTTATAATAATTTGTCTTCAAGTTCTTTCAAGTCTCTCTCTGTTTTCAAGTTCTTGATGTTCTATATCCTGTATTGGTGTATCTAAAGGTTTCTTACACATGCATCCAAACAACCTTAAGTCATTTCTCTCTTTTTCTCATCTATTTGAGTTATTCCACTCTCTTTCTAATGATTCATTACTTATTCTATCCAGTCTTGTTTGTCTATACGTCTATTTCAATATTTTCATTTTTATCACCTTCATCCGAACAACCTTAAATCCATGAAGCATCAGTCATATGGTTGTGTTATCCAATTTTACTCTCATATTTTATGGTACTTTACAACCGATAAGTATATAGATGCAGTTCATTTGTTCTGATGTGTTCTCTGTGTACAATCGACAAGTATTGTAATTTCTAGTTCATTTCTGCTAGTTTTTACAGTTACTTCAGTGCTTCTCCTATGTTTACTAAACCCTGAAACCTAAACAAATTTAGGAGGATGGAGAAAGCATTTTTTTCTGCTCCATCCTTTCTTGTTAGGCAAAAGTAAGAGATGCCAAAGACACGGTTTGTATATATAAATAAAGAACGCCCGGAAACCAAATCTAATGGGAAAAGGGAGGAAACAAGCTAACATGAACCGCTGTCCATCTCTAATAAGGTTATATGAGAGTTGTCCGAAGATTGATCTTTCTGCATCTTCTGAATTAAGAAAAACTGTGAATTGAACTCAATGGATAAAAAATCTTACCTTGGGGTGCGCTTGGCTCGCGGGAATGGGAATGGGGGGCATCTCATTTCCGGGAATGGATAAATCTTTCATTAAAGGAATCTTATATTGCCTTTTAGAGGATATAATAGTTCAAATTATTAGATTCCCGTACGTACCAAACAAAGGAATTTTAATCCCAGGAATCAGATGTCTATTCCTCCCATTTCCATTCCCACGCGCCAAGTGCACCCTAGAAGTTGTTCTGACTGTTCTGTTTAAAGGATGGGCTAAGTTGTGATTCAAACTAAAATTTTTGCATCTTCATTAGTTTATTTAAATTTTTGCATCTTCATTATTTTATTTTCATCACTATCATTTCTTTTATAACTTGACCACTCCACTATGCACTATGTTGTGATCTACAACTGGAAATTAAGAGTCCTTTTTGGTTTTTTCACTTCATAGCATTCAACCTTTTTTCTGTTCAATCTCTGAACTAGGAAAGCATGGGACGGAAAGCTGGCACCCTCTACATAAACCCAAAGAAATTCGGGAGTTCCCAAAAGCCTTGCTTGAAGGAAACAATGGCCTTTCTTAGTTGTTTGGCTCTGAACAACGGCACAGATAACCATTGTGAAAGGCAAAAGAAGTTTTTAAGCGAGTGCATGATGTCTCAGGTAATTATAGTTTAGAACGTTACGATTATCTGAGAATGTAGTAATATTGAAATTACATATTTTTGGTTTGTGTTTGTGTTGGTGCACAACTTATCCGAGACTTGGCTTTGTTTACAGACTGGGAAAAGCAAGAAGCCATGGGGCAGCGTTAACTACCATCTGCAGAGGCTGGTGAAGGGAGGAAAGTGATTTTTATTTTAGATTTTATTTCTTTCAACAATAGTTGTCACTCTCAGAGGAATGTACTTTAACAGTTTTTGAGTTCATCCCTTTTTCCTGATATGGTTTCATTAGAAATGAGTCAAGCTCTGACAAATTTTTGGGATTTCAATATGTACACCAAATTTCAGTGGTTTGTACTTCTTTTCATTCTATAAAGAGTTAAATCAGAAAATAATTCACTTTGAGACTATTTAAAGATGCAGTGCAATTGTTTTTTTTTTTTTTTTTTTTTTTTTGTGTGGGTCTGTTCTTGATTTGCAGTGCTAAGAGGATATATAAAAGATTGAATACAATGGGTTTTGCTTCATCCTTTTATCAAAAGTGAATTTTCAGTACATTTGACAGTCATAATTCATAATTTACAAGTAAATGATGACCAGTCTATAATCATCCTTTTTAGTGAATGCTAGGAAGGCAATGAAGGCTTGATGCCTTTCTCTCAACAGCTTGTGCTGATTTTCAGATTTTCTTTTTCATTAGCGTCATTCCGTTTTATTAGAAGAGTTCGCCCATTTCTAATACCATAAAAGTAATGTCAAGCTAATTAGAATTGCCTTAGACTGCCACTATAAAAAAGAAAAAGAAATATGAAATGGATCAGGCCTCCATCGCCCTCTCGAATGAGTTCTACAAGAGAAGCTTTCAACGAATTTTCAGGGCAGAAAATGGAATAGCTAGTCTTTCCTTAAAAAGACAAGATAAGAGTGCAGTTGCATCGATTAACCTCTTTGGGTTCAGACTTACGCAACTATAGGTTTGCACTTTTACCTACGGCAATGTTGATGTTTTCAGGCCCTTTAAAGGCAAGTAATAGTTGAGGGAATCATGTCATGTGGTAGAAATATGCTATTAAAGTATCCGTAACGTCTACTTGCACTATTACAAACCATACTATTTTAATCACGTGAATTTATTTACTTTTTCTAGAAAGAAAGGTTTTACCTAAACTCGGCCTGTTCTTTTGGTTTTGATTTTAAAAACAGTAAATTTAATAAATTTTAATCATTTTTCATCATTTCCAATACATTTTTTTACTATTCAACATTTACTTTTTACATTTGCAATACACTTTTTACATTATAAAACTATTTTTCAAAATCGTTTTCAAAACATCTAACATAACCTAACGTATACATTTTTTTAATTCACTGCAAAATATTATGGAAGGCAAGAATTTTAGATGGATCAAATCAATGTATCTTCAACGTTTTAGTTTTGATATTTGATGTGATTAGCCCTACTAATGTGTATGCCTACAAAGACTTGAGCATTTGCTAACAAAGCACGTGTCACTTAAAAAGATCATATGACTCTCTCAAAAGAAAGCATCTATATTATATCGCAGGTAATGAATGTGGCTCTTGTCAATTGCCACATCAAAAATATGATTTAAAATTCCAATTCAAAAATGGCTTGGCAGCAAAATAATCCCCGCTGGGGCAAAAGCCAGCAAACATCCAAAATATTTCAGTTTCAAATGCCACGTGGGGCAAGCAATTACTACTTTAAAAAAAAAAGTAAAGAGAAAAAATTATTCAACATTTAGTCGACCTCCTCAATCTTGGGTCCGGCACCTCCGGCAGAAGGAGGAGCATCATCGTCCATGCCAGCACCGCCCATATCGCCACCGGCTCCTTGGTACATCTTCGCAATGATGGGGTTGCAGATGCTCTCGAGCTCCTTCATCTTATCTTCAAACTCATCAGCCTCAGCAAGCTGGTTGCTGTCCAGCCATGAAATCGCCTGATCAATGGCGTCTTCGATCTTCTTCTTGTCAGCCGGGCTGAGCTTTGAGCCAATCTTTTCATCCTTCACGGTGTTCCTCATGTTGTAGGCATAGTTCTCCAAGGCGTTCTTCGCCTCAACCTTCTTCTTGTGTTCTTCGTCCTCTGCCTTGTATTTCTCTGCTTCTTGGACCATCTTCTCAATCTCATCCTTCGATAGCCTGCCCTTATCGTTGGTGATTGTGATCTTGTTCTTCTGTCCGGTTGTCTTGTCCTCGGCGGAGACGTTTAGGATACCGTTGGCGTCGATGTCGAAGCAGACGGTGATCTGAGGAACGCCTCTGGGAGCTGGGGGAATACCGGAAAGCTCAAATTTACCCAACAAGTTGTTATCTCTGGTTCTTGTTCTCTCACCCTCGTAGACTTGGATCAAGACACCGGGTTGGTTATCGGAGTATGTGGAGAAGACTTGTTCCTTCTTTGTGGGGATGGTGGTGTTCCTGGGGATTAGAACAGTCATGACACCTCCGGCGGTCTCCAAACCGAGAGACAGAGGGGTGACATCCAACAGCAAAAGGTCCTGGACTTTCTCATTGCCCTCGCCGCTGAGAATGGCAGCTTGTACTGCAGCACCATAGGCAACGGCCTCATCGGGGTTGATGCTCTTGCACAACTCCTTTCCGTTGAAGAAATCCTGCAACAATTGCTGCACTTTGGGAATTCTGGTAGAGCCACCAACAAGCACGACGTCATGGATGGTGCTCTTGTCCATCTTTGCATCCCTCAAACACTTCTCAACAGGCTCCATACACTTCCTGAAGAGGTCCATGTTCAACTCCTCGAATCTGGCACGGGTGATGGTGGAGTAGAAATCAATACCTTCAAAAAGAGAATCGATCTCAATGGTTGTTTGAGCAGTTGAGGAGAGAGTTCTCTTCGCTCTCTCACAAGAAGTTCTCAGCCGCCTCAAAGCTCTAGGGTTTCCAGTAATATCCTTCTTGTTCTTTCTCTTGAACTCCTGAACAAAGTGATTCACCATCCTGTTGTCAAAATCTTCGCCACCTAAATGTGTATCCCCAGCTGTGGCTTTCACCTCGAAGATACCCTCCTCAATGGTCAATAGAGACACATCAAAAGTGCCGCCACCCAAATCGAAAATCAACACATTCTTCTCACCAACACTGGTGGCCTTCTTATCAAGCCCATAGGCAATGGCCGCAGCTGTGGGCTCATTGATAATGCGCATAACATTAAGACCAGAAATTACACCAGCATCCTTTGTTGCCTGACGCTGAGAGTCATTAAAGTAGGCAGGAACAGTGACAACAGCATTCTTGACGGTTGAGCCAAGGAAAGCCTCAGCAATTTCCTTCATCTTGATGAGCACCATAGAGGATATCTCCTCCGCAGCAAACTGCTTCTCTTCACCCTTGTAACTGACAACAATCATTGGTTTGTCACCAGCCCCGGGTGTGACCTTGAAAGGCCACAACTTCATGTCACTCTGTACAGAGGCATCACTGAACCTCCTACCAATAAGTCGCTTGGCATCTGCCAATAGGAAAACGAAAAACATAAAGATTAGTAACGACTTCCGATTTATAAAACAGGGGATGACAACAGTGTATAAGCATGGCCAATTACTTTACAGAATGGAAAAAGGAAAACTGAGAAATCAGTCAAAAAACTATCTTAGCCAACTACCATTGACCTTTAGACTAGCTTACTTCTATCAATTTTAATAGAATTAGATAAAGCAGTAAAACAATTGTTTAACAAAACAGGCAATTCAAACAATTAACCATAAAAATAAACACTACTTTTCCAACGAAAAACTGTTGCATTTCGCAAAAAAATCAATTGTTTACTCAAAAGACAGAATAGTTTAGTATATACTTCTGCAACTTTAAAAGCTACAGAAGAAAATTCACATCGTCTCATACAATCATAAAATGTCCAACCTTAAATCCATGTATACACAGCGCAACTGCGTTAAAGAGAAACATTCCTCGGATCTTACTTAGCGATAGCATAACCAAAAGTCATCTTGATGCCATGACATTATAAGTAATAACTAAAACCCACACACGATCAGTATAAACACACATAAAGGAATAAAAACATGTTGCAGACCAACAGATTACAAACCTTTTGTTCCAGATCATAAATATTCAAGAACAAAACAGCACGCAATAGTTAACGCAATTCAAATCTCAAAAAACGATTCCAACAGATCCAGGAAACATACACAAATCCACTCCCTGACACACATTATTGAAACGTCGCAATAAACATGTCATCAAAATCATTAACAAAACACGAGATCTAGATCGGAGGCAGATCGCTTACCGAAAACAGTGTTGATAGGATTCATGGCGACCTGATTCTTAGCGGCGTCACCAATGAGCCGCTCGGAATCTGTGAAGCCAACATAAGACGGCGTGGTCCTGTTACCCTGGTCATTAGCGATGATTTCGACACGGTCGTGCTGCCAAACGCCGACGCACGAGTACGTCGTTCCGAGATCTATTCCGATTGCCGGTCCTTCACCTTTGCCGGCCATTGTATTGTACTACCGCGTAAAGAAAAGAATAATCGAACGTGAGAGAAAGAGAAAAAGAATTAGGGTTACGTTTCGTGAAAGAATGAAGAGACAAAGAAAGAGTGAGGAGGCAAGAGGAGGAAAACCGAGAGAATATATAGTGATGGGGGAGCGTCTTCGTTGGGCGAGTTTTTCTGGTTCTGGAATGTTCTTAATGGCGCCAGATCCCTTTTAATTTTGCATAGCGATTTTTTTGACCCGGTCTTTGTTTCCCACTTCTTTTTCCTTTGCCGACTTTCCTAGCGGAAATTTTGGATCTGGGCCGTCGCCAGAGGTTTTGGGCTGGCCCAATCAAACCTCATCTCTATTTTTTTTTTTTTTAAGGCAAATTACATTTACCTCCCGAGGTTTTTTGTGAGATTATAAATAAGTTCATGTGATTCTAGAAATTACAAATATAATTTTAAAATATTCAAAAAAATTTTGTTTATTTTTTCACTAATAGTATGGGTGATATCGAATTGAGTCACTCCAAGGTTTGAAACATTCAAACTGTAATCGTTTATTATAATCGAGTCTAATGTTTCATTTATGTTTGCAAACTTATTGAATAAATGAGTTTGAGATAAAGTTTTACCAAATCGATCATGTGCTTATCCATGAAAGTTTGTATTCGTTCTAAACCTTAACTAACAATAATCTATTTTGTAACTATAATCAAACCACAATAATACAGTTGTAATTTTCAAAATTACAGAAATTTATCTATAATTTTTAGAATCATAAAAATTTATTTGTAATTTCATTAAGCCTCAGGGGAGGTAAATGTAATTTGTATTTTTTTTTAATCAATCACTATATTCTATATTACATACATGTGTTATGCATTGCACGATACACGAATGGGATTATTGTGTTACATTTTCTATTTTTCCACTGTGATATGGTTTGATTTTCTAAATATTATTTCAGTATTAAAATAATTTAAATTGAGTAATAAAGCTTAGAATACTCGAATCTAGTAGAATATTGGGTGACCTTTTGTTTCGAATTTTGTCCTTAAAAAATGGAGCAGCAGTTAAGTTCTTATTTTCAAGTGACACATCATCAAAAGTTATACTAAAGCAAAGAGAAATAGTCCCGAATCATCGGTGATTTGGTAACTGCCTTAAATGCATTACTAATGACGTTATACTAAGAATTACAATTATCCTATGAGTGAATGATTAATTATATTTCTACCCAAAATTTCATACTAACATATACTTTCACATTCTCATGACGTATTATGTCAAGAATTAGCCCCTTAAACATAGTCGTTTTTTAATTAGGAGTTTAGTTTTAGTAAATTGTATAAGTACTGTTGGTTCACTTGGTTGTATCCCGAGATAGACATGTTTTTAATAATTAAATCTGAGTTTTCTCCAACAATTCTTCTTCTCTTCCTCTTTCTATATTTTCAACCTTCCTATCTAATATCCCCTCACTTTAATTCTTTTATGATAATTTTATTTATTTCCTAAGCGCATGACATATTGGAGGACTTTAAGGTCCAAACAAACTATTGGTTTTAAGAAGTCCCGGAGTACAGAGCGAGCCGTTCTTGGTAAAATTGGGCTCAAAAAAAGACCATTATTGCTTGATTGGGCCGAGTTGGTCAAATTCTATTGGGCCGGAATATGAACCGAATGGTGTAAAGTCATCTTCGCCACATTATTGCTATTTAACATTTGGGTCAGGCTTCTGCAAATCCTTTCATCCCTTAAGGTCCAATCACGGAATATCACATCAAATATTCAAACCTTTGTTTCAAAGCCCAATAAATTCATCCTTATTATAGATCTTACTTTTCTCTCCATGAAAAATATATCTCATATTAAGAACCAATTATTACATGAGCAATATATGCAAATTCATTGTAATTTTGTTATTTTATTTATTTATATATGTATATATAAATAAATAAAAAGTATTATTAGTCATCACACACACACTTTTTCCCCCCTATATTGATTTGAAATGCCCATTTTCACCCTTCATTTGTGTTTGTCCGTGTGCATTTATTCTCTTAAATTTAAATTATACTTATCGACTCGTCTCATATGTAAAATCATGGTTTAAGTTATACAAGTTTACAAAGTGACTCGTTGAATTCTTTTAACGAAACAGATACACTATTTATAACGAGTTTTAAAATACCCGCAACACAATTGACCACCATCCAAAATCATTTTGTGATTGGTTATAAATGGGACCTTTTGTTGGGTTTCACTCGTTATATAATTGAGTTCTTCACTTAAAGTGATTGACATGAAAATTAACTTTTTATTTATTTTATATTTTCTTCTCTACACAGATCGATTTTCACCTTTTCCTCACGAATATTGTAAGTGTACCTCCGACATAAAAAAATAATGGGGCATTCCGGTTGCTACAATAAATGATAATGTCTTACGTTCGTAAATAAACGCATTGTACATTTTTTTTTAAAAAATAAAATAAAATGTATTGTACGATATACCTAGTTATAATTTCCGAACTACTCTGATCCCTTCGTCCCATTCAAAGAGTTTACTTTGTATTACTATAGGACTCTTTGAATGAGATAAGGGAGTATAATTTATGTAGTCGTTCTCATGTAATGCAATAACGTAATGTACAATACAAAATGACACACGCAGCAAGTAATTGTCTTTAATCCTTATATTTATTGGATATGAACTACCACCTAAATTCTCGTCGAATCTCATTATGAGTAGGGTTGAGAATGTTACAGATAACCTCGAGATTGGCTTTATAATAAACGATCACGAATATAAATTTGTTGACCCGATTAATAATGACAATTAAATGAATTGGGAGTTAAACTCTCATGAACATGTTTAATTAAAATATTAACTATAAAAAATAAATAGAATAATTATATATACAACATTAAAGGGTTGAATGATACAAATAATTGAATATTTATATACATTTATATGTACATAGATATCAACATATGAGTTAGAACGTACATGAACATTACGAACAAGCTCGGACTATTCTCAATTAATAAATAAATGATCACAAATAAGATTTTAGATTTCAATAAATAGATGAACATTCAAAATTTGGCTCGACTCGGCTTGATATCTCCGGGTGTCAATTGCAAACAAGCAATTCGTTAGGAAATTCTCCGTTTGGACGGCATATGTATGTATAGTACAAGTTGGGATCAGAAGAGCAAGTGATGAAAGATTGAAAGGGAGACATAAGAAAAGCAAGAAAGAGGGATCTAGAAAAAGCAAAAGCTGCTGGCGCCTCAGGATATACAAACATATATATTAACCAGAAATAAAAAAAAGAAAGAAAGAAGTAAATAAAATAATAAAAAAAAAGATTGCATATTTTTTCACGACTATCGATCCATGGTTTGGTCATTGCTGTGTGGCCTCAGTAGTGCCAAGTTGGTCAATTCGCATGTCTCTTCTTCGAGTCTTGTTTCGAAAAATATTTTTATTCGAATAAAAGAGTGATGTTATGATTATTTATTAAGATGATCATGTACGTGTGGTTCATAACTAACTTTATACTTAAAAGTAATGACATGGATAAAATAAATGATGATAAATTATGTACTTATTTTAAGTGTCCCGTTTTCAAACTTTGTTGTACATTTCGACACAAACTTTTCTAGCTAATGGGACGGAGGGAGTATGAAATCTATGAGGTTGGTTTTGGAGGGTAAATAATTAGAATCTAGATTAGTATATATGTAGTCACATTCTTATGTTTGGGTTTGGTTCCTAATTATTAAAAGCTCTTTAATTGATTGGGTCTTTTAACTTTATAACGGAGAGTTTGTACTATCCCTAACAACATTGTCAACTCAAAAACACCAACTACTTACGCATGTGAGAAACATTCTATGCAATTTTTCTTCTTGTTCAAATTAATTTTATTGTTAGAAGAACGAGTTTAGTATATCTCTATTTAATTATTACAAAGTAAACTCTTCTAATGGAATGAAAAAAAAAAAAAATACAACTTAGTTATTTGAAGATTATAAGCTTGAACAACATAATTTTCAAACGTTTATAAATATACTCTCTTGATCTGTCCTTTAATAAGGGCATGTTCGTTTGGAGGTTTTACATGTTGGTTTTGTAAGATTATGGATTTTAAAAACTGTTTTAAAATCAAAACCTCGTTTGACACGGGTTTAAAACTTTGTTTTGCAAAACCTTGTTTTGCAAAACCTTATTTCAAAAATAATTTCTCTTTTTGAACACAATTTTTTTTTTTTTTCTAAACTCAAACCTTAAGGAGAAATCTTGTTTGCTATTTGTTACCTTACCAAACACAATGTTGAAGAAATCGATTCCAAAAGTCTTGCACTAAACATAGGTTTTGAAAACAGTTCTTACAAACCTGTTGGGTTTCATATCTTTGAAAACATATTTTTGAAAATGTATTTTCTAAAATCTCTCTCAAAGCCTTCTAACGAACATACCCTAAGTGTCCTAACTATCATGAACACACAAATTGAGAAAATGAATAAATTACCTGATTTATTGTTCACTTTTCTTTTTTTTGGGAAAGTGAAGATGTGTAATTAATACAATGCATGAGATATGCGGAAAAAGATATGAATGATAAAACATTATGGCTTTTTTCCGTATTAAAACCTATAAATAAACATTTATTTGATGATAAACAAATTGGATAGTTAAGGCATAATTTGATGACGAATGAAGTATATTTATCACTAGATCTCTCTCTGCACAAACGCAACCATATACTGTATCCCGTTTAATTTACAAGAGGGTGAGTGAGAGATTGGTTCTAAATACTTATTCCCTCGGTTCCATTAAAATTTGTATTTGTAGAAATAGACTAATTTAATGAAACGTAATAAATACTATAAAAACTCCCCCTTGATGTTGCTTTGCTCATTTCATTGGTTCTTGCAAAAGTAAAACAACACTCCTTTTGATTCCTTTTATCTTTTTTCAACTGACACTCATGATTCATCTGTGCAATATTTATACTTCTAAAATACTTTGGCAATGTACTCTCTCTTCCATGTAAGAGTCGTATTTCATGTTGTATTGTGACACAAAAACACTTATGATATTGAACAAATGCTTTATGACATTTGACGCTTTTAACTGAACTAAATGGTTAGGACGAGGGCCGGCCGGCAGGGGGAGGGACCAAAGAAGGCAGGGTACGTAGTCCTTTAATTTTTCTCTCTGGAAATAAAAAGGAAAAGGATGGATGGATGGTCCCACTTCCACACACAGTGAATTTGTTGTACGTGGGAGGGACCCATATGCAACAAAGCAGCTAAGTCAGTACACACAGTTTCACAAAGACTTGAGAAGAGCTTATAGGACTAGGACAAGGAGGAGTCTTCAGTTTTTCTCCTTCTTCGAATTCTAAGTCCATTTTTTTTTTTCCTTTATTATCTTAACACTATAACCTATTTATTATCCATTGGAATAAGAGGCGAGAGCTGTGAGAAGGAAAAGAACGAAGATGCGATATTTCTTGCAAAATTCTCTACCAATCTACACTTTAAATAAATGAAAGTTACAAAAGTAAAAAATCAAGCCGACTTCTAAGCCACCCTCTATGCATCACAACCGTCAAAACATCGTGTGGTTATTAATTCTAACATTAAAGAGAACAACAACAACATGAGAATCTTTCTTGTTGTTATTAATGGTATATAATTTGCATGGTTTTGAGTGGGATTTTGGCGTTTTGTTCATCTTCTTGATTGAGTCTCATCAAATTCAACAATGTAGAACCGACAAATTAGTACTCATTATGCTACTGCTACCCACGTTTGACATTATTATGATATTATGGCCAAATTATTTCTGATTCTATCTGAATAGTGACTACCACAACTCTAGTCCCAGTCTGTAATCATCATCTCCCAACAGCCCCTTTTCCTTCTAGGGCAATTTTCATCCATCTTCAAAACAAGACTTACATCAATAAAAAGAAAAAAAAAAAAAAAAAAAAAACCCCCCTCGAAGTCTAGCTGAATAGATGCACACTCCGTCGTAGAAATTAAGTGAATTAAATAAGTACATAATGTCACGAGATAGGAGAAAAAAGAGATAATGAATAAATTTAGAATTTCATTGACATTTGGTATTGAAATTGGTTGAAAGACATTTACGGCCCTGCTCGTTTTTATTGATTTTGATTTTGCTTTAGTTTTGTTTTGGCTTTGTACCGTAATTTTTATATCATAATAATTTCTCATCTTTCTCAATATACTTTTTTGTTTGTTATTTGCATCTTTTTACATATTCAATATATATTGTTTACACTGAAAAACCCTTATGTATCCAAAACCATCCTTTACAACATGACAATGAATAGCCCCTAATAGTAATAGTTATGGCACTTATTCAATGTCAAAGGGAATAGTTAACACCATGGTTTTGCATGTTACTATATAAAATTTTCTTGGATTTTAAGATATATATATATATATATATATTATGTTTAACATATGTAATATTACTCATGCATGATCTACTAAACAGAGTGGACTCTTCACACTAAACTCAAGCTCTAACACTATTGAAATTAATCCGCTTTCCATTGATTAATGCCTTATTTTATACAACGATGAGCCAACTATAGAGGAAATTCTTGAGCTGGTTTTCACTGCGAGCTCAATCTCACGTACGCAGCTAGCTGAGGAATCTGTTTAGCTAAAGTGATTCAAGAATCTCTAGGGTTTTCGATGTTACATATGAATATACTGCATTAGGACATAAACACATTGGATCAAAACCACACAGTTATACATATGTCAGAGAACAAACTCATGATCATAAAACATCTTCAAATTAGTAAAACACAACAAGCAGCCCTAGATAGATAGCTATAGCTGAGAATCCAAAACAATACAAGCTTAATTAGCCACAGAGAAAACCCTTGTCAAACTAAGAATATTTATGATATATATAGTTAAAATTCTTGAAGAAACCAACCATAATTAACTAACAAACCGAACCTACATCCATGATCGATGCATGCCTAGTTCTTCATCATATATATATAATTGAACCATAATGCATGAGAAGAGGCGCGTCAACTGCAGGCCATAACAATGAACCGAAATCGAACCGGAACCAGAATCAGAACCGAACCGAAAAACACAAAAGTCATCACAACTTTTACTTTTGTAGATTCTCTGCAGAAGAGTTGAAGAACTTACATTAATTAATTCCTTATTCACCTCCATTAATATTCTTGTTGAAACTGGTTGATCACAAAAGATGCGTTGTAGAAGATGAGTTGAGCCCAGAAAACCCTGTCCAAGAACTTCCACCACCACCCCAGAACTGGTTGTTGTTGTTGTTGTTGTTATTGTTACCCTGATGATCAGAATTTGCTGCTAGAAACTGCTTTGTTAGGTTTTCTTCCCTTTTCACCGATGGATTATTACCATCCATCCCTGCTGACGTTGTGGTCGCCGCCATGGATGCTAGCATCGAATTCGACGACGGTTCTACCTCTTGATGACCTTGAGGGTTGATTAAGGGAAACAAACTTGTTTGTGGCTCAAATATCCCACCAAAATTATTGTTGAAACCCAAGTTTGGAAGCGAACCGCTGCTCATTTGGGGTTGAAACCCTCCAATTGTTTGACCAATATGACCTCCACCATAGTGATTAAGGCTTTGGAAAGCCGCCATGAAAGGCAAGGGCTGTGTTGTAAAATGGCCACTCACATCTGGGCTGCATCTTGAAGGGCTTGCTGAATTCATGTTGTTGTTGTTATTGTTAGATCCCATTCCCACTTGCCTTTGTTGATCAGCTGCTGCCATGGACGATTTTGACCCACTACTACTGCTTTTTGTCTTCTTGTTTCTGCGGCAGCCACCTCCGACCGGCACGTTTCTCAACGCGCCTCCCCTCGTCCAGTACCGGCGGCATGTCTTGCAGAAATGCCTCGGCTGAGTGAGGCTGTAGTTGTTGAAGTAGCAGAACTTAGTGTTGGTGGAATCGCACCGGGGGCACTTGAGTCCCGCCTCGGGGAGTGGTAGTTTAGCGAGTCGAGCTCGATCCACCATTGATCCGGGCCTAATAGAGCCTCCACCTCCACCCACCGCCATCGGTGGAAGCTGCGGCTGTGGCGGGTGATGAACTTGGCCATTATGATCAACAACCGAGCTTATTCCCTGTTGCTGATGGTCTGGTTGTTGAGGAAACTGAAAAAATAGAGAGAAAAAAAAAAAAAAGTACTCGTTTAGTCAAGCATACACAGAAAATTATACACGATCAATCCAGTACACATGAGTATATTCAAGAAAAGGGTTTTCTTTTTTTGCTAAAGGAAATTCGGATTTAGGAATATGAATATAATCCTCCTCCCTTTATAATCTGCTTTTTGATGAACAAAGGGGAAGGTGGGATTGAAGAGAAAAAAATTAAGCAAAATACATACCTGGTGCAAATTGGGATGATCTAAATAGACTGGAAAAGAAGAGAAAACCATAATTTCTTTGATCTTTATTTCTTTTTAATAAAGGTTGGTCGGTTTTTTTTGGAAATATATGGGTGGAGAATATAAGCTATAGCAAGGAGGAGAAAGAAAGAAAGAGAGGAAGAATACTCTTTCAGAGAGAAAGGGAAAAGCTATTAAAGAAGATGAAAGCAAAGCAAAGGAAAGATGGAAGAGAAGAAGCTAAAGAGAAAAGCTTTAATTGAATTAAAACTAATACTTTTTGTTTCTATTAGTATTAATATTTTCTAGGGTTGTGAGTGGGTGGTGTGAAGTTTTCTTAGCCTTTAAGCTTTTGATTTCTGATGCTTCTTCCCTTCTCTTTTCCTTCCCAGTCCCAGTATGGCTTCTCTTCTTTCTTACTTAGTGCTCTTGAAAAAGGGGAAGGGGAAGGTTGTGACTAGGGCTAGCAATCTCTGACACAAAATAAGCGGGTTAGGGTTAAGTTTTAGTGGATTCGCGGATTATATGGATCCACTCGAATAATTAAATGGGTGAGGTTAGTTGAGAAAGTCGACACGAGAACCCACCAACCTGAACCCGACACGAGAAATTTGTACTACAACACCGAAATACGACACGAACACAAAATGTTCAAGGGTTAAATGGGTCGACACGAATAATTAAACGGGCAAAATTAGGGTTGGGAGGTGTGGACGGAATCCGCCAACCTGAACCTAATAACTCGGATACTATACGAATTGACACCTAGTTGTGACTGCTCAAAAAACCAATACTTCTGGTACTAATACTAATACTTTCTACAAATCCCATGCATCCTTTTTCTTTCTGGCTAGCTATATCATGGTGGTGGCTGGTGGGATCCTCTCAGAAATTCCAAATGGGGCAATCAAACAGATCATTTTAGTTCAACATTTGATTCCCACCCTCCCCTACTACTTTATGATCAATACTAATTAATATAAAATATATACTTTTATCATGTGTAATACGTACTATATATTACTATAATTAATTAATCTGCCTCGTGATATTCTTACCAAGTCCTTAATTTTTGCTCGTCTGCTGCAGTGCTGCTTCATTTTTAGTAACTAATTTGATGCCTTCCACACTACTTTTTTGCATTTTCGTTAATTAATTGTGTTTTCTGTGCTTTTTGTAGAGAGATTTTACTGATTTGTGGTTTGCATGTAGTGTTTAATGGGATTGGGATGGGAGAAACCTATACATTCTTTCGTAATCTTTATTAAATTAATCTTCTCGATCCAAGTAATCAATTATATGTATAGATATAGTAAGGAGTGACAATATAACACATTATAACTAGATTTATCAATTTTGTTAAGACTTGAAATTAATGCCACCTCAAAGACACAATTTTTGTGATTTTTGACACAATATAAAAAGCCGAAACTATTATAAGCGATCTATCAACCTAATACACAACCCTATTATATAATATGCTACTTCCATTTTGAAGAATAGGGTTTTGGGTAGTAGCGTGGTACGTAGTTGTGCAGTTTAGATGTCAGAAAGAGTTCAAATCTTACTAGGGGCAAAATGTAGTAACTTTTATATATGCATACGTAAATCTTAGCATATACATGTATACTCCCTCTTCCTTAGTTTGGAAGTATAGATGTTTATGATCAAGTTTCAATGTAAAATTCGAAACATGACTTTTTTAATATAATCGTGTGTATATATATATATATAACATTAAGAATTATTGAAAAGTAATTGCAAAACGAATTTAATTATTTATTCCAACTTGTACACGTAAAGTATTAGCTAGAGTGGCAGATATATGATTAATGTAAGACTCTGTTCTTTTTCATTCTATTTTCAGGAAATCACCACTTTTTCCTTCACAAATTCACCATAAAAACAGCATCATATTTACAAAATTCTAAATTCAAATTTTAAAATTCTTTCTAAATTTTGACTAATATAAATTCAAAAAATAACATAATCGTTACACTTTTCTTCTCTTTCTTACACAAATCCCAAAAGAACTTCTCTCCAAAAAATTATTCTTTTCTACAAACAAAATTTCCTCAATAGGATCACAAAAAGAAAGCCTAAGTAACGATTAGTCGACATCGATCTCCCTTCGAATTTGTTTGGTATCCACAAAGATTCTTCTTACCACTTTTCTATACTTGGAGAGTTTAAATTCCTCCATATTCACTCACTTTGTTTTGAACCAAGAAAAAGGAAACAATAATGATAAGAACGAACGAAAAACAAGAAAAGTAATCTATTTAATTTTCCTTTTTTTTTTTTTTTTGGTTTTAACTTTTTTGGGTTTTGGTTGGGGGGGGGGGGGGGGGGGGGGACTACAAGCAAATATTATAAAATCTAGTAATTCTTAATTAATTATCATTAACCTAGTAAAAACAAAGTTAGAAAGAGTTTGCTTTAGAACTTGTCGGATTCTTGCCTTTTATTATGTGATTCATTAATTACATATCTGCCTACCTACTTATGAATATTTCTACCTCATTTTATTTTTTATTTACAAGTTTTGTTTTAGTAATATAATACAAATTAGTGACATTTTCTATCTAAATTGTAACTCTATCTTATTCTGGTCAACTTAACAACGTAATTTTTTTGAGATTCCGTTGATCTTTAAACTTGACATCGATCATGTCGTGTTTTCTTTCCCAAATTTGAAACTGTTCCTCTTTAGACAGTTCCTAAACTTGGATTTTCTTTCTCCCTATCCGTCGTCCACGAAAGCCAGTCCAAAGCCACCAAATATGGGATTTCACCTTTGTAAAATTTTTTTTTTCTTGCGACTTTGTCAAGATATGGATTATTATCTTAGATTTCAATATTTGTGGGTTATGTTCATCATGTTTCTGTCAGCGTTGAGTTAGTTTTAGTCAAAAAATTAACAATGAATTATATGGGGATGAAAAGTTCAAATTTGGAGACGAAAGATAAACAATTTCAAGTTTCAGACGAAAGAAGGACATGATCAGGCCAAGTTTGATAACCAACATAAAATCACCAATTTAAAAGGACTAAAACAGTGTAATTTGGACATAAAAGACTTATACTTAGGAGGGTAAGACATGCATGCATTAAGTTCTCCACTGTTTCACTCTTCTTTAATTTGTCTCTTTGTCTCATTTCCTTTGTTGACTAATTAAAAGAGAGCTCTAGTACTTATAGGATGACGCAGTATCTTTGCAACGAAGTTCTTTAAGCTTTACACTGTAATATTAATTAATTAATTAATTACTTTTCAATTTTTTTACTTCAACAAGTCATCACTTGGAAAGACTTTTAATGACATAATTTGAGTATTAATCGACTCAAATATGTTAATCCCTTCCCCTAGTTTGAGTATATTAATAATGTCACATAATTAAAGATAGAGTAATGATACACAACTCAACTAATGTCTTCAACTTTCACATAGCAAGTGAGGTGTCATACATTCATTGGTCAATAATGTAATATTAATAATTATTTTATAAAATTTATGATTATTCTTTCCATACAATTAGAGAAGTTCGTATTCAAAATTTACTTTTGTTCTACTAGAATAAAGTGTGTTTTCATGATCAAGTTTTTTACTCTTTTACCTTTACTACTATAATAGTTTGTGTTCGAT
Source organism: Leptodermis oblonga (assembly GCA_016801395.1). Classification (NCBI taxonomy): domain Eukaryota; kingdom Viridiplantae; phylum Streptophyta; class Magnoliopsida; order Gentianales; family Rubiaceae; genus Leptodermis; species Leptodermis oblonga. The sequence goes on along the minus strand of CM028750.1, from coordinate 371,230 downwards.
AATTAACTCATATTTAAAAAGTAAAGGTATTGAATTAGTAGAATAGATAATGACAAATGAACTATATATTTTATGTGTTGTACCTTGAAATCTATATTAAATTGCATATTTTTAAAACCGAACTCTTCTAATGGAACGGAGGGATGATATTTATATTAATGATGAAATTTAATCCTTTTTTTTTGTAACTTTTAATGTCATATTAATATATAATTAATTATCGCGCGTATAAAAATATAAAATGGCAGGTTAGTTAACCTATATCATAGGAATCATTATAGGTAAAGTTATTATAATTTTATAACTACGTTTTTGGTAGCAATATTCTATTTTATTGGTAAAGAAATTATTGAGGTGAATTATACCATTAGTTACAAAATCTTATTTAGTCAGAGGTAATTTATTATAGATTTATATAAATCGCACCGGTCTTCAATAAAATAACGCAAAAATTTGTGTCCAATACGTATGACGGTTTAATGGGCGGATATATTGGATTTAGCTTTTGAACTATATATCCTAGTTATATTAAAATAACATCGTGTGTTTTAAAGCATGCATACTATTTTTAAGTATTGAACTATTGAATTTAGTATTTAAAATATCACGTGTGTCTTAAAACACAAGTATCATCTTTATGTGTTGAAATATCGCGATACATTACATAGAAGAATCGCTTGTATTGAAAATTTTTTTACTCGTGTTGAATTTATTAATTGTTGAAATATGCGATTAAATAATTACGAGTATTATATTAACAAAAAGACGATTGAATATAAAGTCGTAGTAGTACATATATTATATGATATAGTTTTAGAAGTAGACATAAGAACGCGTAAGAGGGCCATGAACTAATGAAGCCACGCAATAATCAAATCATTCAATTAGGGGGAAGGGATGGGGCCTATGCCCCCATTGCCCCTGTTGCCCCACCCCCCAAATTGCCCCAAACGCCATTTCACATGAACAATTACCCAACGACAAAGGGAAGTCCCCATACACCCATTTCACAACCCATCTATCCTTTTCATCAGATTCTCACTGTCCCTTCCTCTCTACCAAAGCTGTCACGTTTGACACCCCCCCCCCCCCCCCCCCCCCTCCTTCCCAACCCCAGTCCACCCCCTCTCTTGCGCCCACCCCGCTCAATTAATTTAATTTTCTTAAAATATCTCTGCTCAACTAAATTAACTACAGCTAGCTAGATTCTCGGTTTATCTTGCATACGAAGGGTCAGATCGCGAGCGGATCGATTTTAAGTTTAAAAAGTTTACTTTTTGATAATTAAGACTCTTTGTATGAGATTGAAGAAGTAACGAGCTAATATATTACTCTTCTATTGGGGGAGTAATATCTTATTTTATTGCGATATTGTTTTATTGTAATGGATGAGTTGTGTTTATAAAAGGTAATGGATACAACGTATAAATAAGTAATTGTACAATATTTTTCATTCATATCCGTATTTGTACGGGCATGAAAAGTAAAACTAAAAACAAAAAATTGAACTTTTTTTTTATTGAAACCACAAAAATTTAAAAATGTTAAATCATTCCACTGGTCTCCTAATCTGGGATGTTGTTTCCTTTTGGTCCCTTAATTTAAAATTATTTCATTTTCGTCGATCAATTTCAAATTCTTTTTCAAAATGGTCCCGAATTCAAAATTTGACAATATTGGAGAAATTTTTGTCAAACGCGTGATTTTTTAAAGCTAAATTAAGTAGTTAACAAAATAATATAACATTTATATATCTTTATTTATTGTCTCTATTAATGTGTGTAAATCTCATGTATTAGCCAAAAATAACTTAGATATTCATGGAGTTCGGACTTTAAGTAAAGCTTGAGATCATTTTTGAACAATTTATAAAGTTACGGAACGAAAATAAATTGTATATTTTCAAATTAAGTGACCAAAGGGAGACAACAACCCAAATTAAGAGTACCAATGGTAATGATTTAACCATTTAAAAACAAAACCCATCCATTAGAATGGACGGAGTAACTAATACACTAATAACACAAAGAGTCATATTTTTATTTGTACTCTCTGATTCAAAAACAGTCGTATTACTGGACTCTATTGATGAGACAGATGAGTACTATATATATATATATATGACTGTCATATTATTTTACCATTATAAAACTATATAGGGCATTTCACTTTATTTGCGAAATTGTGTAGGTATATAAATACAAATAAATAAGGGGAACACAGGATCTAATCCTTAATCCTTTAGCATCTTAAGTAGGTTTTAAAGGGATAAAATTAATTAATCTTCGGCCCAAAAGTGACGGACCAAAAAGAAGAAAGAACATGTCTAAGCTAGCTCAATCAGCAAATTAATTTATTAATCTTTATCTTAGTTCATTAATTAATTAACTTTGTTTTCATGTTTAGCTCTATCCCTTTGTTAATTTGAGAAAATAATTAATCTAATATTATATATATTTTTTAATATCAATACAAATTAAATGATATTAATTTTACTTGTAAAGTTAGAAGAACCTTTCAACTAACATTAATTTTAATTAATAAATAGTAAGAAAGAAGGGAAAAAAAATAACTTAAAGCAATATTTAATTAGGTAGATAATCCACATAATGGAATGGGACAAAACACCAAGATGGAGTATACTGTACTGCATCAAAAAGGCTTGAGCAATAAGAACAATTATTGAGATATTGTTAAACCTACCTCACAAATATATATTAATCATCGATCTTAAATTAATTAATTTAATTTAAGGCTTGTTATATTAATATTATTTCCATTATGATATATATATATATATATATATATATATATTAATCCAGTTGCGTGTCTATTGCAGAAAATTAAACTGAAAAATCGTTCAAAAAGATCATATTTCCTTTGTTCCATTAAAAGGGTCGATTTTAAAAATATTTTTTGTTCAATTAGAAGAGTTCATTTCCAAAATTTTTTACTCCTCGTACCCTTGTTAATTTAATCATGTGTAATCAATAATTATCTCATACTTAACAGCTAAGAATATGCATAGAATAAATAGTGTCAAATTAGCTATTTTAGGTGGTGTACATTGACGTCATTGATAATAAATTGTACATTTTTTGTGTCGAATTTTTAAATGAATTAATTGAGACGTGAAAATGGTGGCAAATAATGAGGGTGACCAAAGTTTTGCATTCATGAATTAATCCCTCATCTAACGCCGAAATAAACTGAAGATTGTTGGAAAACATTTGTCCATTTACTTGATACTTGATGGGAACCTTAAGCTTTAATTTTTATCACCAAGTAATGGTCGACCACTTCTAGATGCAATTGAGTACGTAGTTGCATTTAATTATATTCAAAATTATCCGTGGTTCGAATCTAATTGATTGAATGGACCATCGCGAAACTAGTTTTTGGATCGGATCAGTTTCTAAATTCGATATGATACCAAACCTTAAAAAGAGGAGAGAAAGAAAAAAAAAAATCAATTTTAAACATTCAATATAAATGTCACTTATGGTGTCTTATTTTGAAATCAATTTCATTCTAGGCGTTTTCAAAGGGGCAGTGTGGTGAGCTAAGCTCCCTCCAAAACCTTTATCCACCTTTATTACGTGTATACATTAGATAGGTATTAACTTATAGTAATCACAATGGGTACAAAAGTGAAATGATAGTGACCGACGTGACATCATATGATTGAAATCACTTGCAAATTACAATTTTAAGTACTCAATAATATTTTTCATGTGATTATTACGTCAGTTAGCTTTACTAATTCAATCTAAATTTTCACTGTGTATTACTACTCCGTTCAAAAAAATAGAAGAGGTAGAGCTATATATGTATATGGAAATGTTGTGTAAAAGCAGTCAAAGCATTATCATAGAGAAATGGTTATATTAAGAGTCCACTAAATCAGACTACGTAGAATTAGGGTTAGACAAAAGGCTTGGATAATGAGGAGCCATTAATTTTATTTATAATATGGTTTGGACTTTGGACTATATAGAAAAGAAAGGTAGTCCATTCAATTGAAGCATTATGATTAAAAAGGTGTCAATGTGAATTTGACTGCCCTCGTCACTTTGAATGAGACCTCAGATGTGATCTTCAACCATTTCGATCCATAATTATTTTCCCAAAATTATGTAACCATTCATTCGGACGATAATGACCTATGATGTATTATCTATGTAATTGTATAACTCATTACATAGACCATTATCCAGTGAATGAATAATCTCGTGAAGGGACTATAGTATTAACCTCTATATGTATATAATAGCCTTAATTCATTTTCCAATTTTACACATTGTTAGCTTGCAACTTAATGCTATATACAAAAAAATAAAAAGAATATCCGTTCATTATTTTACGAATATATATATATGATACTATTTATGTTCCATTAGAATAGTTTTGTTTCGAAAATATGCAATTTTTGATGAATTTTGAAGACAACACTTAGAAATTGTTGCTTTTTTTTCACTTCTCTTTAAAGATGGATTAATTGTAAATCACACATGCTTATATTAGTAAATGTATATATAAGAACAAAATTATTATAAATAAATAAAAAACTTTTAAAATAGAAGGGAGATATTATTAATTACTCCGTATAAAATTCTTATCTATTACTGAGCTAAGATAATTAAAAATAATATATATACATATATGAAAAAAGTGATGTTTATGGATGTAATGAAATACCTTTGATTAATTAATTTGGTTGTAGTTTTGCATGATCCGATATAATTATTTAGTTTGTAAGCCTACAATTTAACAAAAGAAATTAATTAATTATTGCAACGACCGTTATATCCAACACGTCTCACGGTCTAATGAAAGTTTTGTATCTATTAAACCTAGGTTCTTCAACATCAGGTATCATTTTAAATTACTAAAGTATTGCCTGTATATATGTTAAAATAAAAAGTATTGTGCGTATTCAATATATGTCTTAAAATATCAAAAATTTAACAGTTAAAATATATGTCACATGAAATCGTGGAACAGTCAGACATAATACTCTCTCGTTAGTTAATTAATTAATTAATAGATTGGTATGTGGATCTGATGTGTTTTGTGTGAATATTTTAACAATTCATGGGGGAATTAAGTAAGTGAGTGCATGATCGATCGATTCATTTTGTTAGAGAGAGAAAGTGGGTTGGTGGTCTCAGAATCTGATTCTGTTTTCAGAGAGAATTGTAGAACTAGCTTTCGCAAACTTTGATGAAAAAAAAAAAAAGAAAAAAAAAAAGAAGGAAAAGCACAGCAGCGAAAGACGTATAAATAGTTGTAAAAGAAGCTCCATTGCAGCTTTAGTTATTTACAGATTCATCATCGGATTCCGATTCTTTCTACCTTTCTATTGCTTTTTCTTTCCTATCTATCTATCTTCTCTTTGATTGGGATGACTAAAAATATCATCATGATGTAGTAGGTGACATTAATTTTGTATTAGAACTGTCTCTTGAGATTTTTCGTATCGGGTGATGCATGTGCTCTCTCATGTTTATGAGGTGAAAATGTACGTGTACGCTCACATCTGCGTGAGGGATGAAAATGTATTTTCATCACCTCCTCATGAATGTGAAAGTTACATTATATTACTTAATACAGAGGATCTCACGTCTATGATAGTATATACTTTTATCAATACAAGTAAAAGATAAGAACACATGTTAATTATAGTATTCTCTTCGTCTCACTTAAATTGTCCACTTTATCAAGTTTTAAGCCAATTCTTGTCATCGATATGCTAATTTGTGGATTGGTGAAAATATTCACACAAGTTTCTTTACTATATTTTCTATAACATTCAAGGCCCTTTAACAGGGGAAAAAAGAAATGAGAAGTCGCATAATGCAAAAACTGGCAAATGTAGGAATTGAACCTTGACCTCTAAATGACCTTCTCTGTAACACAACCGTTAGAGCACTAAGTCGTACTTCTATTTAGTTTCGCCTCCGTTTGTAAATGCATATAGTCAAGATATATTAATTCATTTAAAAAATACCACAACAACAATAAATAAATATATATATGTACCTAACAATAAATTTGAACTTGTCCTATTATTTTACTTTTATGATTATGTATAATTCGATCAATTTTAAAAGATATAGGTAAAACTTAGAAACATATATAATAATTAAATAACATACATAAAATTTTCCCTCACAAGTCGGTGTCACTCAATGAATCTGTTTGTGAACCATTCAGATCAATAGGAATGTGGAGAGTCAAAATTTCATTCTTTTATTTTGATTGGTTCAATGTCTAATTCTCTTTCCTTCCCATAAAAAAGTTGATTTCTAATATTTTGTTGATACAATACTTAGCAAACGAAATCTTAAATTTACAAAAACAAGTAGAGGGAGTCTCTCTCCGAACCGTCTAACGGTCCAGTGACGATACTTCATAGTTAACTTCTATACAAGTATTTGCATCAATACACAATACATGAAAAGTTATACTCGATAGTTTAGCAATTAACTTACAAAATGTGACACATCAACATCTAAATTTGATACATTTGAGGCTAAACTCAATATAGAACACACTAGAAGTTAAAATTGAAATACGTGTTTTCATAATATTACGCGATACTTTTGAAGCAAACTTGATGTTATTGGCTTGGGCTAGTAAAAACAGTTTGACATCAAATACAGAAAACAAAAAAGACCAAAGAAACAACAGCTCAGCCCCAAAAGCGACAACATACTGACATAGTCTTACCCAGTCAGATGAGTATGGGTCATCAGCCATGAGGTCCGGTTTTGGCGGGCAGCCCAGATGCCACACCAACTTTGATAGAAATTGGAATCGATTTGATTTGAGTGCAAGATCGTCGAATTGTATGATTCTACAAAAAAAAAAAAAAAAAAAAATTTAATAAATTTTATTAGGATCGAGTAAAATTAACTATGATCAATTTTGTATATTCACGAATCCGAATCACAATCCTACAAACTATAGTCAAGAATGATTCAAATGTGCCATTAAATTTAATTAGCAAAAAAGATGATTGTCACAGAAGCAAATTTTCGTATGGTATTAATTAGAGAAAGCATCTCCTTCAATAAAAGACGAGGATGATTACACTTTTACGTTGCTACAATTGGTACATAAGAGTAAGACACTGTTTTAGTTCTTTTTCTCCTTCTTTCTCTCATGTCATATGGTAATTCCTAGGAAACTCAGAGACGACACAAATGAATAACCTTAACTTTAGCAAATAGGAGAGGTGATCTTCCACCTGCCTCCTCTTTTAATCAATCATCAAGGAAAAATGCCCCCTTGAATACTTGTAAAGAACCAACCAAACAAAAAATATCCAAAATGAGCTTCTTCTGTGAGCCTCAACTATATATCAACAGCATCGCTCGCCGGAGGAGGCAGCGGTGAGACCGGGTTCTGAGTCTGAGACTCGGATTGCGCCTGGGCGGCCTGCTTATGCTGTTCTACCAGTCTATTTATCCGCTCAAGCAACTGAGCAGCCTTGCGTCTGCCCCTTTCGGTGCCATTTTGCGCTAAATTGAGCACATGCCCCATCAGTCCAAGTTCCTGAGCATCCATCAGATGATGTTGGTGGTCTCCTGAGCAGAGGTGCACCAACACTGCAGCAGCGTTTTCTTTGTTCCGTGGAGAACCATTTCCGAGTACATCCACCAAAACAGGTACTGCTTCCGCGGTGCCAATGGCTGACTTCCCTTCAGGATGGCTAGCCAATATTGCCAGGATGGCTAGTGCTTCATCCACCATACCACCTTGAGGTTCTGTAAGAAGCCGCATTAGCGTGGGTACGACTCCAGCCCTCACCGCCTTTCCCTTGTTGCCTTGGTATATGCACAAGTTGAAAAGAGCTGTTGCAGCATCCTTCTTTCCCCTCTGCGTACCCTCGCTTAACAGTGTGACCAGTGGTGGTATAGCTCCGGAAGCACCAATTGTAACCTTATTCTCATCCACCACAGATAGGCTAAATAGGGTGGCTGCTGCATTTTCTCGCGCTTCCATGCTCCCCTTTTTCAGCACAAGAACTATACCTGGCACTGCCCCTGAACCGATGATTCTGCTCTTATTCTCATCGCATATTGACAGGTTAAGAAGTGCAGTAACTGCATGCTCCTGAGTCCGGGAGTCAGGTGTTGACAAAAGACTAACAAGCAATGGGATGGCACCTATTTCAGCAATTGCAACACGATTATCAGCGTTGCGCTTGGCAAGAAGCCGGATCTCACAAGCAGCGGATCTTTGGTCTTCTGGGTTGCTAGATGCAAGCTTACGGAGAAGACTTTCTATTTCAGTGCGCTCAGCAGGTGAGGATGCAGATGTGGTCTTACTGGGCCGAGAGCTACTAGGTCGTTTGGGCGGTTCAATTCCATTCGATTCACACCATTGCTCTATAAGGCTCCGCAAGACATAGTTTGGCGTAAGAGCAGTACTAGTGAGGGCTTGTTGAGTCTTTGGACAAGTTCCATGGCCTGCTTCTAGCCATTTTTCGATGCACGAACGCTCATAAGTCTAAAGTACAGAGTATAAATTTGTAAGATTAGGAAGATGAGAATCCAGAACAAAGCAAAATTGGAATTCTTCTATCTTGAAGTATTATATTAGCATGGAAAAGTAATTGCACCCACAACACGAGGAAAAGCCCTAAGTGACAAAATTGTCTGCACTAATTAAACTGACCAAAAAGGATTTACTGCCTGGAGAATATTGACTCTTCCACCCAATTTGTGATTTGATATATGGAAAACACAAAAAACACTTTAAATGAAGATTATTTCTGTCTGATTCTATGCACAATCATCAAATTCCATCAAATGAAGATTATTTCTGTTGATTCTATGCACAATCATCACAAAATGGGAAAAGCTCAATGACAAGCCTATTGTAACAAAATTTGCAACCCTATTCCAGTTTCATGCAAAACCTAGTAGAAATAGAGAGGAAAATTTAAAATATTGGACACCAAAGATGGGAATAAAAACACAACCACCTAGATTGTTCAATAATGCCCAAAAGAAAAGAATAGGACATGACAAGCCTCGGACACGGAATCTAGCTGGCATACCTGCCCTGTAGAGACGATGACAGGATCTCTCATCAACTCTAGGGATATTGGACAACGAAAATCGTCTGGTATGAAAGAAGCCTTATGATTTCCTTCTGCAGATGGTTGCCTACTTGAAGGATTAGACTTTTCATCTCCAGTCCGATCCATATTTGGATTTTCTGTTTGCACAAAATCTTTGATTTTCTTCAATACCATTGACATCTTCTCTATGCTTTCCTCTGGATCCCCACCAGTTGCAGCAACCATTTCATGTAATGCTAGAGACTCTTGAGTCAAGTCTGATATTCCAGTAAGATGCAACTTTTCTACCAATCTCCTGAGGATGATAGGATCTGCAGTGGACTCACTAGATCTGTTGTAAAGAAGCAACATATCCTCATACAGCTCGACATCAGGTGAGTCAACTCTTCCTTTGGCTCTACTAAACTGAGCTAGGACAAGCTCAACCTGCAAACAGAACATTCTCGGTCGGCTATTCTTTGTTCCATTTTTAATAGCAAATATTCAACTCATACAATGATTAAAAATGCAACCAAAATGCTCCCTTTGCCCTATTCCATTTATGTCATCAACAAACAATCATCTTACAGTTAAGTTCACTAAAGAAGATACTCTACACCTAGCTTAATGGCGAGGGTGATCTCATAAACGAAATTATATAACACTTATGTATCTTTAATAAAAAGTCCATACTTCATTGAAATGCAGTTAAAATGAATAACCAAATGAAATACCATGTTGGAACCCCAAATATCACATCTTTAAAATCCTCACATCACAGACACCAATTACCCTACCTGCTCTTTAACTTCATCAGATATGTCAAGTTCCTCATAAGAGATTCCTCGCAAAGCTTGTTCTAATTGGGCTGTAACCTCTTGAAATCTTTTCATGGTTTGCTCCCTTTCTAAGACCTGCAAGTAGATAAAAAAAATCCATTTTAGTAAAGTTCTGCATTTTGGATTCAACAAAAAGTATGTGTTTTGAATGCAAGTCAAAAGCACCAACTCTTGCCCAGATAGTTGTTTTAAGCCTGATGCCAAAATGTTGTTTTCAAACCACATTCCACTTTCACTTTAGAAGCAACATAGTGGTAAATCAAAGGTACTCTTATCTTATCTTTATAGTGACTTCAGACAAACCAATCAAAATCAACCATTACTCTACTAGCAAATCAATTTGAGTTAAACATCAATCACATGACTAGCAAAAAAACCCCCAAAATGAGGCTTCAATCAAATCCACTGTTACCCAGAATATGAGATATTTGATTAAGCGATCCAGGATATTCCATATCAGCTGTCCACAAACCGATGCTTAGGGTAGTTCTAAAGCATCAACTCAAACTTGACTAACAGGATATTAATTTGGCAATTATATAATTCAGTGAGTATGATCAAGAGGAAATAAAAAGAAAATTGATGGGAATTAAACCATCTGCAGAGTAATTCCTAATGAAACGCAAAAATCCATTCTTTCACCCAATTGATTCTGGAAACCCGATTTCAATCCTTCAAGAATCTTAAATAAATAAATCCAAGACCATATGGCAACCAGAATTGAGAGAATACGCATTAATAAATCATATGTCAACAATCTAAAACTTGTAAGTTTGATAGTCTTCAAGGATCCTCAAGCCTTGGCGAAATTTATGATAACGAAAGCGTCAAAGAAAAGCTCAGATTATTCAAAATTGCAAAATGATAACCAAAATCAAAGATTCTCAATCCGCTCCAACTTCCTTATATTCTCCCGGCCACCATAGCAAGAAAATTAGCACGAATCGGTTCACAAATGGAGAAGACCACACTGTAATGAAGTAAGCATAAATAACCAAATAACTCACTAGAAAAATTTTGCTGCCATCGCAGCCAAATCTGAGCAACTCTTTAGCTGAATCGAGCGCACAACTTAGAGCAGCAAGCGATTTGAGCGACTCCTGAGGTAGTTCCTCTTTACTATCTCGAATCTCTTCAAACAAAGGAGTCAATAGTTTCAATCGCCGCGCTAAATTGCAGTACTGCTTCTTCACCGAAGGCCGGTACTCCGTTATTGCTGATATCTCATTCACAGTTTCTAACGACTTCTTCGCCAGCATTACTTTATCTTCCTCCATTTCTTCCTCCAACACCAAATCAAAAAAGACAAAAATCGAAGAAATTAAAGATATAAAAGAACCGTAATGCTCGAATAAAACTTTCCGGCGATGTTTCACGGAGCTGAGAGCTGAAGCAACTCCGTCAGAAGAGGTCAGCTGGACCGGCGACCGGAGAAGAAGGCTACGGTCTTCCACGACATCTTCATGATTTGAGAGTGGGGAAAAACTAAAAAGGAAATTGGAAGAAGATGGCGTTGTTGAGGAGAAGACCAAGGAGGCGGTGGTTTTTGTTGGTGGTGGCGCGGCTAATACAGCGGGGCTTAACCAGAGTTAGGATTCTAACCCGAGAGAGTTTGTTGGCTTAGCTGCATATCGGCTCGGCTTGGCTTGGGTTAGTTAGAGCGGGGAGAGTGAGGTTTTATGGTAAATTAAATATCTCCGGCGGTAAAATTGCAGTGCTCGTCGGAAAAGAAGGAAATTTTAGTACTAATTTCATTATTATAGCTAAATTGTAGTCGATGATGTATATTTCTATTATGACCTAGCCTTTTATTTTGGAGTTTATATAAGAAAATGTCTGGTTTGAACACTTTCTGTAGTCACGAGTGTCACGTTAGATATTTTTTAAACTTTATCCTTTTGAAGTCACGAGTAACATGTCAGGTAATTTCTTAACTGTATTCTTTAGTAGTCACGAGTAGCATGTTAGTAAATTTTTTACTCTTTAGTAGTCACGAGTAACATGCAAGGAAAAATTAAATGTATTATTTCCACTCATACTTTTAATTATGCATTACACATCATTAATATATAATGATCTTGAGGTAAAAAATAAATAAAAAATTAGACAAATAGCACTAGAATCCCTCCAAATGACATCACACCTACATGTCGCCCTTAACTGTATGGCAGGTGATATTCAGACCGCAATACACACCATCAATAGCAGCTAGGAGGACCGCTTGGATGTGGGAGCCATCTTTGCTGAGACTCGCCGCTGACTCTTATCTGCCTCCCCCTCATCTTACTTACCTGAATGAGAAGGATCTAGAATCACCTTGTTCATGATTTAGTCGTTTATGGCAAAACTCACACTTTAGACTACAGGTTATGGAAACACGCTCTCGAGTATACCTCCTCTGATTACTCCAAGTTTCTATTTCTACGATGTAACCACGTTAGTACTAATCATTAATTATTTAATTAGATTTGCATGAATTGAGCATTAATCTTGATTTGTCTAGCGTGTCAAAGGAATAACTAAACTTGAAAAGGAACTAATTAAGAGATTAACAGATGTAATCTCAAAAGGAGCCGGGGTTACCACTAACTAAGAGCATTAAACAACAAATTAAAAATATATTATTTCTTTTATCCTTAATGGAGTGGGGGGTTTTGATTCCAAATGATAATTATTAGTTGGGACTAATCGCAATTAAGTGGTAATGCTAAACTCTGGCAAAAAAAATTAATTGGCAATAATATTTCTGTTTTCACTTTTCTGGTACCAAAGCATCAAGAAATTTGGCATGGATCAATCTCAACTAAAATTTGGTAAATAATAAAATAATTACCAAAGAACCATAACTCAAACGATAACACGTTAAGATTTGTATCGGTCTTGATTTCAAGTATAGCATTGAAGTGGTGCTGATTTCTGATCTGATGTATGCTCCTGACGTGATGTGAAAAAAACGTTTCAAACATGGTATTTTCAACCGCAGCAATAGTTATTCATATCCAAGTGTGCTGATAGTATTAAATCGCTTGTAATTCAAAATAATATTAATAAGCAGTAATAATTAATAAACCCATTGTTCTTTTAAGCATCTCAACAATCAAGATTTTTTTTTTCAAATCTAATAATATATAAGTATAAAATTTAGTGAATATAATCAAGAATAAATTCGTGAATTTAATTATTTCTGAAATTAGTATGTTTTTCTCATTTATAACCGTTATTAAATAACAGAAAAGTAGGGGAAGGCCTACAAGCTCGCTCATGACCTAGCTGCATACGATAAGGCCTACAAGCTCGACTTTATCTTTTGGGAGTACCCTCTCCCTTGTATCTACTCCGATTATCCTTTCAATTCCAATCAATAATGTCCACCCTTTTCCGCTTTAGAAAAAAGGTAAAAAGAAAGAAAAGTAGGGAAAGAGTTTAAGAAAGCGGCAACGAGGAAGAATTTGCAACGTTGATGTCGTGATTTCGAACTTCAGAAATTGTAAAGGAAAAAAAAAATTAGAAAAACTTAATAGGAGTAGTACGTAATTTACTAGTGCTGATGAAATCAAAAGATATGGGAATCTGGAAGGCCATGTGAACCATAATTGTGTCCAAAAGTGTGCGTCTTTATTACATTTACGTCCCACGTTAATCATTTCCATCTTTAGTAAACACGGAGTTACGTTTTGCGATTATGATGTTTTGCGAAATGCTAAAAGACTCTTCATACACATGATCGCCAACCCAAATTTAATATTCCTATAAATTCTTTTCCTTAAAACATTTTTGTTTTTTAATGTAAATTAATCGTAAATCACGTATAATCATATAAGTAAGTTGATGTCGAGCTACATATAACGTGGTGGGGCGATTGTTCCACCTCGTTTTTTCTCTTTTTGTAAATACCATTTCTTTTCTATACTGCTGCTACGTTCTCGCTCTCGTACATGAAAAGTGCATGATGTCATTGCACTCTAGAGGCTGACAGTCAGGAAATTAGGGACGGTTCAATAATATAAGGTAGGAAGTCAGCAACGATTTTTAGAGACTGGTTGTGACTGGCGGGGTGGGATTTTGCAGAGGCGAAAGAAAATTAATATTAATAATATGTGGAAGGGGAGGTGACCGCACCGGCTCGCCATCCCCTAAATCCGCCACTAGCTCACAAGGCCATGAAGGTAAACCCCTCCATCTAGGAGTTGGGTTAGCACGTAATTAACCTTAAAATATATAAAACTTTTTTAATCTCTCTCAAAATGCAGCTTATTGTTGAAGAAACTTTAGTTAATCAGAGTAGCACACAACATATAATACATTAATTAAAGAAGGCACTAATCTAGGATTAAACATTAATTATTAATTAATGCATGCGAAAAACTCAGTGTATATATACTCAAATGGTTTTCACAATAGTAAGAAATAAATTAAACATTATTATTAAGCATGCAATTAAGCAGTCATTAACCTTCCCCCAGAGAGTTTTATTAGATTAATTATGGATGTATTAATTAAGTAGTCCACTAAACGCATGCTTTTAAAGAAATTGCATTGCTTATTGATTCTTGCAGTTATGCTACTACTTAAATTATTTATTCTCCCTAATGGAAGAGCCCGATTTTAAAATAATTTTCGTACCGATTCTTTATCCTTCTATATTTCTTACTAATAAGATTATGTACGTGTAATTTATAATCAATTCACAAGTAAAGGGCATATCATTATTTATTCTAAATGTTGGACCTTAAACCTGTAAAAAGTTGTGTATAATAATTCTTTTGCCAAAACTAATGAGAATAAGAGAAGGGTTAATGAATATTTTATAATATCGTTTCTGTCTCTTCAAGAAAATTATATTTTTAGTATTAAAAGCATGATCGAGGGAGCTGGAGAAAAGAATGTACAACTAGTTACAGTGTGTGGTAGTAACTCAACCAGTGAATATAGAGATGCCTCCTCCGTATAGTCAAATAAATAAATAAAAGTTGTACTTAGGTTTCTATTGACTTTTGGACTTTGGAGTGAATGAGAAAATTTGAGTAGCTCAACCATAGAATTTGATAGAAAATCATCAATCATAATATTTAATGAACGAGGAAGAATTTTTCTAAGCCAAATTGGTGGTAGAATTAGCAAAGTTGTCCACCACACATGACTTTCAAAATTGATGATCACTTGACATGTTCCAATTCTTGGGGTTTTATTCATGAATTAATACCTTTTTTTTTCTATTTATTTTCTGGTTGAATTAATTAATAGTCCATAATAACCATCTTTGAAGTCTATTCTAGGTCAAAGAGAAAATATGACCAAAACTCTTCAGAAAGCAGCCATAAATGGATTTTGAAAATTTCAATCCAAATTAATTTATTCGATCCGATATATCTAACTAGTAATTCAAAATCAACAGTTGTATCGCAGAACGCTTTAATCGTTCGAGGGAGAGAGTAATAAACTTCGCAGGCTGGCCACGGAAGTGCACGACTGCATTGGCGCATACGTTTTGTTTCCATGCCAATAAAATGCCAAAATTTTATCCACTTTATCACAACTTTATTTTTTGGCCGATTAAGTAATTATTTAGATGTGTCCAAAAATAAGTAGAATAGAATATATTACTTTTTAATATATTTTTACTGATTTCAAAAAAAAATATATATATATATATATATATCATCAATTCTTAATTAAATCCATTGAAAAGTTGGTTTGGGCACGATTTTTCTCTAAACGAAAATAAGGTACTATATTAATGGTACTGGAAACGTGCACCAACGTCCGAGGGCGTTGTTTATTAAAGAAACAAAACAATATTTCAAAAACAAGTAACCTAATCCGTTTCCTTTTAGTGCAAATTACTAGTAAATGTCCTACTCTCACAACTGAATCTTCTTCTGGTCTACTTTTTAACCATCAATATCTAACACATTACGTGTTATATATACATATATCCATATTGAATTACGTAAGACTGATATTACAATAAAATAAATATAAAATTAATCATCGTGGGTTAAATTATTTCATTAGTCATAGCTTGAACGATTATCTCCTATTTGTTACTTACTTTGAAATTGTTTTATTTTTTCCCTTTAGCTTCAAAAAGTATTTCAAAATGGCACGAAACCTAAATTTCAACAATATTTAAGATATTTCCGACTAACACGAATTTAGGCTCGATGCAATTTAAAAATAATCTTTTAAAATTAATGAACCAAAATAAAATAATTTTAAATTAAGAAACGAAATAAATCAATATCCAAATTAAGATTTATGATGTATCATTTCATAACAAATGTTTTTAAATTAAGAATTGAAGGAGACAAGATAAGCTCACGAGATGTATACTGGCCTGTTCTTTTTGTTTCGTTTTGAAAACGGTTTTGGTTTCAACAGTAAATTTAATATATTTTAATCATATTTCATCATTTTCAATACAACTTTTTACTATTCAGCATCTACTTTTTACATTTTCAATACACTTTTTACATTATAAAACTATTTTTCAAAACTTGTTTCCAAAATCGTTTTCAAAACGCCCAAACAGAACAGGCCTGATAAACCCGTTGTAGGACTATCAAATGCAGTAAAAATACTGTTAAAAACCTGCACCAATTTAGCTAAATAAAAGGTAGCACAGCAGAGTACAGGGTCGATCCACAGAGACGGCAAATTCAACACAATTTCCAATTAATATGCAAATTAACCAAACTTGACTAGCAGTCACCTTTTGTGTCTCCTCGAGACCTTGAATTTGTAGAAATGTGAAATAAGCAAAAACCAAATATGCAAAATAGATTAAGAATCAATTAAGAAGAATATCCTAGCATTATGCAATCTACCTTAACCGTATGCATGTAATCATAAACCCCTTTTTCTGTCTAATTATCCTATGTCGTTTCAGTTATAGATTACCGCGAGTCCCCGCAATCATAATCCAATTCTCCCTTAATGAATCGATAACCCCCGTGAGTCTCCACAGTCAAGGTTATTTCCCTATCTAGTTTAATTAACAGGCCGCGAGTCCCCGCAATCACCGTATTAACTAAGCTAGAAGCATTAAGAATAAGAAGAACCCAAAACAAGTACCCCCCTCGACGATGCTCAAGAGATTACTACCCAATTAAACCTGTACTACTCGGCCGGTAGTCGTGCCACTCACTGGCCCTACCAGATCTATATTAAGGTGATCAACTTAATACGACCTTAGTTTTTAGACATATAAACACAGGCAATTATGGAACTAGTTAATTAGACTATAATTCATGCTTTGGTTTCATACATGCAATGGTTAAGGTTTCTCACATAATACTAGAATAAGAGAATTTAGCTACTCATAGAATTAAACATCTCACGAAATAAGATTAAAGCAGCCATGAAATGAAGGCAAGGATGGAATATGAAAAAGAGATACTTTACTGAAAATTGCTACTGGAGACTCTTCCCGTTTGGGCAATGGGTAGCCTGCCGGAAGGAATTCTCAAATAAAATAGAACTACTGCTGGAATAATGTATCGTGAAATTCTAACTCTATCAGAACTAAAGAAAGAACTCTACGTGAATAAAGAATGGGAAATTAAAATGAATACTGAATGAAAATCTGAATGACTTCTACCTAGAGAGTACCCCTATTTATAGAGAGGAAAACAATCATCTCTCAGTAAAAATATCCCATCAGTTAAGGAGTAAAGCAATATTTGACAAAGTCAGCACATCACTCAGATGAAGGAAACAACCGATTGATTTTCTGGAGATTCTTCTGGAGCTTCTGCTTTTAACTTTCACTGCAGTAATTTCTGAAACCTTCTAGAAATTTAGCTTTTACTTCTACTGCAGTATTTTTGAAACCTTCTAGAACTTTAGCTGCTCTCTACTGGGCTTTAGTTTTCTCCTTCTTTTTGGGCCACAACCCGTGTGACATTCTACCCGAACATCTCTTGCTCCAAAATCCTTGTTTTAGCGTCTTTCCTCCTTATTCGGGCTGTTCTCCAAACCTGCCGTAAAACACTAAAAACTTGGGCAAAAGCCCGTGAGAACTGCCTTCAAAGATGCTAAAATAATAGTCCAAAATTGGCCAGATCATATCCCCACACTTGAATGACACTTGCCCTCAAGTGTGAAGTGAAGAATAGAACATAGCTCCTCCCTTAAGCATGCATCTCACAATAGTTCCACACACAAAAAACAAAACAGCCAACACGACTCACAAAGAACAAGAACAGAATAAGAGACAAACTGACTCTATGACTTGACACACAAACTTCTGCCTCATTCCTTCTGCTGGATCCTACTCACATCAAAAAATTCAGTATCACATTCAGGTGCACGCAATTTAACACTTTCCAAAAACCATCCTTCAGAAGCCCAACACAAAATATGCAACAATTCTCACAACTGCACTCTATGGTCTGTAATTCACACCCTCACTTTTTTCATAAGAAAAAAAATTCAGGATAAAATTAAATCCTAATCTAGCCAGAATCATACATGCTTGACAGCCGACCATCGCCACAGTATAAGAGGAATAGACACACGGCAGTTAAGAAACAACCTTCAAATCATGGGACGCAATGTGAAGCTAGGGTTCGAACACTTGGACAGATCCTAAGGGTTCTAAGCCACCTGTAAAAAGAAAACATTAAACCCAGTGTGTTTAACAAAAAAGAACAATTACTGCTGCACTCTTTTCCATATGACTACCCGTCTCTGTCTGGGGAATCGGTTGCCTGCCCTGTTCTCAGAATTTCACTACTTCATGGAATATCCTGCTTCTCAATCAAACAACTCACAATAACAAAGACTAGAACCATTTATTCAGCTCTTTCCACTTAATTCATTTCAGTTCCATGCATTTTTGCTTTTAAACTTCAGAACTGATATATTTGATTTTTCTTTCATTTTTTTTTTCAGAGCTTCTTTTCAAGTTCCAGTACACTTTTATACTCTTCAAATATTTCCATGACTTCACAATACAGAACAGGTCACCTTCTTTAATAACAAACACTTAAACATCACAGCAAGGCATACACACTGGGGGGGGGGGGGGGGGGTGAAAAAAAGAGCTTAATCACGAATTGGCTAGGCTCTTTTAGTGACTTCAAACGAACTTGTAGACAAGGCTTCAACTTGGCTTCTAAGGATATAAACTGGTAGGTTCAGAATTTAAGCCAAAAAGAAAGGGTTAATCCTAAGAAGGTCCCCCATCCTCCCGCCATGCACTATTCATACCATCTTGACAGTCAGGCCGGCAAACAAATGATTCTCACAGAACATTCAGGCTCAATACAGTGGCTTAAGAGAAAGGGAATACATGCATATTTTGATTAGCTAGCAAAGGATTTCTCAACTTAACACTTCAAAAATTCAGCATGCACACTTCATGTAAAACCTCACTTATGTTGCTTATTTCAGATCCAGTTCAGTCCCAAGGCAGAGACTCTCACCAAATTCATATTCAAAAAAATAAAAACAAAAATAAGAAAATAAAATTTTAAAAACACACAAAACATCCCCACACTTAAACAATTGCTTGTCCTCAAGCAACTACAATAAGAGCAGGGAAAAGGACTGACAGACCGACTGACACATATAACAAACACAATCAAACTTTCAAAGACGATGCAGGGGAACTAAAACTTACCTGGGCAGATTATTGGACTAGGTAGTCCAACATTGTCCAGAAAGCAAAAAAATTTCGACAAGTACCTGCACATTCTGCAAAATAATTCAGCCAGAAAAGTGTGACTAGAAAACAAACTAATGAAAATAAATAAATAAATAAAAAAAATAATAATAAAAAAAAAAAACGAAAGAAAACCGAAATAAAATGAAAAGAAAAACAAATTGGGTTGCCTCCCACTAGCGCCTTTCTTTTAAGTCTTTGGCTAGACTCAGCTTAGCTTCTCATTATTAATTAGGATAGCTCCACAGTGAAGTTTCTTCCACTGTTCGAATCTGGCCCCTCGCCTAGTAACTTCACTTTATCAACTTTGGTGGGTGTACTAAGCCATGTCTTTGTATTGCTTCTTTTTCGCACCTTGGCTTTGACACACCCTTTTGCAGAATTTTGGTCATTTTGATAACCTGGAGGTTCCTCCAAGTTAAGCGTTAAGGCCTTTCCATCACTTATATTCTGTCTCTTGAAATCAGTCAAACCCCGAGGGAGAATCTTCTCTTCCTTGTCCTGCAGAAAGTTGGTCTCAAGAGATTCTTGGACAAGAGGGTTATACAGCTCAACACTATTCACAACCGTTTTGTGGACTTTTCATGGTATCATCGATGCTAAAAGTATGCTTTTCACCACAATTATCCAAACGGATAGAGCCATTATACACATCAATTACTGCCTTAGCAGTTTTCAAAAATGGGCGACCCAACAATACACCAGCAGATTCTTTGGCCGGATCATTATGCATCTTAATCACATAAAAGTCAGCAGGATAAACAAAGGAATTTACGCTCACCAAAACATTCTCAAGTACACCTTCAGGGTGCACACATGACCTATCTGCTAGTTGTATTCCTACCTTTGTATCCACAAGCTTAACACTAGATAAAGCCTCATAAATTGACAAAGGCATAACATTAATGGCAGCACCAAGGTCACACATAGCATGCTTTATTTTTCTATTTCTAATTATGCAAGGTAAAGAGAACATACCTGGATCCTTGCATTTCGGGGGGAGCTTTTTCTGAATAACTGCCGAGACATTCTCTCCTAACACCACCTTGCTCGCCCCTCTTGGCTTCCCTGCCATGAATTCCTTCAGAAATTTCCCGACTGTGGGAAGCTTAATTGCCTTAAGAAAAGGAAGGTTGACCTCCATTTTTTCGAAAACCTCCAAGTAGTCAATCGGGTCCTCCTTTAATTTCCTTGCCTTGGGTCGCAAGCTATTTGGGAATGGCGGCACAGGTTTATACACATCCTTGCTCATTGTAACTGGAGCGGGGCTCTTCTCAGGTTCAGGATTGGAGGCTACAATGATCGGCTCCTTAGATTCTACTGTATTTGAATTTTCAGCATCCTGAACACCTATCGGTTTGGGAAAACCGGCCCCTGCTAACTGTGATTTCTTAATTACAGGCTCTAGAATTTTTCCACTTCTCAATTGGATTTCATTCACGTTCTCTTTGGGAGGAACCTGTACTGGGAAAGGCAAATGACCTTGGTTCCCCTTCAACTCCTGCATGGATGCCGATAGTTGGGACAAAATTCCTGTTATCCTTTCCATAGTAGTTCTTTGCTCCTTCTGTTGCTCGAACAACTCTCCGTGGATCTTCCACCATCCTGCCCCTCTTTGTGGTTGATTCTGACTTAGATTCTGAAAATTCCGCTGCTGGGGTGGTTGGTATTGTGCACCTTGATTCAAACTCAGTCTAGATACTGAATTTTCCAATTTTGGTTCCCGTACCTTTGTTATTCCTAAACTTATTGCACTTATATTCTCCATACGCGAAACCTGCACTTGAGAAGGTAATTTCCCTTGGTTTCCCTTCAACTCTTGTATGGAACTTGACAGTTGAGATAGAATTCCTGCAATTCCGTCGAGGGCAGTTGACTGTACCTTCTGTTGCTCAAAAAGATCTCCCACTGCTTCCTCTATAGTTCTGCCACCCCTTGGTTGATTATTCTGATTCTGAAAATTCCTTTGTTGGGGTGGCCTATACACTGGTCCAGTATTTCTGACATTCTGATTACTCCCCGCATTCGGAAATGGAGCTTGCTGATTGGCTTCTGACTTGAAAGGCACCTGAACTCCTTCCTCTGGATTCTTCCAACCAAAACCTGGATTGTCCTTCCATCCTGAATTGTAGGTGTTAGAGTAGGGGTCCCTCCTTGGCTGATTTCGATTCCAATTCCCATTGTTATTCCAACTTCCGACAGCATTGACGGACTCCTCCTGCACAAGGTTGCAATTTTGTGAAAAATGCCCTTGATTCCCACAGCACCCACAAACAATTTCTTCTTGGCTGCTACTGGATGGGGTTGCAAGTTGTGCTACCAGAGCAGATTGTTGGACTACCAAAGCCGTCAATTTCTCCATAGTGGAAGCAATCTGGTTCAGCTTCTCGTCACTGGAATCATTAACAAGTCTCACTTCGGCCTGCCGTCTGATCGATCGGGAGGGTTCCCCAAACTGACTCCTTGACTCAATAGTATCCTCGATGAGTTTCTTGGCCTTGGTTACTGTGTTGTTCTGGAATGCTCCATTGCTGGCTGAGTCCATATGGTTTCGGTCATTGGTGATCATCCCATGATAAAAATACTGAAGAAGTTGTGCTTCAGTATACTTGTGATTTGGGCTTTCTACCCACCATTCGTTGAATCGTATCCAGTAATTGCCAAGAGACTCATCAGTTTCTTGTTGAATGCTGCTTATTTCCTTCATGACCAGATTGGTTTTGGTCGAAGGAAAATACTTCTTCAGGAACATCTCCTTCATCTGCTTCCAAGTGGTAATGAATTTGGTGGTAATGAGGAAAACCACCAATTTGCTGGACCTGTCAGGACATAGGGAAAAGCCACCAACTTTAGTTGATCGATGGTGGCTCCAGTTGGTAGGCGCCCCACCTTACAGTTCTTCACGTACTCGGCAAGGAAATTGTGAGGATCATCTCTAGCACCCCCATGGAATTTCGGGATGCCATTAAGCCAGCCATTCTTCAGTGGGAAACCATTGGGCAGTTCTGGAGTGACTACAGCAGATGCTCTGTCGTCAATGTCTTGACTGCTTAATTCCTTCAACGTGGGTTCTGGTGGTGGCCCTCTTTGCTGTTCTTCATGCCCATTCCTTTGTCTGTCTTCTTGTCTATCTCCCATGATATCAAATTCAAGTTCAGAACTTGAATATTCTGCTTCAGAACTACCGTCCGTTTGTTCAATCGGTCGGTTGACAGACTCTGCCTCAGAGCTATCGTCTGTTTGCTCACCCGGACGGTTGACCGTTTGTTCTCTCAATTGGTTGATAGACTCTGATTCTGCGAGCTTACGTAACCGTGCTTCCTTGGCTAAGCGTTTACAGGTCTTTTCAATCTCTGGATCACTCAGTAATACAGGTTTTGAAGACCTGCTCATACACATCACAAGAAAACACCCAGCACATTAATAGGAAAAAGAATTTAAAAATTGTAACCGTCCCCGACAACGGCGCCAATTTGATAAACCCGTCGTAGGACTATCAAATGCAGTAAAAATACTGTTAAAAACCTGCACCAATTTAGCTAAATAAAAGGTAGCACAGCAGAGTACAGGGTCGATCCACAGAGACGGCAAATTCAACACAATTTCCAATTAATATGCAAATTAACCAAACTTGACTAGCAGTCACCTTTTGTGTCTCCTCGAGACCTTGAATTTGTAGAAATGTGAAATAAGCAAAAACCAAATATGCAAAATAGATTAAGAATCAATTAAGAAGAATATCCTAGCATTATGCAATCTACCTTAACCGTATGCATGTAATCATAAACCCCTTTTTCTGTCTAATTATCCTATGTCGTTTCAGTTATAGATTACCGCGAGTCCCCGCAATCATAATCCAATTCTCCCTTAATGAATCGATAACCCCCGTGAGTCCCCACAGTCAAGGTTATTTCCCTATCTAGTTTAATTAACAGGCCGCGAGTCCCCGCAATCACCGTATTAACTAAGCTAGAAGCATTAAGAATAAGAAGAACCCAAAACCAGTAACCCCCCTCGACGATGCTCAAGAGATTACTACCCAATTAAACCTGTACTACTCGGCCGGTAGTCGTGCCACTCACTGGCCCTACCAGATCTATATTAAGGTGATCAACTTAATACGACCTTAGTTTTTAGACATATAAACACAGGCAATTATGGAACTAGTTAATTAGACTAGAATTCATGCTTTGGTTTCATACATGCAATGGTTAAGGTTTCTCACATAATACTAGAATAAGAGAATTTAGCTACTCATAGAATTAAACATCTCACGAAATAAGATTAAAGCAGCCATGAAATGAAGGCAAGGATGGAATATGAAAAAGAGATACTTTACTGAAAATTGCTACTGGAGACTCTTCCCGTTTGGGCAATGGGTAGCCTGCCGGAAGGAATTCTCAAATAAAATAGAACTACTGCTGGAATAATGTATCGTGAAATTCTAACTCTATCAGAACTAAAGAAAGAACTCTACGTGAATAAAGAATGGGAAATTAAAATGAATACTGAATGCAAATCTGAATGACTTCTACCTAGAGAGTACCCCTATTTATAGAGAGGAAAACAATCATCTCTCAGTAAAAATATCCCATCAGTTAATGAGTAAAGCAATATTTGACAAAGTCAGCACATCACTCAGATGAAGGAAACAACCGATTGATTTTCTGGAGATTCTTCTGGAGCTTCTGCTTTTAACTTTCACTGCAGTAATTTCTGAAACTTTCTAGAAATTTAGCTTTTACTTCTACTGCAGTAATTTTTGAAACCTTCTAGAACTTTAGCTGCTCTACTGGGCTTTAGTTTTCTCCTTCTTTTTGGGCCACAACCCGTGTGACATTCTACCCGAACATCTCTTGCTCCAAAATCCTTGTTTTAGCGTCTTTCCTCCTTATTCGGGCTGTTCTCCAAACCTGCCGTAAAACACTAAAAACTTGGGCAAAAGCCCGTGAGAACTGCCTTCAAAGATGCTAAAATAATAGTCCAAAATTGGCCAGATCAAGGCCCGATTCCATGACTCTGATTAATTATATCAATAATTTATTTTTAAGTTTTATTTTATTGTTTAACTAAACTGTCTCTTATGTCCGACAGTTTGACCACGATATTTTAATAGCTAAACTGGACGTGCATTTTCATCGATATGCGACACATCAAAAGTTAAATTCAATATGCGATATATCAAAAGTTAAATTCAATATGTGATAAATTAAATGTTAAAATTCTGCATCTATTCATTATTTTAATACATCAATAATTAAATTTGATACGTAAATACGTTTTTGCGAGCCGACGGAGTCAAATTAAGCATCCAAATCAAAGCCTGTGAGGGCCAATTCTCATTCTTATCTGATATCTCGGCCGTCCATTTGTCCGAAAAATTGACCAGGGTTCACCACGTCGGACAATGCTACTATCGAGCTGTACCATAATGATTTGTCCACGCGGGCCAGCTGAACCTTGGAAAGACAGCTAATCTAGTTTAGTTGACTATTTAGTTTGGTTCATGCGTTGTTAGTTCATTATCAACCGATTAACCACTAATGAGACTGATTTTACACTTTTATATTTTTAAATACCTAGTTCATTCATTTATTACTTATTACTCTTTTCTACTCCTTCTAAAAATTAAATTCATAAAAGATAATTTTTTTTTTTTGAATTTGAAATACAATATTTAACAATGAAACGAAGAACTAATAAATTGATTCATTCTGTACAGTATATTTCAAATACACGGTCAAACTATATAACTTATGGATTGTGTTCAGGAACGAGTTAGCACTAATATAATAGAAAATGCTACCTAGGGTCGATGGTTTACCAACGAAGGCCTTCTTCTTTATTGATGCCACTTACCTCGTCCTTCACGTAAATTTGTAATTGAAAATTAACTCTCCCATATAACTTCGATGACAAATTCAGTCACCGATAAGATACGATATATGGACGAAATAATCAGAATTCAATTACTTTTTTCGTAGTAGTAGTAAGCGTATCATTTTCACCAAACTACGCAATCTTCTTTCCAGACCTCGACTAATTTTCAACAATTTAATTCTCTCTTATCTTTTAAGAACCGTTTTCTTGATTAATGTGAAATTTCATCCAAATCAAGCTGGAGGATAAGATCTTCAGCTGACGAGTGGACATTGTCTTGGGCTTCTACCTTTGATGAACTTTGGCCTCGACGTCTCATATCTAACAATTACTTTTGTCACTTTTACTTATTGAAAGTGCAAACTGACAGAACGTGAAACATTTATTTTCATTAGAAAGTTAGAAGTAAACTTTGTAATTTTATTAGACAAGTAACCTAGGAAGATTGGGCTAATAGTGACTGAATCGACGCATTAGAGTTATTGTTTTTCTTGTCATACTTGTCGAGTTAGAATCTAAAGTATAATATTAATGGTCGCGATTACTATTATTATCGTTTTTGGCAGTATTAATGGTCGACATACAAATTAAGTCTAACCTTTGGAATAGATTCTAAATTATATTAAGAGTGAACTGTCCAAAATGTCACTTTACTTTACCATCTTGTCCGTTTTGGTAACTAAACTTTTTTATTTCCCACAAATGTCATCTTACTTATTTAAATGCGCAAAAAAATGTCATTTTTGCCATTTTTCGGTTAACTTTGACGGAAAGCATATCACATGCAACGCACATGTCATTTTTAAGGGCATTTTTGTCTATTTACCGTTCATCTTCTTCCTTCTATTAAAACTGATAACCCCACTGCCCCAGCCTCCAACCGCCCACCACCCACCGCCTCCAACCACCCTTCCAGCGATAATTAACACAAAAGCTCACCACCACGGACCATTGTTGGACCCAAAATCAAATTTTACCCAAGAACTAACAAAACATTAAGTCGCAAATCGCAACTTATTGACAGAACAAACAGCAAAATTGAAACAAAGTACTAGTATATCTGATGTGAACCCTTGATTCCAACTTGTGAAAACAAGAACTCAATGCGAAAAATTGCCAAGGAAAGTCTGTATGCAAGACGTAGCTCTCAAAACTCTAGAATCCTTACCGTTGGATTCGAGAAACTACTAATTTAACAAGTTAAATTAAACACGCAATTCGAACCAAGTGGGGAATAATAGAGGCGAAACAAAGCATGCAATTAGATAGAGCAATTATCTAATTAGCCTATAGTTCCTGTACTTTAGCAATTAACAAAGTATGCAAATTACTTAAGCCAAAGAAGAGTGAATAATAAATTATAAACTTTCATTCAATTAATCACTGTAGAATTATGAAGTGCAGCACCCCTATTTATAGGTATAGGGAACACGAAATTTACACAAGAAAATAAGGAAAGAAAACACAAATTGAAACTTAATCAAGAGATTAAGTAACTCACAAAAATCAGCAAGAAAAAGGAACTCACTTGCTGAAAAAGTAAAAGAAAAGAAGGAAGAATTTTGGCTGCTTTAAGGTAAGCAATGCACGAAATTCTCACAAGAAAAAGGAAGGAAAAATTCAGATTTTACCTTTAAAGAAAAGGGAAAACTGAAAAATAAAGGAGAAAAGAAAAGAGGAAACTATGAAGAGAATTAGGTAACATGCACAAAACATTAATTCTCCTTCTAACCCTAACCCTAATTGTGAATTGCTTCTCCTTGGGCTTGGGCTTGGCCGAATATGGGTTCATGGAGTGTACTTGATGGATTCGGCCCAACTGATGTAGCATGATGATGTAGATGTAGGAAGCTTCTGGAAACTTCCGGAATCATTTCAGAAACTCAAAAAATATTTCACTTCTAAAATTGTTCAAACTTCATGAACCATTTCTTCAATGGAAAGACTTGTAGTTACCATTTCCACCATTTCCTTAGCTCGTAAATACCATTTCCACCATTTGCACGGCTTGGAAATACCATTTCCACCATTTCCTCAACGGAAGATTAGTATTCACCATTTCCACTTTGATGGAGACTAGGGTAACTCTTGTAAGCTTCATTTCCCTCTCATTAAGTTCATTAGAGCTTTTGGTTGACCTCGTAGATTCTGACTCCTATTTTGTGTTGTTTTATCCTTGGATTTCCTCATCAATATCTAAATTGCTGCCCCCAATTCAAACCCAAACGAAGGTTCTGGGCAAGAGAATTTGGTTTAACCGAAACCAAATCACTTATATGTAATGATCACACAACTATTCAAATTAGAATTGGAAGAGATGAAGATAACAAATCCACTTTGCTTTGCTTCTAACATGCGATTGCAGACATACTTTGATACCAACAAATTATCAATTACATTAGTTTTGATGGTACTACCCCATTCCTCCCTTGACAAATCCAATGATGTGCACACTACCTGCATCGACCCCGCATTATAAAGAGAATATTATAAGAAAAAATTGGTTCATGAAGTCAGCTGGTTATGCCAAGCGTTAATAGACATTAATGGGTCAGATTGGGCGAAAAATTAAATGGGAGTGGTGGGTTTGGGCAGGAGGAGATTGGGAGTGCTGGGTTTTGTTTAAATCTTTTTGAAATAGTAAATGCATTTATTTTCTCAATTATTGAAATATGCCGAAACTACCCTTCAAAATATGCATGCGAAATGAACCTGTGTAGCTTTCCGTCAAAGTTAACAGAGAAAATGACAAAAGTGACATTTTTGGCCCGTTTAAATAAGTAAGGTGACATTTGTGGGAAATTTAAAAAGTTCAGTTACCAAAGCAAACAGAGTGGTAAAGTAAAGTAACATTTTTGACAGTTCACTCTTATATAATGTACAACTTCTTATTAAAAAAGTAAAAGAAATAAAAATAACTTTATCAACATGATAAGCTGAAATTTTTTGAGATACTATTAATGATGTGGTTACGATCGTTCCGAAATGAGAAACTATCAATTTTAATTATGATTGAGCTAACTCTCGTTAAATTGCAAGGTAACCTAAATTCATAAATAAACAGAGCTAAATATATCACTTATTAATATATAATAGCTTGTAATTAGTACCTCAAGTTAAGTTTTTGAATTTTCTCCCCGGGAAGAATGATATTTTTAGTACTAAAAGTTTGGGTTGTTTGCAACTTTGATACAGTTTCAAACTTGTGATTTATGTTCATACTTTCATTACTTTGTTGCATTTTTAGTACCAATACCTGCTTTAGAAGGTTTTACATAGTCAAACCAAAGTCAACGGTAATTTGAGAATATTTTACAATTCTACAATTTTGTGGGGGCTGAAAATATAAATTTTCTAATATAATTTCCAAAATATTTTCACGGTTTTCTTTCTCCTCGGTCGGAAGAAAACTTGTACGTCGACTGAGGAGAAAAAAAAACTGCAAAAATGTTTGGGAAATAATATTAGAAAAATAATATTTTCAGTCCCCACAAAATTGTAGAATTTGTAGAATACCTCCGAATTACCTTCGATTTCGGTTTGACTACATAAAACCTACTATAACAGGTATTGGTACTAAAAATACAAAAAAGTATAAACATAAATCACAAGTTTGAAACTGACTAAATTTTTAGTATCAAAGTGGTAAATAATCTAAACTTTTAGTACAAAAAATGTTATTTTCCCTTTCTTCCCGTCCCAATTTGTTATTAAGTATATTTATTTTATTTTAAATGTTATATTTCTAATTTATTTTCCATGAATATCCTTTTAATTTGACTTTGGCGGTGGAAGCCGACTGCAAAAAGGTTCCAAAGAGCCGAGCCCAATGGGTTTAAACTAAACCGTGGAACAAAGCTAGCCATCGGGCGGCGCTCGGAGTCAAGTGAGTCCGACGTGGACAGTTCTATTATTATTTATTTATTTATTTATTTTCCTTATAATTCAACACTACTTCGTCTATCTTTAAAATGTCTATTTCTTCCCTCTCATTAAAATATTTCACTTTATATTACTATTTAAAAACTATAAAGAAGATTATTTGTCAATGTAACATTATCGATAAGATTGAAGGCGGAGGCTGTGAGGAGGGACATAGTGGAATTGGAGAGCCACAACCTCCATCTCAATTAGAAAATTTACTTTGTATTACAATAGTAGTATTAGCTATTAGATTGAAGGTGGAGCTACGACGGAGGACAATAGTGAAATTGGGAAGCCACAAGAAACCGGTTGGCATGCACTTTAAAATGATAAAACTAATAAAGGTTAAAATCAAATACTCGATTTCTAGTAACCCTCTATGTCATAATTGTTGAAATAATTGCTCAATATTTTTATTGTAAAAAGTAAAACTGACAAAGATAAAAATCAAAATCTCATCTTTTTAGTGATTAACTATACATCACAATTGCTAAAATATTAATTCGTGGCTTTTCAGTTCGATTAGTTACTTTAAAGTAAACAAACCGGAGGCGCAGCTTCCTTCCTTCTTGCTCCGAAAATTTCCATTTCGACATGGGCCGGGCCGGTGGGACCCAGGGGAACGAAAACCGCGGCACATGATCGACTTGTACATTTTGCTTTCAACTATAATTCTGTGTGTGTATGCAGACAAATAAAATGTGTCAACGATGGACTAACCACCCAGATCTTGAGTTGTGAGCCAATCGCCACCGTCGGATTCACTGATCAACACGAATTCTTCTGGGTCCCACCTTCTTCCCTTCGAACTATATAAAATTGGTACTATCGTTGTACCATTACCATGTGTACACACTACAAATTAATGTCACTTTTCAATTATTTATTTTATTTTTTACTAAGTGAAAATCGCAGTTTTACTCCCTCAATTATACTTTAATTATACTTTCAATCCCTTAATTATTAAAACTCGCACTTTCAGTCTCATAAATATCTCTCTTTCGTCGATTTGGTCCCTCTTACTGGCAAGCTAATAGGTTATTGGTTTTTTGTGGTCAAAATGAAATATTTAAAGAATTCTGACCTTTTGTTTTTATAAAATGCAAAAAAATATACTATATATATGACTAAAAGCTGGCACCCTCTTGTTTTTTTACTTACGAGAACTCTTCTTTTGGGAATTTGATGTTGCATTTTGTGAACAAATTTCCAAATGATGCAATATTACTTTTCTATTTTAAAACTTCAAATTAATTTATTTTATATATTATTACTTCTTTCCATAATTTCTTCATTTTCAAATTTTCTTCTTTTCTTTTTAAAAATTTTGAATTAATTTATTATTATTATTACTTTCCATAATTTCTTCATCTCTAAATTTTCTTCTTTTCCTTTTCAAAATTTTAATTTATATATTATTTTGCTTTCCATCATTTCTTAATTTCTTTCTTTTCTTCTATCAAATGACATTTTATCCACTTTTAATAATTACTTTCTTCCTTTTTAATTGGGGTATTTACTTTCCACATGAACCACCATAAGCACCACCGGAAGGGACTAACGCCGCCAAATTTTTGTCAATCACAGCCTACAAAAGAAAAAAAAAATTCCGTATGCTCCCAATTCCAATCCAATCAAATTCCTAAACAACAACAACTAGAAAGAAAACAGAAAATTAAGGAAAGAAATGAGATTTCTAGGGAAGCTTTTGCAAAAGCAATAATCAAAGACTCTACTTCATAAACAGAAACAGCAACAACAACAACAGACCCAAAAAGAAAAGGAGAAATTAAGCAAAGAAAATGAGAAATTAAGCAAAGAAAAGGGAAAATTAAGCAAAGAAACGAAAAGGCAAAGGCTCTGCTAGATTTTCCATTTCATCATAATCTCTTAATTCCAATCCAATACCTAAATTGAAATAACAACAACAACAACATAACCCACTGCTACATTTTCCATTTCATCGATCAAAGGGTTTTTTGAATTTTAAACCTAGACCCGCCGCCACCAGATCCGCGACCATCAGCAACTCCGACGAAAGAGGTATTCACTGTCTTCACAGTCCGAACCACATAAAGAAGAAAGAACAACAGCTATGATCCACCGATATTGTACCTAATAATTTAGAGATTAATTGGCAGTTCTTACGGCTTTTTGCCCGAGATTTGTATTAATTGTGCAGATTTAAGAGAGCAGCCTAATTGCAGAAGAGAAGTTTTAAAAAATGGATTTTAGGAGTAGAAAGGTATCCAAGCGGATCCGGGATGACCTGAGGAGCTGACCTCGGCCAGACGACCTGAGGGTTGACCTTGGCCGTGGCCGACCTGAAGTCCAGAGTCACTGATGCGCGATAGGTGGCACTAATGACACGTGTTAAGATGTAAAGATGAAACTATGACTGAGCAGAAGGTGGAGGCCAACGTCACGCTAGCTCGGCGATATATTGGGATTCAACAAAGCTGTCTTGCGGGTCAAGAAACTAGAGAGCAAGGAGGAAACGGAAATAAGTAATTTCGTGTGAAACAAGGAAGCAGAAAAGGAAGAAGAATCGAAGAAGGAAAGAAGAAAATCGAAATTCCAGTAGCAAGAGATCTTTTTCCAAATCTGAAGTGCTGATTGATTAATCTCCTTATTTGATTAGGAAATAGATTTTATTCCAAATTACTAGTTTCATAAGTCCTATATATATGGAACTTGATATAATCTCTTAGAGAGCGTTTTTGACACATTCTTTTTAGTTTAGTTTTTGGCTTTGGTTTTTCCTTCTGAATTTTGTAGCGTAGTAGTAGTTAATTTGGCTTTTGAAAAGACTTAATCTTTGCGGGTGTGTTGTTCATCGGTTCAGAGTTCCAAACTGTGTAGCTACTAGTTGGCTAAGCAGGCGGTTTCGCCAGAAGTGCGATTGCACTTTATTCCAGTAAGGTATTTCGTATTTTCCTCATGACTTCTATTCCAAGTTATTGCTTTGATTATCAAGTTATGAGTAGCTAAATATATTGTTCTAGTGTTATGTATTGAAACCGTAATCCATGCATGTATGAACCCTGAATTAATCTAATTAACTATGTTCTTAAATTAATCAGTGTTCATATGTTTAAGTACTAAGGTTCTATTAAATCCAAAGTGAGTTAATGTAACCTGGTAGCGTCAGTCAGTAGGCAAAACTCCCCATCGAGGAGGATTGATTAATTAAGTGATAATTACGTGACAGATTATTAGGTTAGGTTTTCCTAAATCTTAAGGCTGCTAAATAATTAATTAGGTGGCTAGCGGGGACTCGAGGCTTAATTAATTAGTTGGTTGGCGAAGTAATCTTGACTAGCCGGGACTCGCGGAGATTACCGAGAAGTTAAGAAGAAACTGGGTTATGACTAGCGGGTGCTCGCGGTAATCCATAACTAACTGGTATAGGATAATCAACCAACTTAAGTGTTCATGATTGCATGCATGTGATGAAGGTGGATGACATAATACTAGAATACTTTCTCTATAATTTAAATAAGTTTAATTGTTATTTCTGTTTCTCTTAAGTGTTCGTGACAAACTAAAGGTCTCTTAAGGGACACAAAGGTGACGACTCGTCAAAATAGTTACTAAAGCATTAATAGATAAAAAGAAATTGAGAATATACGTCCCTGTGGATAGATCCTGACTACAATTGTATTAGATCTATTTAATCATTTGATTGCAGGTTAAAAGCAGTATAAATACTGTGTTTGCAGAGGTTCACGATAGCTCTGTCAAGCTAATATTTGTCGATGCTTCCAATCGGAATCACAAAGCCCACCGCGTGTTGTCCGTTGTTTGTCGCCATCCATCTCAACTTCCCAGATCTGGAGGCGGCGAATCGATTTCACTTACTTCGATCTTCGATCTGTGGCAACTGGCGTCAAAACAACAGCGAGAGATGATGGAAGAGATGGTGGCGAGAGATGACGAAGGATATGGTAGCGAGACAGAGGCGATTAAACATCATCAACACAGAAGAAAAAAACTTGTCTTTCACCGCTTTCTGAATTGTTCTTCCCTCTTTCTTCCCCATTTTCCAGCTCCCGAAACCTACATTTCAAATTAATATTTCAATTTTTATTCTCCCCTTCTTCAATCAGGACAAAAAACCATCAAGGATACAAGAAAAAGGCTAACCTTTCACCGATTTAGTCGCTGGATTCTTCGATTTTTCGGAGCCTATGTGAGCTTTTCGCTGGAGCTTTCGCGATTAGGGTTCTTTTCTTAGGTTTTGGCTGTTTGATTTTTACATTACCCGTAAGCTGTAATGTAAAAAAAACAAGTTTCTCATTTTTTTTTGGTTTTTTTTCACTACTTTTGAATTATTATGTTTTGGCCCAAATAATTTTTATATTTTCCAAACAGGTCCAAATTGCCGTTGACTATTTAAACGGTAACTTCCTGGTAAAAGGGACCAAACCGGCGAAAGAGAGATAGTTATGGGATTGAAAGCGTTCTATAATTAAGAGACTGAAAGTATAACGAGGGTATAATTGAGGAACCAAAATTGCGATTTTCCCTTCTTACTAATTTCACTTGTTAAGAAACGAGTCAGTGCTCAAATAGTAATGAAATATGACGAGTGACTCAAAGATCAAATGTTCAATTCTTACATTTCTTAACAGTATTTTACAAACGATTGTCCTAGTTTATTTCCTTCTCCTCCCAAGTCCCTTGCTCTATTGAATATAATAGCTAATTGTTTAGGGAAAAAGAAAATTAAGGCTCCGTTTGGACAAGTACTTCAAAAGCATTTTTATAAAAGTGTTTTTCAAAAACATTTTATAAAATAAGTTTCTGAAGTTTTTTTAATGAAATATGAGTTTGGACAACTATTTTACAAAAAAAATTTTGAGTTAAAAATAGTTTAACATATGTTTAGACAACTATTTGAAAAAAAAATATTTTTAAAATATATTTGATGCGGGAAATTATATAAAAATTATGTTTACGGTATATAAACCAAATTTTTTTTTCCTATTGGGTGGGCAAGGGCCGGGGTCCGTGACGGAGTCGCTCTTGGGCCAGGGAAAAGTCGGGTCCGGGGACAGGGCTGGGGCAAGGGCATGGTCAGGGGTCTGGGCCGCGGTTTGGGCCGCGGTCGTGGTCGGGTCCGGGACAGGGGAGTGGTTAGGTCTGGGCTCGTGGCCAGGGTTGGGTTCGAGGTCGGGGCAGGGGTCAAGTCAGGGTCGGGACCGGGACCGGGGTCAGGGCCGAGGCCATGGTCGAGGTCGAGGTCGGGGTTCGGGCCCGCGGTCAGGGTCAGGTTCGGGGTCGAGGGTTGGGGTCGGGGCCAGGATCAGGTCTGTGTCGTGCGTCGGGGCTTGGTCGGGGTAGGGGTCAGGGTCAGGGTCAGGGTCAGGGTCGGGTCCGGGTCCGGGGTAGGGGTCGGGTTTGGGTCAGGGTCAAGTCCGGGGTAGGGATTGAGTTTAGGTTCGGGGTCAGGGGCGAGGTTTGAACGGGGATGGGGTCGGGGGCGGGATGAGGTCGAGGTGGGACCGTGGTCGAAACGTGGGCGGGGCTACCGGGCCAGGGTTGTAGGCGAGGCCGAGGTTGAGGTCGAAATGGGGGTAGGGCCTATGTCGGGTCGGGGACAAAGCGGAGGTCCCAAAGGGTGGGACAGGGGTCGAGGCGAGGTCGGGATGGGTCCGGGGTTTGGGGATGATTGAGGGCAAGACAGGCGAACCGGCGAGTTTAACTTAAAATAACTTTAAATTTTTTTAAGTATTTTATAAAACATGTTTAAAATGTACTTCAAAAAGTGTACTTTAAAAACATTTTATTTAAAATTATTTTTTAAAAATATTTTGCAATTTCTTGTTCCAACACCATTTTTAAGTTTTTTATACTCTTAAAACACTAAAAATATTTTTGAAGTACTTGTCCGGGGTAGGGGTAGGGGTCGGGTATGGGTCAGGGTCGAGTCCGGGGTAGGGATTGAGTTTAGGTTCGGGGTCAGGGGCGAGGTTTGAACGGGGATGGGGTCGGGGGCGGGGTGAGGTCGAGGTGGGACCGTGGTCGAAACGTGGGCGGAGCTACCGGGCCAGGGTTGTAGGCGAGGCCGAGGTTGAGGTCGAAATGGGGGTAGGGCCTATGTCGGGTCGGGGACGGAGCCGAGGTCCCAAAGGGTGGGACCGGGGTCGAGGCGAGGTCGGGATGGGTCCGGGGTTTGGGGATGATCGAGGGCAAGACAGGCGAACCGGCGAGTTTAACTTAAAATAACTTTAAATTTTTTTTAAGTATTTTATAAAACATGTTTAAAATGTACTTCAAAAAGTGTACTTTAAAAACATTTTATTCAAAATTATTTTTTAAAAATATTTTGCAATTTCTTGTCCCAACACCATTTTTAAGTTTTTTATACTTTTAAAACACAAAATATTTTTGAAGTACTTGTCCAAATGGGGCCTAAATGTTTAGAAAGCAATTTACCATCCAAGTAAAGTTTGAGATATTTATTTACAATTAACTAAAAAGAAAAAAAGAAAAGTCTTATTCATTTTACATGTACTACGTAAGTCCACTTGCAACAAAGATCCCATTAGATGTTACCTCTCGAACTTAATATATAATGATTCCCATCCAAAAAAAAAAAAAAATGGAACTTAATAGAAAACTTTCAAAATAAAAAATGAACAATTTGATATTTAGAGCAAGTTAAAGGATAACCCGTGAAAATATTTTTATGTCAAATTTAAATTCTTTCAGTTACATTTTACAATTTTTCATATTATCCTTCTGATTTATAGTTTATACCAACAGCTGATATGCTTAGAAAGTCCATGATTTGAAGCTCTAGCCTCAAATTAACTTCTAACTAAAGAAAGAAAGAAACTAAAAACATTTACTACAAGATTTGAATAAATGCAAAAATTTGAATATAACGCCTCTAACTTCTCAAGGGTTCGTGTATCGAATCTAGTTTTAAAAGTATTGTTTGAATGTTATGAGAACATAAATATCAATTTTGGTTTATGTTGTATCGTGCATTGAGTTTATCATATTATATATATATATATATATATATATTGAATTTAGCTATTGAATACATAATACGCTCTCTTAATATTTTTATTAAATTACAAAAGCAAGATAAATAAATAATGAAACTTCTTGTTGACTTTGGGAGCATTAGTGTAAAATCACTTAATTATGTAATTAACCAAGTCAAATCAATTAAAATTCGTGGCAATAATCAAAGCATTGTATAAGCGTGGAATTGCATAGAATAATTGTGCGTGCCTTGAGATAGGATCATAAACATTTTCTATAGCAGAATATAATATCGTACGTTATTTAGTTTAAAATAAATAACCTATAATGTCAACTCCAAATTTCGGGAAAATAATTTGTTTAATTGACTCAATTTCGGTCAACGCTTTTCCGTTTCAATCCCGTTTCGATAGGTGAAATTGTTATACTTTCATCATATCTATAAAGCATTTTGTAATTTTTACAAAATTTGGGGGTTGCTCGATAATTTAGACAAATATCGCAGGTGCGTCTAGTTTACTCTTTTGGGAAATTAAGAAATTCGTTTGGTAATTCAGCTAACAAGAATTTTCTTTTAACAATTAGAATATCCAATTCACGAATGAATTTCTGGTTATTTAAGCCACAAAAAAAAAAAAAAAAAAAATGGAAGCAAAAAGAAAACGAAAAAAAAAAAATAGAAATGATTCATTGAACCGACTTCATCTTATCCGGGAAGTAGGAAGTAGGGCAGGATGGACCACCGTCTACGGTGGGACCTAAGGGTGGTGGACGGGAAACAGTGGTGTATGGGACGGCTGGAGCAAGTGATCCGCCGTACGTAACTCGTAAGCTCAGCTCGGTCGGAGTCTCGGAGTCCGCGGCCAGCTCCTCCCGAGGATCAAACGACAATATATAAGTTGATGACTCATTTTTAATTTGTTAAATTTGTACTGTGTCAAAAGTGATCAATAATTTTCTCTTAAACGTATACATATTTCACAAGTCATTTTATTGTATCGAATTCTCATGCATTAATACGGAAACAAGTTGCAAAATGGGTGCTTTCCTTGAAACCGCTCTTTGCTTAATTCAGTGGAGAGTCGACGCTCGTTTTTTGTTTTTGTTTTCGTTTGATTTGGGTATATATATATATATATATATATATATATATAAATTCGTATTTATAAATATATTAAAAGGTTGCATAAAATTCTTCTGTACTAATTTTGTCTTTTATTTATTTCTTCAATGTTTCAAATTAATTCCTGACCACTTTTGTTTTTTATTTGTCGCTTTTTAACCTTTGTCAATCTTGGAACTAACCATCGGAATAAATACAATGCCTATTAGTTATGGACAATTATTGTTAGTGTTTTATTTATTTTTATACAATTACATAGCACAGGGGTGGACTATTTTAACGCTATATATTCTACGCTTTTTGATAATATATAATAAAAAAAGGGGGGATATGAGATATTTGTAAACAAATGTAACATGATCTCTTACCCGAGATCACGAATGGCGACCTCAGCGATGGGTCCCAGTATCCAGATTATCCAATGGGCCCTGTGCTCAAAGTCAGGCAAGCCCAAGCCTAGGCCCATACTCATCAGCCTTTAGTTTTCTGTACTACTATATGTTTATAAGAAAAGAAAGAGAGCCAAGCCCGTCAACTTGAGGCTATTTTTCAAATTAAAATTTGACTTTTACCATCTATGTTTCCATATATACCTTTTACCTCTTGAATTATGAGAAATATTATAGTTATTTTACTGAATTATTCCTATTTCTTTTCTTTTTCGACAATTTTGGGCATTATCCTACAATATCCCACCTGAGTGGGATTCGATCCCGCAATATGCAAGATAGTGCCCAATGAAACTACCGTTGGGCTAAGTTTCGACTTTCTTATAGAACCCTCTCAGTCACTAAATAATGACATATAATGCATTACTAATAAAATAACATATGACATTATTCAACGACTGAATGATTCTGTGAAGTAATTATAGTCTCACCATGAATTATCACAATTACTAATTGCTTTTGTTGATGCCCGTTAATTTGTAATCAATCCACATAATTAATACTCTAAACTGTTTCTTAATTAACACCCCCCCCCGAAAAAAGAAAAAAAGACAAACAAACTAGTTGATGGAAATTACACATTCGATTGAGTAGAGAAGAACAATCGCATCGATCTTCAGTTACAAATGACAGACAAAAAAAAACTTACAAACACATACATCAATGATTAAAATTGACATTACACACAGACACACACGTTCACAATTACCGCTGATTTATTGGGAGAATTTCATGCATGCACGCATAAAAGGATCGGAGAAATTAAGGACTCCAGTTTCCATCGATGATCGATCACGAATTTTTTCAACCCGAAATCTCGACGGACTTCACTTCCTGCTTCTTCTCCGCGTCGGCCGATTTAGGGATAGTCACGGTGAGCACTCCATTTTCCAAGCTGGCTTTCACCTCATCCATCTTCGCATTCTCGGGCAACCTGAACCGGCGGAGGAACTTCCCGCTGCTCCTCTCGACGCGGTGCCACTTGTCGTCATTCTCCTCTTTCTCCTTGGTCCTCTCTCCGCTGATCTGGAGGATCCGGCCTTCTTCCACCTCGACCTTGACTTCCTCCTTCTTCAGGCCCGGAAGATCCGCCTTGAACACGTGGGCCTCCGGGGTTTCTTTCCAGTCAACTCTAGCGCTTGCAAATGCGGAGACTTCACGGGCCGAACTGAAAACCCCGTCCAACGACGGATCCCATAATTCCAGTGAGAATGGATCGAAGACGTTGGTTCTCCGGCCGCCAAAGAAGCTTGGAATCAGAGACATTTCTTTCAGCTAAATTATCAGCTGCGTCAAAAAGAAAACCTAAAAAGAAAGAAGTTCTTGAATTAATGAATGTTGTGAGTGATTGATGAGAAAGAAGGGTTAAGAGCAGCACAATTTATAGGGGACGAAATTTAATTATCACTGTTCTTTTAATCTCGTTTTAAACCTATTGTTTCACCTTAAAGCTAAATTGTCCCCAACATTATGTACTTATGAGTTTGGTTCAACGGTACATCTAAAGAATTTTAAAACTTTTGTCGATGCAGCATAATGTTAAGGGTTTATTTGGCCCCTAATTAAACATTAGAGGTTGAAATGGGTTTTTATCTCTTTTTTTTTTTTTTTAACCTGAGGAAAAAGTTGATTAAAGAAACTGTGAAACTCCATTATTAAAGTATTGTTGTTGATATAAAGAATGATGGGATCATTAGGGAATTGAAGATTACTGAAGGATTGTTCTGGAGTAGTGTGTTAATATATATATATATAATAATATGCTTCAGGAATTGTCTATGAGATGCATGATGAAAGCATAAAGGTACGATGGGGCTTCATGCACCTTCTTTAATCTTCTACCCTTTTCCAGAGGATGCATTTGTAGTTGGAAATTGGAAGTACTATCTATTATATAATAATTCTAAGGATTACTATAATAAATACTATATTTTCTATCCGAGAACATTTCAATTATTAGTTAATTATCAAATGCATCTTGAAAATACGGTTTAATAACTAATAATTTATGAACGAGTCAATGCCTCATCGGTTGTAATATACACACGTACGTCGAATTTGAGTCTTTAATTTTAATTAAGTGATCAATTTCATATATATTGATCAAATCTTTATTTTGCTCTAATAATTTTATACTTGGTCAGTTGGTCTGCCTATTTTATACTATTATCATTTTTATTTAATTTTTCTTCTATTTTTAATTTGACTATTATTAAATTCATTAATATTAGACCTCTTGTTAACTTTTTGTGTTTTGGGTGTGTCACGTGCCTTTTTATTTTATAATATTATAATTTATATTTGATCTATTTCCCACTTAATATTAAATTTATTTAATTTTTCAACCACACTTGTGCCTTGCCTTACCATTGTAACTAGTATCTATAGATAGAGATTGTACGTACATTGTAATTAGTATAATATGAATCCTTGAACTTTACATTAATTTAGATTCATGTAAAGACTAGGAATTATTAAACTGTCTTCATCATCATCTTCGTCTGATCAAATGTTGACGATGGAAATCTCCTCAGGTTTGACGAACATTTCTGTAAGAACGTTGCTTGATTCAAACAACGACGCCTTCACCATCCTCAGAGCCTAATTAATGTATTCAACGTATATAAGTAATTATCCCGTGATCGAATAATTCTGTAACGAAACTGTAATTTTACGCCATGTATATATATTTACTTACAGTGTCAATGTCAATTTCAACGGTTTTCTCTTCGAGGCAACCGACGTCCTTGATCTGAAAAGTGTGGAGATTAGTAATGCATGAAATGGTGGAAATAGGCTTCGTTGTTAGGTCGTCCAT
Organism: Leptodermis oblonga; assembly: GCA_016801395.1. Classification (NCBI taxonomy): domain Eukaryota; kingdom Viridiplantae; phylum Streptophyta; class Magnoliopsida; order Gentianales; family Rubiaceae; genus Leptodermis; species Leptodermis oblonga. The sequence goes on along the minus strand of CM028750.1, from coordinate 330,455 downwards.
CACCATGTATGTCACCTTTCCTTTCACATATCCATCAAACATTTCCTGCAATTAATTCCATAAAAGTTGCCAGAATGGAAATGAGAGAATATACATTAATATAATAATTTAAATTATCATATTCTCTTAAAAGCAATATAAGATTTATTTAACGAAAGATTTATCAATTCTAAGATATGAGATATCATTTCCATTTTCATTCCTATTCTGGTGCGCCAAATGCACCCTTGGGGTTTTTCAAAATTCGCCTGGAAAAAAAAAAGAAAGAAAGAAGGACGAGCGTGTACCGGCTTCCGGGACGAAGCCACGGTTGCGGCGGCCGAGGAATAACCAAATCCGCCAAATGACGGCTGCGGCTGCGGCTCAGGCTCAGGCTGCCCAATGCACCCGAATTGCTGCAACATAGGGGTTTGCTTTGTATTCGAAGGATAAGTTTTAGGGTTTAGAAGAGAGAGCTTCGTTTGATTCAGTTGAAGATAGCTGGGATCGATGGTTCGGACAGCCTCGTAAACCTTAGAAATAGGCCATGATGTTTCCATCCCACGTTCGACTAAAAGGTTAAGAATGGCGCCAATGGGAAGCTCCAGAATCCCAAAGAGAAAGTCTACGAAGTCTTTCCCGGCTTCTGCAAAAAGAACCCTCTTCTTGCTCTTGTCCACCAGGAGTTTCAGATTTATCTTTGTTGTTGATGATGAAGACTCTGTGCTGCCGCTCTCCATTTTTATTAAGTGGAAATTTAATTGATGTTAAACGATATGAGGGTTGTTGTCTTTATATAGGCATCTTTCTCCATGGCTTTTAAATAAATTGCATTTTTTGGTGTAAATTTTCAATCTTGAAATCTTGCCTACAAATTAAGGCACCAAATTAGAGAAAAAAAGAAGAGTACTTGTTTGGAAATTGAGTTTACATGAGCCAAATTAGTGCAATTAATGTTAATTATCTATTTTCCAGCCCAGCCCACTAAAATGGTCATTTTTCTGATACATTTTGTTTTCAGTATTAAAATATTAATGTTTTAATAGAATAAATGAAATATAGTAGTAAAAATATTCATTTTGTCATTCTTAAATTAAGATAGGTTAAAATTTCATATAAACACTATTGGTAACTTCCATTCCATCCATTTGGTTAGATTATTTAGTTATTTAAGACTAATAATTTAAGTAAGGCATTTCAAGCTTTACATAATAACAATATATGATTTATATAACTGATCCATATAAGAGGTAAATGTTTAGTTGTTGTCATCACCATCTTTACTACTTCCTCTTTTCTTTAAAGACTGTCCTCTTAAGAAAAATTTTTGTACTTAAAAGAATGTTCCTTTTCAAACTTCCATGCAAAAAATTTAAAAAGTCTCCATTTTACCCCTAATTTAAATGATCTCATATAATAATATTAATAACATTCTCTTTTAAAAAATGCATATATTACACACAGTCCCATTAAATTTGTAGTTAATCAAGGGATATTAAATAAGCGTAGAAGAAGAATTTTTCTCACTTTTTTAATTTGTGTGCCAATTTCTAATGGGATACTTTTAGAGAACATATGGAATAACTTGTAGTATTATTCTATGTGTTATGCATGAACTTAATAAATTACAAATGTAAAAGACATGGAAAGTGCTTTAATTTGACAAGAAGAAAAAAGAGAAATGGGATTGGTATATACCTTAATTATCATGTGGTGTTGTGTAGTGTAAAGGCAATATTTCCAGTGCCCAAAGCTATCTCTTCGTTGGTGTGGAATCAAGTTTAATCCTTTCCTTTCATCAATAAGCAGTCCAGCTATTGGGCATAGTCCGGCCCAATTGAGAAGATAAAAGAGAAATATAAAGGGAAAATATTATGACTATGACAGAAATTTAGGTAGAACTCACCATAAAAAACTAACACAAGAGGAGAAATGGCCCAAATTCCTTTAATATCACACATTGGAGTCTCATACCTTCAATGTGGGATACATGGATCATGACAGCCTAGCTAATGATCGATATTGGGCCGGCCTCATAAATTCCTTTCTGCTTCAGACAGGCCGGCCCAATTTCAGTGAACAGTGTACTTAATAAAAATGGGTTGATTCATCTTTAATATTAAGGCCAATGCATCCGCATCAACAGGTATAGTATTAAATTACCAATAACTCCCCCTAAAATTTGTACAATTTTCTATCAAACCATGGGGGGACTTACGAATTTTTTGACATAATTTCAGTTGGTTATTTTGTCATTTCACAAATTTTAATGGTTCTGGTTCCATTGCTAGGCTAAAGGGGTGAATACTTTATACTCTGTTTTTTGTATTTTTTGAAAGATTTCTAATTCCTAGTTACGAAGTTTGGCTGCAAAAGGAAAATAAAAAGGGTGAAATACAATTTCCCCCCTGTGGTTTCGTGTTTTGGACAGTTTTCCCCCTATGCTTTCAAAATTGACAGTTTCCCCCTCATGGTTTTGGACTAAAGTGTCCACTTAACGGAAAATGCCTTCTCTAACGGTGTTAAAAAAAATGACTAAATTACCCCTCTTAAAAAAAAACTTAAAAAAAAAAAATTGAAAGAAGGAAGAAGACGATGGCACTGTTCATCATCTTCTTCCTTCTTCCTTTACTTTTTTTTTTTTTTTTTTTTTTTTCCTAAACCTAAAGCATCCCGCAACTGATATGAAACCCATTTTGTTGGGTTTCATATCAGTTGCGGGATTCTGCAACTGAAATGAAACCCATTTGATGGGTTTCATTTCAGTTGCGGGAGGCTCCCGCAACTGAAATGGAACCCATTTGATGGGTTCCATTTCTGTTGCAGCCAGTTGCTGCAACTGAAATGGAACCCATCAAAATGGGTTCCATTTCTGCAACTTTGCGGGAGTCTCCCGCAACCTCTTTTCGATTTGGACCACCTCCGACCGGGTCTGATGCGGGTCAGAAATGTGGGTAATCGGGTCTGATGCGGGTCGTGGGTTATTTGGGTGAAACGGGTTGGGTCTGAGCGGACTTTCGGGTCTGGAATGCTGTTTTCAAGCCATATTGGACTCTTTTCATTTTGAAGTTACTCAAGTCTAGTGGATTTTCAAAATGGGTGGAGTGCATTTCTTTCTCATTCGGTTGGGTTGCATCATTGTGCCGTCACCGAAGTGAGTTTATCGGTTGAACTCCGACGAAGAGGTGGAGCTCCACCGGAAATTTGAAACTCCGATGACGAGAGGATGCTCCGAGATGTCGTTTGTTGAAGCCAAATCGTTGTGGGTTGTCTCAGAGCTGTGATGGGTCGGTGATGCTTCCGGTTGGGGGCTGTCGGATTGTCCAAAATCTTGGAGTTTCGGGCCAGTTACGGTTGCTTTCGGCCAGCAGGGAAGAGTTACTTGCACGGTTCTGTTTCTACGGTGATGGCCTAGGCTTTGGTTGGATGATATGCTGAAATTAAATTTCTGATTTTTGGGAAATGCTTGTTCTGTTAGAATTTGCTTTGGGCTAATTTTGACTGAACAAGGTTGTGGAAATTTGGGGTGTTCTGTAATTTGGGAGATTATAGCTTGATGCTACTGCTGTTTTCTTTTCAAATTGGAATTCCTTAATTGATGTTGCTGGATGATTACTGGAAAACAGAGTGCTCTTTCTGTTGTTTTTTTTTTTTTTTTTTTTTTTAAGTTGAGGTTATTTTGGGAACAAAATTAATGACATCATCAATTTGTTTACCCCCACTCTCGTCTTGAGCGCGTTCGCTTCACGCGCCGTTAGAGAAGGCATTTTCCGTTAAGTGGACACTTCAGTCCAAAACCATGAGGGGGGAACTGTCAATTTTGAAAGCATAGGGGGAAAACTGTCCAAAACACAAAACCACAGGGGGGAAACTGTATTTCACCCAAATAAAAAAATAAAAAAAGGATTTGGTGTACAATTGTACATTAAGCACGCCTTAGTTGACCACAAAAGATCCATTCAATGCTACATTGGCCAACTAATTGAAAAGTAATAATTGTTTACGAGTTACATTGTATAAGTTTAAACAAAACTTTTTCTTTATCGGAACGAAGGAAATATAGTTTTTTTTTTATTTTAAAAAAATCATTTTTAATACTTAAAACTTTTCTAAAAATATATTTCTATTAAACTTTTAACATTTTCAAAAAGAGAAAAAAAAAATAATAATAAAACAACACAATGATATGAATCTATTTAGCATTTTGTGAAGATTTTGCTGCATATTTTCAGGTGGGATCGGAGGGCACATTTCAGTGTACTGATTGTCCTTCGAGTGTAAGTGTGAGGGGACCCTTCATCTCTATTATTGAACCAAGCTTTTCAGTTTTTGAATTATTGGCATTGGATTCCAATCAATTTAATTTTTTGTTATATTTATTATGTATTTTTTTCAAAGTGAAATGAAAAAAAAGAAAAAGAGAGGGTATTATTCTAAACAATGAAATTTCAAAACGTGGTTCTCATAATTGGTTTCCAAACATTATTATGCCAATTCATCAAAAATTTATTCTCGATCTACATCTGTTGCCCTTACCTGTCTTTAGTGCGACAGACCAATGAAAACAGATAATTAATAGACATACAAGTAGTTTTAGAAATCAATAAATTTTGAAGCGAAATGACATAATTTTGGAAACTGAACAAAATACGACATAGAAACTTTTGTCGATGCAGCATAATGTTAAGGGTTTATTTGGCCCCTAATTAAACATTAGAGGTTGAAATGGATTTTTATCATTTTTATTTTTATTTTTTTTAACCTGAGGAAAAAGTTGATTAAAGAAACTGTGAAACTCCATTATTAAAGTATTGTTGTTGATATAAAAAATGATGGCATCATTAGGGAATTGAAGATTAAAGAAGGATTGTCCTGGAGTAGTGTGTTATATGCTTCAGGAAATTGTCGATGAGATGCATGATGAAAGCATAAAGGTAGGATGGGGCCTGTTTGAAGGAAATTTATATTTGATCTATTTCCTATTTAATATTAAATTTATTTAATTTTTCGACCACACTTGTGCCTTTATTTACCATTGTAACTAGTATATATAGATAGAGATTGTACGGACATTGTAATTAGTATAATATGAATCCTTGAACTTTACATTAATTTAAATTCATGTAAAGACTAGGAATTATTAAACTGTCTTCATCATCATCTTCGTCTGATCAGATGTTGACGATGGAAATCTCCTCAGGTTTGACGAACATTTCTGTAAGAACGTTGCTTGATTCAAACGACGCCTTCACCATCCTCAGAGCCTAATTAATGTATTCAACGTATATAAGTAATTATTTCGTGATCGAATAATTCTGTAACGAAACTGTAATTTTACGCCCCATATATATATATATTTACTTACAGTGTCAATGTCAATTTCAACGGTTTTCTCTTCGAGGCAACCGACGTCCTTGATCTGAAAAGTGTGGAGATTAGTAATGCATGAAATGGTGGAAATAGGCTTCGTTGTTAGGTCGTCCATCACCATGTATGTCACCATTCCTTTCACATATCCATCAATCATTTCCTGCAATTAATTCCATAAAAGTTGCCATTAATAATTTAAATTATCATATTTTATTAAAAGTAATATAAGATTTATTTAATGAAAGATTTATCAATTCTAAAATATGAGCGTGTACCGGCTTCCGGGACAAAGCCACGGTTGTGGAGGCGGAGGAAAAACCAGATCGAAATAGCGGCTGGGACGAAGCCCCGGTTGCGGCGGCGGAGGAAAAACCAGATCCAAGGGACGAAGCCACGGTTGTGGAGGCGGAGGAAAAACCAGATCCAAATAGCGGCTGGGACGAAGCCACGGTTGTGGAGGCGGAGAATAAACCAGATCCGCTCCCAGATCCAAATAGCGGCTGGGACGAAGCCCCGGTTGCGGGGGCGGAGGAAAAACCAGATCCAAATAGCGGCTGCAGATGCGGCTGCGGCTGCCGCTGCCGCTGCGGCTCAGGCTGCCCATTGCACCCGAATTGCTGCAACATAGGGGTTTGCTTTGTATTCGAAGGATAAGTTTTAGGGTGTAGAAGAGAGAGCTTCGTTTGATTCGGTTGAAGATAGCTGGGATCGATGGTTTGGACAGCCTCGTAAACCTTAGAAATAGGCCATGATGTTTCCATCCCACGTTCGACTAAAAGGTTAAGAATGGCGCCAATGGGAAGCTCCAGAATCCCAAAGAGAAAGTCTACGAAGTCTTTGCCGGCTTCTGCATAAAGAACCCTCTTCTTGCTCTTGTCCACCAGGAGTTTCAGGTTTATCTTTGTTGTTGATGACGACTCTGCGCTGCCTTTCTCCATTTTTATCAAGGGAAATTTACTTGATGTTGATAATATGAGAGAGATTTTGACTGTGTGTGTATGGAATTCTTTATATAGGCATCTTTTTTTTCTAGTGTATATTATAGATCATGAAAGCTTGTTTGGAAATTAACTTTACATCAGCCGAATTACCGCAAGTCATGTTAATTATGTATTTTATCCATCCCGTTAAAAAAGTCGTGTTTCTTATATTGTTTTCAGTATAAAAATATGTCTGTTTTAGTATGACAAATGAAGTACAATTGTTGTGCATAAAATTGAAATTTCCATTAGGCCTATCCCAATGGGTTACAACAAAGAAACAGTAATATATAAAGAAGCCCAGATCTATGTTCAGGTCGGAAAGATCATATAAACCTAATTTGTCTGTTATAACTTTTGATCGGATATAAATGCTCACCTCGGTCCTAAAAGACTTAATAAACTCATGAAGGCTTAAGGTCGGAAAACATTATAAATCAACTTGGTAATTTTAGATCGGTAAAAACTTATCAACTCAGGTCGGTCAAGATTGAGTCGGAAAAAGTACAATTCTACTAGAGAAGCCCAGGTCGGTAAAAGCTTAAGAGAAGTTAGATTGGTCAACAGTGTTAAAGTTCAGGTCGGTAAATAACTAAAACACATAAAAGCTTAGATCGGTGAAGAGTAAACCGATCCGAGATAATATATTCGAAACATTTAGATATCATGGTGGGACCATTATCTTAATATATGCAGAGCAATGATGATAAAGGAGCCAAAGTTAAAGCCAGCTTTCCCGGAGCGGCAAAAACCATCATTGCAAGAAGAATAAAGAGGAGCGTATGTCTTCAGGACCCAACGAAACCATCAAAAGTAAGTTTATAAATACTCAGGCACAAGCCTCATTCAAGTAAGTGGGAATCAGCTATTTCTGGCAATTCTCATTAGCATTTCTAAAAGCTCATCTCTCATTTACAATTTTTCTGAGCACTCTTGTTCTATATTGCTTATCTTTTTCATGTTACTGACTTGATCGTCGGAGTTTATACAGGGGGGAAAGCCCCGCTCCTTTTCTGAATTGATCATCAATTGGTGAACGGAGCAGTACGAAATCATCAAGTTTCATCCTCTTTGCCAAGCTCAACAACCTTACTTAGTTCATCCCTAAAATTGCTCATCTCCAGTTGGGTCATTGGGTTCTTCAAAGCTTCATTTGAATTGGGCAATTACTGTCTTCAAGAGTTCTTTGGGCCGTGAAGAAGCATCGTTCCCTCATTGTAATTTTTGCGTCACATCAACTGGCGCCGTCTGTGGGGAACGTTTGATCAGATTATTTCATCAAATTTTCCTCATTTAAATAAATTTGTTGAAACCATGACGCAAACTCGTTCAGGAAAGGGTGCTTCTTCTTCTGACAACCTCAATGGGCTCACCGTTACAACCGCTTTGGTCCCTACCGTTTCTGCCACCAGTTCTAATCCTCCATCTGATCCACCAACTACTATCAACCTGGCCATGGCATACAAATCGGCCAAATGAATCAACCCTGTTATTACCCCGGATACACCACTACAGCCAACCCTGCAATGTTTCAGCATTATGGTTTAGGCAATAACCGAGCCATACAGCCGCACTTAGAAAATATTCCTTTACTTAATCCAAATTATTATCCCGGGCCCGGCCTAGGAAACTATTACCTCGGCCTGGGGGGACACCCCTTAGGTCAGTCCGGATATCCCCAGCTCGGCCTACCCGGATCTGGATATACTCAGATCGGACGAACTGCCCCCCCGTTCTCGCGTGTCTCATCCTTTTGGATGGGAGATTCAAATGGCACAATTTCCCCCTGGATACAGAGGCCTAGGTAAGGTTGACAAGTATGACGGTACCACCGACCCCACGGCTCACTGGATGCAGTGCATGAGCGTCATGGATGCTGCCAACCTGTCCGACGCTAACCGATGCATGACATTCCATCTGACACTTAAAGGTCAGGCCATAAATTGGTATTGTACTTTGCCCCGAAATTCTATTCATTCTTTAGATCAGTTTGGTGACCTGTTTTTAGCCAATTTCATGGGTAATAAGATATTGTCTAAACCGATTTCACATTTAATGAACATAACACAAAAAATGGAAGAGGGATTACAGGCATACATAGATCGGTTCAATATAGAGTCTAGGCAATGTCATGAAAAAGATGATAGAATAATGATGGGATCATTTATTATGGGTTACGGTCAGGACCTTTAGCTACTGAATTGGCCATCCGACCCCCACATTCTTATTTTGAAATGATGGTTACTGCTGTTAACTTTGCTGTTGTTGAAGATGCTACAGCTATAAAACAGGAAAGGGAAGAAGTTTTTCCGATTTATATGGTAAGAGGAAAGCTCCTTCCCCAATTCTTACATCGGGAGGAATAAGAAATTAAACTTTGCCAATACCACTAATTCCATTCCAAAGGCCGGGGTAAGTGTAAACACTGTGCAGGTATCCTAGCCCTTCTCAGTCCCTCGAGCTGACATATATGCTGTCATTCAGAGTCAAGGGCTGCTGCCCCCAGCTCGACCCATGACGGGTCCCACAGATCGGCTCAATCCGGGCAGGTATTGTAATTACCATAAAAACATTGGTCACAATACTAATGACTGTCGTGATTTAGCTGCAGAAATAGCTAAATTAATTCAAGCTGGGAAACCCCCAATATACACAAGTAGCACCTCTACCTAAACCGGTGACTTCAGCAATCCGTGAACGATCTAACGGATGCTACCGATGTGGAGAGACTGGTCATCTTGCCCGCGAATGTCCCCAATCCGACTCCCGAGCCCCAAATGCTGGGGGTAACACCGACCTGAATATAGCAGGGATTGTAAACACCATAGCAGGAGGACCAACCCAAGGCGACTCTAACCGCCAAAGGAAACAGGTATACCGCAAAGGAACTCTATTCTAGGTAAGCGTAAATCAGATACCATGACACAAGGCATTACTTTCGATGACACAGATACATTTCTGTCTTTCAATTGTGACGATCCACTAGTGATCGATTGCTACATTTCAAATTACCAAGTACGTAGGACATTGTTAGACACGGGTAGTTCTAGCAATATAATTACAACCAAGGCACTGGCTGGTTGTCAATTACACAAGGCACAGTTAAGTCCAGTTCGGACACCATTGATTGGCTTCGGCAATCACCATGTTATACCTGTGGGACACTTGAGTATTCCCGTCACGTTACTGGCTGGACAGCTAAAACGTACGGAAACCATAGACTTCGTGGTCATTGATGAGCCATCACCATACAATGTATATTTGGGACGGCCTGGACTAAATCAGTTCCAGGCCATAGCATATACTGTACACATGCTTTTAAAGTTCCCCACCATAGGTGGGGTAGCTTCTATTCGTTGTGATGTCTTGCAGGCAAAGCAGTGCTACATGGCTTCCTTGAAGGAACCGACCCCCGTAGATCTGAAATCAAAAATTACTTCTACCGTCAGGCCGACCTCCGTTAACATTACCGATCTAACAGGTGGCTAGGACCTGTCCATTGAAGCAGGGGCCGAGGTAAGAATTATTCCCCTCGCGGCCGATCCAACAAGGTAATAAAAATTGGGGCCTGATTTGCCCCCTCAATTACAATATGATTTGCTTAACCTTTTGCGTGAATTTGCGAAAGTTTTTGCTTGGGGACCGGAGGATATGCCTGGCATTTCTCGAAATATCATTGAACACAGGTTATCCATTGATCCCATCATAGGCCGATCCGACAACGAAAGCGTAACCTCGGGGGAGAACGTAATAGATATGTGGAGATCGAAGTCAACGCCCTGTTGGAAGTACGTATCATCCGAGAAGTAGATTATCCGGAATGGTTGGCTAACCCCGTGTTAGTTTCCAAACCAGATGGTTCGTGGCGCATGTGCATAGACTTCACCGACTTAAATAAAGCATGCCCCAAAGATTGGTTCCCATTGCCTTTGATCGACGTGTTGGTTGACGCTATAGCTGGATTTCGATTCCTTAATTTCTTGGATGCATATAAGAGATATCATCAAATCTTCATGGCCAAGGAAGATGAAGAAAAAACATCTTTTATTACAGACAAAGGTACATATTGCTTCATAACCATGCCTTTCGATTTAAAGATGCTGGAGCTACTTTTCAACGTTTAGTGAATAAAATTTTCAAAAAACAGTTAGGTCGAAATATGGAAGCATATATTGATGATTTACTTGTAAAAAGTAAAAATGAACTTGCTTACTTATCTGATTTACGTGAAACCCTTGAAACACTAGCCCAATATAATTAAGGTTAAATCCAAAAAAATGTGTTTTTGGAGCCACTTCAGGAAAGTTCTTAGGATACATGGTTTCTGAGGGGGGTATCTCGGTTAATCCTAAGAAAGTAGAAGCTGTATTGAAAATGCACCCGCCTAGGACAATTCGGGAAGTACAACAATTAACGGGTAGATTAGCAGCTTTGAATAGGTTTTTAGCCCGATCAGCAGAACGAGCATTACCATTTTTTAATATTTTAAAAAACTGATAAGTTTTTGTGGACCCCGGAATGTCAAAATGCTTTTGAACAATTAAAAAAATACTTAGCTTCTTTGCCATCTTTGACTATGCCTATTCATGGAGAACAATTGTACATGTATATAGCTACTACCAAATCTGTCATTAGCTCGGTTTTGCTCCGAGAAGATAACCGGGTCCAGAGACCCATCTATTTTGTTAGTAAAGTTTTGCAGGCCGCAGAGAAAAATTATTCTAGCCTAGAAAAACTAGTCCTGACTCTAGTTCACTCCACACGGCGTCTTAGACCTTATTTCAATTCGCATGGAGTCACCGTTTATACTGACGCACCCCTCAAAGCAATCTTACAAAAAGCAGGAGTTTCAGGTCGACTCACCAAATGGGCCATTGAATTAGGAGATTATGACATCACCTTTGCCCCACGCACAGCAGTCAAAGGACAGGTGTTGGCGGATTTCATAGCTGAAGGAGTACCAGACAGCCAAGAGAGCATATCTAGCCCGACAGAAAAAACCGATCTGCTTTTAGCTATAGCCGAGGGTGACGATGCGTGGATCCTCTACGTAGATGGGGCCTCAAGCCAGTCCGGATCGGGTGCAGGGATCATACTCACCAGCCCGGGAGGAGAAATTCACATGTATGCTTTACGATTCTGCTTCACAGCCACAAATAATGAAGCAGAATACGAAGCTATGATAGCCGGCCTGAAGTTAGCTCGGAAATTTGGAGTCGAAAATCTAAAAATTTGTTCAGACTCTCAGCTCGTGGTTAAACAAATTTTGGGGGAGTATAAGGCTAAGGATCGACAAATGGAGGAGTATTTAACATTGGTGCAACAACAACTACAATTCTTTCAAAAATGGGCTATAGAGCGGGTCCCGCGAAGCAAAAATACAAATGCTGATGCCTTGTCCAAATTAGCTTCTTCGGTTTTTTCTCCACCAACTAAAACCGCCTTAGTAGAAGAAATACATAACAGAAGTACAGCTGAACCAATAATATTGTCTATAAGTGAAGGACAGGATTGGAGATTTCCTATATGGCAATACCTACAAGATGGCACTTTACCAGAATCCCGGAAGGAAGCACAACGGATACAAAAGAAGGCTGAATACTATCAAATAATTGGGGAAGACCTGTATAAAAAGGGTTTCTAATGCCTTTGCTGAAATGCTTGGGATCGGGAGAAGCAAAGGCCATGCTGAAGGAAGTACACGAAGGAGATTGCGGGTCTCACATTGGGGCTCGGAATTTGGCTAAAAAATATATCGGGGCTGGGTTTTATTGGTCCTCGGTTATTCCAAGAAGCAGTAGAGTATGTTCAACGGTGTTCCAGTTGCCAACACAACGCGACAATTCACAAGTTGCCGGCCTCCAGCTTTACGGGGATAATTGCCCCATGGCCTTTCGCAGAGTGGGGGATAGATCTTATGGGTCCGTTTCCTAAGGTCGGTTCATGCCATTACCTTGTTGTGGCCATAGATTATTTCACAAAGTGGGTAGAAGCCGAGGCACTTACAAATATTACGGGGCGAACCGTAGCTCGGTTTCTTTGGAGGCAAGTCATTTGTCGTTTCGGTGTGCCCAGATCGGTTATTTCGGACAATGGAACCCAGTTCGAATCTAAAGAATTCACAGCCTTGTGTTCAAAACTTGGCATTACCCAGCGTTTCGCATCGGTAGCCCATCCTCCAGCAAATGGACAAGTAGAACTCACAAACCGAACTTTGTTGCACGGGCTGAAAGCCAGACTAGAAGATAAAGGAAAAAATTGGGTAGAACAATTGCCTCATGTGCTTTGGTGCCACCGAACCACGCCTAAATCAGCCACAGGAAAAACCCCTTTCGAGTTGGCCTTCGGGGTCAATGCAGTCATCCCCCCAGAAATACAAAGTGGAGCCCCACGAGTTATGCACTTTGAAAGAAATCAAAATCAGAAAAACTTGGAGCTCGGCCTGGATCTGATAGAAGAAGTTCGGGACTCGGCCTATGTACATCAACTAAATTACAAAAATTTAGTTCGGCAACACTATGATGCTCGGGTCAAACATCGAGCCTTTGTACCAGGAGATTTAGTCTTACGAAACCGATCTATCAGCAAACCACAAGAACAAGGCAAGCTATTTTCTAATTGGGAAGGGCCTTATCGAGTAATCGAATCTCGATCTACCGGAAGTTATATTTTGGAAGACTTGCAAGGACGATTGATTCCACGAACTTGGAATACAGCACACTTGAGGAAATATTATCAGTAAAGCAGTTCGAAGTTAAAGAAGTAAAAATTTGAAGAAAACAGAAAAGATCATTTTTTCGATAATCAAGTTCGGTTACAAGGACGATCTGAAAAGTACAAGAGTTCTTCGAAAGGGACCAGAATCAGAAAAAATTCTACAAAGTGTAAAGCCGATTACATCACTGCAACTGCATCTAGGCATGCTACCTACATTCCTCATACAGCTGTAAGGAAGGGCAAGCCCGATCTAAAGGAAGGCCGATCTCAAGAAGGAGGAGCTTGGGAAGAGGCTTCATCCGCTATCTCCTGGGGGTTGGCCACCGGATCCTCTTCGACCTTTTCTGGAATGGGAACACCGATGTCTCGGCATTCTTGCTTGATTTCTTCTACTAAGTCGAAAGGATCACATCCCTCCGGAAGCAAAGAAGACTGGGCTATGGAGTCTTCTGGAGCACCTTCTGCCGACCTGGAGCCTTTTAGCTCGAACCAGCATATAGTGTACCCACACTGGATTAGCTCGAAAAAACGCCGGTTCATCAACTCCAGAAGGGTCCCTTCCTTAAAAAGTCTCAGTTCGGCCTGACGAGATGCTTCAGCCTCTTCCGAACTGACCATCGCTGCAGCCTTCTTTGTAGCCTCTTCGGCAACTTTCTCCAGGGCAGTTTTCTCCTTCAGCCAGGAAGACTTTTCTTCTTTCAGGGCCTTTATTTCTGCTTCCAGGCCTTGGACCTTGGTCACCAGTTGGCTGGACTTAGTGCTCAGGTCTTGGTTTTGCTGCATTAGCCCGGTTTTTTCAGCTTCAAGCCCTGAGATCTTGCTTTTCTCGAGCCCCAGCTGCAACTCCAGTTCCTCCACGGCCTTGTTCGGATTCTTTGACCTCTCCAGCTCATAGCTTTGGGCTAATATATCCAAAGCTGTTGTTCGTCTGTTTGTGGCCGCATAATTAAACAAGACCTGCAAAAATCCGATAAAAGGATAGTATGAAAGTAATGTCCCAGGTAACCTTTTATTTCAGAAAAAAAAAAAAAAATTAACCATGTTTGGAAAATCACCTTTTTTATATGCGAGGCTATACGAGCCTCCTGTTCCACCACTTCATTCAAATGATCCCGGAGCTTCTCGTTGGCTCGGATAATCTCCTCGAAAGATTGAGAAGACTCGGCCGCCAATTCCTGAAATGGCATAAGATCCTCTGGTGGTGGTTCCGGCAAATCGACCTGGTGAATAGGCCGAGCTAGGGAGATCGGTCTCACCTTTTGATCTCTTAGCACGATGACCCTCTCTGTGGTCACTGGGTCTGCGGGACCTAACAAATCATCAGGATTAGGCAGCTCGGCTCCAGCGGGGGGGCCCGACAGAATTTGTGGAGCCTTTTGCAGCCTTGGCTGCCTGAATTTCTTCAGGGGTCGGCCTGTTTTGTGACCCGGGTCGTCAATACCGAGCTGGGTGGATCGGTAACCTCTACCTCATCTGTAAGATCGATCTCAGCCGATCTTTTTGAAGATCATGAAGCTGGCTGTTTGGCAGTTTGTGGCTTTTTTCTTCCTTCCGAACCCGCCAAGACTGCCTGAAAACAAGCAACATGCAAAAATCAAAATTACCGAGCTATGAAGGAAGAGGATATCATAAATAAAAAGTTCAAGGGACAGGTATTTACATTCTCCTTTCACACCGGGGGCTTGGCTCAGCCCGGCCCAAACCAGAAGACCCTCTGAAGGGGACCTAGCCGAGTATTTAACCGTACAGGTATAATTTCTTAAAATTTTATAATCTGACTGCACTACAGGGTTAGATATATCTCGGGTTTGATCAGCCGGGAGTATCACTTGAGACCAACGACAAGGTAAGTTTGCTTCATTGGCCTTTACCATAATATATCTAGCCCTCTAATTTTTGTTAGTATCCGGGGAGTCGGTCAGAAGGATAGGGCTATTCCTACGTTTTTGAAAGGTTACCCACCCCTGGCCATAAGGATACGAGCGGGCAGTGTAAAATTGAAAAAACAGATCTATCGAGGGTCGGATTCCGGCCCCAGCACATACGCACACAAATCCTATCAAAACCTAAAAGCATTAGGAACTAACTGGCTCAGTCCGATATGCAAAAAATCCATCATCTCATTTAAAAAATCGGGAACAGGGAACCTCAGCCCGAACTTCAAGTGATATTCATAAACACCGACCCAGTTCTCATCAGAAACGCTATTTATCCTTTCTACAGATGTTGGTAAACGGATATGGATATTTGGGCTTATATGATTGTCTGACCTAATTTTTTCTAAATCTGACTTAGTTATTTCCGAAGCTATATCTTGAGGTTTAAACTCATGGGTGACGGCCGAATCTACATAAAGCAGTACCACAAATCATGCATAAATAACAGATAAAATTTATGTATAATTTGCAAAAATTTAAAAAGAATCAAGCAAGGAAGGAACACACTCACCTGCAGCCGGAACCTGATGCGATGCTCCGGTACCCGAACTTTTTTCTGAAGCCATTTCAGACAGACGAAGAGGACAAAAAGAGGCCGACGGGATGATGGCGACGACAAAGTGGTAATACGAACGAAATCGACGGAGCGGAGAAGAAAACACTTTCGGATTCCAGCAAACCTCGAAGACTTCGGCTGACAACAGGAAAGTAGAAGAATTTAATTTCTTTTGGTCCTTCAGGAAAGTAATTAGCAAATGGTGCCGATTGATTGATTGTCCTCACAACTTTTATAATTGAGCCTTGGGGAAATCGAAGAAACAGGGGCAGACCAAAGGCTGTGCGCATTAATAGCACCTCGGGAGCATCAATGACCTTGGGAAATGTATCGGATTGCTACAATAAACAAAAAGACGTGTCCAGACTAATCCGCCTCTTCGAAATACCGATCTAAGGTAATGTAAAAGGTACGCATGTATTTGTCCGAAAACTATTCAAATTCTTTAGATCGGTACTATAATTATTGCTTATAGGTCGGATAAACACTGAATAAGTACCTAAAGTCACAGATTCGGCTTAATAAAATATGGATGTTGCTTAGCTCGGAAAATTAGCTCGAGTTAATATTTAGAAATTCATATCCTTTACGCTAAGCCTTAGCTCGGGAAATCCAAGGAGTATTAAGTTTTAGATCGGAAAAACCTAATACTGGGGGGGCTTGTTGTTGTGCATAAAATTGAAATTTCCATTAGGCCTAGCCCAATGGGTTACAACAAAGAAACAGTAATATATAAAGAAGCCCAGATCTATGTTCAGGTCGGAAAAATCATATAAACCTAATTTGTCTGTTATAACTTTTGATCGGATATAAATGCTCAGCTCGGTCCTAAAAGACTTAATAAACTCATGAAGGCTTAAGGTCGGAAAACATTATAAATCAACTTGGTAATTTTAGATCGGTAAAAACTTATCAACTCAGGTCGGTCAAGATTGAGTCGGAAAAAGTACAATTCTACTAGAGAAGCCCAGGTCGGTAAAAGCTTAAGAGAAGTTAGATTGGTCAACAGTGTTAAAGTTCAGGTCGGTAAATAACTAAAACACATAAAAGCTTAGATCGGTGAAGAGTAAACCGATCCGAGATAATATATTCGAAACATTTAGATATCATGGTGGGACCATTATCTTAATATATGCAGAGCAATGATGATAAAGGAGCCAAAGTTAAAGCCAGCTTTCCCGGAGCGGCAAAAACCATCATTGCAAGAAGAATAAAGAGGAGCGTATGTCTTCAGGACCCAACGGAACCATCAAAAGTAAGTTTATAAATACTCAGGCACAAGCCTCATTCAAGTAAGTGGGAATCAGCTATTTCTGGCAATTCTCATTAGCATTTCTAAAAGCTCATCTCTCATTTACAATTTTTCTGAGCACTCTTGTTCTATATTGTTTATCTTTTTCATGTTACTGACTTGATCGTCGGAGTTTATACAGGGGGGAAAGCCCCGCTCCTTTTCTGAATTGATCATCAATTGGTGAACGGAGCAGTACGAAATCATCAAGTTTCATCCTCTTTGCCAAGCTCAACAACCTTACTTAGTTCATCCCTAAAATTGCTCATCTCCAGTTGGGTCATTGGGTTCTTCAAAGCTTCATTTGAATTGGGCAATTACTGTCTTCAAGAGTTCTTTGGGCCGTGAAGAAGCATCGTTCCCTCATTGTAATTTTTGCGTCACATCAACAATAATAGAAACATTGATCATCATGTCGTTCCATAACTAAGATAGGTAATATATATATATATATATATATTTAAAAATATATTTTTAAAATTTAGTCTTAAAAATTATTTTTAAATGTGAAAAGTATGTTAAAATATCAATAAATGTATATTGAGAATAATAAAAAATTAATATAATATTTAAAACTACAAAAATATAATTTTGAAAATATGGTAAAGAACGTCCTTAATCCTTTCCTTTCATCAATAAGAACAGTCAACCATGGGGCATAGTTCGGCTTCTCTAAAGGGCAAATATTTGGGCCTAGCGACTGATCTATATTGGGCCGGCCTCATAAATTCCTTTCTGCTTCAGACAGGCCGGGCCATTTCAGTGAACAGTGAGCTTAATAAAAATGGGTTGATTCATCTTTAATATTAGGGCCAATGCATCCGCATCAACAGTGCAAATTACCAATAACTCCCCAAAAATTTGTTCAATTTTCCATCAAACCATGGGGGGACTTGCTAATTTTTTGACATAATTTCAGTTGGTTATTTTGTCAATGGAAAAATGACATTTTTGGTCCCTAATATTTTAACAATGACACTTTTGATCCCTAATATTTTGCTCTAGTGACACTTTTAGTCTTTAATGTTTTGCTCCAGTGACACTTTGTAAGTAATTTGAAGTCAAAATATAAATTATCAAAAATATTGGACTGAATCAAAAATTATAAAAAATTCACCACTTATTAAAACAAAAGTTTTGGCATAATTTTTTCTATTATCAAAGTTGACATAATTTTTATATTAGAACTAGTTTTTGTGTTGGATTTTTTTTTTCCCATCCATTCCAATAAAAAAAATGTACATGCTAAACTAAATCTAACATATATTTCATCCATTCCGGTAATCAAATCCAAAACCAATTAACAAAAGAGACAACAAAATTTAACAATAAAACATCAAGAATAAGCATCCAACCGAAATATTATCCATCGAGTCTTCTAATGTGAGTAATTTATTTTATGCATGCTTTATTGCTCACAATAAATTATCTAATTTTATGCATGCTTTATTTTATGAAAGCAAAAAAAATAAATTAAAGCAACAATAAATTATTTAATGCGTGATTTATTTTAGGCTAAATCACTATTTACCCCCTGTTTTGCAGTTGTTACTATTTGGCCCCTTCTATTTTTAAAACTAACTCCTTCCCCCGCCTCCCCCCCCCCCCCCTCCCCCTCCCCCTCCCCCTCTTATATTGTTTTCAGTATAAAAATATGTCTGTTTTAGTATGACAAATGAAGTACAATAATAGAAACATTGATCATCATGTCGTTCCATAACTAAGATAGGTAATATATATATATATATTTAAAAATATATTTTTAAAATTTAGTCTTAAAAATTATTTTTAAATGTGAAAAGTATGTTAAAATATCAATAAATGTATATTGAGAATAATAAAAAATTAATATAATATTTAAAACTACAAAAATATAATTTTGAAAATATGGTAAAGAACGTCCTTAATCCTTTCCTTTCATCAATAAGAACAGTCAACTAAAAAAATCATTGAAAAGACAAATTTGCCCCCAGAGTTTTCTTCTTCCTTCCTCTCCTCCTTTCCCAGAAATTTTTTTATTTTTCTTTTTTACCTTCTTCCTCTCGGCCGGAACTAATTCTTTGGCCGAGAAAGGTACAAATTGCTTGCTTCAGTTTTCCTCTCGGCGGAACTAATTCATTGCTCCACTGGGTTTCTTTTGGTTTTCCAAACTTGATTCCTTGCTGCCCATAAGCAACGAGTTGGTTTTCCAAACTTGATTTCTTTTACTTTTCCTTGCTGCCCTTTCTCGGCCAAATTAGCTTGCTAGAAGCTGCTGAAATTTCTGCAAGAGGATACTGATTTGAAGGATTGGGAGTATCAAGTGGCCAACGGGAGTTTCAGATTAAAAAAAAAAAAAACAACTCTTGCTGGGTTTCATTTGGTTTCATAATATGAAATGAAACCCAACAACTGGGTTTCATATAGATATCATTATATGAAACCCAGCAACTGGGTTTCATATTGAAGACGGGAAGAAGAAGAGAAAAAATTAAATAAAAAAAAAATTCATCTCTCCATATAACTAGAGCTGGAGCTGGAAGAACAGAAAACTAAAAAAGAGAAAAAAGAAGGTGAATAGATGAGGAAACTAACAAAAAAGAAAAAGAAGAGAAAGGTAGAATCGGGAAGAAGAAGAGAAAAAAGAAAAAGAAGAAAAAAAAGGAAAAAAACATTCTGGGAAAGGTGGAGAAGAATTTTTCATAATTTTTTATTCAGTCCAATATTTTTGATAATTTATATTTTGACCCCAAATTACCTATAAAACAAGTAATAGCAGGTTTAGGGACCAAAAGTGTCACTGAAACAAAACATTAAGGATCAAAAGTGTCACTGTTAAAATATTAAGGACCAAAAGTATTACACCCCTATAAAACAGGTAATAGCAGGTTTAGGGACCAAAAGAGTCATTTTTCCTTTTCACAAACTTTACTGATTCTAGTTCCATTGCTAGGCTAAAGGGGTGAATACTTTTACTCTGTTTTTTGCATTTTTTGAAAGATTTCTAATTCCTAGTTATGAAGTTTGGCCGCAAAAGGAAAAGAAAGAAAAAGGATTTGGTGTACATTAAGCACGCCTTAATTGACCACAAAAGATCCATTCAAATGCTACATTGGCCAACTAATTGAAAAATAATAATCGTTTACGAGTTACATGGTATAATTTTAAACAAAACTTTTTCTTTATCGGAACAAATGAAATATAGTTTTTTTTATTTAAAAAAAATCATTTTTAATACGTAAAACTTTTCTAAAAATATATTTCTATTAAACTTTTAACATTTTCAAAAAGAGAAAAAAATAAAATAAAGTGAAAGAATACAATGATATGAATCTATTTTGCATTTTGTGAAGATTTTGCTGCATATTTTCAGGTGGCACATTTCAGTATACTGATTGTCCTTCGAGTGTACGTGTGAGGGGACCCTTCATCTCTGTTATAGAACCAAGCTTTTCAGTTTTTGAATTATTGGCGTTGGATTCCAATCAATTTAATTTTCTGTTATATTTATTATGCATTTTTTTCAAAGTGAAATGAAAAAAAAGAAAAAGAGAGGGTATTATTCTAAACAATGAAATTTCAAAACGTGGTTCTCATAATTGGTTTCCAAACATTATTATGCCAATTCATCAAAAATTTATTCTCGATCTACATCTGTTGCACTTACGTGTCTTTAGTGCGACAGACAAATAAAAATAGATAATTAATAGAGTAATGATAGACTCAGCAACAAATCATAGCAACTTTTTAATAGCAACTCATGTGGTATTCATTTATTGGTTATATTTTTTATTAATATCACATAATTGGCCTATAATTGCATGACACATGAGTTGCTATCAAAAAGTTGCTATTGATGTGACGCAAATTGTCCGTTAATGGATACTTCAGAAGGCCCAATGGATGTCTGAAATAGCAAGGCCCAACTCGATGTTAGAACGTCCAAATGAAAGGAAACAAAGGAGGAAACCGGGTTGGATGGCTCGGTCCAACGAGATCAATGAGAGACTCCGACTGGGAAATATTCCGGTAGATACAGTGAAAGGGTTAGAGAAGAGTGGGGCTTTCCCCCTTGTATAGACTCCGACGGTCAAGTTAGTGAGGTTGAAGAAGATGAATAGTATTCACAAAGAGCTCAAATGTAAAAGATTGCGTACCTCTCTAAGCCTTGTGACTTAATATTTATATAAAGACTCGGATATGTCCGTTTAAGCTATGATGACCTGTATTCCCAACTGCTCTGTTTCTCTGCACATCCAACTGCTCCTGTCATCATGATCTGACTTTTGGCTTCCTTCACGCTATCGTGCTGAGTGATTTCTGCATGTATTCAAAATACATGTCTAATCCTATAATGATTTCTATCTACTGTGTCAGCGGGTTATGGCCTATTCCGACCTAGCTTCCCCAGCTCGGTTATGGTGACCGATATGATGTTATGTAAGAGATGCTAGTAAGACATACTGAAGCTATTTAAAGTAAACTCTTTAAATAAGATAAAAAAAAATTTGAAAGTAAATATTTAAGTGAGACGAAAGGAGTAATAATTAAGGTAATATAAAAGTGGACAAGCCGACTAATTTGGTGTCCCACGTAACACGTATGCGTAATGCGTGTACAAGAGGAGACATTGTTATCTTGCATTTCCTGTGTACGTGTGGTGGTCATCATTCCATGAAAGCCAATTTGATCTTTCCATTTTTCACCTACGTGTGTGTTCTTGCCACATATATAATTTTGAAATAGAAACTTCAACATTTAAGAGTCAGATTTGAAAAATAAACTCCTTTTCGTTTCACTCAAAAAGCCTAATTTTTTTAAAGAAAAGAAATTATTGTCTCGTTAAAAAAATTTACTTTAGATTTCTTTATATTATATACGCTTACTAATATAATAATGTGTATTCAACAATTAACCTCATAACTCATAATAAGTTGTGTATTTTTCAAAATGAACTCTTTAAATAAGACGAGAGAAGTAATATTTATTACAAATGATAAAATACAATACCTAAAATAAACATTTATTGTGAAGTATTAGTAAATGTATAATATATAAACAAATTTAAAATAAACTCTTTTAGACAGTTATTTTCTAAGTTTTGAAGTATATAATTTTTTAATGAGACGGAGTATCTAATTAATGTGCTAAACTTTTGTTGATAAAGAACAAGTTGTGTGTATCCAAAGTCATGCCACGACATGATTAGGATTAGGACAATGCCACATCAAAGAACTCAACTCTAGGATGACGAGACTTAGGATTTGACTCATCTTATAACATTGTTCATTTTAAAATTATACTTCGTGACTATAAACAATTGCATACTAGACTTTTAATAAAACGGATGAAACAACTGATTGATAGTCCTAATCTACCGAAGTTGCATCAAGAATAAAAGCTAGCAAAATCATAAATATAAGCACAAAATTTAGATTCCTAGACGCACTAATTAAGCAAGTAAACATAATAATCAATGGAAGTTATAAAAAATAAAAAACATATGGAATTAATATTATTAGAAGTGCTTCATGGGGTAGTCATCATATATTCAAAGAGGCACTCAACTATATGTAGTTATATACATATCGAATTCATTTCATATATTTATTTGTATATCTAATCTGCAACTATATTCAACAACTTATGATTAATATTTGCATTCATTCACCAACTACTCAAGTTTTAAAGTTCATCCACCAATTATATACTGTCTTTAATTAGTTTCTGACAGTAAACATCAACTCAGTGCATAGAATCTTTCGCATGTACAAAGCTCGGGAGAAAGTCGAAAATATATATATTTCTTGAAGTTTCTTGATATATTTTATTTCTTTGAGGGATTGTTTTTCCCAAAGTTTAGTTGAGTACTTAGTTTGTGATTAATTGAAGTTGGGGGGGTTAGAGTTAGTGACGTGGAAATATGGTTGTAAGTTGTCACGCCTCTTCAAGTTCTTGCTTCTACTCCTACCAATTCATGTCCCACATCGATCTCATAATTCATCCTTCTGCAAATTGCGTAAAGAATACATATATAGATTCAACTTTTTGAATCTATAATTTGTGTATGTGTGTGTGTGTGGAATCTTAAGAGATATATATATATATATATATATTCTCTCATTTCATTAGAAAAATCCTCTTTAAAGTTGTACATTGTGCATAAACAGTTATACTATTGGACTCTTTTAATAATAGAACAGAATAAGGTATACTCCTTACGTACGGTTTTATTAGAAGAGCTCGTACACATAAACAGTTGTAATACTGAACTCTGTATTAATCGTATGCAAACATAGTTAATTAATTAAGCTGGCCGGATGAAGCCCAGAAGAAACCCTGAAGGTTGCTTACATTACTGGAAAAAGAATCCCTTTAAGCTAAGTAGAAGCTTGTGGAATTTGAATCTCAAACATCGTTTTCTGATATACGTACGTACGTAAAATTATTGGTGGACGGAAGGAAACAGTTTAGTTTGATAGATAGGAGACAAATTGAGGTTTATTAATTAATGGATCTAGCTAGTTTGGACAATAACTCTGTGAGATTAATGATGGAATTTAAGAAATAATCATCCTCCGTCCTCCAATAAGTGTGTTAATATTATCCAATTTTTTGAGGTTGAATTACCCATCCATAATACTATCTAAATCTGTCCAAGTCAATGAAACAATATAGTTTTAAGGTGAAATTATAGGTCGTTCCACTAAATAATTTAAGGTGAAATTACGGTATTTTGCTAATTAATTTGACAAAATATTATAAATAGGTGATCTCATCTGAAAAAAAAAAAATTGTGTTCAAATAAGTGTCCATATACAAAAATATCTAGATAGTTTCAAATTTAACCTTAATCTCTTTTTAATTTCCTCGTATCTCATTATATTAATTGCACATCTTCATTTTCTTATAACAAATAAACTAGGTAATTTACATGGGACGAAGGAGAGGAAATAGAATTCATGCATGGGGCCATGCGGATATGAAATTATATTTTGTGCTTACTTGCTGGCTTTGTGACTGCTTACTTTCTTAAAGGCAAAACGTAGCCAAAAGTAGTACGTAATTAGGGACTTTAATTATGCTTACTACTTTAATTTATCAAACTCCACGTTGATTGGTTACTACAATGACAATCGACATAGCTAGATGCTAACCTTGAACTGTATATTAGCATTAGTTCAAGTATCTTCTGTTCTTAATCACAGGTTTAGGTATCTAAGAATCTTCATTGATCCTTTAGATGCTAACCTTGAACTGTATATTATACTTTATGATGTATCATGAATATATATGAGTTAATTGTTAAATTATCGGGTATCGAATTTACTCTCTAATGTATGGTGTATTGAGTTTGATATTTAATGTATTACGTATTGATGAAAACATGTGTATCGAATTTAACTGTCAAAATATTACGGTCAAATTATGGTTGGACACGAGACTCCCTAAAACAAAATGATGCATGTGAATGTGTTGAAGTGTCAAATTTAGTACTCCTACGTAATTGATGATTGTCTGCTTAATTCATTTTGCCTTTTTTTAAAAAAATTAATTAATTAGTGATTGAATATATAATCACACTGTGGCATCTTATCTTAATTTGTCAATTAAATAATTAATTAACTAATCCAAATTTAGAAAAAAAGAAAGGTCATGAAGCATTTAGCCGAAAGCAAGGAATCAGTCTTTCCCTCTAAACTTGCTCAAATCTCCTTTACATTAATATTCCAGGTGCGCTTGGCGTGCAAGAATAAGAATGGAAATGTGGAGCATCTCATCTACGGGAATAGATAAATCTCTCGTTAAATGAATTTTATATTATAATAGTTTAAATTATTACATTTATGTACGTATCAAACATAAACAAAAAATAATAATTTTATAAATCAGATGTTTATTCCCCCATTTTCATTCTTGTGACCGTACGTTAAATCTATATATATATATTCATTTTGTAATTGTGTTTTATTCTTACATATTTAAAATATACATAAATCTCATTAAAATAGTTTGTTTACAGTAAATTTTAAGTTTCAAAATACAACTCAAATCAAAACAAAATGCGTTTAGAGTCGATGGGGAGATAAATTAGTACTAGTAACTCTAAAAATAGTTATGAATTCTTCATGATATATTAGAAAAAAAATTTTGATAAATTTGACTCCTTATTTGCATACATTTTTTTTTTTTTTACAACTAATTAACCAATACTAGATGAGAAGATTAAAAAAAATTTTGGCTGATCAGACTGATTACATTAATTAATTAAAAGAAAACATGTGAGTTAGTACTGATTACTCAGATTTCAGTACGGAATTATCAAAATTATTGAGTGTTTAGTAGTGGTTTGCAAAAATTAGTTTTCTTTTCTGAATTTTCAACTATTACATGTGGATGTCAGGGGTTGGAGGTAGAGAAGGAAGAAGTTGGGATGCCCGCCTATACAGAAATATGACAAATATATTAATTGAACTTCTGATATTTAGATTATCCGTCATGCGTCACAACCAATTGGGGACTGGCTCGTTACTTGCAAATTTAATTAATTTATTGCAAAGATGAAAGTGGGAATTGAGAAGGAAGGATCGACCAATTGCACCGATACATTATTTAGGTAGTTAAAAGCGCGTCACACTGGATAATTGCTCAAATTATTTATTGGTACAATCACCTTATCCTGTTATTGATGTATTCTAGGGGTGATCAAAATAATCCAAAAATCGTCCGAACCGTTGATTCGATCCGAATCCGATCCGAAACACTGGATAATTGCTCAAATTATTTATTGATGCAATCACCTTATCCTGTTATTGCTGTCTTCTAGGGGTGAGCAAAATAATCCAAAAACCGTCCGAACTGTTGATCCGATTCGAAATTTCGGATCGGATTCGGATCGATTTTTTTTTTTTCCGGATAATGTTTAGTTTCGGATTTTTTTTGGGATAATCCGAAACAAAAATTCACAAAAAAAAAAAAGCTAAAATGAATTTTTTTTTTTAAAAAAAAAAAGAAAAGAGAACCATGGATTTCGGATCAAAAACCGCAAATTTCGGACAAAACCTGGTTTCGGATAAAAACCGATCCGAAACCGCGCCACCGAATTAAAATTCGAAACTTTGGATTCGGATCGGTTTAGAGCGGATTCGGATCGGTTTTCCTTTTGCTCACCCCTACTGTCTTTAGATGAATTCAACGTATCATCCCAATAGTTTCATTGAAACAACTTATTTTGTTTATCAAAACAATTTTAAATTTTCACTTAAAAACAAAAAAAAATTTATTAAGTTGTTGGAATTTAATATAGACTGCTGAGATTTGCATAGTACATTTTGTAATATGGAAATCCTTTTATTTTGAAGTAGACAAGATACCTAATTTGTTCTATTATAATAATTAACTTTGGAATACTAAAAACATATTTATAAAGTTGACTATTCCAGTTTGTGGTGAAGCCACTCTATAGCCTGGGCAATAGGTTTTTTTTTTTTTTTTTTCCTTTCTAAAACACACTTCGTTAGTATACATTTGAGGAGTTTTAGGAATATTTGAATAATTTTTCTACCAAAAATTATAATTAGATAATTTTTTTCAACATTTGTAGATTTTTCCAACCAAAAGACATAGTATTTTCAAAATTTTAGTACCCTTTAAAAATAAACTTGTTGTTTTAAATATTTACCACTCTTGACGTTAGGGGTTTGGCCCTGCCACTGATTTTAGTGGAATGGATAGAGTACCCATCAAGACTTACGTATTTTAAAGTAAATTATTGTCATAATTTTAAAGGTCTCGATGGAACTCAAGCAAAAATTATTCTTGGTGCGGCTTTAGCTTTTATTTATTTTTTGTTTTATATTTTGGGTGTTTAATACTTTAATACACACGTCCTGGAGATATTCCAAAGCCACCAGCAAATTACCGACATATGTTATGCAATTAAGGTAATTACTTTGCGTATTGATATATCTTTGTTTTGTTTTGGGTAAGGCACCACCGTTAGTTACGACGAGTACGATATTAGAGACGTTTCTACACTACATTAGGGATGAGAACCAAACATCACCATTAGGAACTTGCACACCACATTAAGAACCTGCACATCGCACGTGACCAAATAACACTATTGGAGACTTGCATACCACGTTAGGACCTACTCATCACCAAATCACCACCGAAGGACAAGAATTTGTTTAAAATTTGCAACAAGTGAAACCCTTGGAACCTTCTTCAACTCCCAGATGTGATGAGTACTCAACGTCGGGGTGCCAAACGACTCCGTCGATAAGAGCTCTTGGGAGTCATCAGCCTGTTCTCCCTGTCGTACATTTGATCCATTGAACGAGAGCCCGTCCAGGATCACTATGGTCGGCTTTCGTCTTTTCGACCTTGCAAACCTCCATTACTCTTTAGGAGGCATCTGCCCCAGATAAATAATCCCTCTTGTTAGAGATGAGATTCGAACATTTGATCTTAAAGTTTGTGCACCAAGTATTTCGCCGCTTAACCTTGAGATAGACCTGATTCGCTACGTAATGATACTTTAAACAATGGGAAGTCACCGTCACTCGCTAATTCCTCTAGGATCCATTTTCAAATCAAACGCGGTTACAGGCGGCATTTCTGTACAAACTTTGAAATCTAGTTAGATAATCAACTTAATTTAATACTATTAGTTTTTAACCACGAAGTGATTTGTCTTTAAGTAAATGTTAATGAGCAGAATAAAAGGGTGATTAAACTTGGACTTTTTGCACTAGACAACCTTAAAAACGCGGGGATTCTTGAATTTTAGGTTTTGCTGTCTTTTGAGGAAATTTTGGATCCACTTTTCTATTTATAATATTTTAATTTGTGATCTTTTATTTAAAAGCAACTTGCATATATGCATGAAAATTGAATATTTAATTAGTAGGTAAAAATAGACAGTAAAATTGATTACAAAGTTAATTTTGATACATTAAACATATTTGAAATACAAATAATGTACTTATAATCTATATTTTATCGTATATTTATACTAGCGTTTAGTAGGAATTGTCTAAATAGCTTAAAATACCATTTATTTTGAGACGAATGTGGTACACGTTAAAACTTAATAAATATAAATTTAGTAAAGCTATGTTGTTATAAAGCTAAACAAATTTTGTACTAATGTACTCCGTATATGATATTACATTAGTCACTAATTTTTTGATAAGAGTAAAAAAACTAAATTTTCACAGATAAATTTCTCACTTTCGTAAAGAGAAAAACTCTTACCTATTACTCTCATCATAAATTAATGAGACTCAAACCTTCCATTAGAAAACTCAAACAAACCTAATGGCATGTTCGCCAGAGGGTCTTAAGTGAGGTTTTAGAAAATAAGTTTTTAAAAACAAGCAAACAAACACGTGGGAAAACCCTGTTTTAAAAAACGATGTTTAGTAAATGAATTTTGAGAAACAATTTTTTCAAAATCTTATTTGGTAAGGTAATAGACAGCAAACAAGATTTTTCCTCGAGATTTGGGTTTAAAAGAAAAATAATTTTTGATGTTCAAAAAAAGAATTTATTTTTAAAATAAAGTTTTGGAGAACAAATATTCAAACCCATATCAAACGAGATTTAGAGTTTTTAAAACTCATAATCCTACAAAACGAACCCGCCCTAAATAGAAACCAAGAAAAATCGCTTCCTTAATCCTACCCTAATGGGAAGACATTGAAAAAAGTCAAAAAGAGAGTCTATATGAGAGGCTTATTTATAATTAAAGAGAATGGAATTAATTTGATGATATTTAATATAATAATTTAGTCAAATTAATTTCTTTTCTACCAAAACAAGGAAACCAAATCGTCAACACTTGAGTGTCGCTTAGCTGAACCGTCGCCTTGCTTTTGTTATTTTTTAACCAAAATAAATTTTGATTTTACAAGAGAAAAAAGAAATAAAAAATAATTATTAGAGTAATTATTATTATTAATATTAATAAGAAAGGAAGTTGTATATAATTTGAACAAGATCAGTTGAAGGTGTCAAAATAAGTAATCAGAACTAACACGGCGGCGGATGATTAATTAGTCTCTCTAAAATTCCAAGTCCATACCATAATGGTTGACAAATTGTCAACCATTATGGTTTAGAACACTATAATTACTTTTTGGTCGTTTACAACTTTTACGGTTTTGACTTTATTTGTATTTTCTAAAACGGTAAGAAATGAATTCGTAGTTATCCCCAAAGTTCAGGAAGGTAAATGTAATTTTCCATTCTTTTTATTTTTTAATTATTTTATCATTTTTTTTATGGGTTAAGAAGTTAATTTCTCTACAATTTTTTTTTTTGACAGGCAATGATATTTTTTAATTTTTGAAAACTTTTTTATTTTTTTTTGGTATTTTACACTATTTTTTTTTATTCTCAATACACTCCTTATATTGTTATTACATATTTTACAGATTTAAAACACTTTTAATATTAAAAATAAATTTAAAACACATTTGGTCAAATCGAAATAAATGGTCAAGGAGGGAAGATAAATACATATAAGGCAAAATAAAATTACCAATCACATTTAATTTTATAAAAAAGTACAATATTTAAGAAAAAAATAACTAAATAAATTCAACTTAAATAAAATATTATTTAAATGGTAAAAATAAAGGCAAATTATTATTTATTTGTTTCTTTTTAATTTCCCGCAGGGAACAGTAACTTATTTTTCCTTTTTTTTTAAAATTTTTTTTTTACTTCTTTCACGACATCTTCCCAACAGGATTTTTGGTAAAAGCATAGACAAGTCATTTGCTTTTTCTGAGATGAATAACTGTACCCTTTGAAATATCAGCAGGGGGAATGACCACAACAATACACCACTAAAATCTTTACCCACTCTATTTATTTATCAACCAAATATTCATTTACTTTTCTCAAAACCCAATCCCAAAAAAAAAAAAAAGATTAAGAGGTGTGGTATCGAGCCGAGTTAAGAAATGTGATATCGAAAAATCGCTTATTCATATACATTTATGTTTATGTCATTGTTAGATAGCATAAGAGTGTAGTATTTGATTAACTTAACAGTATATGAATTAGTGGCAGAGCCGAATCCTCAATGTCAAGAAAGGTAAAATATTTAGGACAATATATTTTCTTTTAAGGCATGCTAAAATTTGAAAAATACTGTAATTTTTAGTTGAAACAAATCGATAAAAGTTTGAAAAATTCTTAATTATTAAAATTTTTGTTGGGACAATTACTCAAATACCCCTAAAATTCCTATAATTCATACTAATTAAGTGTGTTTTGAAAAAGCCTAGTGCGGCAATTGCCCCCCACAGATTTCAATGTGGCTCTGCACTGATATAAACGAGTTTGAATCGAGCCAAACTTTCATTGTGATTCCATCACTGATACAAACGAGTTCGATTGAGCCGATCTCAAATTTGTTCATAAACGTATCAACGTTGTTGATTTTAAGGAAGTGTGAATAGAAAGAATATTAAGAGAAAGACCAATCAGTAAACAATAAAAAGAAAGACCGACTGACTCAAACGCAAACCCAACAACTGAATTGAACAATCAACTACAGCCAAATGATGGAAGCAATAAAAAGGGTGATTTTTCGCTTTTTTTTTTTTTTTTTTACTTCTTCTATTATAATAATACTGGAAAATTGGGAATCTAAAACTGCCCGTGAAATATCTGACTGCTGCCCGTAGTCAGCCTCCTCTCACACACTCCTCTGACACCGTCGGCTGCCCGCTCTAACCCCTTTCCTCATCTCGGGCAGCTCCAAACTCCAATACTCTTTCGCTCAATCTGCATAAATATGTGAACACTTTTATACATTTTTATAGCCACCTCCAACCACCCTCTCACCACCACAGCCGGTGGTGCATGACTGACGGTGGAGGAGCTCTCAAAGGTGTGACTCGACCACCACTCTGCCCGGTTTGATTCATTTATGTAAATTTGGATTTTTAGTGGTTAGTACAGAGGAAGGGAAATATGGGTCAGGGGATGAGTTGCGGGACTTATGATGAACATGGGCTATTCAGTGCGGTTCAGTTTGGGGATTTGGCGACTGTGGAGGAAGTTTTAGATAAGGAGCCTGGACTTGTTCATCGCACTGTCCATGATCGGTACTCTGTTTTGCATGTTGCAGCTGCCAATGGCCAGATCGAGGTGGGTAATTGGAATTCTGTTGGATGTTGATTGAATTTGGACTCTGTTCTTGTTTTGATTGGTGGGTTTTTGTTCAGGTTTTGTCAATGCTTTTGAGCCGATCTCTTAATCCAAATTTACTGAATCGCCATAAACAAGTAAGAAATCTACTTCCCTTCTGTTGGTTCTAATTTGGTTATTTAAACTTGGAAAGACTGTATTGACGTGTCTTTGAATGGTGCAGACTCCATTGATGTTGGCCGCAATGCATGGAAAGATTTCCTGTGTGCAAAAGCTGATTGAAGCTGGAGCTAATGTAAGCAAGCTTCACTGTTTTCACCTCTTGTTCTGTTTTTTGTCTTTCCGTATTTCTGAGGTGAATATTGAAAATGGTATCAGATTCTGAAGTTCGATTCAGTCAATAGAAGAACCTGTTTGCATTACGCGGCCTATTACGGCCACTCCGATTGCCTAAAAGCGATTCTCTCCGCCGCCCGTACCTCCCATGTCGCAGTTTCTTGGGGATATGCTCGCTTTGTGAATATTAGAGATGGTAAAGGAGCGACGCCATTACACTTGGCAGCCCGTCAAAGACGGCCTGATTGTGTTCACACTTTGTTGGATAATGGTGCTCTGGTTTGTGCTTCAACTGGTGGATATGGGTAAGTTTGTTGATTTTAGTTTTTTCTTGCCTAATTCTTCCTACTTTAATCTTGTTCGTTTATAATGTATTTATTTTCTTTGCTTTACAGCTTTCCAGGTAGCACTCCACTTCATTTGGCTGCAAGAGGAGGTTCAATTGATTGTGTCCGTGAATTGTTAGCCTGGGGTGCTGATCGACTTAACAGAGATGCATCTGGGTATGTTTTCTCTTTTCTCTTTTCGATCGGAAAACTGTTAAATCTATTGATCTGGGAAGATAAATGTGTTTGTTGAGTGATAAATGGAGTCTTACCTCTGTGATTCTTTTGATTTGTAGAGTATCTATGAGATTATAGCCTTCGGGGTTTTTTTAAGATCCCACTCATTTACTCCTGAGAAGTTAATAGATGAGGAATTATGAAAAATTTTCTTCCCAAACTTTTAGGAGATTCTCTTTTTCTGAAATAATTTTAAGCTCCCTCATTGGATGCTTCACTATGAATAGAGCTTCAGAGAGGTTCGATTCCTATCTCCGCCCAGTTTCTGCCTTATTTGTGCTCAGGCTTGCAGAACCCTGTAGGCGGCCGGCCCAGCTTCTTTCTTCCCCTCCCCCAGCTCCCTGGCATCCACTTGTAATAGACAAGATAATGTAATATTTGATGATTCGAGAAAAAAAAAAAAAAGTAGTTGAAGTAAAGGCCCTTTCTTTTTCATCCATTTGACTATAGGTGTCTGACTTCACCATATGAAATTAGTGCAATGGAACGAGAACATATTAGGTATAACAGCCTTTTTTAGTTTTGTATCTCAAATTCTGAATTCTGGTGGCATTGATCTCTTGCAGGAGAATACCGTATACGGTTGCTTTAAGGCATAATCATGGAGCTTGTGCAGCATTGCTGAATCCTTCATCTGCTGAACCTATTGTTTGGCCATCACCTTTGAAGTTCATTGGCGAACTTAATCAGGAGGCCAAGGTTTTGTTGGAAGATGCATTGATGCAGGCAAACAAGGAAAGAGAAAAGAGCATCTTAAAGGGATTTTCTGTAGCCTCTCCATCGCATTCGGATACTGGAACTGATGACAATGAATCTGAGGTACGTCGTGGTCATTCCTCTTATTCAAATTTTTCTATGTTTTTTGAGAGTCTCATACTTGGTTGAAAACTGTAGCAAAGATGATGTATCAAGCTTGATGTTCACATAGAATGTTCTCCAATCTTTTAATTGCTTGTTCAATTTCTGATCAGTTACCGCTGTTTTGATTAATGTAGACGTTCACATCGAATGTTCAATGCCGACTATAAATTATAAATGATTATATTGTCTTCTAATAAATACTATGAGATGTTCATTTGATGTTAAATACTCTGAAAATATTTTTATGCAGACTAGTGACACAGAGCTGTGTGGCATATGCTTTGATCAAGTTTGCACAATTGAGGTCCAGCCCTGTGCTCACCAGATGTGCGCTCAATGCACACTCGCCTTGTGCTGCCATAACAAGCCTAATCCTATGACCGGAACCCCCACGGTACCAGTCTGCCCCTTTTGCCGCAGCAGCATTGTCCAACTGATTGTGCCAAAGGATAAAACTGAAAACAGTGCAGAACTGGATGTCCACTCTCCAAAGTCAAGAAAGTCCAAGAGATCTTGGAACCTCAGCGAGGGCAGTAGCAGCTTCAAGGGCTTATCGGCAGTAGGTTCAATCAGCAAAATTGTCGGTCGTGGTTCAGGAAGGATAGCCATTGAAAATGAATGGATTGATAAGCCATTAGGTGTTGATGCATGAGAGAAAATTGTCACCAATGAATCAAGAAGCCAGACTTGGCAATCAAGCATCATTTGGAAGGTCCTGCTGCATTCATATTGGTATATACACATGGCTCTTTCCTCTGCTGTGTAGATTTGGCAAATAAGCAAAGCAAAGTGGTTATGCAGGTTTGGGTTGGTGAAACATATAAATATTTGTTTGTGGGTCAACATTGTTGTAATGTTTGGTTTCACTTCAGCTTGAAGAAGATTGATGCTTTGAGGGCCTGTTAGTGACCTAAGTAGAAACAAATTCTTTTCCAACTTTCCCTTTTCTTTTCTTAGTGACATTCAATATATTCTTCCCCATTCTTCAGTGTCTTCTTCCTAGATTAGGTTGTAATGTACAAAAAGCCAAGAAAAGTTTGATCCCACATCACTCTTGTCTCTTATCTTTTCACTTTTTAAGTGTGAAATGTACTCTTACAAATTATATTCTAATTATGTAAGCAGCATTTGCAAAGAAAGCAGGCAAAGAAGTGCAAGTTAAAAAGCCATGTGATCATGGCTCTCAAAGGTATTAATAAATTCTTGTGTACCATTTTCTTCTCTGATACTTTCAAGTAAGCACAGTTATTATATTTTGCTATACCATTATTAGGCCATATTCTAAAACAAGTGAGATAATGTCACCCAACATGGGGACCCTTTTTCCCTGATTTTGCTTTGATGCTTCCACATGTATTTTTTGATGGTTTCAGATTTCCCAGAGTAGGTTGTGTTCAATGCATATGGGGGTGGTGGTGGGGGGTGTAGAATAATTACCAGTACTATATTATATTGGTCCCAGTGACATATTACTCAGTTTGATCTGATAATAACTCTAAAATAGTCCTTTGGAGTTTTCAGTTTTTAAGTCTAGTGTTCTGTGTAGATCATGTCTCTTGCTTTTGGGATGATTCTTTTATGCATGATCTATGTGGGATAGGAGATTTGAGATATTCTTTGTTCCAAACTTCTAATATTTACTAAAAAGACTGCAAGATCAGAGTTTGCTTCACAATCATACACTAATGGTATCTCATTATTCTTATTCTAGTAAAGATTAGTCCTTTGAAAGAAAATGGTTCACTTTTGGAGCATCAAAGAAGTGAAAATAAACACATAGCAAGAATGCTTGAGTAGAAATGAGAATCATATTTTCTCTGTCCTTGTCCTATATAAAGAGTCGGATTTAAAGTTGTATTTTGTGACTCAGAAACAGACGGATAACTTGGTTGACTGTAGAAAAGGGAAGTCAACCTTATAATAAGACACTATTGAGAAAAGGAGTTATGAATTCATATAGACCCCTTAACATGATGAAAGGGTCCAAGTCTCCAAGAACATTAAATTGCCTTTTTGTTTGATGCAAATGGTTTATCCTCAATTTCTTGAATTGGTGTACCAACTGGTTTGCCTTCCTTATTTCTTCCTCACAAGTTGCAGTATGACTTACTCAGTCTCTGCCCATCTCCATCCACATTGGTGAACCAATTGTTCAATATATATGATGAAAAAATGGGCAGAGGGTCCCAATACCCCCTACCCCACCCCCCTCTCCCAATTGGCTCCCTCTAAGAAGACTTTTCAACTCTCTTTTGGTGGGATTGGCCTTTGGAATTTATCCATAAAGTAAATATTACTATTATAATTTCTCATCTTGATGTGGAGAGGTGGTTGACTTTTATGTACATTGTCTCTTTAGTGTAATGAGAGAGGCTCCCTGTGACCCTTAACAGGTTGTTTCCTTCTACAGCTGTGAATCCTTGTGTAGAATCTTGTTTTTGTTTTTGGGTAATCTCTTAGTAGTGGATTTAGTTGGCATTTTATTTTTCTCATAATTTAATTTATTCATACTTATGAGAAATGGAACTGAATAATAATCCCTAATAACTTTATATGAGATTTTTTTTTTTTTTTAATTTTGAGATGTTCGATACTATTACGATCGCACAGTTACATAAGGCCACCGAGAAACTTGAGATTTAATCACTTGATCTTATATTTACTTTGAGTTTTTAATTAAATTTTGGGTCTGAATCCTTAATGGATTCAGTTGACTAGTTGTTATATTAAGGATGGATATTTTCTCTAAATAAAATAAATAATAACAACATTAATTCTATGATAATTCATCTAAAAAAACAAAATGGTGGGAACTGAAGAATGAGTTGGTGTTTTGTCAGCCTAATAACCAACCTTGTAACTTGTCAAACTCCTCGTGTTTAAGAGCGTAAATTTCGAACAGTTTGCCTTATTTTAAGCCATAAATTAGTTGTCATCTTTTGAATCATGAAATTGTGTTTCAAAATTTTGTTTTTCATTTTTGCACTGAGTTTTATCAATCCGCAATACATTAAGCTAAACACGATACATCAAATGCTAAATTTAACACTATGCATGCTTCAACAACTAATTCATAACTGTAATATATCAATAACTAAACTTTTATACATTATAAGCTACGTTTATATGTGATATATTAAAATTAAAATAACGTATTTTCATAACATTCACGAGATAGTTGTTTATATAATTAGGTTGGAGAATTTGTGGATATTAGTGTGCGTAAATATCTTCAGTCGACTTCAAATGAGTTGAACACCTGATTAATAGTAATAATATGACGGCAGGCTCAATCATCTTTTTCGGTGACGTAATTAATGTTCTTTATGGAGTTTGGTTTATTTATGAATATGAATTAAAACAATAAGGCCCCGTATGGCAACTTTTTTTTCCATCTCAATTCACTCTCACTTTCATTTTATAATAATTTCTCATCAATTTCAATACACCTTTTTATATTTTTCAAACACCTTTTTATATTTCCAATATATTTTTAATAATTTTAAAATCCAAAACACCTTTCAAAACACCTTTCAAAAGACATACCATACGGGGCCTAATATTTCTTGTTTCACTCTCCTAGTTGACGTCATCATACATATATTCATTCTCAAAACACTTCCTCCATCCTTATAATATAAATAGAATGATTCCATATTCATAAACTACCACTAATATACAATTTATTATTATATATATTTTTTATGTGATAATAATCCAAAATTCTAAATAAATTCAATTTGCATATAAATATCACCTCAAGTATTACAAATTGTTCATTACTTTACAAAGTATATAATATTATTTATTGGGTGGCCTCCTAAAACCTAAATGTAAGTGTGACTATTCAAGTCGCTCTCTTTTGGTAAGTTTTCGTGTCGACAAACTCTAATCATAACTTTACCCGTTAAAGTATTCATGTTATTCGTATTAACTCAATCAACATGTGAATTTGTCAACATTTAACCTTGATCGTCTAAATAGTATCATGTTGTACTAAAAATTACTCGTGTTTGAATTAGCGAGTTCACGTGTCTAATGTTTTAAATTCTAAATATTACGTGTTATTCCGTCGACTCATTTGCTCACAAATTTATCAAGACTCAACTCTAACATGTTCATATAGTGTTGTGTTATTGTGTCACATTTAAAAACAACTACCCAACCTATTGGCAAGGGTGGTTGGTAATTCGGGTCACAAATGGGTTGACGGATCACTATTAATGTATCGGGTTCGTGTCATGTTTTCGTATCGTATTATAACTTATCAAAAGTTGTCTCTCAATGGAGGTAATTATGAATTATATATGAGTTGACGGATCACTTTAACGTATCAGATTGATTATGTTGTGTCAGGCATTGCCATCCAACTAAATGTGCGAGTGCAATCCAATTTACGGATTTACCCCTGCAGTATAGCTGTCAAATGGTTAACCTCAAAGACACAAAGGGTAATATTTAACTCTCTCCCTCACTTTTTTTGGACTCAAATTGGAAGAGGTATATGTACGAGTGAATAGGTGAGGCCAAGGGTGGTCATAAATTCAATCAAATCAGTCAATTTTGATACCAAATATGTGTGATTAGATTAGTGACATACATAGGACAAGTGCACAAAGGCATAGGCATTACCACAAACGACATTTTATGGTACATTCTTCCCTATCTTCGTGTTTGGAATCAAGGTAACCACATCAATTATTGTATCTGCTTCTACTCATTTGTCTACCACTCCATGGAACTGTCCACTATCTAGTAATGTATCACAAGGGCTTGTATATACAGGAAGAAGTGTTAAACGAGTTACAAAAAATGCTAAACGCAGAAGGAAGAAATGTTACTTTTAAATATTTGTTCCTATTTCACTCGTGCCCCCAACCTCCTAGTAGAAGGTCACGGCAGCCGTGGCTGGATCTTGGTGGATCTGCAGCTGCGGCTGGCCTCCGGCTTCCGGATCTGTCCGGTACAGTAGCGTCAGCGACGTTTTCGGTCATCAATTTTTTTTAAAGAAAAATCTACAGTAAAACACCATGCATATTTTAATACCTAAACTAACTAATTATGGTATCATTCATACTTATTTATGATCTCCCCCTTTTTGGGTTTTCTTCTAATATTGCAGCTTCACATCATCTCCTTTGGGTTTTCTTCCATAATTCCATTTTTCTCTGAGATAAATTTGCAAGTGAAAAAGACCCAAGTGGGAAACAATACTCCATGAATAATGAACTCATCCTCTAGAATCTGAGAGGAGCTAGGATAATCCGATCAGTGTCCACAAAAAGCTCACAACTTTCAAAAGTTGAACCTAATTAATCAAAGAACTTCGAAAATGTGATGATCATATCTTTGGTTTTGAGAAACTAAGAGCTATGAAATGTTGCAGATTTGTAGCATTAATTCATCCACAAATGCAAGAAAACTGCATCAGAGGAACTCCATCATGTCCATTGCCATCTTCTAATTGTGGAGGAGCAATGTGGCCATTTACAAACAATGAATTTGCTGCTGAAGTGTGGCTAATTCTTCTGTGTTGATCATCATTTGCAGCAGCAGCCCTTCTTTCCACTTCAAGAAAGTGAGCAAGTGATGGGGTGGTGGTGTTTCTGGTCACGCTCTCGGCGTCGGTTGTGTCCGTTGGACATAAGGAGAAACAGTACCATGTTTTTGATCTGCAGTTTTTCTGGGATGCTATGGATTCTCTGTTTGATGAGGATGATCCCCTGATGGATCTTCTTGGAAGATTTACAATTCTTGGAACTCCAATTAGGCTTCCTAGAGTGGTGCTTCTGTCAGGGAAGAATGATCCTGTGGACTGCAAATTAAGTTAGAATTAACAAAAGTTTGAACAAATTATCATATGTTGGAATGCAGATTAGCATATTGGGGCTTTGAAGCATTATCAATAGAGGGTGTGTTTGTCGCATGGGAATGGGGTATCTTATATCCGAAAATGGATGAATATCTCATTAAAGAAATCTCACATTGCCATACTAGTTTAAATAATCAGATTCCTACACATACCAAACATAGTAATTACAATTTTAGAAATTATTTGCCCATTCCCTCAATTCTCATTCTTGCGTGCCAAGTGCACCAAGAGAGTAACAACTATGCAAATACTCTTAAAATCTGAAAATTTTCTGGATTTTTCATTCCTTTCTGAAGCTCTACATGTGTAAGGCTAGCTGGCTAGGGCCCTGCAGTCTATGAATTCAATCATAAAATGAGTTCCATTATCTATTGAAGTGGCTTGTGTCTCTCTCTTTGAAAAGATCTTCAGATTTTTGGCTTAATTACAGAACTTTTTCACTGGGAAGAAGATGATTTTAAAGGGCTTGAAGCATTAATTATCAATGCTAAACTGTAATTCTGTGAAGTTCAGGTTCTTCAAATGCATATGAAAGTTTCAAGGTAAAAAAGGGTACAGATAT
This sequence comes from Leptodermis oblonga, assembly GCA_016801395.1. Classification (NCBI taxonomy): domain Eukaryota; kingdom Viridiplantae; phylum Streptophyta; class Magnoliopsida; order Gentianales; family Rubiaceae; genus Leptodermis; species Leptodermis oblonga. The sequence goes on along the minus strand of CM028750.1, from coordinate 291,280 downwards.
GATGAATCAACAAGAAAGAAGACAAAAGAATGTTAAATGCACATTCATAATAGCATCACAGATATTTCATGCCTATTACACATGACTGGTGTCAGTACCATAAACTGTAGCATCTTAAATGTAAGATATTTAAGAAGTCAAGAATTTCAAATTGGAAAGAACTGAAGTATAATAAGACGCAACTGCATTCAATTTTCTTATGTAGATGAGCCATAATGGAAGAAAGTGATTAGGAAATTTGACCAAAATGATGCAGAACCCTTCACAGAATCATTTCTTCATTGATAATGGCCTACAATGTATTATTAATACAATTCAATAAGTGATTATATAAGTCATTATTTACTGAAGTAATGGTTGGTTCCGTGAAAGGGAATGTAGTCTTACCAAAATTATGCACTCAAAACACCCCATTGTGAAAGGTAAATGACAACAATCAAGAGTTAAATTAATTGGTTGCATTATTAATGTCAATGTGTGTTAGGGAGAGGGAGGGGAAAAGGAAAGCAGAACCACTGATGAAGATTGCCGACAGCTAAACAAATGAAAAAGAACAACAACAACAACCAAAAAATGACCATTTCTTTCTCCCATCATGTCATTGCAACTATTCACCAGTTAAAAAAACAAACAAAAACAAGAAAAAGGGGCAAATTTTCTCTGATTTTTTACCAAAAAATTAACAGCTAATTTCCAAGTTTTTAAAACTTTTTATTGCTTACTTCTGTATCCAAATCTGATGAGGAATCAGACATAGAACTCGGAGAACCACTGAGTAAAGTGTTGAACGATGTTGATCCAGAAAAATTACGGTTCCTCACGAGCCCTATTCTCATATTCAAAGGGTGCAATCCCAGAGGCCATCCTTCTTCTTCCTGCATTTTCCCCCAAAGAAACATCTCATCATCTTCATCATTAATTCAGAAACAGAACCCAACTCAAAGTACTGAACTAAAACCTACTGAAACTACTGAGAAATTGAGTTGCAAGATCGAATCTTTTGACAAAGAAAAGAAAAAGACAATACAAATTGAAAAAAATCCCAGTTAAGATAACTGTTTTTTGTTCCATTATACATAAAAAATAGATAACAGCAAGAATCCAAAAGAAAGTTAACAATGGAGAAGGTAATAAAAATACAAAATGTACCTGTTGAGCCATAGGAAGGCAGCCACCCACAGACTGAGCCCCCCCCTTTGTTTTTAGCTTGGCTTTGACAGAATCAGAATGTTTAACAAAAATTAAGAAATGGGGTAACTTTACTACATTAAATTACTGCAATTTTAGATTAGATTAGGGCCATAGAGAGACAAGAAAAGGGGAAGAAGAAGTTCCACTACTCATGAGTCATGTCTTTGGTATCTTTTCATTAAAACAAGAAAAGAAGTGAAAGAAAAAGAAGAGTATTGAATTTATGAACAACTTTTACAGTACAGTTTACATATGTTGGAACATGGCATGCTAGCCTTGGTAGGTGACACAATGTGACAGAGGAGCTGAGAGAGAAAGAGAAAGGTATAAAAAGACAAAGTGAGGTAATTCATACGAATCCAGAAAAGAAGTGACAACTGACAAATCATGGGATTTTTTTTTACAGTTTCTCTAATTTTCTTTGCATGCCCCTTTAGGCTTTTTTTGGTTAGGGGAGTTACGTTTACCATTTTACCCATAATGAAGTTTGGAAATATATACGAAACAAATCCTATTGTTTTGTGAAATTAGAAAATACCCCTTTACCCTTAATGATTGTGGAAAAAATAATTTGAAATATAGTACAATTTATATGTCCCGCAAAGGGTTTGCTTTGTAATTTTAACGTCCCACATGATTTATTTGCAATTTTTAGGCTTAATTACCTTTTGTCTCCTTGTGTTGCTTTCCTGTGTTTTCAAAACATATTTTTTGCCTTCTGAATTGTTACTATATTACAAAAATTAACATTTTTCCTCCCACTTCTACTGATGTCAGCAATATCTTTTAAGGACAATTGTGGTACCAATGTCATTATTTGTTAAAATAGGGCAAAAGTATTGATTTTTTTTATTTTAAATAACGACAATATTGAGAGCAAAATGTGAATTTTGAAAACGCATGAGACAAAAGCCAAACAACCTTACATAACAAAGGGGATAAAAGTAATTAAGCCTAGTTTTGATGCTCCACAAGTTAGTTTAGTTTTATAACATGAACAACTTTGTAGTGTGAATGTAATTCTTGCAACACATATATTTCGTTTCGTAATTACACTTAAACTGTAAGGGTAAATGTACCCTCTCTTTTTTTAACCTTGGTTTTGTTGAAGGAAACAAAGAATAGTTAATAATTATTACTCGTATTTCTATAAAAATAAAGTTAATAAAGAAAGGCAATGTCCCGGCAGGGTGGCTGTCTTCTTGGTTAAATTTAACCAAAAAAAGAGAAAGAAATGACAGAGGCCCTTTTTGGTATTTTCACCAATTACTGAAAAATTGAGTTGGATATTCTAACTAATTTTTTAACAAAAAGAAATGCATTTGGATTTGGGTGCTGTTTGCCGTGAGTTACCAAATGGCTTTAGTGTCTCACTATTTTTAGCAAAAAAGGAGAAAATAAAACGTCAAATATAAAAAAGGAAAAAAAATGCCTACATGAGGACCATCCCTTATTACAACTTCTTTTTCTTTTAACATTTCCTCCGTTCCAAAAGTTCGGTTTTAAAATATACAATGCACTATTACCTTTATTTCAATCATATTTTTACTTTTTAAATATAAGTTAATTATAGACTACATATTATTATATTAGTGAGAGTCGAAAAAGTAAAAATTTAAAAATAAACTCTACTATTAAAAGAAAAAGAAAATCTAAAATGTTATTTTCAAATGAAACGAATAAAATATTACGTATTAACCTGAACTCGCTATTAATTAATAACAAATAAAAGAATGGAGGAGCAAATCTTGGAAGATCTAGGAAGGAATCAAGGGACGCACACGGTCAACTCCGGTGGCTATAAACAATTGGTTTTCTTCCATTTTCCATGGCGCCATCTCCTCAATGAATAACTTACAATGGATTTAGACTAAACTTCATATAACCATCACGTGTTTTGTTTATATCGTGTCAGATTCGTGTTATAAAAAATTATTATTTTCACACTCACAACATGAGTAGTTAAGGCAAGTGAATGGCTTGGAATTTGAGCAAAGAGAGTAGTGTCGGAAACATCATTATCTGAAGAGAATACTTCATCGCCTGGCTCCTCCTATCAAAAATTATCGCGCCAAAATCACAAAATACAAAATAGGGTAAATTAAATAATTTTATATTGTTTTTCTTTATCAATACCTTTACCTTTCTAAATATCAATTAATTATGATTTATACATAATTACATTTGTAAAAGCCTAACTATGATATAAAATAATAATAATAATAGTACTCTTTTTTTTATTGAGACAAGTTTTTAAATTATATAAATGTGATTAGTCTAATGGGACGAAAGGAATGATAAATAATAGAGAAAATATCAAAATAAGAGTGATTTAGGTTATCAAAATTGATAATTAACAATGAGAAAGTAAAGGAAAGAACAGAAAAGAGCCGTCTGCATGAGTTCGAGCCCCAGGTAAAACTCCTTACGTCCCCCGTGATTTTTTTTTTTTTTTACCAATTATTAGCGAAAAAAGAAAAGAAAAGAAAATCCAAGCTGATGCGGCCTTTTGCTTTGTTGTGTACTGGCAAATTTTGAAGAAAGTCTTTTAGGTAATTGAGTTCAAACTTTCACATTGGCCCAATGGGCCTACTACTTACTCATGCTTTTGGGATGGGGGCCCATCTTAACAGCTGGCTCCCGTCCATTATTTAACCTTTTCACTTACTTTCTGACTCTGATAATTTGATTAGACCTTGCTCTACATCATAATTTGATTTCTACGGTTTTTTTTTTTTTTTTTTTCCATTTAGCACAGCATTAATATAATTTTATACTCTTCCATCTCATATAATGAGTTATATTTCCAAATTGACTTTTGTCTTAATAAAAGAGTCGGGTTTCGATTTTTTTAATTTATTTTTACATATGATACCACTACTAAAATAATATTGTGTGATTTAATTTATACTTAAAAAATAAGGATATAAATGGATAAATAGTATCCAATTACTTATTTTAAGTACTGTTTCTTACCACCACCACCACCTATAAAAAATTATACATTTAACAAGCTATACACATTTAGGCGTTTTGTCCTAATCAATGTTGTCTGACCCGGACCTGACCGGTCCAGCCGCGAACCGGCACCCTTGCTGGTTCAAAATTTGGAAAAAACCGGTTTTTAATTTTTTTTTCAAAATTTGACAATTTTTACAAAGTTTTGCTGTCAATGGAAATTGAACCTTGGTAACTCACAAAGAGAATATGAGTACTTACCACTATACCATTGTTCACTTTTGTTTAAATTATTGTTTTAACTCATTTTTATATGAATCATGGACTTTCTAACAATCTATTAATTGGACTATCCAAACTAATGTTAATTTTATTATCATTCCTTACTATTTATAAAATTAATACTATCATAATTTTTATTAGCTGTTTTCTGTTCAATTAAAATTTGTTTAATTTATTCATGTATTAACTTAAAATACGTTTAATTTTTTTTACATCAAATTTTATCTTTTTTTTTGTCTAATAAAAATGTACTAATATAATTTTATATATTTTTTAATAGAAAACAAGAAATATTTTATAGTTGATTTACTTATTGGGTTTTATAATATTGAATTTTAATGTTTAACTTAGTCGTAAAATTTGCAAAAATATATAATTGTTGTGAAAAAAATATATTTTAAATGTTATAAATAATAAAATTAAAACATGTTAATCATTAATATATATTATATGTATATGACGTCATCCGGCCCAGACAACCATGGTCCTAATAAAATACTGTATAATATATTTTGGGGGAGTGGGGTGGGGGAGGGGGGGTTGGGGTGGTGGTGGTGGTGGTGGTGGTAAAGGGAAAGTCTTGCAAAACTGAGGTCATGGGTGATTAGGTTTGATTTTTAGGATTGCAAAGGTAAAAATAAAAAAAAAAAAAAAAACAAAACTAACTATCGTTTACCTTTAAATAATTCGCTTGCTTGTAAGTATTGAAATTTGGAAGAACATCGCGTGAAGTTAAGTTGACTGTCAATGTAAAATATTATTGAAATAATACATGAATTATTGGGCTAAGAGACCCAATTTATATGCTCATGGGTTCCTGTCATGCCCTCTGGAATTAGGGAAGAAACTTAGATTTTCATTCAATCAAAACCTCCCTAGAATGAAGCTATTGCTGATATTTATACAATTTACAAAGAAAACTAATAATTAACTTAAACGACAGTGTGTCACGACTCATGATCTAGGGATGAAGAATTAAATTGGGGGGAGAAATACAGAAGAATATCGGGGGAGAGAAATAGAAAGAAAATTAGAGAGAAAATATCAAAATTTCATTATCTCAAAAGTTACCTCCTCTTCCAGTATAGTAGCTATTAATAGGAATAGTATCAACAATTGGATATTACAAAAGTTCTCTCTATTTTTTACTATTACTATTTGACCCCTAAAGTCATGACACAGTGTTTAAGGCGAATTCCTAACAGCTCCATATAAATTTTGGATTGGGCCCTCACATTTATTTTACAAATTTTTAAATTTTGGGCTCAATGCAGGAAATCCCTAGAAATTAATTGTAGAAAAGAAGGATGTGAGAAGTAATAGAGAATGAGAAGAATTTGAGATGAGAAAGAAGAAAAATTGGGGAAGAGATAAAATCAGAATATCATTCAACATACCCCTTCTAGCAACTATTACACAATATTTATACCTACTCTTCTAACGAGATAAACGACACCGTTGTAATAATACTAATTAAAACATAATTTCATATTCATAACTAATTTGCACGACACTCAATTATATTCTCACGAAGGTTTTGTTTAGCTAAGGTCCTGAATGTATTGGGCCTTTAAATTGATTCTATAACGTTTTAGTTATTGGGCCCAAGCAGTATAATGAACATAATCAATGGGTAAACTCAAATAAAAGTCCAACCAAAATAAGAAGGTAATCCTACAGAAATAAAATAAAATCCTTAAAGAATAGTAATTCCCACGCTCAAATAAACGCCAAAAAAGAAAAAAAAAAAAAAAAAAAAAAGTGACATAGTAGTATGTACTAGAGGCCGAAGACCTTGAGGGAGTAATTGAAGAACTACCGTTAAATACGAAAATCTGCACGAATTACAGGTGACAGTTACAAGAATGGCGGAGAAATTAGCAGTACCAGATGACATTAAGGGATGGATGTAGACAATATGTATTATGTATGAGATATTATAGGAGCAGAAGAATAATTTTATTGACCAACATTTTCACGAAAATGATAGGGTAAAATTTTATTTCTTATGGCCCCTTTTGTAACTAAAAATATATAATATTTTCCTTTAAAAATAAAAAGTAATAATACGAAGTGGTTACACTCATGCAATATGATCCTTGGATGGGGGTAATATTCATTTTAAATTTCATTTATAAAAATTAGAAGAAAAAAATATATAAAATAAGGGATTAATTTTTGTTCTTTTCCACTGAACAAGTCAATGCACCACTTAATTATTATTTTGTTTTAAATCCGTCATCTTATTTTGCGACATTATTTTGATTTGTATCCATAAATTAGTACATTTTGGATTTGCAAAAAGCCAGCCTTAACTCCCAAGGAGGATTGAAGCTTTTAAGAACATAGAATTGCATGAAAATTTTGTCCCTTTCTTCTTTTCCTTTTTTTTTTCTTTTTCTTTAATAATTTAAGAGAAAATTTAATACCATTCATATGGGACCTCGGATAACAACCTACTCTGGGCCACTACATACACTAAAAGACGTTACCTAATATATTTAGGACATCAGTTTGATGACTTACGCATCACACATTAGCACAACATCACCAGAAAGTACCTTAGAGGTAGTACTTTTGAGAACATCCGATAAAATTTGAACTCTTAAGGTAAGCTAAAAGGAATTCACTCTAACCAAATAATCTATTCTCATCATTTCTAGACGTCTACTAGCAGAGAACTTCACAAAGACTCAAATTACTTAAATTTTCCATACATATATATAGTTTAAAAAATAATAAAAAAAAGTCAAGACATTTTAAAACTTATTATTAAGATATATTTTGGAGGTAATTCATTAGTATTGATTTATTACTTGTTGACGATTATTTTAAAAACAATACGGAGTACACGTATGATTATATGAAGACAAAAATGTTCCCAAATCAATGACTTCACTTCACACTCAAATTAAACACTAATTTAAAATTGTTACATTTCAAAATAATTATCGTCTTTGCCGTACGTTATATTTTTCATTTTCTTATTAGTATGTCTCATCATATTTTTCATATTAAAAAAGTCGAGCCAGTTTTTAAACTTACGTAATTCTTATCACTCTTTCACAATTTTTATAATAAAATTCGAATTTGAATTTGAATTTGATTGTAAATATAAAAACATAAAATCGCCACACAAACTAACATCACAATCGCACTCTCGTTTTTATACGAAAAATAATAAAAAGGGGATTGGATACCCGTTTTAAAACAAACAAGAAAAATAAAAATCTTAAGCAGCAAAATACAAGTGGTTGTAAAACGTCACGAGAAGCGACAAGTCAATTTTTTATTGTCTACCTGTGATTGTTTTCATAGTACATAATCGTAATAGGTCTTAAATTTTCGCTCTTTTTTTTGGGGTCTGCATTTGGTGTTCTTCATTTAATTTTTCATTATAATTACAATGTTGGTTGCCAATTGACCAATTGAAATTAAGACAAATTATAATTATTGATGATTAGAAAATTGGTCTACTACCGTGATAATATTTTATTTTGTATAGTTACGTTTCATCATCAAACTACTTACTACTTCACCATTGGCAACCACCAACCAACTACTTACGTTTAGCCATCGGTCAGGCGGTAGATTTTTTTTTTTTTTTTTTTTTCCGAAAGGTGCCGGAATTCGTTCGTCCACGCTTGATAATTATTAATTTTTGATAACTTTTCGTTCACTTTGAGACATTTATATACAATCGACATTGGACAAAATTACATTCGAATTAATAATCAATAACCAATATTGTACCCTGGATCATTAATTAATTTGGAACAAAATCACATAAATTACCCAAAAGAAATGATCCCATTAATTAAATAAAACACCTGAAAAACTCTAAAAACCTTGTCCTTTTTTTCTGGAATGGCCCCGGTTCGGTTTGAAATTTGGTTCAATTAATATTAATTTTGCCGTTAGTCGGCAGGTGGCCTAAGTATTAGCTACTTACGTTTGTCACTATTTGGAGTTGCATTTTACGTAAATTTACCAAACCAAAACTTTAAAAAATAAAAATAGAAATAAAAACTAATCCCAAGTGAAGCTTTATATATATATTTCCAACAATATCTTGCCAACTAAAGACAATTGGAAACGACGTAGCATGGAGACATCATCGAAGAGAAAAGAAATGACAAAAATTAAATTACATACATATATATATATATAATTAATTAATTTTCTTCATTTTTATTTTTCACTCCAAAAAGAGGAGTAAATACGCTCCTCGTTGCGTCTTTTCTTCTTGTTTTTTCACTCAAAACCTTGAATGAATTGATATATAAATATCTTTATACAATTAAATTATTTGGAATTATTTTCAAGCAAATCTTAACAGTATCAGTATATATATATATATATATATTTAATACTTCTTTCTTGTTTTATTTATTTATTTATTTATGAAGGAGAGGTAAAATTAGCACATATATAGAATGTCATCCTTTTTTACCATTTCCCAAGCACTTTTTACTGTGGTAAAAGTGGTAATTTGATGGTAAGCAATTAAGTCAACGGTTGGCCACCTTATGGGGAGACACCTTATGAATGTCTTAGCCCAATTTGTTCAGTTTGCCATTGATGTTCTGAGATGATAATAATTGAACAAATTAATCAAAGGTGTCCATTTTTATTGAAAATAAAATATTAAATATTAAAAAGAGGACTTCAAATAATTGGAAAATGAACTTTTGAAATTGAATTCTCTCTCTCTCTCTCTCTCTGCATGTAATTATAGTCCTTTTTGGCAAATCAATTTAACTCTAATTTCTTTTCCAACCCTAGGTTTTTTATTTTGTGTTTGGTTTAATAGACAACTTTATCGTTCGGAAAAACTCCTCTCAATTATAATACTCTTTTTTTTTTCTTAAGTATTATAGTACATTGTAACTTATAAACGGTCATACTTTCGTGTATTTTTCCATTGAAGCCGATGAGAGTAAAGAAGCTCGATATTTTAGATTTCCTTCTATAGCCGATAGTTGAAGGAAGTAATATTGTGAGTTGCAAGAAAATGAAACAAATAGTTTGTTTTGAATGTTATATTTTAAAACCACTGATAAATTATACATTTCCAAAATTGACTTACCTATTAGAAGTTTTGAATAGAGAGAAGAGGAGTCTCTTATCATGCCATTTATATAACATTCCAACTACGATATTTTTACTTTTAAAATCGATACGTGTGTTTTTATCAATAAACAACACATTAGAAGTTAAAAACAATACGAGTGTTTTTTTCACCACATGTGATACTTCTGCTACTAAAGTTGATATGCGCGCATTGCATATATATAGCCGTTACTACTATCGAATTAAAGAATTCATAAATTCAACGAAGGAAGACATTAATGTTGAAATTAAGAGAGAATATTTCAACTAAAAAAATCATAGTTGTTGGGAGAATTTGGGTTTGGGAGAGCATTAGATTCCCTTTTGCAGAACATGCCTCAAAGACGTGAGTTGTGTCTCATGTGATTAAAGGTAAAAAAAAAGGGAATCACGAAAAGTTATGATCTCTCATGGGACTAGCATTTTACAACATTAAAAATTGCAAACTTGATAAAAGTAAACCTTTTCCTCCACACACACACACACACACAAGAAAGAAGAAAGAAAAAAGAAAACCTTGAAGTTTGGGACATTATCATTTACTGCGTTTTGATGAATTTCATGCAAAATCCAAAGAAGAATATCCCACATTGACATTCTTCTTCTCCTTTTCTTTTACTTTCTGATAAATTAAAAAAAAAACCCTTTTCCAGCATGCTAAATTAAGTCAATCCCATATACATCACTGTAGAAAAAAAAAAAACCCAGAAAAAACACACGTAATTCTGTAGGTTTAATTCTGAAATTTTCTGATGAATGAAACCATGCAAAGTTTATAGCAAAAACTACAAAGAAAACCTTGTTTTGGAACAACTTTGAACTGGATCTATGCATATATGCAAGGAATATGACATACTTTGTCAGTTTCGTATAGAAAGCCATGTTTAGAGTTGTATTTCGTTACTCATAAACAGTTGTACTACTGGACTCTTTCAACATGACGATCTAAAGAAATGGAGCAAGAGACAATGAGATCGATAATAGTGTTTCTTTGTTCATAAAAACATAAATCTTGATTACAAATATCGATCTTTCTCAACGAGAAGTACAAAGAAGATGATATACCTAATTAAAGTACATTAATACATGTCACAATTGAAGCCAAAGTTCAAACCAGTTAATTAGCATCATGCATTTTTCTCTTAGCTTTCAATTCACATAATTTTCGATCGGTCAAACGTTAATTAATTCTAGTACTACTACAATTAACTAATTAATTAATAATATTAGCTTATTTCTTTCCTGACCTTCTTGATCTTGTTCCCAAAATCCGCTCGTACGGCCGCCGGAAACAGCGAGTCGATTTCGTTGGTCAGATCAAGAAAAACTCTTTTCCGACAACCTTTGCGCTTCGAAACAGCACCACCTCCGGCTGGAATCGATTTGGGCTTCCTCGGAGCTGGTGGACATACCAGTGTCGGAATTTTGTGATCTAAAGAAGTCGGAGTTAATAACCCATCCACCACCGTCAAGGCAGCCACCTCCACCTCCTTCTCCTTCGCCATTACTTCCGGCAGCTCCACCTTCAAAGAAGAAGCAAACAAAACCCGGCCGGTTGCTCTCTCATTTGAGGGGGAAATTCGGCACAATTCTTGGAGTTCTTTGGAGGGTTTTGTCAAGAAGTTGCACCCATTAATGTCATGAGCCGAAAGAAGATGGGATTTATTAGGAGAATCAGAAAAACCCATCAAGAAAAAGGAAGAAAAAAAAAAAAAAACCCAAAATTGAAAAAAAAAAAATTGATGGATTTTGATTAAGAAGGTGAAAGAATTTTGTTAATGGATATACATATATATTGGAAGAATAAATTGCACCCTGGAAAAAACAGGAACAAGGAACAAAAACTAGTAGAGAAAGACTAGCTTTTAGCTTTGGATTCTAGTAATTAATAGAGGAAAAGATGGCTGGGAAATAAGAAGAATAAAATAGAACGGGTGAATTACATTTATCTCCCCAAAGTTTTGTTAAATTACAAATAACTCCTCAAAATTTGAAAACTACAATACCTCCATAAGGTTTTCAAAATTTTGTTTTTTTTTTGTGTTTGTTTTCATCAACAGTAGCGGTGATGTCAAACTAAGTCGGGGCAAGATTTTAGCTCTCAAACTGTGATCGTTTATTAATTAATCGAGTGTAAAATTTCTTTCATGGTCATTTATTTATTGAATAAATGAGTTTGGGGTGAACTTTTATCAATTCGATCTTGAACTTGTTAATAAAAGTTTGTGTTCATTTTCAATTATAACTAACAAAGATTGATTCGATAACTATGACCAAATCTCAAGAAACTATTTGTAATTTCCAAATTTTGAGGGACTTATTTGTAATTTAATTAAATTTTAGGGAGGTAAATGTAATTCATCCTAAAATAAAATTTCAAGATTATATAATGAATAAAAAGTATCCACTTTTTTAAACGTATAATTTTTTGTGCAGGATTTGTTTATTAGCTTTTTCCAAGGTTTTGGAGGATGGATGGATGGTGGAGGCATTCATGCTTCGGCGAAGGATCCAAGGCAAACCCGACCCAACAGCATGCACAGTAGATTTGTTTCATTTCTTTTCTCTACTTCTTTTCCCCTTTCCTTTTTTGTTTTTTATGTTGCCTTCTTATTAATTTAAAATTGATACTTTTTCTTGCGTTTGTACCCACAAGAGGAGTCGTCCACTTTGCAAAATGTATAACTTTTTATGAATTGAAAGGTACAATACGTTAAATAAACAATTTAACATTATTTTGTTAGCTATTTATGTTACTCCATTCGTTTCATTAAAAGAATTCGGTTTGAAAAATGTACAACTCTTTTTATATTCTTACTTTCTTCGAAGTAATGAGTTAATCGTGAAAGACAGATTATTATATTAGTTTTGGTATATAGTGTAAACAAATTCAAACGAGACTCTTTTGGTGAGACTTTATTTTTTGAAACTGAATTCTTTATATGAGATGGATGAAATATCACTCTTTTAAATATAAACTGATTGTGGACGTACCACATGTTACTATTTTAGTAAAAGTATTTAACGTAGAGAGAATAAGAACAAGACTCTTTATACGTAACAACGATAGATTAATAATAATAATCTAAGTGATGAGATCAAAAATTGGGTTAGTTTTATAGATCTTGTAACATGCTTTTTTGCATATTATCTGAAGCTTCTGTGATGTTAGCTGCGGACTTTGATGCATCAATGCACGTGCTTGGATGCATGGGGTAACCATCCTTAATTGGCCTGCCCTTTATTTTATTCTTCATTCCGATTCAGAAATTTTACTTTTCTTTTTTACTTTCTACATTAATTGATTCAGATATTCGTAATAACAAATTTATTGTGAATCGTGGCTGATGTAATATTATATAAAAAAAAACATTACCAAATACCTAAAATTAAAACAGTAATGACTATTGTAAGTGGTGTAGTTAGGGAAAAAAATGTAACGAATCTAAAATAAATAAAAAATTCCATACAAGTAAATAAATATATTAAACACACACATATATAGGGTGAGGTAAAGGGATCTAAAGACCTCCCTTGCATACGCCACAGGTTACTATCATGTGATACTACATCAATCATTGAATTTTAAAAATTTTTATTTTTAACGTTTCAATCATTTATCTTTATACTCGTGTATATTTTACTAATTATCTAGGTTTTAAAATATATTTCATTAAGTGAAATGAAAAAAAAATAAATAAATACAAAGGCCATAAATTTGCATGGATCATGCGTTTCAATTTTGTATTAGTGTGATATAGAGGCAAGAACATACAACATAGGATGCCATTTGGGATTGCCTTAATTGTTGGGGAAATGGGAAGTGGGTAAGCTTAATTAATTTGTCACGATTTCAATCATATTGCTTCTTCTCCATGGCAGCCTCTTTGACTATTGTTTCGTCACACTCAATTTCCTATTGCCCTTTCTTTCAAACTAGACTTTCATGGTAAACAACTATATTAATGATCATGCACAACGTTTCCAAAATCCCCAAACAAGTAACGGGTTGGTGTCTAATCGATTACAACGCATGACAGGCCACATAGAGGTCGGGGGGGTTCGACTCCTAATCTATCAATTTCTACAATATTTTTGCGTAATTTGACATAACCTTGTAGTTTTGTAGGTGGACGCATCAACTTCTTTCTTCACCTTGTCATCTCCTACAGTAGTTGATTGTTCAAAGAAAAAAGGAATGAAAAACCAAAAACATTGTCCTCCCTCTGTTCTACTAGAAAGTCCACTTTTAAATTTTTTTATTCTTTTTACCCTTACTAATACAATAGTGTATGGTCTATAATTAACTCTTAAAAAAGTAAAAACATTATTGGAATAATGATAGCAAATTAGATATTTTAAGTGTTGTATCTCGAAATTCATAATAAATTGTATATTTTTTAAATTTGAGTTTTCTAATGTAACGGAGAGAGTATTTTTTTATAATGCCCCTAAACTCTAAACACTATATATATATATATATTTATATATATATATGTATGTATGTATATATATATATATATATACACACAGGGCCTATGTGTAATTGTGCATATATATATATATATATATATATATACACACACAGGGCCTATGTGTAATTGTGCATAATGCATGCTTAAATAAATAATTAGAAAAGATTGGCGATAACATTTAACTCTACTTTTTTGTCGTCTACATAACTCTTCTTGATTGGCACAAGATAATGTGTAGCTCCTAATTAATTACTCAATAATTTGTAGCTTATTAATCTATAATCAATGTGTTTCATGGGAAACATGTCTAAATAAGAGCCAATGATAAATGGCATGTACGAAAATTTGACAATAGTTATTACTCATAATTATTATTTTTCAATAAAAGGGTCATGTTTAATAAAATATATGATTATATTTAGTTCATAATCAACCCATAATTTTTTTAAACAAATTAAGGTTATAAGTAACAATTTACTAAATTTCAATATTGTATCTTATTATTCTTAAAAAGTTGTACAGTTAATAAATATGCATGAGACCGAGGGGGTAATGAAAACAAAAGGTGGTTGTACCAATTAATGTTGATTCAAATGTCACTGGATAAAGATTATAGAAAAAGAAATAAAAATGGCATTGGATATATAAGTTCATTTTTCTTGTAAGTAACATATAGACATAAGAATTATGGATTAGTTGACACCAAATCCATTGACAAAAACAGCATTAATGTTAGAATATATTAGGTCTAACCCCCACCAGATTGCATATATTTTATGTAATCTCAGTTTAAGTAAACAAATCTCACTTACAAACAAACATCTATATTATGGTAGCATCTACATTAATTGGATCATCTGCAAATATCCCATCCCATCGGTCCCACTCATATTCATGAACTTCATCATCATAATCTGGATCTTCACCTAAAAGGAATATGCATGTGAGAGTGAGAGATTTGAGTTGATTTTTTATTTTTTAAAATTTTTTTTTTTTAAAGTAGAGTACAACTTACTCTCGCGTAGTTTGATAAATAGACAATTTACCTCTTCATGATTTGAAAAAGAGACAACTTACCCCTCTACCGAATGCTTTGAAAAGGGACTAAAAATGCGGCAAATAGATAGTAAGTTGTCCATTTTTAAACCACGTAAGATAGATTGTCCACTTTCAAACTATGAAAGTAAAATTTTTTTTAACAAATCACGAAGAGGTTAGTTGTAATTTACTCTTTCTTTGTAAAATTAATGGAGAAGATAAGGGCTGGCCAACAAAACATGCAATATTATAATTATTCCCATTGTCATTGTACTTGAGGTAAGAGTGCCTAGGATTCTCCCATGTCCTTTAAAAATGGCAGGGACAGTTGGGAGTTAGCTATCGGGAGTCGTCGTTTGTTTGTTTATTTTTCCTCCTCAATCCTGTTTTTCTTCATCTTGTTTTGTTAATTGAGGCTATTGAGCAATTGGATAGCTTACACTATATTGACATCAAGACACAATCATAGTCGTAGATCAATAGCTACTACTTAGCTTAATTGACTCGTGTTAAATCTTTGGACGAATTACATACCAGTCTCTAAAGTTTGTATGGAACTATATACTTTTTAGTTCTCAAAATATGAAGATCATAATCTATGATTCTCGAACTATAAGAATCATGACATTCTAATTCTCGAACGCATAGGGTTATTTTGTAATTTTTGACCATATGGATCAAGATATAATTTAATTCAAAGGTTGGAGATCATTATGTAATTTATTTGAAAGATGCGTAACTCTTTCTTTTAGTAAGACAGACTAAGTAGACGTTTTTAAGTCATTTCTAAATAGTCAATAAATAAAACGATACTTATTGTCAAATAAAAAGTAAAAAAAAACATTAGTTCTTAGTAGTAAACCCAAAAATTAACGGTGGTTATAGTAAGAGCAACGAATACTAAGATGGGAAGATCTCGTCTTAAAATGTATTACTTCCTCTCTCACTAAAAATGGTTTTGGACTTTTTTTTTCAATGGAATAAAAGGACTAATATATCAAATCCATTTGTTTCTAGATATAGAAAAGCTTAAAAAACACTTAAACTTTAATTTTTACACGAGGCCACTTTTCATACTAGTTACTTTCTCTGTCATACACTTTTATTTAAAAATTCTAGTGATATAACTGTTTATAAATTACAAAATAATTATAAGGTAAACTCTTATAATGAAAAGGAAATAGTAACTATATATTTTATACATAGGGCTATACAATAGCCATTAAACTATTAAGAAAGTCCATTTTTTACCGCTAAATTTTTGAAAGTGGCCATTCAATTAATAAAAGCTATTAAGCATGGCATCCGTGATATTCTTGAGGAGTAAAAACATCCACACCAATATATGTTTGTTGCTGCTTCTTTTTTATCCAATTTTTTCAAGTAAATTCACACCAAAAAGAATAAGGGTAGCTACAGTGCATACGCTTGGCGCATATAACGAAAACAAAACCTTAAAGGGAGAATAAGTTCATCAAGCACAAATTCAAGTTGAGCAAATGCAAATGCAGTCTTAGAGTTGAGCAAAATAACTTATAGTTCGAATGGATGGCCACCAATACTCACTTTCAATAAGTGAGAAAAAAAATAATTTAGAACCTAGAAATGGACTTTCATAATAGTGTAATGGCGTATAATTTACCCATATATATATATATATTCTCATCTTATTATTTATTATAAATATTTTTAATGTAGTAACATTTTAGATCTAGAAAAACAAAAATATAATGAAAAGTAGTAGGCTATTAATGTCATTCTCATTGTGCTTTATTTTAAATGTCAAAACACACACACACACACCTTTGGTGGGTCGGGGGGGCTTGGGATGCTTCTTTCGAAGTGGATCGTAATGTTCACACACTTATGATTTCGGTCATCATCTCTATGAATAATTAACTCTCCTGAAATGGAGGTCCTAACTCCCCTAACTTTATTATTATTTGTGGGGGTTGGGGGGGGGGGGGGGGGGGGGGGGGGGGGGGGTGCTGGGGTTGGGGGCCTTGCTTGCTTAGATTTCTCCATACATATTCTCATGATATCATGGGACCATGGGGGCATGCAAACAAACATTCTTCTTTCTTTCTTTTTTTTCGGATTACAAAACAAACATTCTTATTCCCTTCTTAAATATTGATGACTATGATTATATATATATATAGATATTCACTTAATGTCCTAATTTTTCATGGGTAAAAATGAATGGATGTTAAGAGATAAAATTTTCAAGTGATTGTGATCATTATTACCATATGTTTTACTCTAACTATCGTTTCAAAAAAAATTATATTTCGCAAATATGTTAAGCACGTTGTGTCATTGGATCATAAAATTGTACTTTACTTTTAAATTTACCTTTGTTTTTTCTAAAAATTAAGTTTTCATTGAATTAATTTATGAGAATATAAGAATAGAAAGTGAGAGTTCCACGAGTGTCACAATTAATTCACATACATAGTAAGTAATTTATAAGAGTGATGGTACACTCAAAAAAAAATTCTTGTAATTGTACAAATGTCCAAATAGATTATTATGAAACATTATTATAAAGACTCATTATAATGATTCATTGTGCATATTATTACTCATATATGTCTAATATTAGTACTAATTTTCCGATCGATAATCATAGGCGGAGCTAGGGTGGAGAGGCATTGGCCCCACTGCCCTTGCAAGAAATGAATAAATGTATATCATTTCAATTATAAAAATAAATTTAAAAAAAAACAGATTATCGGCTATCTATTTTTTTTTTTTCCCTAACTTATAGTCAAGTCAACGTTAATTTCTTATCGACACTATTAGCATTTTATATGTGACCTTAAAATTTCTTTCTGATTCCGCTAGTGAACCTATGATGAATGGTGGTTGAAGCCGAAGGTGTTCCTTTCGGGATTGAATCAATAAATCAAGTGATTAGACCAAATAGATCGAGATTTGTACTATAATTAAATGGGAAAATTCTTTATAGAAACCATAAAGCTTTACACCTTTTTTGTTTTCTAAAATATTGCTTTCGTTCCATTAAAGGCGTTAGATAGTACAATTGTTTTTGAGTAATAAGATACAACTAGAACCGAAACTTTTTAGATGGAAATAACAAAGTAGTTAATTATTAAGATAAACTTACCCTCACATCCAGCTAATAATACGGGACAAATTAATTTAATTAATTTATGTTGGTGATTAATATAACCATTGACTAATTCAAAGTTGCACTAGACATCCCACCTCATATTTACCCTAAAGATGCGCTTGTGCGGGAATGAGAACGGGACTGGGGCATCTTATACCCAATAATGGAAGAATCCATCCGTATTTGAAAGAGACGGAAGGAGTAACGGTTTAAATAATCAAATTATAAAGATTTTAATCTTATAAATCATATCATTTACCAATTCTCCCATTTTCATTTCCGTGCGCAAAACTCGCCTTTAGCATTACATCGATTATGGAGAAAGAGGGAAAACGTAGCCTACTGTCATGTACCACCATGTTCACTTGGGAAACGAAAACCACAGTACTGTTTAAGGAATAATCCAAATTAATTAAACTCTCCTCAGTACCACTTTTTTTGGCCTTTTTTATTTAAAAATATTAATAGTACTAGTATTACAACTAAGATTCAGTATATTTATTTGTTTAATTATCAAAAGTTCTGCGGCTTTAATTAAAATTGGTTTTAATTTTTAAAAATATATATATAATGATAAGGTGGGGTATGTGAGATGGCTTAGAGGGAAATTAAAGTGAAGAAGACAGAGACAGTGATGATGCAGATGGCATAATTACCCCCATTTTCACGCTTACACCTTCAAATCATTTTGTTTCCCATGAAACCATTGTTGATTTCTTCGCATGTCAACTCAACTCCACAATTATTTTTATTTGAGACGATACATTCAACGAAAATTTATTATGCAATAGTTGAGTGACTGACGTGGCATTTACAAAACAAAATTTTATTGGATATTTAAAACTAAAACTGACAAGTGTAACTATTATGTGATACCACATCATTTATTCCGCACTTTCACTGTATATTTTCACTCTTCCAAACATTTTTATTTATTTATTTATTATTCTTTCTTATTTAATTTCTTCAAGTTCGATTTCAATTTCTTTTTGAGTTTTAACGAAGAGAGAATATTCTACGAAATAAGAAAAAGAGGGAGGAGAGATGGTTGTGGTTATTAACTACCAAATATTTTCTGATGAATGTGAATTTCATTTGTTTTTAATGAACAAGTACATATTAGATATTGTACATATTAGATATAATAATAGTTCCTTTATAATATCTAAAATAAAAAGTGCACACTTTACGTTGCTTCCTTATATTTAGTTTCAAAATTTTATAATTAATGAGTTAATTACTATTTTCTACCTTTGTTTTAATTTATGGGAAAATTTTTATTTAAATATTATTCTCTATATTGAAACGGGATGGCTGTAAAATTTTTGGTTGAAATGCGCATTCATTTAAACACGGTATCTTCTAATTTGACTCCCTGATTTTCTTTATTTTCTTACAATAAATGTGATATTTTATTATTGAAGTGAAAATTATTGATATATCTGTACAGTGATACTAAAATTCTGCACCCAAGGGTTTTCTTTCTTCTAATGACCGGCATATCTATGATTATTTTCTCTCTGATGAAGCATCAGGCATCGGTCCGTAGAACCTATAAAAATGAGATGATTGTGACGCGAAATGCTCTTGTGCACCTACATTGCATGTATAAACCTTTTTTATCCAAGTTTTTACGCGAATCTTAAGTGAGCAATAGGAAAATGAATACATGCAGCTGGTTACTAAAATCCTATATTCGTAGGTTGTTTTCTTAAATAATAATTTGTTTTCTACTCGTTGTGCTAAAAATTACTAATATGCCCTCTTTTCAAAATGATACAAGTTAAGATGGTATAATTAATTAGAGATATAAAAATTATCTCATGCTATTTTCGAGATTGGATCTGTTTATGACAATTACGACATAAAAAGGAGGTTCTCAAAATCAACAAAAACTGCACACACACGTCCGAAGCACACCCATATCCCACATTAATTAAAATGTTTTTTTTTTACTCAATATATTTTGTATTCATGATTTGAGTTATACATTGTCACTAAAAAATAGCTATATTTCTAAACTCGTTTAATGAAACACAAATAAATAAATCATCGTTCAAAAGAATAAATCACACTTTAAAAGAAAAAAAAATCATTAATGGAATTGAAATTCGTCCTACAACAATAATTGACAGAGGACAAAATAGTTAGTACAACTGATTACAGAAGATGTGATCATTGCACATAGATGTGATCTAAACGTAGTAGAATCATAAAACTCGCCATTGCACAACCAAATCTCATAATAACAGTGATGAATCTGCTACTAATTACAAATAAAAGCTTCTATACTAAATCTTTAACGTACCAAGTCTTCATACATTATGGTTATGAATATAATCATCATAACCAAGAACAAAATCACCATACATATGGAGAAAAACACCATAAATCTCCGTCTAAGGAGCTTGATATTTAAAGCTAAAAAGAATTAAATAAAGGAGAATGAGAGAAGAAGACGATGAATTTGTTAGTGTTTGGAGACGGAGATAAGGAGCTTGATATAATCAATTTAGTCTTTTTTTTTTATTTTTTATTCTTCATGATGAAAAATTATTAGATATATCCGATACATCATAAAAATAATGCAGCAAGCGAAAGATGGATGAATATTCTCATTTTTTGGCCCCTTACATGGATATCATTTTTCCCCAAAAATAGTACTTTATCCCCACTTTACCCCTGAATGTGTTTGGTTGTACCATCCTACGTAGTGCATATGATGTACTTAATAATTTCTCATTGATGATACTTTGAGGGCGGAAACGATAATTTGACCAAACTATGGAGTTAATTGTTACATCAACGCATAGTGAAGTGGGTGAAAGTAATTTCCAAATCTTAGGGGTAATAGATGTTCCAAATATTGAGAGAGTGAATGTAGTTTACCCTTTCCAAAAAAAGTAATAACACATTTTTTTTTTATAAAATTGCAATATTTTATACCGTGATTAATGTGATATTAATTTATAAATTAAAATTTTCACAAAATAAATGTAGGATAAATGCCAATTAATGGTCCTATTATTCGGCCACTAAACTATTTTTGGCCATTGATCTCATAAAAGATTCAATTTAATCTCTTTAGTTTGCTTCTTAATTTTGATTAGCCCTTCATTCAAAATCTAGTTTCATGTGGTGACTAATTGTCTATTAATTTTGAAATAAATTTGGTCTTATATTCAATGTTACTTATGAGTTTTCATAGAAGTTTCATATTTGTAAATTAATTAGTTAGGCCGATAGTTTCCATATTTTCAAAAACATATTTTTAAAATTTATATTAATTTCTCACCATTCTTAATATACATTTTTACTTTTCAACTAAATATTTTTATATTTTCAATATATTTTTTACATTTTAAAATTATTTTCATAAGATTCTCCAAAAACGAATAGGGCTTTAAGGGGGTTTTGAAAGTAGACTCGAGTTCGGAACCAAACGGCAAACTGAAAAAAGAGAATCAATTTTGGAGTTTTGTATTCAAAGAATACACTACTACAAAAAAGGGCTTTAATGGCGGTTATTTAGCACATTTAACGGCTGTTTTCGTCCATTTTGAACCGCCATCTATCCGGCAGCCGTAGAAAGGTTATGGACTTTCTACGGCGGTTGGGAACCGCCATAGAAAATTAGGCTTTCTATAGCGTTTTTTTCTAAAACCGCCGTAGAAAAGACTTTCTAAGGCGGTTTTTTAGAAAGTACCAAATTTGTAAAAAAAAAATTAATATTTCATTTTTTTATCTATGCATTCAAAATATATATCAAAAATAGCAAGAACAGCTGTAGAAAGTTTTTGATATATATATTTCAACTTTATTCAAAAAATATATATATATCAAAAACTTCCATGCTAATAAACCGAACAGTCACCAAACTTCACAAAACTTTTGCGTGCATCCATCAAATTCTAATTAATTTAATCATTAACAGCAAGAACAATACAATAACAACATAATCATGAAGTAGACACCCAATATATATATACAAAAATCCAATCTCAACCTAATCAATTTTGAGAATAAATCAAACCAAAATCAGTAGGAAAATTATAAAATGGAACATACAATAAACCACCGATTTAACACTAATCAAACCCGAATTTAATCATTCATCATCTCACCAAACCCGAATTTAACACTAATAATAAACCCTAGGCCAATCGCAATAATCAAGTAACAATAAAATTTGTAAAGCTTAAATAAAGTTGAAACTATTGATATAACCTTTTTTATGATTTGAAGCCCACAACAAGGACCGATTGTGGTGAAATTATGATGGGGGATTAACTCCGAGTGGTGGGTGATGGCCGATTAAGAAACCATCTCTGGAGTTGGGTGACGGCGGATCTTGTTATCAATGCCACCGGAAGAACGGCTTCGGGGGAAGACGAGAGAAAAAACCGGCGGCGAGAGGATGGGCGTCGGCGAACAGAGAACGGCTTCGGTTTGCTGGAGATGGAAACAGGGGGAAGTTGCGGTTGGCTGGAGATGGAAAGAAAGGGAAACCTTTAAAATTCAAACAAAATCAAGTTTCTAGGGCGGTTTTAATAAAAACCGCCGTAGAAATGGACTTTCTATGGCAGTTTTAATTACAGCCACCGTAGAAAGCCCGTAATTGTGAATTCCCGCCCGTTCCTCTATTCCTATTAATTTCTAGTTTTTCTTTTTTTTGTAAATTAACCCCCAAATTTTTTAAAATTTAATAATAAATATATAATTTACTATTATCAATTTTTATAGTAAAATTCATCATATTTATTAATTATATACAAACTCCTGCCTTTATGTTATGATAAACAATAAATAAATTTCAAAATTTTAGTTGACCAATCCATTATTTTAGGCCCTCAAAAATTTTTGAAGTATTGTTACGTAATAATTATAAGAAAACTTCAAAAATAGCAATTTTCATTGAATTACTGATAAGATTTTTGAAACACACTTTCTACGGCGGTTAGAAATAAAACCGTTGTAGTAAGTAACTTTCTACGGCGGTTATCAAATAAACGCCGTAGATAATGTCTTTCTACTATAGAACCGCCGTAGAAAGTCCGTACTTTCTTTTTAATGGCGGTTTTGGTCTTTCCGCCATTAAAAGTCCATTCTGTAGTAGTGATAGAAAGTTGTTATATATTTCTGTAAAAAATTAGGTGGCCCTCATTAGCATGCCACGTCAACTTTCCGGCCGGCCTCAAGGGGATTATCCGACTCAAAGTTTAGTCGGTTAAGGGACTTACATGTTATTTTCTTGTAATTTTGGCAAATCTCAAGGGAGGTAAATGTAAATTCGCCATAGTTTTATTTTCCTAATTATGAACCATTGACTAAATAAACTCTTACAAAATAGGGCATACGTTGAATTATTTTAATAAATAGTGTAATTTAATATTCACCCAAATACTAACATGTTTAAAGCTAATAATTACTAATTAACTCGTATATAGTTTTCTTTTAAAAGGGTGAATTACATTTACCTCCCTTCAGATTTGATCAAATTATAAATAAGTCTCTCTAGTTTTTGAAATTACAAACACCTCCCTGAGGTTTGGTCATAATTACTGAACCGATCTCCGTTTGCTATGGCTGTGAATGAACACAAACATTCACGAACAAGTTCAGGATCGACTCTGTAAAAGTTCACCCCAAACTCATTTATTCGATAAATAAAC
This sequence comes from Leptodermis oblonga, assembly GCA_016801395.1. Classification (NCBI taxonomy): domain Eukaryota; kingdom Viridiplantae; phylum Streptophyta; class Magnoliopsida; order Gentianales; family Rubiaceae; genus Leptodermis; species Leptodermis oblonga. The sequence goes on along the minus strand of CM028750.1, from coordinate 267,416 downwards.
GAACATGAAAGGAATTTTAAACCCGATTAATTAATAAACCATCACGGTTTGAATGGTCCAAATCTCGACACGGCTAAACTTGACATCATTCTTACTATTGGTTAAAAAAAGACAATAAGAGAAGAAAATTTTGAAAACCTCAAGGATATATTTATAATTTTTAAAACTAGAGTAACTTATTTATAATTTTTAAAACTAGAGTAATTTATTTATAATTTGACTAAAAAACATCGTGAAGGTAAATGTAATTCGACATTTTATTAGAAAAAAGAACGTGAAAAATAGTAGGTGGTTACTATCAAAATTCACGGTGTACGTAGTAATAATAATAGAAAGGTAAAAGAATACGAGCCGCTCCGCTCCTACGTAAACAATATGCATGAGAATACTGAGCGCGCTACGCTCGTAACAGTTTCCTTTCCGACCACCGAAGGCATTGTGCGGATGGCCGAGATTTTCGATCCCATCAAATGTGGACATGGTCAGTTGTTTCTGTTGCTCTTTTATAGATTAAATCAGATTTTTATCGCCATTTCCAATCTTGGTTTCTGTTATCACCCTAACCCCTCCACCCTTTTGCGCCGAATCAATTGAATCGGAATTCCCGAATCTCGATCCTTTCCGGCGAACGTAACCATCCCGGATCTCTTTTATCTCCCGAGGTAGCTAGCCTTTTGGGATTTCATACGAAATTGTGTTCTTGGATCCGATATATCGATCGATTGATCGAACGATTTGTTGGGGGTATCTAGCATATTTTGCATGAATCTGAATCGTGATTATATGAATTTTGGTACTTTACGTGAACGTAATTCTTCACAGTGAATTTTCGGATCGTGGGTATTGTTTTGTGTAACGATATTCTGTTTGGCAATTTGTCGAACGATTTGTTGGCCATCGAGCAGATTGCTTAATAATGTTGAATTGCTTGTCATTGCGTTTAGAATTGTGGGATCTTTTCTGCTTGGTAAAGGGTCTCTTTGGATCAGACTATGGATGTTATTGTGCAAATAAAAATCGTTTCTTTTAGTCTCTTCCTTAACATTTGTGTGTGAAGGGAATGTGGTTTTATCGAAATGATATTTTTCGTACACCATACATTTGAAATAAATACATGTTCTTAATTAGATTTCGGCTGCAATGATTTTTGATTGAGCATCCTAATTAACGTGGCCATGATTCAGTGCTTAGTTTATGAAGATTCAATTGCTATGATGTTCTGGCAAACCTTTTCAGGGCAGAGCATACTTTCTTGGATCTAATGTTCTTATAATGAAAATTTTAGAGCATAAAGTCCCTTGCAATGTATTATACCATATAAAGATCTATTTACCCATGAAAGATTTAAGATCATTCATGGATCGGGCAGAAGAAATGATATTCATGTATAGTTTACATTTATAGTATAAAAATATGAATTTCCTAGCTTTGTCCTTAAGCATGTTTGTAGGAGTAACATTTGGTTGCATTATTGAGGAAGGGAGCTTTATGGTGGTTGGTGCTGTAGTACTTTTCCCTTATGATCTGCATTATTTCTTGACTTATGGCTGTCTTATCTTTGCAGCTGCATATAAAAGATGGCAGATGGCGAGGATATTCAGCCTCTCGTCTGTGACAATGGAACAGGAATGGTTAAGGTAACAATTAGAAATTAGTTTTCAGTATTCAAAACTTACTTTTTTGCCTTATTTCCTTCTCTGTTCTTCCTGCAATGGAAATTATCAGGCAGGATTTGCTGGAGATGATGCTCCCAGAGCTGTTTTCCCAAGTATCGTTGGACGCCCACGTCATACTGGTGTTATGGTGGGCATGGGTCAGAAAGACACATATGTTGGGGACGAGGCTCAATCCAAGAGAGGTATCTTGTCACTCAAGTACCCAATTGAGCATGGAATTGTGAACAACTGGGATGACATGGAGAAAATTTGGCATCACACCTTCTATAATGAGCTTCGCGTGGCCCCAGAGGAGCACCCTGTTCTGCTTACTGAAGCTCCTCTCAATCCAAAGGCTAACCGTGAGAAAATGACTCAAATCATGTTTGAGACATTCAACACTCCTGCCATGTATGTCGCCATCCAAGCTGTTTTGTCCCTCTATGCCAGTGGTAGGACAACTGGTAAGTAACAGCAATATGCTGCAAATGATGGTTTGTTTTGAAAGTTTCTTCCATATGTAGCATCAATATGATATTCAATTCAGCGCCATGGTATGATTAGGCCTTGTATTTGATGTAAACTTTTGTTGGATTAGAAACTTCAGGCGATGCTCATAAAGGTCCATTCTGTTTCTTGTTTTCATATTTACTGCTATCTGTTTGCTGCAGGTATTGTGTTGGATTCTGGAGATGGTGTCAGTCATACTGTTCCCATCTATGAGGGATATGCTTTGCCACATGCCATTCTACGTCTGGACTTGGCTGGCCGTGACCTCACTGAGCAACTTGTGAAAATCCTGACGGAGCGTGGATACTCCTTTACCACCTCAGCTGAGAAGGAAATTGTGAGGGATGTGAAGGAGAAACTGGCATACATTGCTCTTGATTTTGAGCAGGAGTTGGAAGCTGCAAAGACCAGCTCTTCTATTGAGAAAAGCTATGAGCTGCCTGATGGACAGGTGATCACTATTGGGAACGAGCGTTTCCGCTGCCCTGAAGTCCTTTTCCAGCCTTCAATGATAGGGATGGAAGCTGCGGGTATCCATGAGACCACATATAACTCCATCATGAAGTGCGACGTGGATATCAGGAAGGATCTTTATGGAAACATTGTACTCAGTGGTGGTACAACCATGTTCCCAGGTATCGCTGACCGAATGAGCAAGGAAATCACTGCTTTGGCTCCAAGCAGCATGAAAATCAAAGTGGTTGCTCCACCTGAAAGGAAGTATAGTGTGTGGATTGGAGGCTCCATTCTGGCATCTCTAAGTACCTTCCAGCAGGTCAGTTTTTACATTTTATACATTTGAATGTTGGAACTATCTTGAATGGTAAAGAGTAGTGTTTCGAGTTATACTTGTGAGTCAGAAATAGCAGTACCACTAGTAGACTCTTCTAATGGGACGGAGGGAGTACTACAACCCCATTTTGCATAACATCGTTATTTCACTCGGTTTGAAAACCTTTGCAACTCCAATTCTCTTGGCTTTCATGGCTGCTATTCTATGCATGATGAACTGAAACTGATGAACTTTCTTTGTTGGAACACAGATGTGGATAGCCAAGGCAGAGTATGATGAAGCTGGCCCTTCCATTGTTCACAGAAAATGCTTCTGAGTACTTCTACAAGTTAGGGTTGTTGGAGAGCATAAGATGTGTGACATTCTTTTTGAAGCTCTTTTCTTTTCCAATTCACCTAGAATGATGCAAAAAATAAGATGTTTTCTTGTCAATTTTTGAATTTTTTTTTTCCTGAGCTATGTAATCAATTTTCCCTTAAATGAATATATTACACTTGTTTTTCCCTTTAATATTAATTATTCTTTTATTTTATGAAAATAACCTTTTGATTTGACCTTGAAAATGTAATAATAGTAAAAAGTAAAGAGAGAAATCCATATGGGCTGGGGTTATAAGCCCAAGCAGCCCATCATTTTTAAGGCTATCTAACCAAGCCCAAATTATCATTTGGTATTTGGTAATGGTCTTCTTGAAAGGAAGTTGATAAGAATTCATTCCTTCTATCTGAATAACCCTAATCAGTTACGTTTTAAAATATATCTTATTACTTGAATACAGTTGTATTGTTAAACTCTTTTAACGAGACAAGAATGATATATTACTATACTTTATTCTACCGAAGCAATTAGAATTGCTCTTCATACTTTTGTTTTCTTCTATATGTTGGGATGCATTTGTTCAATTTGTGGCTTTAATTCAATTATCTAACCTAAGGATAAATGGGTAGGGTAGCCCTATAATTATCTCTTTAAATGTGCCACCAACCCCCAAAAAAAAAAAAAAAAAAAAATCTAAAATGGCACTTATTCTGGACCGGATGGAGTAATAGTTTATTCTCTCTATCCCAATAAACAGTTGCGTTTTAATTTATATCTTATTACTCGAAAACAGTTGTATTGTTAACGAGACAAGAAGGAATAATATTACTGTACTTTATTCTACCGAATCGATTAGAATTGCCCTTCCTACCTTTGTATTCTTCTGTGTTGGGATGCATTTGTTCAATTTGTGGCTTTAATTCAATTATTCAGATAAATGGGTAGGTAGCCCTATAATTATCTCTTTTTAAATGTGCCACACACACCAAAAAAAAAAAAAAAAAAACCCATAAATTCAATCATGATATAGACCTTCGAATATTCTTCAATAAGAATTGGCATTTTGGAAAATTCCTTGTAAATTCGTAATTAATTTGTGTCATTTTCTGGTTGGAATCAATTATTTTTCTTCTTTTCCAAACAATTTGACCTTTTTCTTAATAATAAAAAGACAGAGAATATAGTAGTTGAAAGTATTTATTGCACATGAAAATGTTAGGCAAAAAGTTTTAGTTAAAAGTCCAAAATGGCTGCCTCCTAATAAAATGAACATAGCCACCACCACAATCTTCGCAATTGATAGTTGAGTTGAGAGAATCTTTCTCATTTTTCAATAATAAATACTATATATTTTTTCTCAATAAAAGTAGGACATTTGTGAATGCATGCTCGAATAATTAATTAATTTTATGGGAAAAAACAATTTAATCATTATAAATGTGCAATGCGTGGAAACAAATTATATGCATAAATAATTTGGTGTATCTTATAAAACCTGGAAATTGCAAGTCTTCAATTGAGAAAACCTTTCTCTGGCATAAAAATAAACGAGCGAGTGCACTAATTGGTGTGACGCATTGTCGATTCTGCCTATTTAAAGTATAGACTATCAAAAACTTTACAATAGGGTCGAACATCTGCACATTTATCAAAATTGAAAATCTTTAATTAATGTTAATTAATTAACATTCATGAGACACCCTATCTTCCCGTAATCTTATAAGTAATGCTTAAAATGAAAAGACAGATTTGGAAGTAAAATACACTCTTTTAATTCGTAACATTTATTTTGAAATATACAAGGCCCTTTAAATACTTCATCCGTCTCATTCAAATAGTCTACTTTGTATTACTGTTTTTAGTAATACAAAATGGACTCTTTAATTGGGACGGAGGAGTAACACTTTATTGTGAAATGAAACATAGTATCCTTTTGTTCAATAATTAGGTTGGTAAAGTCATTTGAATTTTACGAAAACTAATCAATATGATAGGTTTAAGTTCGTAATTAGTCAATATTCGAATACATCTTAAAAATATACCCCTCCGTTTCATTAGAAGAATCTATCTTGATAAATGTACAACTTATTATGAATGTTAATGTACAATACCTAAAATAGTTAATTTGACATCATTTGTTCTATTTATACATTTACTTTTTAAGTATGGACTATTGTAGACCACACATGTATATTAGTAAGAGTATGAGGTGTAAAAAAATTGAAAGTTGACTATTCTATTGGAACAAAAAGATATTTATCAAATTGGATCCTTCTAATGAAACGGAAGGAGTACCATATTTTTAGGGGAGGATTATGGTAGTAGTAAGGGATGGGTCCTATAATCACGAGATCATAAGTTTTTAGTGACAAAGATTAAAGAATTAAAGAGTTAAGGTTTTTTGACACGAGATGGCATAAACGAGTTAAGGTTAAGCATTGACAGGTTTGCGGGTTCTATAGGTCGACCAAAATAACATGAATAATTAACGAGTAAGGATATGGTTGAGAATATCGACACGTGAACCCGCCAACCGAATTTGACATAAGTAATTTATATTACAACACAAAAACGTACACGGTATTAATTCAAAACGTTCACGTGTTAATGGGTCGACACGAATAATACAAATAATTAAACAGATAAGGTTAGAGTCAAGGGATGTTGACATGATAACCTGTCAATCCGAACCCGATCACCAGACCCCGACCACGACCACGACACAAATTGCTGTTAGGGGAGAGGGGAGAGGTTATTAAAAGATGGGCTGGCTGGCTGGCTAATTAATTAAAAAATTATGAAGAGAGATGTCTTTCTTCTTGCACCTAATCTTTCAACCATTGACTCGTGAGTCACGTATTTAAAAAAATTCAATTGTTTTTTCCTTTTCTTAAAGATCTTAGGATATCGTTAATTGGACCGCTGAATATATACGACGAAGTATGCTTTTAAATTCACTATTATTTTCTCATAAGTTTCATAGAAACAAATATGTATGGGAATGGCATATGGAGAGTCAAATTCAAATTCTCTAACTCATTTTTTATGTGTGGCTCAACTAAAATGCAAAAGTCGGTCAATTTTTGTAAATAAAAAAAGTAAGTCAAACTGATTTAGACTAGAAGTGCAACAAATCTTTCTGCTTTCACCAAATTCAATCCTAAAAAATAAAGGTTAAAATAAGACTTCATATCAATTATCAATAGTCAAAAAAACAAAAAGAAAAAAAATAGCACTGGACGCGTTGTGATGACGGGCTCCTTATCTCTTGGGTTTCTTACTAGTTTTCACGCAAAGGTTGCGGCGCTGTACTTTTTACTCATAGCTTGTAAGGAACATGATCTACCGTCGATTCATGTGGAGATTGATTCAATGTCACCGTTGGACTGTTTCCAGAAAGGATTTTGGTCTTGGATAGCCTCCTCTGTGCTGAGGAAGGTGAAACAACTGAGAGAGTTTTTTTGGATCTTTTAGTTTTCAACATATTTACAGAGAGGCGAATGCGGTTGCAAATTTTTTAGCACAGCAGGGTAGTTGGTCACTCGTAGCTCAGGTTTACAACCACTCCTCGTTACCTTCTAGGTTAAAAGAGTTGGTCACCTTAGATGCACGGTCTTTCCTTTACATCAGAGGACAGATTTTTCACGTTGTTTATACTGACTATTAGACTTTAAACCCCCTCCCCTTGTTCTCACCTTCTTTTAATAAAGGGCTTATACGGTCACTACTTCATATATATATAATATATATATATAATATATATACCAATAGCAATTTTATAAGAATTTTTAGATAAGAAAATATCATGTTAGACCGTTAAATAATATTTCTGTAGCTAAATTTGATACACTTATTTTTATTAATACGTGATACATTGAAGAGTTAATTCGGTACATGTATTTTCTTCAGTATATACGATACTTGTTGTGTTAATATAACTATAATGTTTCAGTAATTACACACGATACATGCGAAAACTAAAACTAAATGCGTATTTTCATAGTATAAAAGTAATAACATTTTATAGGTTAAATTCAGTATGTTTATTGTCCGACAATCAGACCGTTGTATAAGTCTATGTTTTTTTACATTTATAATCAAGATAAACACTTGTTTTAACATTTTTTTTTCTCAAAAATAAAAAAGAAAAAATCGAAACTTAATTTATTAGAAGATTTGATTTCATAGCCAATCTTAAAAGTATTGGAAAACAAAGGTGACGCTGACATTGTTTCAAAAAAAAAAAAGGTGAAGCTGACAGAAAACTACTGTATAATTTCAATACAAATTAACAAAGCTGACATCATCCTAATGTTAACAGCTGTGAATATTACGAATTATGATGATCCAATAAGCAAATTTTCTTTTCTTAAAACTAGTCTTTTTCTAAGGAAACTTCCGTACTTCATAATTGAGGGGAAAATAGAGTGTATACGTGTTTTTGTTTAAAATATATATATAAAAAAAGTCACACTCAAACGTATCAAAAACAAATACTTTTTTAATCCCTTCAAAAAATTCACTTTATACAAAGCGAATTTTTTAAATGAAAAATAAGGAGTATATGAAATAAAAGTCGGGCTTAATTACTTTATGCCGTTTATGTTTATGTCAGAACCCTTATTAGAATTATTAAAATAAAACCAAAAAAACATAACCAAATTTTGGTGAAAAAAAAAAGATTATTTGGGTTAAGAATGAGAAAGAGAATGTTTCTCAACAATTTATGGTTGGTTAACTATTAATTCACAAGTGGATAGTAATGATGTTAGTAGTAAAAATAGTATAAAATATGTGTTATACCTTAAAATGCATAAAAAAAAAATTATATATTCTCGAAATTTAAATATTCTAATAACGCGGAGGTACTACTTAGTAAAGAAATCACATTGAGCCCGAAATATGTGAAAAGATATTATTAAAAGAGCCAAAACAAGAATGAAACACTCCAAGAAATCTCACTTGAAAGAGGTGATTTTACTCTTTCTTCTCAGTCCCACAAAGAGATCTTGCCAACTCTGAAAGTCAACCAAAAGCTCACACAAATCCTCAACAAAACAAAGAGATAACAACTTTCTTCAAAAGTTCCCATTTTCTCTTCTTCAAGAATTGGAGCTTTTGAATGGAGGTGCTCAGCCCATCTCACGCTCCGGGCGGCCAGCCGGAAAATATATTTTCCGGGTTCTCTCCGCCTCATGATTTCGTGACTGGGTTCGAAGGGAGGAGTCGAGGGATGATGAATTCCCAGTCGGCTGAAACCGTTGAGGAAGAAAATGCTGAGAAGGTGCACGTGGCAGTCGGGAAGTCGGTGGCAAAGGCGGCAGCTTTGCTCAAGTGGTGTTTTAGGACATTTGTTGGTTCGGAAATTTGCATTCTTCATGTTCATAAACCGTCCCCTTTGATTCCCACTTTACGTATGTCTCTCAAGCTCTCTCATTTTTATTTTTTTTTTCTATTTTATATATGAATGTTCAGTTTCCTATGGCTTTTTATTGGTTTGGAAGGAAAATTAAGAATGAAAGGTCAAATTTTGGAGAACATTTTGGTGTAGTGTGGCCTGAATATTTCTAAGACTAGAAATTTAAGTGGATTTTATAGGGTTTTTTTTTTCCTTTACACATTTTGATTGCAGTTTGAAATATAAGAATGCAGTGGATGAGCATGAATTTTTTGCTGTATTTGGTAGAGATCCATCATCCAGGGATGGGTTAAAAGGGATTTGTTTTGAAGGAATATGGTTACTATTGATTGTTATTTAATGCACAAAAATTGAATAATTATCACGTTTGTTTGTTAGCTACTTACCTGCGATGGACCTTAGAGTATGGCGAAATATGATCTATATATCCTAGTAGTGAAACAACGGCTTAGTTGTTGTTTTTCTTCTCCATGTCGATCTTGGGAGTGTGATGATGATTGTGGGTTATTATTTTGAATGCAGTAGGTAAACTGCCGGCCAGTCAAGCAAATGCTGAGGTGGTGACTGCATTTAGAAATGAGGAGTGGGAAGAGACCAGGAAACTTCTGCGTTGTTATTTGAGAGCTTGCAGTGCATCGAAGGTGTTTATTTATTTATTTGACATTACTTTGAGCTATAAATTATACTCATGGTGGGTTTGAGTTACTCCATCAATAATTTAAGCATTCTTTGTCATAACTACGCATGTTAACATTTGAAAACCATTGGTGAGTGTCTTTTGGTCTAAAGACGTGATCCCTCAACAGATCCGTTTTTCTGCAAAAAAAAGAAAAAATGTTAAAGTTGCGGAATTGTCGTCATTAACGTAACAATTTGTTTTTCTTTACCTATGAAATTTCTGCAACAAAAAATGCACGTAGGATTCTGTCGAGAATAGTCCTTGGCTCTCAAGTAAACGACTTTTGTGTTAATTTTGATCCTGTGTGCTAATTAGTTATCTGAAATTACAACTGAATGGAATCATGCAACTAAATTATACTCCCTCCCTTCCATTAGAAGAGTTCACTTTGGTGTACTATTTTAATACAATAAAGTGGACTCTTCTAGTGGAACAGAGGGAGTACTAGTGCCTGAACAAAACTCGTTGGTTATGCTAGTCTAACAGGAATAAATATGATCTGGAAGTATGTTCATATTGGCTTCAAATCCACCTTCAGGGCACGTCCTCAAAAACAATTATTTTTTATATCTTTGACCTACTTTATGACACTTGGTTGTAACTGCTTTGCAGGTTAAAGGAAGCATTGTTACGAGTGAGTCTGATCAAGTTCAAAATGAAATTGTGAATCTTGTTAGCAGACATGACATTAAGAAGCTTGTCATAGGAGCTAGTCCAGAGTATGTGGCTTCATTTTCTGCAATCTTTATTTGTCTGTAGTGAAAGCATGGTGCTTTCAGCTGCCATGGGCAGCCAATAAAGTTTTGAATTTTATTGTGACACTAAGAATTGTTTCATTTTTCCTCAAAAAAGGGAAGAAATAATTTTTTTTGCATATGACATATTCCTTTTTTTCTTAAATAGTCACATCACTATGTCATCCTTAATTAGTTACTGATTGATTACACAAAAGCTACTGTTAACCCTGAGATAAGATTGTGACATTTGGATGTTGAAAAGCTGATAAAAGAAGTTTGAATCTGCTCCTGCATTGCGTGATTGGCAGACCCTGTAGCCATAATTTAGCGCTTTGTTACCGGTATACATTTATGTCTCTCAATGCAGAATGTCCCTCTTGTTGCATTTATCTTTACATCTTTGGTATGATCTTATCTTTTTTCATTATAGAATTGTAATGATAGTTTTTTGCAGTTGCTCAAAGTTGAAGAAGTGCTCCAGTAAAGCAAGTTATGCTGCCAAAATGGCTCCTCCCTTCTGCAAGATATGGTTTGTCAGCAAGGGGAATTTGGTCTGGATGAGAGAAAATTCCGAAAACTCAAGTTTTGCAGTAACACATCAACAGGAACATGTCTCAGCATCCAGTTTAAGATCTCGGTCTACCCCTTCTTGCAAAAGTGCCCTGATGTTCCATCCAGATTGTATTCGCTCTAGCTCTGCTCAGTATCCAGCTTGTTCTGGGACCAAAAATTATTTTCAAAGTGAAAGCGCTAGGGTGGCGCTGGAATCTTCTCCTCATTTGCCATCTAGACATAATCAAAACAATCTTCATGTGTTGAGTACTGTAAGTTTGAGCTCTAGTTCAGGATATGCATCATCTGCTGATCCAAGGGTGTCTTTGGATTTTGGTGCAAATGTTGAGGAAGATGGCTTATATGAATGGCTTTTAGAAATTAAGAAAGAAGCTGACGAATCAAGGAATGAAGCATTCTCACAGCTCTTGATGCGTAGAAAATTGGAATCCGAAGCTGCAAAAGATATCCGCGAGGTGAGCCTCTCTCCCCCCCCCCCCCCCCCGGGCTCCAAAATGCTTCAATGGCAGCCTCAATCTGCGTTGCAAACCATATCTTCTATGGTTTCCAGTGCTTTAAAATCTGGAAACAATAACTCTCCTAAACACTAGCGCAACTGAATGATGAAGCAATTATCCTTTCTATTTGCTGGTATGTTCTGGTTATACATTGCATATGTCGAGATTTTAACTGATAGTTCTGGTGAACTTGTCGTACTTTTAGGTCACAGCTTTTGAATCTGCTTATGCACAGCAAGTCAAACTTAGGAAAGAAGCTGAAGATACACTAAGAACCATAATCCGGGAGCAAGATAAGCTCTTAGAAGAAAGAGAGGGGTTGAATGGCGAGTTGCAAAAGGCCATGAGAAATATAGCTCTCCTGGAGAGTCGCACACAAGAAGCAAACTGCCGATGTGAAGATGTTGCTGGAGAACTGAAGCTTATTCAAGCTTCTCTGGCAACACTACATCAGGAAAAGCAGAAAATTCAGCGTCAGAAAACTGAAGCTGTGCAGTGGCTGGATCACTGGAAAAGTCGCACCCAATTCAGCTCTGCAAATGTAAATGCTCCTAAGCAATTTACAGGAGAAATATTGGAATTGGCAGAATTTTCATTGTTGGATTTACAGTCAGCAACTTGCAATTTTTCAGAGAGTTTCAAGATTGGAGAGGGAGGATATGGTTGTGTTTACAAAGGGGAGATGTTGGGCAGAACTGTTGCCATAAAGATGCTGCGTCCACACACTATACGGAATCAACCAGAGTTTTTTCAAGAGGTCAGATGCTCTATTATTGTGTATGAATACATTTTCTTTTTCTTTGTGATTTTTGATGGGGGGTGATCTTTCTTTGTGATTATTTGCTCATGAAATTACTATTTTCATTACAGGCGCAAATTCTTGGCAGACTTTCCCATCCTCATTTGGTGGCATTGATTGGTGTTTGTCCGGAAGCCTGGTCCCTTATCTATGAATACTTGCCTGGTGGAAGCCTCCAAGATCGTCTTTTTCACAAAAGTAATGTTTCTCCATTAGACTGGAAAAACCGAGTACGAATTATTTCTGAGATAGCTAGCAGCCTGTTGTTCTTGCACTCTTTTGGTCCTGAAGGGATAACTCATGGGGATCTGAAGCCTAACAACATCCTACTAGATCCTGAGAACAGCTGTAGAATTTGTGATTTCGGGATATTCAGACTAGTTCCAGAGCAAACTCTTCGTTGTCCCAGTTTCCGACGGTATACAGACACAAGAAGCGCATTTCCCTATGCAGATCCAGAATTTTATAGAACTGGAATCTTGACCCCAAAGTCTGATATTTTCTCGTTTGGGTTGATCATACTTCAGCTGCTCACTGGAAAAGCTCCTGCTGGACTGGCCTGTGATGTACGGAAAATGTTCTCATGTGGAAAAATAACATCAGTCTTGGATTCATCTGCCGGAGAGTGGTCCACATTTGTTGCAAGGAGATTGGTGGATTTGGGATTGCAATGCTGTGAATTGAATGGAAAGGATAGGCCTTGTCTAACACCAATGCTGGTTAGGGAACTGGAGCAGTTACATGTCTTGGAAGAGAAACCAGTGCCGTCTTATTTCCTGTGTCCTATTCTTCAGGTAAGTTATGTTTTTTATTGCATTTTTTCCTCAAGTGAAAGACACATGTTTCAGCCATAATCACTGTTGTTAAATTAACGTAAATCTTTGGAACATGATCAACATTATGAATTCTTGTTTCCACTTTTGTCTTATTTGCTTGGACTAGTACGATGTCTGATGTTTGCAGAGTGAAGGCAATAATCTGCATTTGGTTCCTTATGGAAATTTGAGTTGGCTTGGAAATTCAATCATTTTGCTTACAGTTTTGTGTAAAAAAAAGCTCTATCTCATTGAAGGTGACTGTTTTTTGTGTGTTTGATTCCAGGAGATAATGCATGACCCTCAGGTGGCAGCAGATGGATTCACCTATGAAGGAGAGGCTTTGCGTGTCTGGTTTGAGAATGGCCGCGAGACATCCCCGATGACTAATTCAAAATTAAGTGACTTAACTCTTACTCCTAATCATTCGCTGCGTCTAGCTATTCAGGACTGGCTGCGCAAATCATGAGATTCTTTCTGCAATTTAACTTCGCCATCGTTTACTAGAACATGTATAGTAGTAGTGTATATGGAATGTGAATTTGTACTAATTAGTAGATACTTGTCTTGTTGATATATAGCATTAGATAGTTAGACAGATCAAAGTTTATACAGATTAGGCTGATCAGATGCAGCCTCATTCTTTCAAAATTTTGTTGTATAAAGTGAATCTAGGTATTTTTGTAGTAATATACCTTACAGTGAAGAACTTATGTCATAACATATGCTGGATGTTTCTCTGAGATGAACAAACCACCAGAGGTACTATTATCCAGTTTTTCTTGTCTATTGCTATGTTATATGTACTAGAAGAGTCTTGTTTCTAATACTGTCTCAACAAAAGAGTGTTTTGGTACAGTTTTTCCCACTAAAAGAGTCATCTAGTGTTGTCTTAACACGCCCCTTTAAAGGAGTCATACTTCTGTGTTGCTAATACTATTTTCTGGTAACAGCATATTCTCCTTGCTTAAACAAGAAAGTGTAGGAGCTGGAAATGACTAATTTATTACTTCACAATCTATCATTCAACAAACAGCATTACCACAAATCTGCAAAAACATCATTGTAATAAATATAACGAGTTCAGCTTCCTGAACCACAAGAGGTGGTTGAAGGCTGAAGAGAGCGCCGTGTTCGAGTTTAAAATGCTCGAAGCAGAGAGGCATTGTTCATCTGCTCATTGAGGCTAAAAGGATGATCTTCTTCAAAAGAGAGAGTCTTCATCCTGGAATCAGCTTCCTGATTACTTAAAAGAGCATTCGATTCACCTGCATCATCCCATTCGTCGAGGAATTCCACCACAGGAGTCCTGTTTTCTTTAAAACTTGTTCTAGCATTCTCATTTCGAAGCTTTTCTTGATCATCTAATCTGTGTAAAGACACTGAATTCTCACTGTTTGTCTCCAGTTTTTTGCCGAGCTTTCCATTGGTGAAACAATGATCATCAAACAATGAAATGTTGTTGTTCTCTTCCTCGTTTCCATGCTCACTAAACTGAGAATTGCATTTCCCAAATGATTTCAGAGATGAGTCCTGCAGAACTCCTTGATCTAAAGAACTTCTATCAGAGAAGCTCCCAAACCCTTCAATCCCTCTTGTGATTGTCCGGGCTCTGTTTCTCTCTCCTTTCAGAAGTGGCCGATTTTCGAGCAGCTCCAAAATCCTCTCAGATTTTCTCCTAACATTAAGACCCCAGTTGAATCTGCAATGCAAGCTCAAATTTGATGAAACTTCATAAAAACCTAACAAAAGATTATACTCCCTCCATTACACTAGAAGAGTCCAGTCGTACAACTGATTATAGTCACAAAGTGGACTTTTCTGATGGAGTGGAGGGAGTATCTTTGAAGAGCTTGAGAGAAGTGGATGAATTAATACCCTTTCTCATCAACATATTGCAAATTTCCTGTTTCTTTGATGCCATCTTTATCCTCTTGAAACTCCTCTGCCACTCTCTCAGGTCCATGAGTCAACAAATGTTCCAACACAATCAGAGCCTTGTATGATGCCCTCCAATTCTTTCTGTCAAAACTCATCAATCTGAAGAAACCATACAAAAATCACAATCCCAAAAAAAAAAAAACACCATCAAGTAAGCAAAACGCATCAAAGTTGTAAACTTTTACAGATTTTGAAGGAAAAAAAAAACCTCTTGTGCAAGATCTCCACAATTCTCCAGTAATCATCAATTTCAAAAGCAGCCCTTGAAATCATTTTCAAGGTACGAGTCTCTGGAACTCCTGGATTTCCATTTACAGCCTCCTCGGTCAACCTTAAACAAATTTGAAAACTTTAAGGTACAACAAAACCTATGTGTGACAAAAAAACAGGATTGATGAGAAGGAAAACTTACAGTTGAGCTGGGGTAACATCAGTGAGGACTAATCTTGCTGTCTTGATCTTCTCCTTGAGGAAGAAAGAAGCCTGTTTCTTGAATTCATGGAAAAATGGTGACCCCATATTCCCACTGTTAATGGAAGACATGATTTCTGATTGGAAAAACAAACCCAAAAAAAAAAAAAATACACAGAGCTGATTCACAAAAATAATGGAATCCCGGAACAGGAAAATCTGAAAGTAACGAACTTTAGATGATCTTCTTGAAAATAGTATAATAATCAATGCTCAACTAATCCATGACGCACCAAAGTAGACAGCCGCTTGGATTTGACGAATTCAATGTTGGGAGTTTGGAGTATTTAAAGAGAGGTGAAAGTGATGGGTTTGGTCGGAATCACAGAGTTAGAAAATCGGGATTTCCGAAAATCTCAAGCTCAGACAAAAGTCCAAAACGGGAAACTGCCTGCAAAATACAATCATAAATAAATGGCTTTCGAAATTGGAATATAATGTAAATGCAGATTAAATTGCATTTTGTTTCGAGAAAATAGAAGAGGAAAAAAAAAAAAAAATTTTGTTTTCAGTCAACATCTGACGGGTTTAGATCAGCCGGTACCGGGCTTTCCGGTTTGAATTTTGAAAATCTTGAATTTGATTTCTCCAGGTGATGTTTTACTTCTTCCAGGTGGCACTTGAGAAACTCTGAGGTTTTAGAAGGAAAATGATGTAGATATATTGAAAATATTCAGCAAGTTTTTACGAGAAATGGCGTTAGCATTGTCTTATAACCTTTCTTTAAGTGGTTGTCACATTATTTTTTGAGAAAATTTCCTGAATTTTTTTCACCATGTATCACTACTAGCTTTAGAATATGTAAATATATTGACTTCAGGGGCTTAGCTCAGTTGGTAACTTGGCAGCAGATTGCAGCCAAGGATGCAGGATCGAGCTCTGGCAGCCGCAGTGTGGGATTTTCATCCCCTCAATGTGGGGGGTGGATCCTTGTGGGCACTAGGCACTGGTCCTCCTGCCAAGGTTACCGCTAAATCACCCTGATTTTACCTTTCACACGAGGCTCATGGGGCTGGGCGGTGTGAGCCCTGCGGGCGAGGGATATCGCCTGCAGCCAAAGAATATGTAAATATATTGTAAAAAAGTATATTAAATAAGTAGCAAAATTTGTAACAATTTAATAATGGATGGGTGATTAATGTGATATATGGTAAAATGTATTTTATGCCCTCAATAGTGTGGTTGAATCCAGAATAATAATAATAATAATAATCATAAGTCAATGTGGAAGGAGTTTTACTGTATTTTTGTTTGGCAGCACAGGAGTTAGAAATTGGAATTACAACAAAGAATTTCTCAATGTTTGGTAAGATGCAAAAACTTTCTAAAATGGAATTTATCTCTTCCTCTCTCAATTTCTACTTCTTCTTTGTGTTTTATGGTGAGGGAGTGTAAAATACCATCACTTTAGCACTAGAATGGGAGGTAACATTTACCTCCCATGGAATTTTGAAAAAAAAAAAAATATATCACCGTGTTTCTCGATGATTTTGAATATTACTAATGTTTTCTGAACCGTTCAAATTACTTACTGTCTTTAAAATCTATATTTATCTTTATAACTGACACATGATGATCAATAATACGACGATCCTTACAATCTTCTAATGCTATAAATTCAATCCATTAAAAAAAAAAAAAAAAAACTTGAGCACTCTTACTACATAAGCTCTCTCAAGTGGGGGTGTACAATGTTTGACTTCATTCCCAGTCTTGTGGCATAAACTATAAAGTTGAGTTTAAAAAAGAGGTTTAAATGATTCATTGACTTCTTCAGATAGTCAAAAAACTACAAACATATCTGGACCCAAACCCACCAAATAAGAATTCACATTCACAATTGGAATGCCCTCCAACTTTTTAAAAATAAAAATACATATACATGTGTGTGTGATGATAAACTTACTTATGTTTGTTTAACATAATTTTTTTTTTATAATATCTACGCTATTATAATAATTGAGACAAGGGCGAGGAATGAATTTGAGCCAGTAACCTCATATCTGAAGAAAATATTAGATGATTAATAAACACCACGTTATATGATGTTGTATTAGGTTATTTTTGTATTACCGCTGAACCATTGAATGCTACCGAACATAAATATTTTAAAGTTTATTCAAAAATATTGGGCCCAAATTTCATGTGTATATAGGATAGGCCCACAATCAAAGAGTTTATTAGTGATTGGGCTTTACTTTTTCCTGCATGAATATGAACGGTAAAAAATTGTTATTCCATTTCTGATTTGGGCCGAAGAAGCTTCTTCTGTGGAGTTCGTTCCCAACTTCCAAATATTTTGTCGACCCAAGTTGAGTAAAAAGCAGATTTCTCTACACGGGATTATTGGATTAAATTACCAAAATCTCCTTAAATTCGTTCAAATTATCGAACAAATTTTGAAATTTATGAAAACTACCAAATGAGCTATATATATAGTTTGTTTAGTGAAATAAATCATGAGATTTTAATTCATTTGGAGGTTTATTTTGTAATTTCCTAATAGCTCATGAGGGTTTTTGTAATGTTTTTAAATGATGAAGAATTCGTTTGGTTTTATTCTTCTTTTAATTCTAAAATTCACTTAATAATTTGGACTAATTTCATGAAAATTTTGATTATTGACCTTATATTGTTTTTTTCAACCATAAGGAATAAAAAATATCTTCCATTAATACTTCCTCTATTACATTAGAAGAGTCTCACTTTGAAAAATATTTTTTGTTCCACTAGAAGAGTTCACTTTCAAATTATTTATTCCTCCTATCGTTACTAATATAATCATATGTGGTATATAATTAAGCCATAATTAATCAGTAAGGATATAAATAGAATAACTGGTGTTAAATTAACTAATTTAAATGTTATACCTTGACTCTCATAATAAGTTGTACATTGGTCAAAATGAATATTTCTAATAGAACGGGAGGAGTAGTACTTAAGTGATTAATTTACTTTTGTTTCTTTGGAAAGCATTTAATTTTGTTTGAATGGACATGAAAATGCCCAAGTAGAGCTTAGAGAGAAGCTAAAAATAGATAGCAATCAACAAAAGCAAAACATTGGTGGTGGGTACGTAATACCAAGAAAACGAAAACAGCATTAATGATGGCGAAAAGGGCCAGGGTAGCGTATATGTGTTTACCGATCACTTTTAATTAATTTATTTTTGTGTTGCGTTAAAAATTATTGAAGGTTGTCTCTCCAGAACAACAATTAATTGTATATAAATTCACGAGTCACTTGAATTCGTGTTGCATCAAAGTTGTCAGCTTACTAATTTTCAACGAATAAAAAAAGAAAGATTTGGAAGCTCATGATAAGAGTAATGATACACAACTCAGCTAATTTTCGCAATTTTCTCATAGCAAGTGAAGTGTCATTTATTCATTAGTTAATAATATGAATGTCTAAAGCG
Source organism: Leptodermis oblonga (assembly GCA_016801395.1). NCBI lineage: Eukaryota > Viridiplantae > Streptophyta > Magnoliopsida > Gentianales > Rubiaceae > Leptodermis > Leptodermis oblonga. The sequence goes on along the minus strand of CM028750.1, from coordinate 248,791 downwards.
GCCAACCATTCCATCTCCCGACCTGCCGTTGCATTTACTGCATTCTGAGTTAGCCAATTAGGTCAACAAGTAGTCTTAAATGTTAGTTAGCAGTTAGAGAGAAGGAAATTTTTTTCTAAAAAAAAAATTTAAAAATTGATAATATGTGAATGGGATTTTTTTTATTAAAAAAAAACTGTCCATAGAGTCCTGTCATCTAAGCGCAAAAAGAAAAAATAGAAATTGGGGTGTCGTGTGTAGAGTCTTGTTGACCTGCACATTAAATAAGCATAAATTAACAAAAAAGTACAAATCAAACCTCAAATTTTTATATAATCTTTTATTACAACTGTTCGGATATTGACTCCTTTGTGGACGTGGATGGTCAATACGTTTATGATGATCCATCATGGTCAATACGTTTATGATGCATGCATGGTTAATTGGTTGCCCTTTCAATCAGGTTTTCAATTTAATTCGATGGCCGGTTGTCAACAAAAAATGGCTGCCTCCCTCTCCTCTCCTCCATTCGTGTGTGTGTGTATATAATTTGGCTTCAGAAATCTCTGGAACTTTGTACCAACCACCAACCTGCTGTTTCTGGCCTCCATGGAGTAAGGAGTAATGACAAATCTTGTCACGTCACGTGTCTGCGAGAGAGATTATTCGATGATTTCGTTGTCATATTTAGAGGCGGAACCAAAGGTGTGTGGGAAAAAGTCCCAACCCCCTCAAATATTTCTAACTTTCCACCTTCTTCTTGTTTGCAAAACAAAACAAAAAAAAAAAAAAGGAAAAGGAAAATTATTTAATATTATCATAAAATTAGAAAGTAAAATACGTATGAAAATTTAAAAAATAAATTACTTTTTTATGTGTTCAAGTTTATAATTTTATTAATACTATTTGGTTATCAACGGAATGCCTATTTCGTGGTGAAAAATAATAATAGATGATATTTTTGGAACGAATAAAGCATATTAAGTGTGATTAGAAGGAGTTGACCATCAAAAATGATTAAGTTCCTTTGATTTTGATTTACTGAAAAAAGAAAAAAAAAGAGAAAGAAACAAGAGGTTGTTCAAATTTTGAAGATGGCCATGGAATTTGGAATGAAATTGACTACTCTATGATATGATATGTAGATAATAGATATACACGACCTCATTGACTTTGATGTTGACTTTCAAATAATTCCACCATACATGCTCTTAGTTAATTGGATGCTCAATTTCTCCAATTTTTCAGGTTACAAAAAAATATATATATATATTAATTTCGTCCCGACTAATTATTGTGTATATTTACTGCCACGGTGTTCATCGTACAACAAATTAGGAGAATAAATACAATCGCACTTTTACAATAGATAAATGGCGGTGTTTCTGACTATCCAAAAATAATTATATATTATGCATGCACGAACGATTACTAGAGTCAACCCATAAGTTATGGTAGCCTAGACGATTGTTCATAACCCAAAAAATAGTTAGAATATATCTAAACCTCACTATTACTATTGATAAACAATACCAACAGAAAGAATTATATTAATAATATAATTTAGTAGTAATTTTTACTCATAAAATTTTTAAATTAAGACATAACATTTATCTTGGTTTGAGAAAGATTAATGCAAAAGGGGAAGAATATTTTAATTAGTTTTCCTCATTTGATAATTGTCATTTTCACTGTCCAACCCCCCAAAAAAAAAAAAAAAAAAAATCTCCCAAGAATTGACAATTGCACAAACACAACATTGAAACGCAATTAGGAACTTAGTTGAATTTTCTTGACAAGGGAATCTAAGATCAAACAATCAGAGCATTCTATGCGACAAAATACTTCCCGTTCCATTCAAAAAAGTGCACTTTGAAATACTAAAAACTACACGTGTCGTGCCAGAACAAACATTCTACACAGATTTGTTATGTGAATGTTTATAATGATCAAGGGAAGTGATCTTGTTGATTATACATCTGACTTTACAAACCACAACACCCACTACACAGATGAAGATAAAGGGGGTAAAGGGTGGCCTGAGGAAAAAGAACATCAAAAATGGGATGCTTGATTCTTTTCTTTTTTTTTCTTTTTTTCATAAAATGATTAACAAAATGTCTCTCTACCCTAAAACTATACACAGTTGCTCCATATCCTTCCCTCCAAAGATATAACAATGATGGAAACATCGTCGTGGTAGCGCCGCCTATCGCCTTGTGGAATTTCAAGCAGTTCATGAAAGTCCATCCCTGAAACCAGAAGCAGACACAAATTAAATACATTCTTTTCCTCTACAAACAACCCTTTGTTCGACTGATAAATGTGCATTTGTCAAGAGGATTTAGATGATTTACCGGCTTTGTTAGCAGCTCGGAAGAGCAATTCCTCAACGAGATGTTGTGCAGGATCGCCTTCGGGTGACCAAGAGATGAAGTATTCAACTTCAGCGACAGCTTCCTCATTTGTGAAGTACTGATACAGTCCATCGGAAGACAGTACCAAAAACCTGTCTCTTGGACCTAATTTGTGGTGGTAGAGCGACGGGAGGCAGTTGATGTATGGAGAAGTTCCAATATAATCTATTCTGAACATTTCTAGAAGGGCATCATTCCACTTTGGCTGCACAGAGAAAAAACACACAGAAGCAATCCAAATCAGAATTTCAGATGATCAAGAATCATAATGACCTTAGGTAACAATTAATCAGCATTTCACCAAAAAAGTAATCTTGCAAATGTTTGATCAATGAAAGTCCAGCTACGAAAATCCCAATTCTGACAAATTTCTTTCCTAAAAAGGTGAAGTTCAATAAGGATGTATCCCACAAGTTAAGTCAACCTCCAGATTCCGAAAGAATTTTCAAACCATCACGATGATGGATTCTCAAGACTTTTGGGAATACAAAGTTGTCTTTTAGTTTCTAAAATATCAACAAGAATGCAAAAGAACAAAGGACTAATGCACAGAATATGCCCCCAAAACAGAAAGATAGGCATGCTTTATTCTCTATCCAAAAGGTTTATGTGAAAGCATAAACTTTGTTCTCATCCTTTTTTTCATATCTTAACTAATTGGTAGAACTTACCACAAAACCAAATTGAGGAATCTACTTTTCAAACAAGCTCAAAAGGAATCAATCCAGACAACTTTCCAACAAAATCTCCCTCAAAAATCCCTTTCGAGAGTTTTACTTCGAACCGAGCAGAAAAAGAGCAGATTATTCCACAGTACCTGTTTTAGGAAACCAGCACCAAAAGCCCTAGTAACCTTCAGTGAACCTTTTACGCGGTCATTCATAACAGCACAAGCATCATCAGGGTGCTCACTTCTAATTCTTTGAACTTCCTGAATAACATGAAACAAATTTGACACTTTTAAAGTTTGATCATCAAGGGTACATAACAGAAAAGGAATTTATGTAGTAGGGCTGTGTTCTTTACCTCTTCCACAGAGGTGCTATGATCCATGGTGAGTTGAAAAGCATTTAAACATGGCATTGTATTCGATCTGTCACAGTCAGAAAACTCAAGATCATGCAATGTTTCCTCATTGATCCTCTCCAAATCCTGGCTCCATAGATCAGGCTCTTTCTTCTGAGCCAAAAGTGCTCGGCTATCACCAACATTCATCACATAAACATCGTCTCCCTTCATTAACATCACCAAGAGACAGGACCCCATCAATGCCAACTCGGGGTTCTCCAAAACCATCTTATCAGCTAGATCCAAATAGGCGTCTTCGGTCTTCTTAAGCGCCTGCGAGAGAGCTTTGAGAACATCTGCGTGATTAATGGATCCATTCGAGCTGTTTTCTTTGTTTAGTTGCTCCTTTAACCTCCTATCCAGCTCCAATCTTTCTCTATCAAATTCACACCTCCATTTCCTCTGATTCTCTTCCCATTTCTTCGCGGCGCCTCTGTACTTACTAGTCCTCGAACTTTTCCTACTTTTTCTACTAATCCGGGAATCAAAGCTCACATCTGCATTCCCACAAGGATAACTCTCCTCCTCCAAACCTCTGGAACAACCATCACTAGTACAGCTCTGATTCAAATTTTCAACAGCTGTAGATGAACTGTTATTTGAACAATCAAACTTATTATCATCCCATAACAATCCCTTGAGTTCCTTATGAACAGCTGAGTATAAATTGGATAACAAATAATCAGGCGCATCAGGACCATTAAATCCATCATAAATCCCAACAAAGACCCATCCGTGCTCCTCAGAAACAACCACATGGACTCTATCCTCCCCAGCTTTCCCTTGAGCCCAATGAAGATTCTGACTTTCTAATGAATCATCATCATCTAAGCTACCTTCGCTACTTAAATTAACACTGCTAATAGTCAACTCATTTTGCTTCTCAGAACCAAAAATCCAATCATTTTCTTTCAAAGAAACAACACTTTTAATAGGGGCAACAATCGAATTCTGACCTCTACTTATGGTCTTTGACAAAGCATTCTGAAGGACCCGAATCAACGACCCTTTTCTTGATCTAGACTGAAACGCATAACCACCGTGAGAGAAGCTTCTCAGGAATTGATCAGAGGAACCCTTTTCAAGAGGACCCGAAAAGATGCCCCGATCGAGAGGACCCGAAAGGAAACCGCGTTCAATCGGGCCGGACATAAAGCCGCGCTCAATCGGGCCTGAGCTCGGGATTAACCCGGAACTCGATAACGGCCCGGAGTACCCGATTGAATTCCTCGGGATTGGCTGTAAAGGGATTGAAGCGAATGAATTTGAGCTCTCGAAAGCTGCGGCGGCTGACACTCTGTCGATGCTACTGTAACTACAAACGTCCACAAACGCCGTGGAGAGCGGTGTCGATGTGTTCGCACTCACTGATGCACCTGAAATGGACCTAAACATCGTGGCTGAGCCAGCCCCGCCGCCCGCATTAGTATTAGCAGTAGTCTCCTCCGAATGGACCTTGGACGAAGAAAGCCGAGTCGGATCGGGTCGAACGTAAACGAAGGAATGACCCAGATCATCTAGGGGGTCGGAAACCACGGCAGCTAAATCTTTCCTCCTTCGAGCTCCGTACCGACCTCCATCATCGCCGGTGAAGCACCCACTGCACTTCCCGATTCCGTTACCCATTTATCCAAAACCAAAAACAAAACAAAAAATTTGAAAACCCAGAAACAAAAAATGATTCAGACAATTTTTAAGGGGTAGATGAGCTCAAATTTTGGTGGGGTTTCTATTTCGTTAACAACAGAAAGAAAATGAAAGAGAAGCTGCAAGGAAGAAGCGGTTAAGGGGCGGGGGAGAGAGAGAGAGAGAGAGAGAGGAGAGGAGAAGAAGTAGAGAGAAAGAGAGAGGCGTTGACTTTTGGGTAGAGGAGTGTAAGAAAGTAGTAATAAAAACAGAGGAGTACTCAAAACTCCTTTTCGGGAAAAAAAAATAAAATCTTTTAATTGTTTTTGGGTTTTTTTTAAAGAATAATGTTTCTTGCACATAATATGTGTAAGAATTTGTGCACATAAAGTGCATAAAGTAAGCCAATTACCTTTTTTGCCCTTTAGTGGATTTTTGATGTGTACTGCACTAAAGGGCAATGAAGGTAATTTGGCCCACTCAATGCACTTTATGTGCAAAAAATCTTGCACATATTATGTGCAAAAAACAGTATCCTTTTTTAAAATAGTTTATGAATAAATGCTTTGAATTTGGTAGTGTGAGGGGCGTTGACTGACGGGCTAAAGTCTACAGTTGTACAGTGTGTGAAGGGGTTAAGGTTCCGTTTGGGAAATTTCTTTTTAAAAAACAAAAACAAGTTGGCAAAGGTAAAAATTTCAGTTTTGGATAGCTCTCCACTCTAGAGGTTTAGCGCGTGCTTCTAAGAGATGAATTTTGAAGGGTAAATTACAAAAAAAAAAAAAAAAAACTACCCTAAAGCTGGTTGAAATTACTTAACATATCCCAAAGTTTTAAAAACTAATCAATTGAACTCTAAGTTCACAAAGTTCAAACCATTAGAGTTACAAGGTCTTCTGTTGTAAATACTTTCTCTTGTGCAAATTAATTATTAAGTAGATTTTGAAATTTCAAAAAATACTATTCAAACCATGCATAGTGCAAATCCAAGATTTTATTGATAGTTTTGAAAATCTCAAATAATTATAGTTCAAACACATTATATTTTAAGACAAAATATGTATGAACATCTACTCTCTGTTGGTTATCTACAACCAACCGTCACTCGATAGGTTTGTCCTTGATTAATCTAATCAGACACTTGCTTTTTCTCAACAAATGCACCAGTTATAGTTTAATATGTAAGTTCATCCGATTTTATATACTCCGCAGTAGGGTCAGAGTACTTCTCATAGCTAGAGTTAAATAATATTACTTATACATATTACCCCCAGAAAAAATAACAACCCCTAAAAAAAGGGAAAACCCAAAGGCAAAAAATAGGTGGAAACTTAATCATCATCACATATAAATAAATATCTATATATATATACAAATTTGATCTTAATATTGCGTATTTTATCGATCCTTAAATAAGCGTCCACTTAGTTATAGAAAGGAAACCAAGTAAAAGAGTGAGGTGCACGCGCAGGACAAGGCGTGTGAGTTGGCTTTGCAAATGAAGCAACAGCTTGAAGAAGAAGCGCGTAGGGGTGGAGTGTCGTATGTTAGGTAATGATCGAAAAGTCAAAGAGCAGAGGCCAAGAAACAATAAAAAAGACACATGGGAAAGTGTGCCAGGATCACCGTTGGATCAAGAGTACTCCTATTTTTGTATTCCGATTAGATCCCTATTCTTCCGACACGTGGCAGCTCACAAATTGCCACTCCTTGAGCTTTCGGCCTATTTGTCAACTTGAGATTCGGGATTCTTTTGCTTTCATGCATTCATCATCCTCCCCCATCTCTCTCTCTCTCTCTCTCTCTCTTCCCTTGACTTTCTAAACATTAAGTCGGATTATGTATGCGGCCACGTCGTATTTCTTTTTGAACGTTTTGAAAATAAATTTTGAAAAATAATTTTATAATGTATGTTATCATCTCTTATTAATATTGTTCACCTTAAATCATTTTACTTGTGTTTTGGTGATGTAGGCCCTATTCGTTTTCATTTTTATTTATGGTTTTTATTTACGATAAATTTAATACATAAACATTATTTATTTTTAATACATATTTTTATATTTTTTATAAGCTTTTAACATTAAAAAATTATTTCTTAAATAAAATTTTAAAAAATAACGAAACCCCCTTATATGTATTTTTCATCTTGTTTTCTATTTGAAAATTTAAACTCAAATAATAATAGTTGCCCAAAAAAATTAATTAAGAGATTAGTAGTTCAATATATTTATTCTAGTCTAGTGTGGTGGGGTGGTTGAAAGTCTACTAAGTATTTATTATATATATGCATTTATTATGGCCTTAGTGTTTTAGGTGGCTTGACTAACACTACTATTTGTGTGTCCTTTTGTTGACTTTACAATTTATATAAACAAATTGACTCTAAAAACTAATAAATATGTGCCAATCAACTCACAAATCAGAAGAAAAAAATAAATAAATTAGCATGTTACAAAAGGTTATCTATCACTAATTAGTTAAATATGTTTTCTTAATGAAGATTAAAGAATAATTAACATCAATATCATGATTAAGTAGTATGCACTATTGAGGTTTAAGTGGTAGATGATTCATGAATAAACTAAGGAAGGTGGTTTACAATCATTTTAAGTTTTTAACTCATTGACCACTTGTGTTCATTGAGGATGTTGTGTCCACATCTTATTATACCTAATTTTCTCTTAACTTTTGCTAAAAAGTCAGCCAAATCGACTTCATATCAACTAGTCTAAGTTGAACTTATATGTATCTGTTATTCCTTTTATTGATAATTTACCATTTAGTAATGTAAATTTACGTTACAATTTATTGTATTCTTCTAGTGACATCCTCGTACGTTGCTGTTATAGTACGCAATTAATAAAGGTAATAGTTCCATATGATCTCACATAAAAAGAATAGGTCAATTACAAAACAGTTGAATTGATTAATGAGTTTTGCATCCATATCTGACATAGTTTTGACTTTTGGTTAGGATGTTTCCAGGCTTGTAATTAATCATAATGTGTAAAACTATTTAGGCACAATACAATATGCTCTTCATGACTTCAAAGATTCACATTCATTTATCACACACTTGCATTCAAATTTGTAAATGGTCAAACTCATTCACCCTACCTAGATTTCCATGGTGAGGAAGGAGTTTATGTAAGTCTTTTTCTTTCTTTTTTTTAGATTAATTATATAAATTTAAGGTTATTTTGCGCAATAAAATGGTGCAATACCCAAACAAAATTTATATAAAAGAAATAAACAAGAGAGAAACTAAGAGATGTTGAAAATTTATAAATAATTAAAAGATTAAAAAATAATAAGTGATGCTATTGTCAGAGTAATAATTCACCATTCACAATAACTTATATGTAAACACATGCAACTTTACTATCACAATAAATTATTTAAAAAATTATTACTCTGACAATAACATTAGTCAAAAAAATAAATAATGTTGTCCAGAGACAACACCAAACATATCATACTATAGGATAGATAGCTTGGATTATAAAATTGGGAGTGACAAAAAAAACATAAGTATTTTAACTAAAGACTAATGAATGGATGTAGGATTCATCAAGTATTCCACTTCCATAATTACATCCCATTAGAGGATTCAAAGGTATCATCATTCAATATTGCAAGTGGAAAGCCACCATCATCTCCACAATCTCTTTGCTGGCCCCATTTATAGCCTTTCCTTTCCCTTTTGTCTATTTTCACAACAGGATCTGCCCTTTATTTTCTTTTTTTTTATTTTATTTTTTTAAATATGTGTATTTAGATCAATGCATTTATATAACAATTTTTTTAAATATCTATTTTTAAAAAATTCAACACTATTATATCATCATGCTATCTTTTACATTAAAGGCAGGAGATGAGAGAGGGTAATAATAAAATTGGATAGTTGATTGCAAAGTCCTGAATCCTGATAGTTTGCAAGATATAGGAAAGAGTCTCCGACTCCAAGGTGGGTCTCTATCAATGGAAAAAAAATTTAAAAAATCTTGAGGAGTCTAATATATGAATAAAATTTTTATAATTTTCTTCCAAGTAAATTTATTTTGCTAATAAAGGTTGGGGAGAGGATTGAAAGGATGCAGGAACCAGTCCACCCCTGTGCCGCTCATGCTCTCTATGTATCACAACCATTGAGGCACTGTTCATTTCTTATATAACCAACTTCTTTTAACAAATTAACGTACACTTTCAACGCTATAGTCATCGTATAACAAGAATCGATTCAATACATTTATATATATATAAATACTATATTGAATTTGACTAAGCTTTCATATCAATTTACAAAACATGTAATTAATAGACACCACCACAATGTGCAAGTTACATATAATGGTCGTCCACAACTAATTATTTAATTTGAAAGAGTGATTTGCTAAATCATTAGGATAAAAGAGTAGCTAGTAGTAGTGCTCGATCTATAATGTTATTTTCAATCCACAACGCACAATTCATTATGAATGCTCTTTTCTTCTTTAAGCATTGATACGAGGTTCATTCAACCCTTTCTCTAATGATCTCTATGAATAAATAAATGGGAATTAATTGGGCAGTGGATATGGATATGGATATGGGTATGGGTCGGCCTTAATCAAAGACCACCCATCATCATGTCTTATCTTTGCTTGCCCACTAAGTGAATTGTTCTCGGAACGACTAATAGTTCAGCGAAAAGACGCAAAAGAGGTTTTCCGCACTACGCGAGGTCAAATTCCAAGCAAAAGGGAAAAATTGTAAGGAAAGCTCATGTGAACCTAATTCTAAAACTAAAAACCAAAAAAAAAACTATTAAAAAAATTTTTCCTTTTTTTTTTTTTTTTTTTTGCTGTTGTTGGTACAATACAAAGTACAAACCAAAATGGGTAGGAATTAGTGCATATTAGCCAAGTGTAAAAATATGTTACTAATAATAGGAAATTTCCGTTATAAGTGATTGATTAAGACACTAATCATATATAAACTCTCCTTAAATTAGTTAATTAGCACAAAACTCTTAAGACTAGAGGTGGAACCCGGTGGAGTGGCATCCGAACCCCTCCAACCCGCTCTTACATTCTTATTAGCAATATATTTTTAACCATTAAATAAAAATTATGTATGTATTTATAGCTTTCAAAAAAAGAAAAAAAAGAAAGTATTCATTCATATGTTAGATCACTCAAAAATTTTGTTCTCATTCCGCCACTGCTTAAGACTGATATCACTAATTAACATTGATTCCACAATCAAAACTCTCGTGAATTATGCTTTCTTTCTCTCTTCTTTTAAACTTTAAAGGCCGTCTAAATCTAATTTTCTTTTCACATCCCTCACTTCAGGAGTATGGGAAAAATAATTTTATTTTCTATAATTTTCTAGCTAATATGATGTTGTCACGGGAGTTTTTCATTTTCTTAAGGTAACATATTTTTTCTTTTCTACATAAATAAACAAATAGATATTTCATGTTAAAATCTCCAAATTTAGAAAATGAATAATGATGAAAAAAAGGGTTGACGTACATGTGAGGTAATTATTTCCAGAAACGATTGTGAGAATTAAGGTTAAGAATTGATCAAAAGTCAAAGCCTTGATTTCATTGTTATTATTTTCCTATTCAATATTTAAAATAAAATAGATCAAAATCAATTATATTAAAGTAAATTGAGTTGAATATCTTGAATGCGGATTTGATTATCTGTCGGAATTCCAGAATAGTGGTTGTAGCTTTTGAACTAGTAGAACCAGCCTCCACGACTGATCGATCAGGAGGGTTCCATAATCCAAATTAAAATAAACAAAGATATGTCCGTCTTATCTTCTTCAAATAAATTAAAATAATTATTGATCCAATTTTTAAAACCAAAACCGAATGCTTATGTTAAAGAAACTGAAAATCATCCAATAGCGATGGAGAAACAAAATTCGGAGTAGTGCTCCAATTGTATTTTTTTTCGTCCACAAACTTAGCTAGGAGTTGAGCGATTGCATTTTCCTCTTTGACACCCCAGAACTCGATAACAATAAGAGGTTAGCATTCAGGCCTGACGGGGCCCTCAACCCACGCCGCCAGTATCACAGCCGCTGAGTCACCCAAAAGAAGCGTGCAAGAGCTAGGGCTGCCGACCGCCGCCCGCCGAGTGGGTGGATGGAAGATTCAAACGGTTTATTAGTATAATGTATTGACATTGTTAATTTTTGAGTAATTCGAATGAATGAATCAATGGCGTTTCAAAGAGAGATGTTAATTTGGGACAATTAAAAGTCAATGAATTGTTTAATAATTCATACACATAACACATTCATAAGAAGTTCTTATATTATATATGTTTTGTTGCCTAAAAATTCATGCATGTTTATATTCTTGTCGGAGCAAATCTTTGGTGAGTTGGAAAATTTGACGGCCGATGCATGTATCATGGTTCAAACTTGAAACTTGAAACTTGAAACTTGAAACTCCAAGTTTCAAACAACTTCTAGTTCTAGAAAATCCTATTCAGAAATTTATATTTTTTTCTGAAAAAAAAAACTAATAAATCTTGCCCATGAATGTTGACTATGGATATATATATATATATATATATAACGCCAATTTGACAAACGAGTTTATAATGATCGTGGCATGGAAAAATATGTTTTATAATGTTTTTTATTTATTTGAAATTTGCTAGAATTTGTCCGAAATATATATATATATATATATTTGATAACTTTTCAAATAAATAAACAAATAGGGGTACTATATAATCTTACACTTGCACAGCACATTACACCATATCGAGGGACGGAGACAAAACACCACACACCACTCTAGGGTTCACGTCACCTAAAACTTGTGTATCACACATCAACACACAACCACCGAAGAGTGAGCCCTAATTTTTTGCTTATATGGTGAAGATATTAAAATTAAAATCCTAAGAACCATATAATAAGACCGTTTTCCATTTATCTTTGTTTGGTTAAATGGATGGAGGACTTGTATATATATTCAATTATTTCACTCTCTCTCTTTTTTTTCTTTTTTTTTTTTACACTTTCTGTGTTGATATTAATAAAATCGAATAAAATGTAAATGACAATATTGTCGCGATCAGTGACTGAAATCATATGTACTCCCTCCACCCCACTAAATGAACTATTTATATGCGACGAATAGAGCACATTTTATTGATATTTATTGTAATAAGTGGACTTTCACTATTACAAAGGGTAGACGTGGACTTAAAAATAAACGTTGGCATGGCTATATGGCACCAATACAATACAAGTGCATGTTTTGTTGACTGGTTTCCAATGTTCCATAATTATGGCTATGGCTAAGGTGATACCATGGTGTCCACTGCACCCAATATGCCATTATATTTATAAAGGGGCAAAGCGTGACCAAACTCATTTTAATTTGTTTTATTGCCCTCCATTTGTTGTTGTTTTGTTTGTACTTTTTTTGTTTTTGTACCGCGCAAAATGGAAAAATATAATGTTATCGCAAAATATTGTATTTCTCCGTTTTACGTTTTTTATACTGCGTTTAACACTTTCCATTCACAGCATCAAAACATACATATGCTCCCATTGTTTTTCTAATTTCAGTTTACAAATATTCTCTCTTCTCATAATTTTATTATCTTAGAAATGTAAAACTCATGGAAAAAGAAAAGTATGATTTTGATTTGGACTTTTTTTTGGTTTTTCATGCATTGGAATTTAGGTGTAGTCTATTTCTATAAGTAATGATTACATAGGAAGAATCTTATTACCACTATGCATGATGATCTATTTTTATTTTGTGTAGATACTTTGTATTTTGTTTTCTTAATTCTATTTTAGATGGTTAATAATTCAAGTTGACTAAACAACACTTCCTAATATATTTAAGCAGTGGCGAAACGAAATCCCACATGTCTGGTGGGACAAAACATTTACATGATATTTTTTAAAACTTTTGGTGGGGCAATACTCTTACAATTTTATAAATATCAATACTATTTTATAAAAAGTTATCAGTTGCTCCACCAAACTTGAATGTAGTTCGATCTGCCCCTATATTTGAGCATCATTTGTTAAACAAGTCTTATGATTTTGAACATCATATTTAAGCACATTTGAACACCATGATAAATTCAAAGGTTTAACATAACGGTTCACGTTTATGCTTTTAAGGGAATTAGGAATAGATTGTTTTGAAACCAAATAGAATTGACATCATTTGTTTCTACAAGAGTGAGGAGACATAACTAAGATCGCAGTCCTCCAATTGCGTCTTTCCTCCCCAATGATTTCTATGTAATTGTCCCCTCGGGGACATCCGATAAAATTGGAAAGATATAAAGAAGGTTAGCATGACTCCAGCGAAAGTATGACACGCACAAATCGAGAAAGATTTCTATGTAATTGTGTAACTATAATAGAGTAAAACATCAGAAAAGAAACGCATAGATATAGGAATATTGTAGTATAAATTTGTGAGAATTAGATTGGAAATAATGGTAGGGCTGCTAGCCATACAGCAAACACAATCTGGCTGGATGAATGTGATGATCATAATGGCCATCATCGATGGTCGCTATCGACGACGGCCGTCAATTTCTACGTACAACCATCTGTCGTCCCACTAACGGCTGCCGGAAAACCACCCCACTACTTCACTTCTTGTGTGTTCAATTCCGTGCATGTGTCATTTCTTCATTCCTATTAGTTTTACAACCAAAATTGAATTCACCGTGCGTTGAGTACGTGAAAATAAGAATAACAAAGGGGTATCCCATCATATTCGAGATTAGATAAATCCCTCGTGTATTTTGCTTCGCTTCATGCTCCAAAGTAAAATTTAACACAAAATTAGTATTATGTGCCATGTCAATTCTTGTTATTTATAATTTAAAACCTACCAGGAATTGCAATTTTTTCACCAAAATATAAATGTCGTCCGCGGCCCACATTGGTTGAATTTGAAACTACAACGGCAGGAAATGTAAGTCAAAAGTATGTACATGTACGCAATAGAGATGTTAATTAATTATAACGAGTAAGTGTCAAAGCGGCATCTACGACACATGACATGTGATCGAGAAGTTTGGGGTTGATTTCTACCTTTACTAATTTTTGTCATATTTGCACGTTGACAAAACTGATATTTTACAAGCGTTCCACCTCCTACTTTCCCTTTCCTATTCCGTAATTAAGTATGAATTTTTTTAAAAAAAATACAAAATTTTCATTAAAATAAATTCAATTTAAAAATATGAATCATAGTATTATTTTCTATGGATGTCCAAGACTTCTCTCGCACTACAAAATTGGATTTCGTACACCAAACAATTTACATTTCAAAGCCCAGCCAAAGATAATTAATATTATTATATTTTGACTTGTCTTTTTTTTTTTTTTTTTATTTGTTTAGGTTGTTGTACAAACGTAAGTGCTAATCAAGTCTATTTCAAGTTTTCTAGAAGCTTCAATTAAAGAAACCATTGTTGGAAAAAGCGATCTTCCATCGTGATGTTAATAAAATGATGAAAAGAATTTTAGGTAAACGCATATATTCTTACATTTTGAAATATTCTTGCATCTTTTCAAAATGCATGTAGTTATCAAAACAAAACCAAAAAAAATGTAAAGAGTAAATTAATGTTAATTTTCAAAAAAAAAAAAAAAAAGAGAAAAAGTTAGAGTGACTAAATTGCACGTTTCTTCAATTGATTGGTAAAACTTTTCATGGTTTACCATTATGTTATAACACTTTTATTTATTTTTTTTTTGACCACGTATTACTCATACATAGACACAGTCACGGTTTCGGTTGAGATCTGGAAATAAGGTGGATTGGCGAACACACAGCCCAGCCTTCTTTTGAAGTGGGCTATTATTGTGTATTATCTTCTAGGAAGTTTTTTTTTTTTTTTTTTTTTTTCCTTTGGTGGAAATAAGCAAGTAGTAAAGGAGACACAGATGGATGGTGTGTTATCTTTAGGTTTTGTCTTCTTGTTTTTATGGAGGAGATTCCACTTGGGGAGTTTGAGGAATGAATCATCAATATTCATTATTCATATATGGTTAGGCTTGGGTGGAATTGCCAAAATGTACATACACTATTTATGAACATATAGTATAATAATATATGGAGAGAATAAGAGGCGTAGACAGGAAAAAAATATTGGGTTTAATACTGGAAAAAAAATTTCACACAAGTAAATAAATATATTTAACATAAAATATATAAATATGTACAAGGGTCACTACCACAGAATTCTTCAATGGAGGCGCCCCTTTGGAAGCGGGTGTACAAATACCCGCCTCCAAAGGTGGCTGGAAATATCGGAATAGTATTTGGAGGTGGGTGAAGATACCAAAACCCGCCTCCAATTCCAAAACATGAAAAGGAGGCCGGTGCATGTTTGCAAAATTTTCCAATACTAGATCAAAAATTCTTTTTGTTTTGGACTGTTGAAAATAGTTTTAAAAATTTGTCGAGATTCTAGCGAGGCGAAAAATTAATAGGTAATAAAAATCACAAGTTTTAGAAGGAAATATATACTTTCGATTTTAATATTAAATACATAAGTATATGTAGCCTAGTGGTAAATTTAATGTGCAAGAGTCAAGTAAATATGCAAGCGCGCCTCCATTGTCCCTTAGGAACCGCCTCCCTTAGGAGGTTTTGGGGTAGTGGGTGAGGTGGAAGGGTCTTGAGATCCCTCTGGACCCCCTTAAATCCGTCCCTGGAGACAGTGGTGGAACATTGGATTCCAAAATTGAAGGGGCCAATAGCAATAAATTTTTGTTGTAAGGGCGAACCTTTTATATAACTTTTTTTTTGGTACTAAAATATGAAAATACCGATTAATAAAAGTAGAAACTCTTGTAGAGGACTAGCCTACTTCAAGCAAAAGTAAATTTCGCCTCGGGTTGGAGAGAATAAAGAATGAAAAGCTTTAAAGAGGACGAGCACGACCACATATGTTAACCAACAAGTTTGGAATCGAATTGATTAAAATTCAGTTTGAACTCGCTTATTTAAAAAACATACGAACATGAACTTAATTAATAATTATGATGAATTTAAACACAATAAAGCTCAGGTCAACTGGACTCAATATCTCTCACACAAGCAGTTACGGAATTGAGATAGTTTGATAGTTGAGAGTTAGTTCCGTGGCAAGGTTGGCTGCGGAAGGCAAAGTTGGCATTGCCCACCAATTAATACCGATGCGTGCGATCTGTATCATCTTTATTCTTATTTCTCATTTATTATTCTTAACATTTATCTTTTGAGGCATACTAAACGTAGTAACCGTTTTACTATTCGCAGTAATATTCCCCTGTGAAAAGACAAAAATGCCCCTGGCCAAAAAGAAGAAAACCGGGTACTGTTCACCCGTGCGTGAACAGTACCCGGTAAAAAAAAATTGAAGAAATACCGCCGACCGCAGGCGGTATTTTCCGGCCAAAATACCGCCGGCGACTGGCGGTATTTTGGCCGGTAAAAATACCGCCGACGACTGGAGGTATTTTGGCCGAAAATATTGCCGGCGGTATTTTCGCGGCGGTCGGCGGTATTTTCCCGGAATTCCGTCGGGGGAGACAGTCTCCCCGGCCGAAATGTTGCAGAAACAGAAAAAAACGTCCGGATAATCGCAGATCCGGGAAAAAAATCCCCCCCGAATGGGTTTTTTTTCCCGAAAATTATAATGAAGGGGTATATAGATAATTTATGCAAACTAATTTAAAGTAAAAAAATAAATATAGTGTTTACTTATAGTGTAATATGGATCGTACTCAGGTAATTCGGACTTTTTACAGGGGAATGTTAAACAGTACTGTTCACGCACGTTGAACAGTACCCGGTTTTCTTCTTTTTCTTTTTTATTTTAGGCCAGGGGCATTTTTGTATTTTCACAGAGGAATGTTACTGCGAATAGTAAAACGGTTACTGCGTATAACAATTTCGTATCTTTTATACCCCCAAACGCCTTATCTAGTTAGGTACTCTGCATTGAAAACAGATCGAACCAGAGTTGCCATACAACTCCTTTTGTTTTTGTCTCAATGAGAACTTTAATTCGTTCATTTCATAACTCGTTTTCCTCCAAACCTTCACTAAGAGTGCAAAATATTTAAACAGTAAACAGACAAACAACTATTGGTTGGTGGTCTCTTTCCTTTGTAAAAGATGAAGGTGGTCCTCATTCATTAATCTTCATACACATAAACATAATGAGATCAAATAGCAAGGGATTCGAGGGGATAATCTTGCGATAAAATTACAAATACATTTTCCGCAATATTACAGGATCGAAACCACCAAAACAAGAGTTGTAACTTAGAGAGTGAGGCCACTAAAGCCCAATATCAAATAAATTGGAGGAAAAAAAAAAATACTACTATTGGGTTTCACTTTGACATCAAAATGTGCACTTTTGGACACTCATATGGATTGGATGAATCAAATGAGTTTGAATCTTATTTTTATCTAAAGTCCAATACAAAAATGGTAGCCCATGACATGTTCTCATGCCTTTATATAAAGTCTAAATAAACAAACACATGGGCATGGGCCTGACCTAAAAAAGGGCCTTCAAAAAAAAAAAAAAAAAAAACGCCAAGAGAGAACGGACTCGTAATAATTAAATTAAATTCATTTACACACACGAGGCAAAGGCTGAGGCAGTGATTAGATTCTCATACTGATAGTACAACTTGCTCTTTCAAGTCTTAATGAGTGGCGTATTTTCATGTTATATTATAAATTATTATAAAAAAAAATTTCGTTCTCAAATAAATATTACATTTGAGGTGAGCATACGAATTAAACATATGGGTGATTTTTTTTCTTTTCATCCATGTTTGTGTTTTTCTTTGTATGTGTAACATTAATTGAAATGGAAAAAAAATACTGCATTAATTAAAAGGGAAAATCGCAGTTTCGGTTTCTCAATTATACCCTCGTTACATTTTCAGTCCGTTAATTATTGACACTCTCACTTTCAGTCCCATAACTATTACTCTTTCGCCGGCTTGGTCCCTCTTACAGGCAAGCTACCTGTTGACTAACAAAGTCAACAGTAATTTGGACCCTTTTGAAAAATTCATAAAATATTAGAGCAAAATCATAATAACTCAAAACGTTTTTAAAAAATAAACAAAAAGTGAAATTTTTCTTCAAACAAAAAACAAAGGTATGGGCTAGCAGTGGGTATGATTTGACATTAAAAAAGTTTTGAATTATTATGATTTTGCCCAAATATTTTATATATTTTTCATTTTGACCCCAAATGATCGGTAACTTGATAGATTGCCGGTAAGAGAGACCAAACTGGCGAAAGAGTGATAGTTAGGGGACTAAAAGTGCGAATTTCAATAATTGAGGGACTAAAAGTGTAACGAGAGTATAATTAAGGGACCAAAACTGCAATTTTCCCTTAATTAAAAACAAACATGAGAATTTAGAATTTTTCTTCCTACGTGTGAATTCTCCCCCAACAATAATCCTTTTTAAAACATAGGAGAGGTCAAAAAGGTATATCTCAAAAGTGATTATTGTATATTCTTCTAATGAAACAGATAGAAAAAATAAAATAACAAGTTACTTTAACTCGTAAGGTTAATAATGTTAATCTAGTATTTTCGTGTTATGTCAGACGTTATCGGCACTGCTCAACTATTAAGGTTAATATAGTATTTTTATGTTGCGTCAGAATTATCCGTATTGCTCAACTATTAAGGTTAATATAGTATTTTCACGTTGCGTCAGAATTATCGACATTGCTCAACTAATAATTTAGCTCAGCCCCTTTGCCAGCCAGCTTTGTTATAAACTACTCCCTCTGTCTTCAAAATAGTGTAGTTGTAGCTCTTAAAATTTTTCTTCAAAAGAATGTCATTTCACAATTTCCCATACAAAAAGTAAATAAAGTTACATTTTTACCCTTATCTAAATTTTTCCAAAACTAAAAGGAGTAATGGCAAAATTTCATTTTTCAAAAAAGTCTCTCATCTTTCATTGATTATGCAACCATTTAATAGGGATAAATAGGTAACTTTTATATTTTTTTAATTTGTGAGCTTTTTTCTCCAACGACACTCTACACATTTGTCGGTGTCACCTTTTTGCCAATAAATCACACACAGTATTAGTGCGTACGTTCGCCACCAAATATCGCAACCATTAGAATCCAAAACAGGATTAGCTTAGCTGTATGCACTATCTTTTTCCTTAAATTCGATTCCATCCGACGATTCCGGTCCACCACCACCCTTCCTGTCTGAACAGATGACCACCACTTTCTCCGGCGGAACAGTTTCGTTCAGTTTGATTAGTACTATTACTACTTAGTACCTCTGCCCCAGGTGAATTTATAGCAGTTACTGTTCTGATTCCAAATTTCCAACCTAACCCCCCACACATACAGATTAATAATATAGTATTCGCAAAGGAACTGGCAGGTACTAAAAGACAAGCTAATTTTGAGAACCAACAATAACAAGTGGAAGCAGACATGAATGACACATCTTCGATAGAAAAAGAATAAAAAATATATAATTATGTTTCGAATTATATTTTAAAATAAATTGTTGTATTACTAAACTTTTCTAATGTTCAAATTAATTGTACCACTGAAATCTCAACTAGCCAGAAAGAGAATCAAGAACCTCATTTTGGTACATCAACAACTATTCACCATTGAGAAGAGAAGAAAACCAAATGGGATCTTTGCAAATTACTCAAAGCTTCCATTTCATATAGAAAAAAAAAAGGAAATGATCAAGGTGAAAGTGAAGAAAAGGCACATTGCAAGAACTCACCTTTATTTATAGGTAAAGGTATGATAAATAAAGCACAAAGAAGAGATTAAATTAAAGAAAAGGGCAACTACAAACACTGAATGAGAAAGAATACCATCTCCTTTTTTTCCTTTCTTTTTTGCACAATCAGTTTTAAGCTTCATTGGGGTACAACATATGGGAAAAGTTCAAAAGATTTTCAAGTTCTTTTTACAACTTACAACAACCTCAATCAAAATTCAAGAATATATATGGAAAATTAATCAAAAACTATTCTATCCGAGGTAATTCTATACCTAAATACTACAATAAACAAGAACGGCTCCCAACTTCGCTCTTTCACTACACAAATCCCTACATAATAAATAGATAATAATATCGAGTTTAGAAAATAAAAATAAAAATACTACCACTAAACAGAAGTAAACAGAAAGCTAGAATGTTCCCCTCCCCTCGTGAATGCCAGCCAGAAAATGGGCCTTTTTTCTTTTTTCTATTTTCCAAAGCCCATCAGAATTCCACATTGTTCCTTTTTTCAGTGTAAAAACAAAAAAATAAAAAATATGGGGCAATTGCAAAAAATAATCAGTAATGACATCATCATACCAATAGATAAAATCCTATACACCACAATCCCAAAAATATCCTCAACGGGAAAACGCCGCTCACCGCCGCAGCAGCTCCAGATCTCATATCTAAACCAGGCGGCGAAGACAAGTGACTAGGCGGATAAAGGTCCGGTGAATTTCCCGGCGAGAGGGAGATATCCGGAGGCGGAGCGTCACTGCCCAGCCCTCCACCGCCAATGGGCTTATCCCCAACAATTGGATTACTCCCGAAGAACTCTTTGGGCAATAAAACTCTAGAAACCCCAAAAATCGCCACCGGATTTTGATCGAACACCGTTTGGGTCACCGTAGCCATCACAATCCCAGTATTAATGGCCACCGACCCATTTACTCTGCTGATATTCAGAGTGAAACTTCCGGCGCCCATATTCTCCGTGGCCAATGTGGGCTGAACCGGGTTCACAATTGATTCCAGAGACCCCAATGGATAATAAGAATGCAACACGTGGAACCTCAGGACGACGGCTTTCCGGTCGGCACTGAGCGATTGGAACCTTATCCTCGCTGGTAAATCTGAGAATGCTTCGTCTGTGGGGACAAAGAGGGTGATCCCAGCTCCGCCTTCGTCAGCTTCGAATTCCTCCTCCACGCCGGATGCCGTCAGCATCGACGCGGCGACATTGAAGTCGTGGCCGTCGATGAGGGCTTTGGTAATGTTGAGGCCCAATGGGGGCCGGGTTTCGGAGGCCAGGAGGTTAATTTCAGATGGGATGAGCACGGAATTAATCGAAAAGATGGAAACATTGTAGGGAAGGGTCTTGACGAGGGACAAAACGGTGGCGTTTGAGCTGGAAGAGTGAATGGTAACAGTATTCGAAGTGGGATCCCGGGTAATATTGAGGGAGCCGGAGTTGGTGGCGGCTCGGCCGGTGGTCTGAAAGAGGGTCGTAATGATTTTCCCGTTTGGGGGAATCATGCGGAGGTCCGGCCAGGACAGATACTCAAGGAGGATGTGGTAACGAAGGACATCGGCGAGGTCGGAGGAGGGGAGGGAGAGATGGTGGGCGGTCAGATCGGAGGAGCGGAGGAAGGTGTTGGGGACGGCGAGGACGGTGATGGAGTTACGGGTGGCGAGATCGGCGGCGACGGAGGTGGAAGTGAGGAGATTGGAGAAGTCGGAGAGATCAGGGTAAGAGGATAAGAGGGTGGCGATGTCAATGGCGAAAATGGGCATGTGGGAAAGGGAGAAAAGGAGGAGGTAGAGGAAAGTAAGAGGGGCAAAACGGGAAATGGAGAAGATGGTAGCCATTATTTTTGGGGGAAGAAGAAAAAGAGAGAGTGACAGCCTCAACCCTTTGAAGCTGGTGAGTGAGTGTGTGTGTGTGGAGTTGAGTGTAAGAAAGTGAGAAAAATGGGGTTTTGGGGGATGATGGTGCATCTGCATTTTTTCCCTTTATTTTATTCCTCTCTCTCTATATATATATATAAAGAAAAAGGAACTTACCTATCAATCGATTATATGAATCATATATAATCATGTGTACGGTCTGGACATATTAATTTATATTCAAACATAACATATTGTGTATATATTTTCTATGTTCTATGAAAATAGTTTAGCTGATTTTTTTTTTTTCTTCCTTCAATTAGAATAGTCTAGTTTTGATTTATTAACTTATTACACCTTAGTTTGGGAAATTGGGACCCCACATGCGATCGATTTGAGTGTAGTATTGAATTATAAGATCGTAATATTCTACACGGAATATGTATCTGGAAAATTACTGATAAATTATAAAAATTACTCTTGAGCTATTATAGTAAAAAAAAAATTTAATGTTAAAATAAAATTTTATAATCAAATAGAATCAGAGCTATGATCGATTTAGTAAGACGATCCTACGATTTAGATCGGAATTTTACAAACTATAATTATACTTTTACTAATATAATTATTTATGATTCACAATCAATTAATATTTATAAAAGTAAGGATGTAATTACACAAAAATTGTGTTAAATAATTTAATTTAAATGTTGTATTTTACTAATCATAAAAAGTTGTGGATTCTTTAAACTTGACTCTTATAGTAAAAGATATTTAATGCTTTAACTTTTATGCACCAAAACAAAATTAAAATCTCATGTGGTGTATAATTTTTGCGTAATCCCTTATCTATTAAAGCTAAAGGCCTGTTCCTTAGAAGGCTTTGAGAGAGATTTTAGAAAACAAGTTTGCAAAAATATGATTTCAAAGATAAGTAATCCAACAAGTTTTTTAAAATTTATTTTAAAAAACTATGTTTTGTAAAAGACTTTTGAAAATCAGCTTTTTCAAAATCTTTTCTGGTAAGGTAATAGATATCAAACAAAATTTCCCATTAACGTCTGAGTTTAAAAAATAAAAAAAAATAGAGTTTTTGGTGTTCAAAGGAATAATTTATTTTTGAAATAAGGTTTTGCAAAACAAAATTTTGAACCCATACCAAATGAAGTTTTGGTTTTAAAACAGTTTTTGAAACCAATAATCTTGCAAAACCAGTGTAAAACCTTCAAACGAACATGCCCTAAATAATTAGAGTATTTGATAAGATTTCAACTTAAAATTTAAAAATCAAATTACCAAATAGAATGGCACATGAAGGCTCTATTTGTTTTGTAACTCAACTAGGGAATTTATTTTTTGGGGGAGAAATTTTTTTTTGAGGGAATTTTTTAATGAAAAATTATGTAAAAAAGAGGTAATAATAATTTTTTTAAAAAATAAATAAAAAATAATGTGAGTAGGAAATTTAAATTAAAATTAAAAAAAAATGAGATTGTTTGTTTATAAATTTTTTTTTTTTCTAAAAAGTGAAAAATTTATCAAATGAGTTACAAGACAAACAAAGCCGAAATATTCTAATTGCACTTTTTGTGTCATTATTATCAGTCAAGCTGTCTTTTTGGTAAAGGAAAAAAAGCTACCTACCCTCCAAAATTTCGGAAGTTATACTTTTAATCACTCAAGGTATCATCATTTCAGTAAAAAAAAAAAAAGTAAAGTTACACAATAATAATAATACTCTCTCCGTTCCAAAAATGTATAATGTTTTAGCCTCTTAAATTTATTCTTAAATGTATTATGTTTTAGGAATTTAGGGCATGTTCTTTTTGAACGTTTTGAAAACGGTTTTGAAAATAAGTTTTGAAAAATAGTTTTATAATGTAAAAAGTGTATTGAAAATGTAAAAAGTATATGCTGAATAGTAAAAAATTATATTAGAAATGATGAAATATGATTAAAATATATTAAATTTACTGTTGAAATCAAAACCATTTTCAAAATGAAACAAAAAGAACAGGCCCTTAAGAACAAAAAATGCATTTTGTTCCATATTTACCTTTATTTATTGTAATTTTATCATTCATTTATATTGTAGAGTTCTAAGACAAAATTCATTAAAACTACAACTTACATAAAAAAAAATGTAATATATTAATTTTATTATTAAATAAGATTAAAAAACTCTATATTCAAGATAAAAAGACATGATATTTTGAGATAATGAAATAAATTTAATAAGATTAACAAAGTAATTCTATCAATTTTCTTTATATGTGTGCAACAAGTTAACATCATACATTTTGGAACGGAGAGAGTATATGTACATGTTACAACATATGTAGAAAATAATAAATGGTTAAAAATATAGATAATTTATTGTAGATGTAAAACTAATATCAATATTATAACCTTAGAATTATTGTTGATTAATGAGTTATTAATATCATTAATAGCAATTAGGGTTTTAGTGTTAATAGTTAATAGTATCCTAAAATGCATCATTACCAAAGTTGGCCCTTGATGGACAATCATTGGTATACAACTCATCCTCCTTTGTCACCCCCACCCCCAACCCCCAATCATGCTCTCGTGTCATAATCATTACCCTTTATTTATCTATTTCAAATAATAAACATATTTCTGTTTCTATTTTAGAGTCTTGTTTATAATATTAATTTTAATAATAAAACATGACTCTTTTTATGAATTAGATAGAATAAATTTTTACTTAAATAATAGGGATGAAACTCTTTGTAATGATGTATAATCGTATATTTGTTATCAAATAAAGAAGATTACATGTACAACGTTTCAAAAAACTAAAAAAAAAAAAAGAAAAAACAAATGAATATAAGGGATATTAATTTGGATAACTCCATTTATCTGATTGAAGATATTGCCTTATATTTAATGATTGAAATGGGATATGCATAACTAATTATTGAATACTTAAAATTAAAATTGTCAAATAAAGACATTTCATCCGCTACATTTTCAATTTCTCTGTCATTTTTCATATTAATGAAATCACCTTATTATAACCAGTGGGACTGCCAAAAAGGCGATTATTCATCTATTTTTGCTAATTTTGGCTTACTAGTACAATTAGTTAACTGTTTATGTACAATGCAAATAATTAATAATTAATATTTTAGTCGTTGAGTATTATGGAGACATTGAGTCTTGTGGGTCCTTTAGCATATTCATTTGGAATGGGCTTTTAGAATTGAGCCCAATTGTTTCATGGTGATAAATAAAGAATGTTTTGCAAGTGGTGAATGGCCCATAAAGATACCATAGATCTATCTAAATCTGAAACTGAAAGGTGCCATGGATATTAACTGAAGTTAGTTAGAAGAATTAAATGGTGGGTACTAGAAATCTTCACTGACAGTTTGGAAGTAACAAATCAGTTTCGAGATGTTTCAACAACACAAAAGGAAGTACAGGTAATCCTAGCAGATATTAGGCGATATGCGGTGGCATATCCAGATATTATAATTAGAAAAATAGATAGATCAGTTGTGCATGAAGCGCATCTGATGGCTACGACTGCTATTAGGCATCATGCATTTGTTTTGTCTGTTTAACTTTAATGTGAAACTTTTTTCTTTCAAAAAAATAATAGTAAAAATTAGAAGAACAAAAGGGTAATTATGTGATTTCTACTAAAAAAATCAAGTGGTACAACTATTTACGAATCACAATGTACAACTTTAAATTAAACTCTTCCAACTGACACATTTGGAGTAATTCATATTCTTGTCACATCGGACAAAGAAACACCACTCAAATTCCTGAGATACCAATTCATCTCGAACCCAAGACCTACCACTAAGGAAAGAGAGGGTTGCTGCCACTCGAGCTCACATGTGATATCGAGTCTCCTTAACCTTATGTCTCCTTAGTTACGATACATACATCTTAAATAGTTTGGGTCACAGAATCCAAGGAACCTTAATGGAGTTCTACCCAAATTTAAACTAAAGATTAGAAAATCTCTTGAACTATAATGATTCAATGAGAATATAATGCTTTCTTGGTATTATAACTAAAAAAGAGAAAGAAAAGGAAAAGAAAAAGTAACATTAAACTGTAATGTTCATACTCAATTCAAGTATCGAAAAGTCAAACTGAAACTAGGAAAGCATCTCAACTCTAAACCAATGAATGAGAAAATTGATGACCAAAAACTAATTAATTAGTGGAAACCAATAGACCAAATTAAAAGGAAAGTTGACTCTTCTAGAATCTTGAGAAGACATTACAAACTATACACCCTTAGTTTTTCTTAGTATTTTAATTAAACTGGACATACTAAAAAAGTGTAATTATTACTATATTTCTTTAATTATGTTAAAGATATTAAAATTGTCCAAAAACAATTGTTTTCGACTGAATACTAATACTAGTGACATCTACATTCCTGACACAACAATCAATTTTTTTTTTTTTTTTTTTTTGCTTATTATTGTCTTCATTGCATGAACATCGTACCTCACCAAATTCCCGGTTGGGGACGAGACCATGAGGTGAAGGATGGTCGCTTCTCTCATATGGTTGCTTTGTGAGGACAGTTACCCCCTTTTTTTTTTTCAATAAAATATGTAATTAATACTACTAAATCTGAAAAAAGTGAAATTGAATTTTTGTTAATTTCTCATATTAAATTTTTCAAAAAGACTTTATAAAAAAATAAAAATAAAAAACATTGGTATCCTTATCATCATGTAGTGTCTTCGTTGAGACGTTGTCGTTGAGAAGATCGAGCTACGGCAAAAAAAAGGAGTTGACCGGTCATGGGTTGGTTCACACTTTGGCTGTTAATTTTCTGTTTTTTGGTCGTTACTTTTGTTGTTAATTAATCACTCAACTTTAGTACACCAAACATAAACGAAAAAAAAAGAAAAGAAAAAGACCCATTCTACATAAATTATCTATAGAGGTGACGGAGCGAAAACTATCTACGAGAAAGATTTCGCGAAAACTAAAAAGTCTTTCGAAAGACTGTTGAATTAACGCATAATTGTCAATCAATTAGGCATCAAACACTCGTTCAATACACACTAGGATTATCAGAAGTTAGGTGAAATATCAAACTCGAATTTCATTTGAAACAAAGCTAAAGACTACAAAGGATGGAACACCGTTTTTATAGATAGAAGGAGTCCAAAATCGAAATCAATCATAAATCAAAAATTTGCCAAAAAAAAAATCTCCATTACCAACATGGAATTGATCTATTAAAGGAGACAAGAATAATGTAAAAAATAGCAGCTAAATCGGACATTCCAGTAAAAAGATATAGCAAAAACATAAGTTACCAAAAACTGCTTTTTGAGGGGCCAAACGATAGAATTCGTCCAAAATCCGTCGTAGGTCGTGACATAGTGATGAGTCTTGTTCCTCCTTAACCCGTTTCCCATCAACCCGATCAAACATTTCCAAATACGTCAACGCCAATTCTTCATGCGCTGTAGCCACATCAAGAGGGAGGTTCCTCTTTGACAATCAAACAGGCTGAGAACGATATCTCAATACTATAAAGGTTGATGCACTTATGTTCTTTATAACAAACGATATTTCGTTTATGTTAATTTCCCTTTAGTTTGCCTTGGTCGATTGGAACTTTGGAAGTGTTTGTTGACCTTGGAATAAACACGTTAATTAAGAATAATAGATGGTCTACTTTGATCATCGGGTCTATACATTAGTTAATTGTGATATTATATTTCACCGTCTATTTTTAAACTTGAGAAATATTTTAATATTTGATAGGTACGTTTGGCGTTTTGTGTTTGACGCACGGAAATGAGAATATGAAGAATAAGTAATTTTTGAGATCAAAATTTATGTCTTTGGTCCACAGAGAAATATGGCCATTTATGCTAGTTTATCCTCTAAAAGATAATTTAAAATTTTTTTAATGAATGATTAATTCATTATTAAATATGAGATGCATGCCCTCGAAGCTATTTCTGCTCGCCGAAATTAGTCAAATTTGTGCGAGTACTAATTCTTTTATATATGTTTTCAATTTTTCACCTTAGAAAACGTTAATAAGGGAATATTGCTGAATTACTCTATAAATGGAGGAAATTTTACTATTACACGATGAACTTTTAAAAAATGTCGAAAGAAAGAGAGCCATAATTTCCTCTTATGTATTGGCCGACAGGTGATGTCCAATCCAAATAAATCACACAACGGATATGATAGCTGTAGGAGAAAGTTGATAACGGTATCCAAACAACAATGGAAACTACTGTTAGAAAATTCATTAAAGAAATGTATAAAACAGAGGGAATTATTTCATGGATTGCACAGAGCAATTTCGTATGAATCTAAGGCGTGAAACACTGTCCTTAGAGAATTATTGCCCCCACTATCTTTGCTAAACCGGGTTAATGACAAGATTCCTCTAAGATACAATAGATTCGAATATATATCAAAGCAGCAAGCTGTTTGGATATATGCATAAGATTGAGAGTTGCTGGTGTGTTTTTCGTGTTATTAATAATCAGGCAGACACATCTATTTATAGAGTTTGAATGCCACAAGCCGTTCGTAGAAGTTGAGAATCAATATGACCAAATCCGTTCGTGAAGAGTCGCAACTCTTCACTTAAACTAAAACTGAAAAGCAGTTTCAGAAATCGGTTCTCAAACTACCAATGTTTCACGCAGTGTTTGATATCGAACACACTTTACTTCAGCAAAACAAACTATACTTACCAATAGCATCTTAATTAAAGGAACTACGAACTATACACCTTATAATACCTTCCGTTTCATAAAAAAAAAAAAGTCCAATTTTTAATACTTTCATCATAAATGAGACTTTTTTTAATGAAACAAGGAATATATATATTTTTAATAATGGCATAATAATATTAATGAAATTGATTGACAATTTTGTCATTTTTCTTTGCAATTAATATGAAATTGAGTTGTCAAGATTCGAACCCTGATCCCCCAAAGCCAAAGGCTTTAACATCCATTGGTGGTACCACTGAGCAAAACTCTTAGGTGCGTGAAAGAAGAAATATAGTATTCTATAACCGGAAATAATATTTCCATAATGTTTCAATTTCTGATGATTCACCGAATCTTTATCCAAAAGTACCAATGATTCTCATTAATTAAATTTATGGTTGTATTAACATGGTAACAAAAACAACGTTAATTATATTAGTATATGCTCTTTCATGTCTTTTATATCTGGCTATTAATTAAAGACTTATAATTTGTTCTCCAGATTCTGTACACAATCACACAACAAATTAATGTTGCTTTCAAGCATCAGCAATGTTGATGTTAAAACTTGGATGTTGGAAATAAATTCTTATCCCAATATATAATTGGTTGGGCGATAAATCCAAAACAAAATTGTGTTTCTAATTTTAAGATTTAAGAATTAAATTTCACCATCACCATCTACTATATTAAAAAAACTATACTCTTTATTTAGTCATTTGATAATAGATTTTGATGCATTACTAAATCTACAACTAAAGTCATGATTACAAAGATTATTATCATATGAATGATTTTTTAACGAGATTGTAGTTTTACTTGTACTATGTACCTTTATTATATTTCTTCCGTCCACTCAAAGATTCTATTTAAAATTGTTTTTTTGTCCCATTAAAAAAGTTTATTTAATATAATAATATGTGGTTTAATATAAGCGAAAAAATATGTTGTCAAATTACTCATTTTAAGTGTTGTACCTCACAACCTATAATAAGTTGTACACTTTTCAAAATGGACTATTTGAGTAAAACGAATGGAGTAATATTTTATATTAGAATAACACTAATTTACAATGAATTTATCTCACGGAATAGATCATTAACATATATACTCCTCCCGTTACATTAGAAGAGCGTTTACTTCAAAATTATACTTTGCACTCATAAACAGTTGTACCGAAAAACGTTTGTAGTGAAACAGATTGAGTGAGTGGTGTACGTTAAGTTGAAGGTGGATCATATATGATGAAAATATCCATGGATATTAATTGAAGTCTTGAGTGTCTTTCACTATAAGTTGGCAAGGAAGAACAATTTTGTCAGAACTAGAAGTGGTCCTACAAATTTCTAGTTGGGACTATTGAGTAATTGATCATGAAATTAATGCACAGGCTGGAAATTAAAACTTGTAAATTAATTGAGTTTAATTGGTAATCAATTCATTAGTAGAATTTCCTCAAGTAGATAGCATGCATAATGTTTATGGTCATTATTTTGGTATGGAAAACCAAATGGGAACACCAACGATTGAATTTCTTATGTCTCAAGGAAGAAGATCCAATTGTATTTGCAACCAAGAGGGTTTTTAAATAATTGAGGAGTATTTGGCAACTAAACTAATTTGGTTTGACCTTAATGCTAATAATAATAATAAAGGTAACTTATTCTAATATCATTAATGTATTATCAATGTTCATTTCAGTCACTAAACTTTGCTTTTGTATTTCGCCTACTTTTGATCATTAATCTAATGAGAGTAGCTATTCTGTTTGTCCATGAGGTATCTTGCTCAACTCTGAGATCATATTTGCATATTCCTGTTCCATAATTAATTTTCAACTGTCACGATGATGAACTTATTTCCCCTAAAGATTTTTTTGTTTCATGTGTTGGGAGCTTGCACCGTTGTTGCCCTAATTTTTGGGTCGAATTTACTTGGTAAATTTGGATAAAAGGAAAACACCAACATACAGAGATTGGTGTGGGCATTTTCGCCCCTCAAGAACGGCACACAACTGACATGCTTAATGGGCAAAGAAAGTGAAAAAATCGCCTAGATAGGAAGAAATAATTATTGGAATTATTCTGACAAAAGAGACTAAAATTTAAAACTAGGTAAAATTAAAAGAAAGAAAACAAAAAATCAAAGTAATACTGTTTTACTCATCCTACTGTATGAAAGGAGGATGAGGGAAGAATTTAATTATAGTTATGTATAGTTTCCAATTAAAATGGTAAGTGTAAATGAAAACTATGTAACAAAATCTATTTCATCTATACAAGAGAAGAAATGCTTGCTAAATACATCATATTCATGTTTCTTTCACATGATTATATGATAATGAGATCCAAACTAAACCTTACTATAAAAGTTAAAATAAAAAGAAAAATAAAACTTTGATAAGAACTATGGGTAGTTGAACCTTCAATCCAGCAAAGCATTTATTGTAAGTTAATGCTTTAGTGCTACCAATGTACAAACAATACAATGTTTTTGGTTATCTAATCCCATATATCTCATCTCATGTCATGTATATAGAGTTTTTTTTTTTTAATATTATATATATATATTTATATACCTCCATTGACCATTGACCCCTTCTTTGTTGGCACCCACACTGCATACAATTGATCCATCATGACATGGGTTAATTACCGATCCCTCCCTGAGGTTTGAGAAAATTATCGATTCCCCTAAAGTTTGAGAAGTTCATCAATACCTTTTTATCGCCTCACAATTATGAATTCTCTTGAGATTTATGTTGTTTTTTTGAAAAACTAATATGGATTGATTGGTAATATGACTAAATCAAAGGGGAAAAAAATTTTATTTTAATCCCTAATGTTTTTTACTCTGAGGCCAAATATGCCTATAACGTTACTTTGCATCCAAATTAAAAATCCTATGTTTTATGTTGTGTTATAAATGCATCCTTGACGTTTTATGTTCTGTTTAAATACATGATCGACATTTACAAAATCATGCCAAATTGACCCCTCTGTTAATGTGTATTTACATCTAAATGGGCTGAATTTGTCCTATTTGATAATGCCGATAGCTTGTTTACCCCTAAGATAAAACATTAGAGATTAAAATGAATTTTCGCTCCTGAACTAAATAATGGATTACGAATATTTATCAAACTTCACGGGATGTATCGGTATCATTTTGGAACCTCAAGGGTATTAATAAAATTTTCGAATCCTCAAGGGCTGTATTGGTAATTAACCCTGTAAATACATAATAATAAAAAATACAATAATGGCGCATAAAAAACAAAAAGGTAGTTGACGAAGTACTTCCCTGGCGCCTAAATTAGTTGGAGTTGGCGTCTTCTTGTTCTTGTTCCAACTTCCCAAAGTCCGAAGTCATAAGTCCTCCGAAAAATGGTGGAAATCTTCTTCTACTATTCTTCCAGTTCTTGTCAAACTTATACAACAACCCCACTTTAAACATCATCCCATTACAATTTTGCTCTTTCTCGTGTTACGTGATCTTTTAAAAAAGATAGAGTTACTGTTTTGTTCAATCAGAATATAAATGCCGGTTTCCATGGGTCTTTAGACTATTCTAAGCCGCCCCAGACAGATTATGAATGAATTCCTTTATGCTTGCCTTTGAATGAGTTAAAGGCAGCATCTTGATCCCTTTTTCTAAGCCTCTGTCATAACCCCATCTTCCAATATTTGTCTCTGATTGATTTAGTTTGGTTTTTTGGTGAGATTTATTGGAATTTGGAACAAGTTTGCCTGACTAAGTTGTTTGATCATCAGTAAGTAAAGTTGTTTTCCCCATCTTCTTCTTGAAATTTTATGGTTGTGGGTTTGGTTTTGTTTCTTTCTTGTTTGTTGGCTTTCGTTATGTTTTTATTTAATCAGAGCTGAGCTATTGGTTTGGTTTGGTTTATTCTTTTGGGTTTATTACTTACAACTTACAACCCTCTGTTATTTCAAGAAAGATGAAAAAAAAGAATGAAATTTGGAGCTTGTTTCTTGCCGGGTTGTGCATGTACAGTTTGGCGCACACAAGAAAAGTCAAACAAAATTGATTCTTTTATGTATGGTTTGGTTATGGTTACAAGGACTTGATTCTTCATGTTCATCAAAAGAAGAATTGAGAAATAGTTTTCTATGTCAATCATTCTTGCACATAGGGAGTTTGTTAAAATTCCTCAGTGTGATAATTTGGGAAAAGGGCTGTCAAAAGTACAATTTTTTTTTGACTGAATGATTTTGATTACCACTTCACAGGTTGGTTAGATTGTATTGATTGCACAACTAAATATGGGAAAGAATATCTACACAAGGTATTTGAATGATGAAAATGATGGAGGTGATGGACTTGGACCAGTGTTTCCTCGCTGCATCTGGGGTTTTGGCTTTATGCATAATATTGACTACCATCATTGGCGATCTAGTCTAAAGAGAATGTTTCTTCAAAAGATAAATCCCCGAAAGCGCTCAAAAGGTAAATAGCTATTTGTTTGGACAAATTTTTTCACGTTCTTGAGCAGAAATGCATAATTGCTAATTTTAGGCATCATCTTAGGCTATCTCTCAGTTTGTGTTTGAGTTTATTAGGTTAGTTTTTTGCAAGGTTTCACCTCTGTGTGTGTGTTTCTTATCATGTTGCAGACATGGGATTGGGAATTTAGCTTTCCAGTTATCATCTTTAATTTATAAGTTTCCTTGTTTTACTAGGTAAGACAAGAGCTACGGAACTAGATCATGATGCGGGGGAACAGCAAAAGCTTCTAAATGAAGATGAAAAACGCTTCCCTGTAAGCTTCAAGTCACTAATGATATCTCTCATTCTCAAACTTTTTCTTTCTTGCTAATTGTGGAGGCTATCTCTGGATGGACAGAGTGCTAAGGATTCTGGAGTGAAGCAGAAAAGGTCTCTGAAAGCTCGAATAAAATCATTGATTGCTGAAGAGATTTCCAAGGAAGGGAATGGCAAACAAAGGGGTTCTAGTGTGTCTTCTCAACCTAAATTGAAGCGTGCGTATTCAATCCATCATCTTGAACCTCCAGATCATGGCTTACCAGAATTATGCACTGATTGGGAGAGTCCAATCTTGTTCTTTCCCAATAACAAGGATTCTGGTGCTGCAAAACTGTGGGATCTGAAGAAGATGAACGTCACAGACAAGCCAGATGCTCGTGGGAAGAAGTCTGAGGTAAAAACAAGAATGCTTCAAGAGATAAAGAACGTACCAATGTTCTGGAAATTTTTAAGGCGAACAAGCATTTGTTCCTGGAAAATCTTCAGGATACAAACGATGGCCATAGAAAATTCTCCCATAGTTTGTCTGGTTCAAGAACAAATGCAAGACTAACCAAGTCAGGATCATATCCTGCTCCTCGTTTAGGACAGAAAAGAGACCTTGAACCTAGTTCACTGAAGCAAAAGCAGAGTGAGATTTGGCCTGCTCCTAAAGGAGAGAAGTTGAATAATGGTACTGCAATTCCAAAGGTGGAAAAGTTCAAAAGCTCGATACATAGTCGCTCAAACTCTTTGCCTTCTGAACTCAGTATCAGGGGCAGCAAATTTGGTCAAGCATTAAATTTCTTCTTAGAGACTTCAACAGAAGCAGATGCAAGAAACATTGAAGTTGTCACATCTTATGAAGAAAGTAATCAGTCAGTTCAGTCTGCAGAGACTAAGGTCGGAGATGAAGTTTCTAATGGATACAACTCTTCTGTGGTAGAAAATTATTTGGATAAAAGGACTGGGGAGAGTGCTACAGGGGAACACTGTTTAAGCAGAAGTACACGATCCCACAGAAGAAGTTCTTCTCTAAGTGAATCAGTGGATAAATATTCTAAGTTGTTTGGGAATGATTTAGGTAAGGAAGTTAACTTAGGGTCATCTAGAAGCTTAAGGTTAAGAAGTGAATATGAGATAGGATTAGGAGGGAGTGGTCCAATACTACTTGGAAGAATCCGCTCTCTGTCTCATGTTGAAAGTTATTATTCGATTCAGAATGAGGTGCAAGATGATGCTAATTTGGAAGATCGGGCAATAACAGCAGTGGAGGAAGGCAGTTCTAGCACGGGTGATATTTGTCAGGATGAGTTAAAGAATGCAGGCCATTCTCCAAGTACTAAAGAAGCTGTACTTACTGGGAATATTCAAGAATCAATCGGAGAATATGAAACTCTGGAAAATGTAGGTAAATTTGAACAAATGATGAACTTAGGCGCACCAGAAGAAACAAGTACCATTGACACTGAGTGTGTTGCTGGGGTGGATGACCAAGAAGAAGAAGTAGATTCATTGATGATTGAATTGATTGGCAAAAGCAGTTCCTTCAGAGAGCAAGCAGATGAATTTGCTGAACCATGTTCAGTTGCTGAAGTTGAAACTTACTTTGAAGAAGAAGTGTCTTCTGGCTCAGTGGAGTTCCAAGATTCTGAAGGTAATAATTCACATCCTGTGATTTGTTCTTTTAACTTTTGAGATAGCAAGTTGTAAATTAATATTTTTTCAATTACACACAACATGCTTAGGATTTCATAATCAAGCATAGATACTTCTGTTTTAATACATATCCAGATCATAAGTGATAACTTGCCTCTAAAAAGAAGAGAAATTCAAAATTCATACATAATAGTTAATCTACGTTCTGCAACTTCCAGCGATTGTTTTAACGTGTTTTGTTTTGTTTTGTTTGTTCTTGTCTTTAGGTCTGGCCAATAGAGGTGATGATCATGATGTCAAGTCTTCAATCGCCAGTGAGAAGAGATTTCATGTGGAACCATCTTCATTATCTTCTAGTTTGCCAAATGCTGAAAATCTAGATGATATGAAGGATGATGCTGAACTTTGTGGATTTTACAAGAAAGATTACACTGATTTGGATTATGTGAAAGTTATTCTTGAATGTTCAGGCTTTGCTGATGATGCATTACAGAAGACATGGTTCTCTTCTAACCAGCCAATAGGTCCCTCAGTATTTCTTGAGGTGGAATTGTACTGGCATAAGGAATTGGAATGCTCCGAAGAGAGCTTTGGTTGTTATCATCATCAACTTCTATTTGACATCGTCAATGAGAAGCTGCTTAACATTTACGATAGATCATACACATATTATCCGAAAGCCTTGTCTTCGGGTTGCTACATACGTCCATTTCCCAAGGGAAACCACATTGTGGATGAGATATGTAAAAGTATCAGCACATTGACAAGTTTGAAGCCAGAGCAAAAGCAGTCACTTGATTACATTGTTGGTCTGGAAATGGGGAAGGATGATGGCTGGATGAACCTTCAGTGGGAAAGCGAGTGTTTAGCGCTTGAACTCGAGGACTCGATCTTTGATGAACTCATGGAAGACCTGGAAGACATGATCTTCGAGGAAGTGTATGGCTCTTGAGCTTCTTGATTGAACTTCTGTACATTAAAATTTTGATCCTGCATCTGTTGCACATAGGTTATATATATTTAGTGAGTTCAGAACATGATACTGTAGGATTATATAGATAGACATCTTTAAGGCTTTCTTTTTGATTGACTTGAATGGGAGCAATTCTCTCTGTACATGCAAATTTTGCTGTTATATCAATTAGATATCCTCTAAAAGTGAATTCTTTTCTTTAGTTCAGTTTTATGTAACATCAAATTGTACAATATATATATATATATATATATATTTTGTAATATTATCTGTTTGGAAAGTGACCTCATCTGTAAGCTAGCTAACTTCCATGTGACTTTCTTAATTTGTCTTTGTGTATAGTAAACATACATGTCCAAATTATTCTATTATATCGTTTTCAAGTTAGGAAAACGGTACAGTTTTGATTGGATGAAATAAAACATAACAATTTGAATTTGACCAAATATCTTTACAAATGGTCCTCATCATAAACTTGTCTCTACGACTCTACCTCTTAAATTCCAAGCTCAAACCAGAAGAAAATCAGTCCAAAAAAATTCAAACTTTGCAGCTTATGATGAATTCCAATCATCATGATCATGGCTGCCGAATCTTGATGCTGCCATGGTTAGCACACGGCCATGTATCACCTTTCTTGGAGCTTGCCAGAAGACTAGTTTCCATCAACAAGAATTTCCAGGTATTCATCTGTTCCACCCCTGTTAATTTGAATCCCTTCAGAGAAACCATAAAAAACCAACAGTCTTCTTCTCCGATCCAATTCGTGGATCTTCATCTTCCTTCCACCCCGGAACTCCCTCCCGATCATCACTTCACCAAGAACCTCCCACCCCATCTCATGGGGGCTCTCAAAACCGCCTTTGATGGGGGAAAACATAGCTTCCGTGGCATCCTCAGGGAACTCAAACCGGACCTTTTGATCTATGATTTTTTACAGCCTTGGGCAGCAGAGGTGGCTCAAGAACAGAGCATCCCTGCTCTGCTTTTCTTGACCTGTTCTGCTGCAACCTCTGCCTTCTTGTACCACTACACTAAAAATCCTGACGATTTGGAAGATGAATATCCCATCCCAGAATTTAATTTCCCCAAGAAAATGCGTCAAGAAATTATCCAGTTCATGTATGATGTATCAAACGGGCTCACAGACAAGGAAAGATACATCCAGTGCATCCAAAATTCTAATAGCTTCATTCTTGTTAAGACTTTGAATGAGATTGAAAAGAAACACGTTGATTACCTCTGTGAATTAGTCAAAAAAGAGGTGATTCCTGTTGGCCCTCTCGTTCGAAAACCCGAAAGCAATAACTCTAGTAATGATGATGATGCAATGTTCATGGATTGGTTGGATCAGAGGAAACCTTCGTCTGTTTTGTTTGTCTCCTTTGGGACAGAATATTTTCTCTCAAAAGAAGAGATTGAAGAAATTGCTTACGGATTGGAACAGAGCATGTTGAGCTTCATATGGGTGGTCAGGTTCCATGGAACTGGAAAAGATACAAGCTTGCAAGAAATATTACCAGAAAGGCGTTTTCTTGAGAGGGTTGCAGAAAGAGGAATGGTTGTTGAAGGATGGGCGCCGCAAGCGAAAATACTTAGCCATGGAAGCATTGGAGGTTTCGTGAGCCATTGTGGATGGAGTTCAACGCTAGAGAGTGTAGCCATTGGAGTTCCGATCATCACCGTGCCTATGCATCTTGATCAACCTTTGAATGCAAGGTTGGTTGTGGAAATCGGGGTTGGAATCGAGGTCCCGAGGGAAAATGGGAAGCTGAGAAGGGAAGAGGTTGCGAGGGTGATCAGAGAAGTTGTGGTGGAAGAAAAGGGAGAAGAAGTGAGAAAGAAAGTTAAAGAAATGAAGCAGAAAGTGGAGGATGATCATCAACATATTGATCATCATGCAGTTAGAAGCTTCTGCAGCTCATTGGAAAGTGAGGATTGATTCAAAATATGCAAAGAGAATACATTTGTTTTGTTTCTCCTGTTAAAATTATGCTTTCATTCATTAATGGCCAACTCTTTTGTTTTTTTTCTTTAATACAACTGTTTCTATTACACGGGATCTATGGAGAAGGAATACTACACACAGGAAGACTCTCGAGCACCTATGCCGCATGTTGTTGTCGTCATACCTATGAGGGCTTGCGTTGCACTCCCTAGTCCACTTTGGCCAATTACATTTTCATTAGGTTGATTGCTACGTTAATGTTGCCTGTGGAAATATGAAGCTCAACTTGTAACTCAAATTACTTTTCTTTCTTTCTCTTGTTCAAATACTCTGTTGACTCGTATAAAGAGTTACACTTTTTTATTTTATTTTTTTCTTTTGAAGAAATTGTACATGTAGTGTAGTTTGCCAAAAGTGAGCTCAAACTGCACGACTCTTAGGCCATGTGTAATATGCATCTCAAAGTCATATTTTGATATGTATTTTAATTTTATAATATTAAAAAGTTTATTGAGAATATAAAAAAGTGTGTTGAAAATGTAAAAAAACTTATTAAGAATGATAAAAAAGTATTATAAAATTAGAAATACATCTCAAAACATGCATTCCAAACAGGGCCTTAATGTCTTTATTCCACATGAAGATGGTGATTCTTAGAAAATTCTTGGCTTATATTTTCAATTGTTTTTCATGGCCAAATTTTCCGAAAGCCGAAAGGGCAACAACTCAACATATTTGCAATTTTCTTCTTGAGCATATCTGCAACGGCATACTTCGTATTCCCGATCCATTAGAAAGTCTACTTTTGAATTTTATCTTGTCTCTCATAAACAATTAGAAAGTCTACTTTTGAATTTTATCTTGTCTCTCATAAACAATTGTATTACGGAGCTCTTATAGTATCTAGTCCAATCCTACGGTGCCACCTGAAAGAAGTTTGTATCAGGATAAGTTAGTCTATAAATGGCCAAATTGAAACCAGAACATCACCGGAGAAAAATTATAAAAAATAAAACTTTGCAGTTGCAGCTCATGGCGGATTCCGATCGGAACCATCTTTTTCGAATCTTGATGCTTCCATGGCTAGCTCACGGTCATCTCTCACCTTTCTTGGAGCTTGCCAAAAGACTAGCGGACAGGAATTTTCAGGTATTCATCTGCTCCACCCCTGTTAATTTGAATCCCTTCAGAGAAGCCATAAAAAGCAACCATTCTTCTCCGATCCAATTCGTGGATATTCATCTTCCTTCAACCCCGGAACTTCCTCCCCATCATCACTCCACCAAGAACCTCCCACCCCATCTCATGCCGGCTCTCAAAACCGCATTTGATGAGGCCAAAGACAACTTCCGGGGCATCCTCGGTGAGCTCAAGCCGGACCTTTTGATCTACGATTTTACACAGCCGTGGGCGCCGGTGGTGGCTCAAGAACAGAGCATCCCGGCTCTGCTTTTCTTCACCTTTTCCGCGGCAGCCTGCGCCTTCTTATATCACTATACTGAATATCCCGGCGACTCAGAGGAAGAATTTCCCATTCCAGAACTGAATTTCCCCAAATCTACGCGTCGGAAAATCGTCCAGTTCGTATATGATGAATCAAATGGGCTCACTGACAGGGGAAGATACTTTCAGTGTGTCAAAAATTCCTCCACTTCATTCTTATTAAAACCTTGAATGAGACCGAATATAAACACGTCGATCACCTCTCTAAATTGGTCGGAAAAGAGGTGATTCCTGTCGGCCCTCTTGTTCAAGAACACGACAGCAATTCTCTTGATTCTGTTTTCATGGAGTGGTTGGATCAGAAGAAGCCTTGTTCTACTGTTTTTGTCTCGTTTGGGAGTGAATATTTTCTCTCCAAGGAAGAGATTGAAGAGGTTGCTTACGGATTGGAGCTGAGCATGGTGAACTTCATATGGGTGGTTAGGTTCCATGGAACTTCAAATGTCACTAGCTTGCAAGACATATTACCAGAAAGGCGCTTTCTTAAGAGGGTTGCAGAGAGAGGAATGATTGTTGAAGGATGGGCGCCCCAAGGGAAGATACTCCGCCATGGAAGCATCGGAGGTTTTGTGAGCCATTGTGGCCGGAGTTCAGTGCTAGAGAGCGTATCATTTGGCGTTCCAATCGTAGCCGTGCCGATGCATCTTGATCAACCCTTGAATGCAAGATTTGTAGTAGACATTGGAGCTGGAATTGAGGTCCCGAGGGAGAATCAGAATGGGAAGTTGAGAAGGGAAGAGGTTGCAAGGGTGATCAGAGAAGTTGTGGTGGAAGAAAAAGGAGAAGAAGTGCGAAAGAGAGTTAAAGAGATGAGTGCCACAATAAAGGAGAAAGGTGATCAAGATATTGATAATGCTGTGAAGAAGCTTCTGCAGCTCATTGGAAAGTAAAGAAGGAAGTAAGTTTAGGGGGGCAAATCGCACTTTTGGTGCCTCTTCTATGCCTCGTTGCATTTATAGTCTTTCTTTAGTCTTGTGACTCGTTGCTATGTACTTGTACCATCACACTTTCATGATTTAAGAGATCAAAGAGAAACTTGAAGAAGATGGCTAACATTGAAAGAAAGGTTTTCCACTTCTCTTTGTTTGTCCACTTTAATGTGCTAATAATCAAGGATAAATATTGCTTAGGATAAGATAAAGACTAGACGAATATGCTATGCACTTGGCATTTAGCAGTTAGCAATACAACAAGAAGAAAAACAGAACTTCAACAGCAAACAGTCCCAAATTAACAAGGACTAACGTTATCTACAATGTAACAATTACAAGTGGCCTGCATTACCATATTCTGCATACGATTGACAGTGAAAGGATGAAAAAATAGAGTTGATTCACAGACTACAAAATAAGCTCTCCAGTTATGTTTAATGGAGTGAATACTGAATAGCTTGAGGATGGATCGAAAAAGGAAAGCCCCGAAAACAACAGTTGAGATCGATGACGGTGCTGATAGGATCAGTGAACTTCCCAACTCTCTGCTCTGCCACATCTTGTCACTTCTTCCCACCAAAGAATCAGCTGCCACTTCCATTTTGTCCACCAGATGGAAATCCCCTTTTGCTTTCGTCCCTGATATCGATCTTGAATACATTCAATATGCCACTCGTGGGAGGATCCTATCCCTGATAAGTCTTTTCTTGATTTCATCAAACTCTGCAACAAAATCATTCTACTCAGACAGGAAACTGCAATCGGAAAATTCAAGCTGTCCCTTTTGAACATTAGTGAAAGGGCTCATATGATACTGGAGGCATCCATATCTTCTGCACTTTTGTGTCCAATTCAAGAATTCGAACTTTTTGTGGACAGTTTGAAATTCCCTGTGGGAAACTTCCCTCCTGGAATTTTCACTTGTAAAACCTTTGTCACTCTGAAACTAAGCTTCAGGGGGACAAGCATTTTAGGTCTTCCCAATACAGTTTCTTTGCCTAATCTTCAGGTTCTGCATTTGGATTTGCTGATTTCAGTGGATGATATTCCATTCAGAGGGCTCATTCAAGGTTGTCCTCAGCTTGAAGAAGCCTATAGATTTCACATGTTTCTTTCCCTAATCTTCAGGTTCTGCATTTGGATTTGCTGATTTCAGTGGATGAATATTCCATTCAGAGGCTCATTCAAGGTTGTCCTCAGCTTGAAGAAGTCTATATAGATTTCACATGTTTTTATGGCATTGATAAGAAAAATAAGGTTGGTGTTCTTGATTTTTCGAGTCCTTCTATTAAAAAAACTGGTTCTTGATTTCAGGGGTGGTGAGGATGTGATTATTCTTGTGCGATCGAATAATCTTGCATTTCTGGACTATAAACTTTATTCATTAATAGCAGTGACAAAGTGACTATAAATGCGCCGAATCTCAAGCACTTGAGCAGCCACACCCCTGTGAATCGATTGAACTTTGTTGTTGAGAACCTCAACAGTCTGGTTTCAGCCAAAATAACAGCTGAAGATCATCACATCTTTAAACTACGTGTTTATGGTGTAACTGAGCATTTTCATCGAGTGCAGAATGTCAATCGCTTTGTGTAGGATGGCATATCCTGGAGGTATCTTTTCCTTTATAACTTTGATTTGTCTCATTAGACTTCAAACTTTGATTCATTCCTTGTAATTTTGCTTGCGTGAAGGCTCTGCATGGTTCTTTCCATTTGTTGCCTACATTCAAGAACTTGAAACTTTTGGACCTCATGTTCCACAACCATGGTTGCTTTAAGCCTAGGCTTGCTTGGAAAGGATTGCCATTCTTACTCAAAAACGCACCAAATCTACAAGTGCTTATCCCAGATCAGGTGAGTTTTGAATTTGATGCATAATATATGGTTGATTTTCATCACTAGCCTTTTTGTCTTTATTTTGTTGATCTTTCTTTGAATTTGGCAGGTGGTTTGAGAGAAAAATGATGATGAGGGAGTTGATCAGTCTCTTGTAGCCATTTTCTCCATATGCTTCGTCCAGAATCTCAAAGAAATAGGAATCAGATCTTTTAACAATCAAGAATATGAATTGAAGCTAGTTGAGCATCTTCTGCAGCATGGAAAATCATTAAGGAAATTTTACCATTGGTGAAGTTCTACATCCTTCAGTCTGCACCAGAATACTATCATTCAAGAGATGCTCAGAGCAATGCCAAATTGCTCTTTGGTCAACACATTCTAATGCAAAATGTCTGATAAATGCTATGTAGTATTTCATGATTTAAGAGATCAAATCAATAGTAAAACTTTCAACAGAAGCAAATACAGAACCTTCAAAGAACAAACGAATTCTTTTAAGAGTTGTGAAAGGGATCTGCTAATGTCTTCATTTCCTCCAAAATGTCAGTTTCTGCTGATTCTTTTAACAAGTGCTTTCTTCGTTTGTACCAAAAATTTAAAAGAGAAAGCCAACACAACACACATGAATACAACAAAACCAGTCTACTATTCAGAGTGCAATTGGCATCCGGTAGTATAGTTTTTCAAGAACTTCACACATGATTTAGCCACGAATTACAAGACACAAAGAAGGAAAAAAGAAACCACACACTTCAATCATAACAATGCATATGATCATCAATTGCAATATAGTCAACATTGTCACACCTTCTTTAAACCAACTAGTCCTCGTCTTCATGGCGGCTCTTCCTGCTCTTCTTCTCAGACCTCTTCTTGTCCCTGCCAACCCGAGGATCATCGGAATTACTAGCATCTGAATCAGAACCAGATGAAGTTGTCCTCCTGCTCCTCCTCTTGTGTCGCCTATCCCCAGAATCCTCAGAAGAGGAATCATCTTCAGATGAATGCCTATGACTCCTCCTCCTTCTCCTCTCCTTCCTACTCTTCCTTTTCCTCCTCCTCCTCCGCTCTTCCTCCTCATCAGAAGACTGGTCACTGTCATCATCCCTCCTTCTCCGCTTCTCCTTCCGCCTCTTCCGCCTCCTTCCCTCATCCTCTGAATCACTGTTCTCCCTCTTCCCACTTCTCCTCTTCTTCGACCTGCCCCTCTTCTCCCTCCTATCACCACCCTCACCCTCTCTCTTCCTAGACCTGTCCTTCACTTTTCCACTAGTCTTCTTAGCTCTCTCCGCAAGAATCCTCTCCATCTCCGAATCATAATCAGAATCCGAACTCTCGCTATCCTCGTCCTCCGAATCATCATCATCATCCTCACTACTCCCCCTTCTTTTCACCTTCTCCCCCTTCAATTTCTGCAGCACCACCTCCGGAATCAAGTCATCATCTTTCCCAAACTTATCATCCTTAATGCTCACGAAATTCTTGCAGTTAACATACAAATGCCCAACCCTCCCGCACCTCTTACAAGCACCCCGCGCCTCATCCGAATTCGAATTGGTAATCTTGGCCAAGGCCAGCAAGCCCTGGAAGCTAGCGTAAGCGTTTTCAGCTTCGGGTTCAGCAGTACTGGAAGAAGCCTTCTGGGCAGAAGATTTCTTACCGTCGTCTTTAGCGGTAGGGGCGTAAGGATCGTACCCAATTGCGCTCTGCCATATGCCGTGAGTCTGAAGGGCAGCGCTGCTGTGCACCCGGTTGTTCGCCGGCATGCGAACCCTTCCCGCCGTGGCTGGCATCTTGATCCGACCTTAATAGTAATCGGTGCAAAAAGCCTAATTTTTTTGCAGAACAAAATTAGGGTTTCCCTAATGCTATATAATCGATTGGTTTAGAAATCCCAATTGGGGTAGGATTCGGTAACTATGAACTGAATCAAAAATAGTTACAAGAAAGAGAGAAAAAACAAGAAACCGTACCTGGTTGACGGCGACGAAGCGCTCTATCTCTCGACCGCCGGTGAACGGAAGAAATGCGAAGAGAGAGAAGTTATGGCGTTTATTTGAAGGATAGATGACAAAACCGAACGCTATCGTTTAGAACACAATTGAAGGTCGACTTTTATGTGTTATGGCGGTGGGGACAAAATTGTCATTTGACAAAATAATACCCTTAGCCTTTACTCACGTAATTTTTAGAAAATATTTTTTTAAATGTAAAAGAAATATTAAAAATATAAAGAAATGTAATTTAATACTCTCTCCAAAGTGAAATTTTTTAATAAAATAATAATTTTTTTTTTTAGTGTGTACTTTTTA
Source organism: Leptodermis oblonga (assembly GCA_016801395.1). Lineage (NCBI taxonomy): Eukaryota > Viridiplantae > Streptophyta > Magnoliopsida > Gentianales > Rubiaceae > Leptodermis > Leptodermis oblonga. The sequence goes on along the minus strand of CM028750.1, from coordinate 204,334 downwards.
AATGGAATGAAAAGAAATAGTAAAAATGTATTTCGAAATTAATAAAAACTTGTTATAAAAGATTAATGCAATGTTAGAAATAAAAATCAAGTTAATTTCATGATTGTTTCATATTAAATTGGTCTCTTTTAGGAGAAATTATTCATTGTAATTTGTAAGCGACTGCACCATTACTTTTATGAATGAAACTTATGTATTTAATAAATTTTTATCTTTTAAGAGATTGAATAGAATCAGAATCAAGAGGATTGTTTGTTAGTTCAAATGGGCTTTCCAGTGAATAGAAACCCAAAGGCAAAAACCACAAAAAAGTGTCAAGCTTCTTCTCTGCTCTGTCAATGGAAATAGAGTGTAATTTCTGAAGAATCGGCACAAAACAATGATGTCAACCTCCCAGAGGCAAAGAGAAGCTGTCACTATCCTCTCCCAGATTCTGAAATTGCCGCCACTCAAAGCCCTCTCCCTCTTCAACTCAGCCACTCTGCAAGGACTCGAGCACACTCACCACTCCGTTTCCGTCATCCTTCACCCACTCCTTTCCTCTCGGAAGCTCTACGAGGCTCAGTCTTTGCTCCTAAAGATTCTGTCTTCCCGCATTTGCTCAGTTTCTTTCACCCTCAACTCTCTTCTTTCCCATTTAACTGCTCAGCCCCAGTTCGGTTCTTGCCGCCCTCTTTTGTACGAGACCATCGTCAATGCCTATGTGCAATATCAATCACCCGAGAAAGCCATTTTCTTTGTTGATGAAATGGTGAATAGGGGTCTTGTGCCCACATCGAATACTTTCAATAATATTTTGAATTTTCTCGTAAAGGTGGGTTCTTTTGACCGGGTTTGGAGTCTATTCGATGGGATGAGGGAAAAGATTTTGTTGGATGTGTATAGTTTTGGGATTGTGATTAAAGGCTGTTGTGAGAATGGTGATTTGAAGAGAGGTTTTGAGGTTTTGGGATGTATGGAGAAAATGGGTTGGCGTCCAAATGTGGTGATATACACTAGCTTGATAGATGGATGTTGCAAAAATGGTGAAATTGGTAAAGCTAAAGAGCTGTTTTCCCGGATGCATGAGCTAGGCTTGGCGGCTAATCAGTATACTTACACTGTTTTGATTAATGGGTTCTTCAAGAAAGGGCTTAAGAAAGATGGATTTGAGCTGTTTGAGAAGATGAAGAATGATGGTGCATTGCCTGACTTGTACACATACAATTCTCTGATCCACGAGGAGTGCAACGATGGAAGAATTTGCAGAGCATTTGAACTGTTTGATGAAATGCGTGAGAGAGGAGTAGCATGCAATGTGGTGACTTATAACACTTTAATTAAGGGGTTGTGTCAGCAAATGAGGGCTTCGGAGGCCGAGAATTTTATTGAACAAATGAAAGGGGTCGGATTGAGCCCGAATTTGATCACATACAACACTATCATTGACGGGTCTTGTAGTACTGGGAGGATTGATAAAGCTTTCGGCTTGTTCAATCAGATTAAGTCTCTTGGCCTAACTCCATCCATGATTACCTATAACACATTGATTTCAGGGTTCTCAAGGATTGGAAACATGTCTCGCGTTAGCAGTTTAGTCCGAGAGATGGAGGACAGAGGCTTCTCTCCCTCCAAGGTAACCTACACAATTATCATCGATGCATTTGCTAGATCGAATGATATGGAGAAAGCAATCGAAATGCTTCGGGTAATGAAAGATGAAGCTGGTTTGGTTGCAGATGTTTGTACCTATGGTGTCCTGATTTATGGTTGGTGTTGTCAAGGTAACATGATGGAAGCTTCCAAGCTCTTCAAATCAATGCGTGAGAGCAATTTGGAGCCAAATCATGTCATATACAACACTATGATCAATGGATACTGCAAAGAGGGTAACTCATATAAAGCCCTCCTGCTGCTAAAACAGATGTGTGAGAGTGGGATGGTTCCAAATGTGGCTAGTTATAATATGACCGTTCAAGTTCTTTGCCAAGATGGAAAGTTGAAAGATGCTGAACTTGTTTGCAATCTTATGATAAAGACTGGTTTACAGCCCTCAAATGCTTTTGATCTGATACAGGAAGCTAGAGTTAATACCAGTCAAATGATCTCTTCAGCACATTACAGTAATTGATAGCAGAAAATTCAAGGTTCAAACCTATCCTTTAGAGTTTGCTTTACAAGTTCACAACCCAAAGAACAAAGACAGAAATGAAATGAAGAGTTCCAGGAGTATTTTGCTTTTGTCCAATACACAATTATTCTGCATCGACTTTTCATAATTTGTTGTTTTCATTTGGATTGTGGGTTAAAATTTTCAAAGTTTCTTTCTTTCTTCTAATATTAGCACTTATTAGATTGTGCATACATTACTCCCTCTGTTTAGAAATCTAATCTAAATGAATTCTTGCATTACAAATGCTTAACAACAATCATATTAGTATCCAAAATTTATCATCTTATGTATAATATATTTTTATACATTATTTTTTTTCTTTGAAGAGATTTGACGTTCAGATAGTGGGACAAATGTTTAGTTGTTATTGTTGTAATTGTGGTTGTTGTAGTGACTTGACTTACTAAAAGAGAGTGGTTTTCTATTTGGGGTTTATTTAACTTATAGTTGAATTCTCAGGGCACATATGCAAATTTGGAAAGCTAACCAAAAAGAAAGTTGTCACTTGTCAGGGATCAAATTGCAATCGTTGGGAAACTAGGAGGAGAAAACTATGAATTGTATTAAACACAGACTGGAGTATTCTAAACCATTCTACAAAGATCGAATCTTTCTACACTGAAGTTATCGACGGCAACTTAGAAGAAGATGGGAAGAAAGTTCTTCGTCGGAGGCAACTGGAAATGCGTATGTTATCATTGCTTATTGTAGAATTAGAATTCTGTGATACTTTGGGTTTTTCTTTCTTCTTCTTATTATTTTTTTCAGGAACTGTTTTAGTATGTTAAGCCTTCGGATTACCTGCTATTTTTGCTCGTTCAGTTCTTTAAATGACTAGAGCTAGTAGTAAGCAAATGATGAAGTAAGGGATCATAAAGTTCAATGCTTTTTTGACAGAATGGCACAAGTGAGGAGGTCAAGAAAATCGTAACCTTGTTGAACCAAGCTGAAGTCCCTTCAGAAGACGATGTGGGCAAGTGCTAATTTCATTTTAATTTTATTATTTTTTCCTATAGGGGTGCTAGAATGCAGAACTAACTGGCTCTGTGGGATATGTTTTTCTTCTCTATTTTTTTTTTTTTTTTTTTTTAATCTGTTGCTTGTAAGTATTTACCATTTACAGAGTTTATAAGTAATGGTTCAGTAATCAGGACAGATCGTTCGTTGAATTTGGAAAAGAAAGAAACAGATCTTTATACAATTCTATACGCTTCTAGTTCAGCATTGGCTACAAAGTGAATTCAGAGTTATCAATTATATTGAAGCCTAATTTTCATTTGTTAATCCCCAATATTTATCTTTGACATGCTTCTCTTTGCCATTTGTTGAGGTCTTTTAGGCTTCATCTTTTGCCATGTGGTTTTCAATGTTTACTCCTGTTACTTTTTGCAACCTATTTTTTCCAGGTTTAATGATGATGATTATCATTATTGTTGTTGTTACTATTAAATTGAAATATGATCTATACAGCTGACCGTAGATTAGAGGGTTAAAAGGCTTAAATGTTGTTGTATCTGTAGTTGAAATATTCACTTGTTCCTCCGTTTTGAGAATTTGTTCTGTTTTTTTGCAGAGGTTGTTGTTAGTCCTCCATTTGTATACCTTTCCTTGGTTAAAACCTTATTGCGGTCTGACTTTGCTATTGCTGCTCAAAACTGCTGGGTCCGGAAGGGAGGTGCTTTCACCGGTGAGATTAGGTATGTTTGGCACTACCCTTTGTTTTTAGTGTAATACTTTGCCTTGATGTTATTAGTGGCTGTTCATATAGAAGTTTGAGGATTACACTTGTCCATGACATTCAAAGTGATGCTAGATTTTTGGTATAGTATTTAGATTCTGGGGATGGAAGATATGTGTTGTTTTGCTGAACTTTTTGTGACTGTTACCTTATATTATGTCCTCTTTTGTCTCACGTTCAATTCAAATGCATCTTCATTGAGGAGATTTTGCGTGCATGAATTTATTTATTGTTATGCTGACTATTGATTTTTTGTTTATATATCTTCCATCAAAGTAGAGTTTTTGCTGTGATTGCTTTGCTTTTGATAGAAACTTTGGTTTTTCAAGTATGCCTACATCAGGAGGTATTCTATTTTGCATTATTGGAACATTTTTTCAGTTGCTGTGATTGACTTAATAGCACACCAATGCAGTGCTGAAATGTTAGTGAATTTGGGCATTCCCTGGGTCATTCTCGGACATTCTGAGAGAAGACTTCTACTGAATGAAACAAACCAGGTTAAAAAATTTTTATGTTGATGTGGGTACTACTATTACTATAATTTGATATATCACCGACTGAGATGGTATATAATGGGTGTTAATGCAGATTGTTGGTGATAAAGTTGCTTATGCCCTTTCCCAAGGCTTGAAAGTGATTGCTTGTGTGGGTGAGACCCTTGAGCAGCGAGAATCTGGATCTACAATGGCTGTAGTTGCTGCACAAACAAAAGCTATTGCAGGTGAATAATTGTTCAACCTTAATTTTGAGTCAAGAAAACTATTGCTGACTAAGATATAACTTTGATCAGAATCAGCTTACAGGTAAAGGACCTTTAGATTTGAAAATGGTGTAGTTGAACTATATGCTGATTCTTAAAAAGTATTCCATGTAACGAAAAGAAATTCTCAAAGAGGTTCATCGTCCTTTCTAGTCACTATCAGACTTGGTGAACTATATGCTGGTTCATCACCTTTGTACTATTTTTATTCTATATTATTCCCTTGCTTTTCTGATTTTTGCCTGGGAAGGCATATGATTAATTACTGAGGATTCTTTTGCAGAACAAGTTTCAAATTGGGCCAACGTTGTCTTGGCTTATGAACCAGTTTGGGCCATTGGTACTGGAAAGGTTGCTACTCCAGCTCAAGCTCAAGAAGTAAGTTTGCCCGCCTCAGCCTTCTAGATCATGTTCCTTTCTGATGAAATTTGGTTTCGGATAACTTTGGTTACCAAAGACTTTGGGCAGATGTGTAGAAAATTAAGGGTTGATCTTTAGTGAAAGCTCCTAATTTTTCATTTAAAAAAGAAGTGACAGGATAAAGAAAAAATCCATTGGTTTCAGCTTGATATTTGTTCAATCAACAACAATAACTAAGCTTTTCTCCCACTTTCTGGAATCAGCTATATGCATCATATCTTCTGTCATGTACAGTTGAATGAATATTTGTTCAATGTTTCGTGTAAATTTGAGTGTTTGTAATAACAAATGTGCATATGTGAACCAGGTTCATTCTCAACTGAGGAAATGGCTGCACGAAAACGCTGGTCCAGAAGTTGCTGCATCAACAAGAATCATATATGGAGGTAGGAATTCTGCTTCATATGTTTTCCATTATGTAGTGTCCCATTGCAAATATATATTACCTTATAGCTATGCCTAGTAAAAGGAATTGTCTTTATGGGAGAACATCGTGCCTATCTTAGTTTCCCTGTGTTTTTTTCACTAACCGAGTATACCAAAAGGGGTACCCTACTAAATTGAGTACCGTCCCTTTGTTGGATTTGCTCTGCTAGTACTTACTTACAGTACAAATGCAGGTTCAGTGAATGGAGCAAACTGCAAAGAACTGGCTGCAGAGGCTGATGTCGATGGATTTTTGGTTGGTGGAGCTTCGCTCAAGGTTTGTAGTATATAAGAGTTGATTGAGATACAATCTGTCTTCGAAATCTTTCAGTAATGCAATGGTAACACTTGAGATTTTTGTCCATTTTCTTATCAGCCCGAGTTCATCGACATCATCAAGTCTTCAACCGTGAAGAAGAGCGCTTAACGTATATGAAAGCAGGATTTGGCAAGCATCTACCCTTTTGAAATGAACTCACAGTTTGGTTTTTCCTGTTTTTATTCTAAAGCTGTAGCTCAAGTGTATAATGCAAGGAAAAACTTATTGCCTTTTCATTCTGCCTTTGCTTCTTGTACCCACCTGAAAAGATTTATCTTTTTCTGCTTGGTTTCATTTGCCTTTTCATGTAAAATATCTTCATCTTTCCTTTCTTGTACTAGCTCTTGGCATCTTACTTTATAGAACCATTCTTCTGGTAGTAAGAGTGACACATGTGCTATGTAGTGCGGGTGATTTCACCGCGATTTTTTTTTTTTGAACTGGTGAGGTCTTTGTGGCCATACAATCATGGGTCAAATGGATGTGTATTGTGAATATGTGATGTCAATTCCTAGTACTTACAAACAAAAGTCCATCCAATTACTCTTCAAAAGTCAAAGTCAAAATTTTGGAGTCAAGAAAGAACATACTCATGACTTGCTGTTGCAGATTGGTTTGGTGAGTGGTGGTGATGATGGCATCAAGTCTAGAAAGTCTTGAAACTCCAAAATTACCCACTATTACATGTAATGCAACATAAGTAACATTAGATTTAACTGCATCTAACCAAATTTCACTCGACTAATTGGATGATGAAAATTTTGCCAATTTAGATAATTAAAGTTGTTTGGAAGACACCCTTTATTAGGGTAGGCAAGTATTACTGTGGGCCTGTTCTTTTTGTTTCGTTTTGAAAACGGTTTTGGTTTCAACAGTAAATTTAATATATTTTAATCATATTTCATCATTTTCAATACAACTTTTTACTATTCAGCATCTACTTTTTACATTTTCAATACACTTTTTATATTATAAAATTATTTTTCAAAATTTGTTTTCAAAATCGTTTTCAAAACGCTCAAAAAGAACATGCCCATAGAACTATAAGGAAAGTAGGAGGGGGGTGATGTGCAGTGAGCCAATTCCAGGCCCACAATGGTGTTGACAGGACTGGTTTGCCAAGCCACAAAACTTGGATCAGCAATAAAGCAAGGGAAAATCAGCAATAAAGCAAGGGAAAATATGAGGCACACTAATAATAGGGGAGTGTGACCAACTTGACTCAACGTTATTTCACTGAGTCTTTTATTTAGAGATTTCGAGTTTGAATTTTCTTGATTACTGGTGTTAACGTGGGTTTGGGATGATCCATTTAGCCTATTTCCTAGAGGAATGAAGCTTGTGGGTAGGCATTAAGGGAGTGATGTGGGTGAAACCTGGCACTGCATGATATAGTAACTTTAGTCGTGAGTTTAGTGGTACATGAATATTAAAGAGCGAAAGTATATATCGGTGGTGTTCTTTATGATGTTTTAGAAACAGTTTTGAAAATATATTTTTGAAAACTAATTTTATAATGTAAAAAATATATTGAAAATATAAAATATATAATTGAATAGTAAAAAGTTATATTAAAAATAAAAAAAAAATAACTATAATATATTAAATTCACTATTAAAACTAAAAACAAAAACAAAAACAGAATCAAAACTAAAACCAAAAACGAAAAAGAAAAATGACTAACCCAGAAGAACAGGTGGGTCTGCTTCGTAAGTGGGCATCATGAGTCAACAAACGTTAGAATTGTCAACAATTGTGTCACAAAAAAGTATGAAAAAGACATTGAGAAATGGCATAGAAGTCGCAGGCGACTAAGGATATCCATATCTTTTTGTGTCTTCACATGATACATCTAAGCTAATATCCATGTAAGCAATTGGTTTGAATTTATATATTAAGTTAATTGCCGACAACCACATCTTTATTTTGGATCAAGTATGCAAAAAAAAAAAAAAAATGAATGGAAATGACATCTTCCATAAACGAGGATCATTCATGATACACGCTGAAAATTCAAAATAAATTTTTACTACATTGCAACAAAAGTGAATTAAATACACCGTATTAATCACTATATTTTTTTCGTAGCTTTTGATTCCAACATATTATTATTAATCACTACATTTCATTTCTTTCATTCAACCCCTAGAACTCTAGGGGAGAGGTGGGAACACTCCGGCAACAAAATTTTTGGGACCAGAATATTTCAACCCGTAAAATAGATTCATGAATCTTCTTTGTTTTGTGTGTTTTTTTTAGTGGTTGAGAGGGGCATTGTTATACTATATTCTTGTATCATGTGAAGTTATTGATTGATTGTAAGAGGGAATGCATGGGTACCTCATACAACAATGCCAAAGTTTTCATGTTCCTAGATGAGATGTCCTACTCCTACCAAAGTCGTCTTTCGTGGTTTTCTAAAGCCATGCTTTGGACATGGAAGTCACGGAAATCATGAATCATGATCATAAGGAGCTATGACAAATTTGATACACGTGTTTTCATTGATTAACATTTGTTATTTTAATACAATCACGATATTTTATACAAAAATTAAACTCGATATTTCAGCGTGCTATTTTAGCATAATCGCTATGTTTCAACAGGTTATAAACTCGATATACTTAAAAGCTAGCTTGAATACGCGCGGTCAAATCATCAAGGTAACAGTTGTCAAAGTGAATTATCAAAAACCCCCAAGCTTTGCATTTTCTTGGAACCTCACGAGGATTTTGATATGATGCAAGATTCATTTGATAATTTCTTGAAAATTTAAACAAATAAGATAAAAGTTTTTGTAATTTAAATTTATCTTCTTTTGAAGCGTAAAAGATATTGTGAGTGTGACAACGTATATATCTATTTCATTTTTCAACTCTTACGTTACTTGTATTGTATCAGTACAAACTAATGGGTATAGCTGATATAAACTCCAATTTTTATGGTCAATTACGATTAGAAATATGTACATATGGGCGTCATTAATTTTTTAAATGATTTTTCACCTCTTAATTAAATGTTAAAAAATGTAAATAAAATGAATATTTATATATATATGACACGTACAATTTTGTATGCATTTTTTAAAATCTTTCTAAAATTAGTTGAGTTGTGTATCATTACTCTTTCTAAAATTTCTAGAAGATGCGATTAGAATCTCAAACAATAAATGAATAAACAAACAAATAGGTAGTAAGCTATTCCTTGTGGTTAGTTCATCAAATTTAATGCTTAAACGGGTTGACTCTCATGTAGTACTATTGCAATTAAATATTCTGTATTTGACTTTCTGAACATTAAATTTATTTGGTGAAAGAGTGACGGAGAAGCTACGGAGCAAATTGTCAGCACAGAACCGTTCTTCTGAACCTGGTAGAGATGAAGAATTGGTAATTTCTACCCCCACACATACACGTTTGACATTGACTAATATTCATGTCGAGTTAAATGTGAGCTATCTTTCAATGGTTGTTTTTAGGCAAGCTTTCAGGTTGTCTTTGCACCCTTACCTCATTTATCATTGGGCAATCATTTAGGGGCTTTAGCTAGTGATTTGGGCTGTTTCCTCCTCGATGATGAAGCTTATCCCCCATCGTCTCACTGGTCGACCTTGACTCCTGTTATTTTGATGCCATGTAGGATTCAGAGTTTGTCTCAATTTGGTTTAGCTCTCGCGGCTCGCACCGAAACAGTGTTTTTCCTTCATTTTAGAGAGAACCAGTTAGCTATGGGTTCGAGTGACATTTCACCCTCAACCACAACTCATCTGTTGATTCTTCAACATCAGTCGGCGGTTCATACCTCCACTTAGTTTCACCCCTTTGAAGCATTACGATTATGTTATGATAACATATGTACATATCAAATTTGAATATTGAAATATCTTATATTAGATATAACTTGTAATGTATCATGTATCAATTATAACGTTATGTAAGTATATTAAATTTAGCTGGTAAAATATAATAAAAAACCCTTATAAAACGAACGATAAGGAAGGACCGGACCACAACAGAATCATTGTTTGCAAATATCTCATATATTATAGTACCATATATTAAGAATCAATAATTATGGATGCATGCCTCTTTGACACAAATAATAAGACAACACTTTTCCGCTGTACTTTTGACTTTTTGAATTCAAAAACCATAATCAGATTAATAAGAAATCCTCCAATAATTCCGCCACTTTCATGCGAAGAAGAAGGAACAAAATCTTCCAATTAAAACAATTTCCTAACCCAGTTCGGATCGATGTTCTTAATAATCATGATGATGACGACGACTAGGGGAGTTTGTCCCTAAAATTAATATTTTACTCTTCCATCTTCATGACCGCCAATCTCGTCAATTATTTGACACATTGCCAACCTTTGACGACGATCTTCATCCCACAAAAACTCACTAATCTCACTCACCTACAACTTTTTTCCCGCTCACTTTGGTATTTTCCGAGCACCGAATTACAATTCGTGTTACAGTATTATATGTTTTTTTTTTTTTTCTCACTTTAAAACTACCGAATTACAAATCACACTGGGACTTTATATACATTAGAAGGGGTATTGCTTACTACACACCACCACCACCACTGGGGATGAAGGCCGTTGCTTACTGCACACCACCACCGGGAATGGTTACACTAGAGGGACCGCTGTTTACGGTATACCACCACCCGGGAGTATAACATATAGTTTTGGCAAAAGTTTGCTTAAATTTTACAATTTTTATCAAGTGTGCAATTCAAACCATTGACATTATAGTCTATACGTTAACTATTTTATACTTGAACTAGAAATGATTCGTGATGTGCATAAAATTAAATCTTCTTTGGGCCAGGCCCAATCGACGAAAGCAAAGATAAACAGTAAGGAGAAAAAGATGTATAAAGGGTCCAAAACCAAATTTAGGTCGGACAGTTCCTTAAAACCGAGCCGAAGGAGCAAGCTTAGGTCAGTAAAACAAATTAGGTCGGACTTACTGGTCTCCCCTATTTACACCATAACCGAGCTTAAAGGATTAGATCGGAACAAGATATACTTCTTAATAGGATTAGGTATATATTTTGAATAAATGCAGGGATTGCCCATACCTTTGATGGGAAAGAAGCCATAAAATCGGGCCATGATGGCAGAAAACGTGCACGTCATGATAAAAAGAGAGGAGCAGGTGAAAGTGCAAATCATGACGGTTCAACGGGCATGAACAAGTCTTGATGTAGATACTAAGTCCTCAGACTTAGTGAGGTACGCAACTGTTTACATTTTGAGATCTTGGTGAATACTGTTTATCTTCTTCAACCTCTCTAACTTGACTGTCGGAGTAACATGGGGGGAAAGCCCCGCATTTCTCTTACTCATTTACATTTGTCACCGGAATATTCCACAGTCTGCAGTTTCCTCTCCTACTGCGTTAACCCGAGCCATCCAGCCCGGTTTCCAGCTTTACTTCCTTTCTCTTTGGTTAGCTGCTACAAGAGTGGACATTGTTGTTCAAGACTTCGCATTGGGCCACAAGAAGCTTCCATTGACGGACGTTTTGCGTCACATCAATTCAAAATCTCATCTACAATTTTATTATATTTTGTAATTCATGTTGGTCCGATTTAGTCTTTAATATTCAAAAACATTAATTTAGTTGTTTAACTTATAATTTTATTTTTAATTGGTCATAATTTACAATTTTATTCAAATTACATTAACTGTCCACAAAAATGCGTACAACTACAACATACTCGTATTATTAAGGACGTTTTTTTTTGAATTTACAACCACGTTCCCTGATGCAGAATGTGTATGGCTAATTCGTCTTAATTTTATATTTTAATCGCTACTTGACGAATGTTAGTGTGATTAATATATGTTACGTTTTTTCGTAAAAGAAGCAAAAATCTTATACACGTGTAATATGTATTGAAAAATACTTTAGTAAATATAAAAGTGGAAAAATATTTGTGTGTCTTGGCTCGTGGAAGCTACCAAAGGGGGACCCGACCCGCTCCTTCTTCGGCAACAATTTATTGAACTTTATAAGGCGACCGGTCAAATTCAGCTGTTTCCATACCTAATCATTTTGAATTTTATACTTTTCTTTTCTTTTTTTTATATATTATTTTAGGATAACAATGTTTAAAGCTTCCTTCTGTCATTATTATTTCTATCACGAGATTATTGGAAGTTTCTGATCAGTTCCATATATTATAATTCTACGAATAAATATATTTTTTATTATAAAAAGGTAATATCTCTGTTCTTAAATAAGTATCCAAATTGAGAAATATTTTTCTCTGAATAAGTTTTTTTTTTAATATACATTTTAATGTGAAAGATTCAAAAATCTCAATATTAAACTCTTTTTTTTCTTCTTTGAATTCATCACTATTTAATAGTACTATTCATCTATTATATTGAAGGCAAAAATTGTGGGAAGGGAAAAAAAGAAGTTGAGTAGCCGCTCGCAAAGTCCTGTTAGTCTGCACTCTAAATAGCCAGAACTGACAAAGATAAGAATCAACTGAATGGTTCATGTGCATCACAACCGCTAAAACACTGACTCGTTCCTAACCTATATTTAATTTATGTAGTTTAGTAGTATTAATTACAAAGTCTTTTCAAATGCTCGTATGTTACACAAATCTCCATTTAACATGTAGTAAAATGATATATATAATTGAGAGTAAAATAATAAATCTACTCACATCCTTAGTTTGTATACCGATTCAAGTGGGACACTTATTTAGGAACCGATGAAATAACATCAACCCGTTATATAAATATATATATTTATATTGTCAATTAATGGAGATGTGAGTTGATTTTATTAAACATATAGAGGCTCAATTAAGAGAGGGCTTGCATAAAATGTGTTTGTAATAAAAAGAAAGTGATATTAATATTTATGGAATGTGGATAAGTAGCAGACTAATCTATACTAATCAAAATGGTAAGGCATTATTATATGTTGTACTATTCTACTAGGAAATTCTAATGACTCATCTGAAAGAATGATTACGTCAGCAGTGATGGATCATCAGCTGAGCCGATTAAGCCAAGCCAAGCCAAGTCGAGCCGAGCCATGTGACAACTATTATTAATATAATATAATATATATATATATATATATATTGTGGAGAAGTGGAAGCAACTAGCAAGCAATAAATTTGTAGTATTAAATGGGGATACCACTTGGCAACCATGCATGCATATGCCACCTGGACCTCACTCCCTCTGCCACTCATGCATGGTCCAAAAATAGGGTAAATTACATTTTCATCCCTTTAATTTTTGAAAAATTAAAAATATTTTTGGAATTTTCTGATAATTATAATCACCTTTGAATTTTTTTTTATTTTATACTCTCTCTGTTCAATTGGAAGAATTAACTTTGACCAATATACAACTTATTATGAATAAAGTACAACACTTACAATAGCTAATTTGACATCTTTTATTTCATTTATATCCTTACTTATTATTAAGTATAGGTTAATTGCAGACCATACATTATTGTATTAGTACGGATATGATGAGTAAAAAATTAGAAAGTGAACTCTTCTAATAAAACGGAGGGAATAATATTTTTCAAAATAATAAATAGGGCAACAAATTTTAAGTTCATTATGTTGGCACAAATGGGTTATTTGCAACTTTATCAAGATTTAATGAATGTAAATGTAATTATCAGACAATACAAATGGATATTTATAATTTTACCAAAATTCGGGAAGTTCCGAGGTAAATGTACTTAAGTGTAAAATATGAAAAACCCCAATTTTAGTTTCATCATAAAATAAGATTTAGAGGTTAATATATATATCATAAACATGGATCCAACTTGGTACAAAAATAGAATTAATTACAAGAATTACGGCAAGATTTAGTAACTAAGTCAACTAATTACTAATCACTGAAATCTTACGAAACCAATAACAAATGCATGTCAAATTGTCAACCTCAACAAGTTGTTTTACGTATTAATATACCATGAATTAATCAATTAATTAATTAGGGTGACAAGCAACTGTTCTCTTATAGATATAGATATAATTATTCTATACATTTGTTACATTCTAAATTTTAGTGTAATAATTTTGTCAAAATAAAAATAAGTAAACATAACTCATTATCTTTATCGTCTTTTTCTCATACTTTAACCATAAATTCATTCATTTGTTATTAAATTACACTAATCAAATCGCATCATCCAATATGATATAACGGGTGCATAAAATGATTTCTCGATGTCGACCACTGACCGCCGCCCCAAGTGGAGAGTGGATTGGGTAGGTGTGGGTATATTATTTCAGTTTGGTAGAAACTATAAAGGGTTGTTGGGAAGCAACTAACAAATTAATGTATACAAACGTTGCACTGTTGCAGTTTAAGAAAAAAGTAATCAAACACGAAAATGGGAGGTTCGGGGTGGTGAATAATAAGAGAGTTTCGTAATTTTGAGATGGTGTGTATAAAAATAGGCCTTCTTTGGGCCAGGCCCAATGAACGAAAGAAAGGATAAACAATTAAAAAAGTAAAAATATCTTAAAGGTCTAAAACCAAGTTTAGGTCGGAAAGTTCCATAAAGCCGAGCCAAAGACATAAGCTTAGATCGGTTTAAACCTTAGGTCGGTTCCACTAAGTTTTCCTCTATTCATCCCAACGGTCATCACCACCGAGCCATAGAGGTTAGGTCGGAACAAGTAAAGGCACTGACACAGTAGGTAGAACTCATAATAGGATTAGACATATATTTTGAATGCATGCAGAAATCACTCAGGACGATGGCGTGAAGGAAGACATAAGTCAAATTATGATGACAGGAGCAGTTGGATATGCAGAGAGACGGAGCAGTTGGAAATGCTGATCATTACATTGCAACGGGCATAATATGAGTCTTGATATAAATACTAAGTCTTCAGACTTAGGGAGGTACGTAATCATTTACATTTGAGCTCTTAGTGCATACTGTTCATCTTCTTTAACCTTACTAACTTGACCGTCGGAGTTACACCGGGGGAAAAGCCCCGCATTTCTCCTGTGCGTTTACATTTGTCGTCAGAATTCTCCACAGTCTTCAATATCCCCTTCATCTGCGTGAATCCGAGCCATCCAACCCGATTTCCAGTGTTGCTTCCTTTCTCTTTGGTTAGAAGCTACAGAAGTGGACCTTGTCGCACAAGATTTCCTACTGGGCCACAAGAAGCATCCATTGGCGGACGATTTGCATCACATCATGAGATTATGAGTTCGAACTTTATGGATGTAAGATATATAAAAAGAAAAAAAAAATCAAACAAGAAGCCAGCTGGGGTTTCCTTTTCCAGAAAAAAAGGAAAAGAAAGAAAGTGATTTTCAAAGGTTGAAAATGAAAAACAATGAACGGACGGTGAGTTGGTCACGGGAATGCCTAGGTTTGTAGATATGGGAAAATCTGAAATCCAGACAACTTCCTCTCTGTCTCCCAATAATTGTAATAGCATTAGTATATGCTACTATATTAAATTATTAATTAATTTGACGGTTTAACTATATATTTGTTATTATAACGCAATCACGATAAATTAAAAATTATATACAGTATACTTAAGTCATCATAAATTATACGCAATACGTGATATATAATCAGATAATACGTGAAGTCATAACTAGCTATGTTCACATATATCCATTCTCTAATATAATCAGTCAAAGAAATTAAATTGAACAAACGAGAGAGAAAGAAAGGCATAGCAATGTTAATCAGATAATTAATTATAAAGCCCCCAGGGGCTTAGCTCAGTTGGTAACTTGGCAGCAGATTGCAGCCAAGGACGCAGGATCGAGCCCTGGCAGCCGCAGTGTGGGATTTTCATCCCCCCAATGTGGGGGGTGGATCCTTGTGGGCACCAGGCACTGGTCCTCCTGCCAATGTTATCGCTGAGTCACCCTGATTTACCCCTCACACGAGGCTCATGGGGCTGGACGGTGTGGGCCCTGCGGGCGAGGGATATCGCCTTTTGCAGCCAAGATAATTAATTATAAAGCTAGCTAGTTGACCGTGACAGCATTAATTGGATCCAAGTTGCTAACGTTGTCCTGTGACAACTCTTTTTTGTACGGAGTTATTATGGGACTCCATACATATGCCATTCCATACTCAATAATGTGTCCCAAGTTTTAAAAACAAGGGACGAGCCGCCCTCCAACGATTGATGCATAGTGGGCCATTTCAAGGTTATGGATTCGATTTTTTACTTTTGCTAGTTCTGTCTATTTAGAGGGGTATAAAATAGTGTCGAATGAAAAAATAATAATAATAATAATTCTAACAAACAAAAAAATGTAAACTAATGATAATTGTACCAAAGTTCCATACCTTTCTCTTTTTTTCTTTTTATTTTTTTATTTATAAAATAATGTCTCTCAAAAATTATTTGTGAAACTAATACAATTTGGGATTTTGAAAAACTATTTTTATCCTTTAAATGTTCAAAATTTGCTCATTTAAGAAGATATTTGAGATTATTTGCTCAATTTTATTATTTTCAGTCTCTTATTTATTAGCAGTGCTTGAAGCTGTTGGGAGCAATCGCTTGCTTAGAAACCACAAGTGCATTATGCGCTAGGGCTGGTAATTTCTGATGAACCCGACATGATATAAACGGGTTAGGGTTGAGTTGTGACGAGTATGCGAGTTATATGGGTAGACCCGAATAACACAAATAATTAAATAGGTAAAGTTATGATTGATAATATCGACATGTAAACCTGTCAACCC
Organism: Leptodermis oblonga; assembly: GCA_016801395.1. Taxonomy (NCBI): domain Eukaryota; kingdom Viridiplantae; phylum Streptophyta; class Magnoliopsida; order Gentianales; family Rubiaceae; genus Leptodermis; species Leptodermis oblonga. Next base: position 187,762 of record CM028750.1, on the reverse strand, counting down.
AAACCCAACACAAATAATTTATATTATAATACGATAACACGACACGAACACGAATCCTAAATGTCAGTTTGTGGGCTAAATAAGTTGACATGAATAATTAAAGGGTAAAGTTAGAGTTGAGGGGTGTCAATACGAGAATCTGCCAATCCAAACCCAATAAATTAAACATGACAAAAATTGCCACCCCAATATGCGCCCTTTGAGAAGGCACCTTGAAATTTGATATTAGGCTACAACCTCAAATGAGGGGATCTATTGTAATTCAACCAAAGTAAAAGAGTTAGTAATTGTTTTGTTAATACTTAATACCGAGTCAAGATATAATAGCACCTTTTCAAGGCTCAAAAAATTAATGGTAATTTTACGAAATTTCACGTGAGATTGATGTAATTTCTCAAAATTAGAGTATCCTTTCAAATTGGAACAGGAAATCCATTTTTTAAATATGAATTTTACAATAGAGTGTACTATAAAACAAGTTATTATTTATTATATATATTTATAAATTACACTTAATCATATTACTACAAAAAAAAAAGGTAATTTACTTTTGAAAAAATATGTCAGAAAGCTATATTTTCGCTCATAAAATCGATATTTTTCATTAATAAATAATATATTAGAAGCTAAAATTAATATATATGTCTTCTTCACTACATTCTTTCCTTAAAATTAGTACGTGCACTACGCGATACTTGTTATTTTAATATAATAACGACATACCGTCAACTAAAAACGATAAATCGAAACCTAAAGTTCTAAATGCATTGCATCAACAGTTAAATGCGATACATTATATGTTAAAAATTAGAGGCATACTAAACGCAGTAACCGTTTTGCAATTCGCAGTAACATTCTCCTGTGAAAAGACAAAAATGCCCCTGACCAAAAAAAGAAAACCGGGTACTGTTCACCCGTGCGTGAACAGTATCCGGTTAAAAAAAATTGAAGAAATACCGCCGGCGGTATTTTTGGCGAAAATACCGCCACTCGCCGGCGGTATTTTCCCGGAAAATAGTCCGGGGAGACAGTCTCCCCGGCCGAAATGTTGCAGAAACAGAAAAAAAACGTCCAGATAATTGCAGATCCGGGAAAAAAATCCCCCCCGAATGGGTTTTTTTCCCAAAAATTATAATGAAGGGGTATATAGAGAATTTATGCAAACTAATTTAAAGTAAAAAAATAAATATAGTGTTTACTTATAGTGTAATATGGATCGTACTCGGGTAATTCGGACTTTTTACAGGGGAATGTTACTGCGTTTAGTAAAACGGTTACGGGGACACCGGCGGTATTTCTTCAGTTTTTTTCTAACCGGGTACTGTTCAACGTGCGTGAACCGTACTGTTCACGCACGTTGAATAGTACCCGATTTTATTATTTTTCTTTTTTATTTTAGGCCAGGGGCATTTTTGTATTTTCACAGGAGAATGTTACTGCGAATAATAAAACTTACTGCGTATAACAATTTCAAAAATTTATACACCATACATTATAAATTAAAATCAATAAACATATTTTCATATAATGTACAAACGATACTTTATAAGTTAAAATCGACATATATATATATATATATATATATATATATATACTAGATGGGAACACTGTGCGTTTGCACAGTGAATGCCCTATGATATCATTATGTGATAGTGTAAAAAATTAAAATTATGAATAATAATCAATTTATTATAAATACATATTTAAAAAGAAGAAATATATGTCAAATATAATACAAATACTTGAAACTTTTTCTCAAATATACAATTGGCATACTCTACTCAATTGGCCTACTCAAATATATGTCAACTTTTTCTATTTCGATGTGTGTTATAAGTAGATACCGACAGAATGAGAATTTTCGTTGTCAAATGAAGTGAATCTGGATACATATTTCGAAGCTTTTGATAGGGAAACCTTGTTTTTTTATTAGAGTAGAATATGAACAAACCTGCAAATTTGAAGAAGAGATATGCGAAAAATGCATTTTAATATTTCTCTGAACAAAAATATATTAAAATGGATTTACATATATTACGAAAAGTTGCACCGTTAATGTGAATTAAACATGCACATAGGATTCTGAAAAAGAAGAAAGTTGTCTTTGTTTTTAATGGATTGAAGATATATATATATATATTTTAAAGTGTCTATTCATTTTCTTTTATATGAATTACCAAGAGTTTTCAAATAATTAATCATTTACTAATTGTATATTAAATAAAGGAAGTTGATGTGAACAACGTAAATAATCATAATACAATCAATAGCCTTTACATATATTGAAACTTATAGAACAAAAAAAGTCACAAAATTAAAAAAAAAATTAGTGAATGACAATAATAAAGAGTATAAGAAAAAAAAAACAAATTTAAACAACTAATATTATATTTCACTCACCCTTACATAAACACGAACATGCATTAAATAAAAATTTATTTATTAATAATAATATATTTATTTGTAACAAAATAAACTTATTTATCAATATAAACTTCTACTATTTTACAAATATGTCTAATCCAAATTTTACATATAGGTAAAATAGATATGTATACACACATACGTATTATATATATCTATATATAAGTGGAATACAAAGAGTCTAATGCTTATATAGTATGAAGGTTAATCTAAGATAAAATTAAAAAAAATAATAACTTAAGAAGTTAAAAAAGAGAAGGAAAAATGTTATTTAATTAAAAAAAAGTTTATGCACTCAATAAATTTAAATGCAAAATTATGGAGAAATTAAATTGTGAGAAGGGCAGTCAAGTGACAAGTAATATTAAGGAGTAGATGATGTGGCAGCCAAGTGGCAATAAATTACATTAAATAATAGGCTTACGTGGCAACCAAGTGACAAGTTAAAATGAATCTTATGTTAGTTTCTATTATATAGGGTAGATATACACAGCAGTCAGTCGGTCCAACCCGTGGAAAACAAAGTTCTTTTGAAACTTTAGTCATTGAATTTGGACGGCCAGTCGACCGACAGACAGACATACAAATGCAGAGAAGCTAACATTTAAACCCAAAATGGTTAGCAGCTAAGACCAAAGCCGATGGAGTATTTCATTTTCAGCTGCCAGCCAAAAGCCAAAGCCGAACCCCACAATCCAATCCAATCCAATCGAATCCAATTCTATCAATCAATCAATCGGAGATGTACAAACATAAACATAAATTGTTAATTAATTTGATGCTGTCTTTGATGACTCTGATTTTTGGTAATCCAACGACCCAGAATCAAAGCACTGCAATTTTTATTCTTAAATTTCGTCTCTGAAGAGGACTCCTTAGTCTCTGTGAACAGTGAAGTGATAGAGAAAGAAAGAAAGAAAGATTTTCACCTAAAAAGCAAAAAACCAATAAAAAAGAAGGGAAAAAAAAAAAAGCTTTGGAAGAAAGAAAGAAAGAAAGGGAGGCTGCTTTGTCCGCCTGGACCAGCCCGCCATTAATACCGACCTTCCCTTCCAAAGTTCCCAACCATCTACCCTTTGCTCCTCTTTTTCTCTCTTTCCTCTCCTCTTTAATTCCCAAACGCCAACGGCCCTTCTTTGTTAATGAACCTCAGCCCTCAATTTCACTAAGCTTTCACACACACACACACACACACACACACACACACACACACAAAAAGATAAACATAGAGTTAAAGCATTGCGAGATTGGGTTTTTGGTTGTTTACTTCATTTTCAGCTTTGGAAGCTCAGGTTTCAGTCTTTTCCCGATTGGGTTTTGGCCCTTTTGGGTAAAAGTGGAAGTGGGAATCGAAAGAAAGGAGAGGTGGGATTTTTTGGATAATCGGGTATTTTTTGAAAGTTTCTTTTTTTTCTGGGTGATAATGGATGTGGGTGTTAGTATTGTTGAGAAAAGTCTCTTTCTTGAATGTTAGATCTGGTTTTTATTGGTTATTATGGAAAGGGTCTGTGTAAAGATGAGTTTTTGCTAATAGTTTTCTTTGATATGCATGATCTGCAGAGCAATATCATCAAACACTTGTAGAAAAGGAGGGTCTTTGAAATGGGAATTTGCTTGAGTGCTAGAGTTAAAGCTGAAAGCCCATATCATACAGGTGAGGAGTTTGTTACAATTGATTATCATGTATGATTTTGTAGTGGTTGAGTTTGATTTTACTTTCTGAATTTGTCTTAAAACTATTTTGGTGTCGAATTTTGCTATGCCCCTCGTGAAATTTCGGACCTTTGAGATGGTTTCTTTTATGCAGATTGTTTTACAAAACGTAAAAGTTATTTTGAATGACTTAACTTGATTTTTCAAAATGGGAAATTTCCTTTTTATTTTATTTTACTGTTCAAACTCATGGACCCAGAAAAGAAAAATGGCAGAGTTCAGCTAGATTAGCCAATTTCCCTTTAGCTAAAGTTCTCTGAAAATTTCGTAGCAAGATTTGGTCCTTTTTTATGTTTTACCGAGTTTAAAAGGACCATGATCACATTTCCAGAAATTGAAATGAGTTGAATATGATTCTTTATTAAGAGTTTTCTAACTTTACATCTGTTGATTTTTGGTCAGGGGTGAGTTCGAGAAATGTGAGCACGGATGGAAATAGTTTGAGGAGTTCCAGTGAGAAGGGCTCATCAGGCTCAGTGCCGCCACCTCCCAGGAGTGAGGGTGAGATCTTACAGTCTCCCAATGTGAAGAGCTTCAGTTTCTCGGATCTCAAGATGGCCACCCGGAACTTTCGTCCTGATAGTGTGCTCGGAGAAGGTGGGTTTGGAGCAGTCTTCAAAGGTTGGATTGATGAGAACTCATTCGTAGCCACGAAGCCCGGAACAGGCATAGTTATTGCTGTAAAGAGGCTTAATCTTGAAAGCTTTCAAGGCCACAGGGAGTGGCTGGTAAGTTGAATTTTGCCTCACAAAATGATCCTTTTTTAGATTTTCCCTTTACCGTGTTAATGAAATTGTGGGATATTCATGTTGTGATTGGTTTTCTTTGCAACGTTTGATCCTACAGGCGGAAGTAAACTATTTGGGGCAGTTTTGCCATCCTCATCTTGTCAAACTGATTGGTTATTGCTTGGAGGATGAGCACAGACTCTTGGTGTATGAATTTATGCCCCGGGGCAGCTTAGAAAACCATCTGTTTAGAAGTGAGTTTCTTCTTTTCCTTTCGAGTTTCCACTGTGCAAATTTAGTTATTAGTCCCACAATTTAGTGTATATTTCCTAATGTGTATTGGTTAACAATTTGTGCTTAACAGGGGGTTCTTATTTTCAACCTCTTTCTTGGAACCTCCGTTTGAAGGTCGCTCATGGGGCTGCAAAAGGACTTGCTTTTCTTCACAGTGCTGAAAATAAAGTGATATATAGAGACTTCAAAACATCAAATATTCTGCTCGATTCGGTACTTTCTCCTGTCATTAATATTCTCATTTCATCTTCTAGTTTTGGTTGATTGCCATGTTAATACTATATAAATCGTCCTGATTCGAAGTTTGATCCTTTTTTTTATGATTTTGACAGAGCTATAATGCCAAGCTCTCTGATTTTGGATTGGCGAAGGACGGTCCCACTGGGGATAAAAGCCATGTCTCCACAAGAGTGATGGGAACATATGGTTATGCTGCACCAGAATATCTAGCAACTGGTATTTTTCAATGCCCATGTTCAATGCATGTTGTAGTATTATATACCAACTTGCATTTGCCTTGTTAAGTTTTGTTGACGTCTTGCGAGGCAAATGTTAAGATATATTATCTGGCTGGTTTATGAACTTGCCATTACTCTTTACTTTCAAAAATCCTGAACTTTTTTTTGTCTTCTTTCCTCAACTTGTTGGATTACTCACTTTTTACCCATCCTCAACTTTCCCCGAAAACTCTTCTTTGTCCCTGATCTACAGGGATGTTTGATAGTTCGATAGGCGTGAAATGAATGATTGAATGAGTCGTTTGCTGTTTCTAATTCGACGGTGTCAATGTGTTATCTTCTTGTTTCTGACATTGTGTTACATTTTGTAATTAGGCCATTTGACTGCGAGAAGTGATGTTTATAGTTTCGGAGTTGTTCTTCTGGAAATGCTATCTGGTAGGAGAGCAATTGACAAGAACAGACCATCTGGAGAACACAACCTTGTTGAATGGGCAAAGCCTTACTTGGCAAACAAGCGCAAAGTCTTTCGCATTCTGGACAACCGTCTGGAAGGCCAGTATTCCCTGGATGTAGCTCATAAGGCCGCTAACCTTGCTCTTCGGTGTATATCTATGGACCCTCGGTTCAGGCCGACCATGGACGAGGTAGTGAAGGAGCTTGAAGAAATTCAGGACTCAAACAGGGCAGGGAAGACGGCAAACAATGCACAGAATCGGTCCAGGCATCGCAGACGAAGCGCTGATGATGGCCGCAGTAGAAGCGTCGCAGCTGCTTATCCGAGGCCATCGGGGTCTCCCCTTTTTAGCAAGTAAAGAGCACAATGCATTGACCTTAAATCCTAGACATGTACAGTGGCTATAGCTAATGTATTGATAAATATCAAGATTCTGCCTTGAAATCTTTGTTACAAATCTGAGTAGGAACAGTAGTTGTCTTCTAGTTCTTGTTAAAAACATCAGTTCTCTCAGGGAGATGGGGGAACATTTTGTGCTCAGAGTTGTATATCATTGTCTAGTTAGCCTTTTGCGTGTAATGAATGCTCATCTCATCCATGCTCTACCCGAACTTGTTCGTAAATGTTTTGTGTTCATTCTCAACCTAATTAGGGTATGTTTAATGTCATTTCCATTCTTCAACTCTGTTCAAAGAAAAGTATTATTAGTTGGCTGAGTAGTGAGTGGAATCCGACTCCCTTCCTTTTCCTTAGTGAATATGGTTAGCCGGATCTTCAAAATCCCTAGGCGGTTAATTCCGTAGGATATGGGCCATCTATGATCGTAGGCATTTAACGACGGGATTCAGGAGGATCCGTAGGCGGTTAACGACTGAATTCAGGAGGATATAGGGCCGTAGGCGGTTAACGAAGGAATTCAGGAGGATATGGGCCATCTATGACCGTATGAGCATGTATTAAGGGAAGCGAATTTGCACACGAACTTGCCGAGAAAACTTTTAGGAATTGTTAGACTAGCAATACCAACCATTCGGTTGGGTAGAGAGGTCCGAGTTTGTATTTTTCATGGAATATGCACAAAAAAACACAAAAAGAAAAGTATGATTAGTTGAACAGTCATTTCTGTATCCATCTGAATAGCCTCGTTTTTCCTTAAAAAAATCTTTTTTCTTGTTTACACTTCAACGTAGTTGACATTCAAGAATAAGCCCACAAGAAAACAACAGCAGGGGTAGCATATCAACTTTGTGTAGTAGATAATGGCCCTAATGTGTTATGGGGTTGGGGGTGCTTTAGAATACAAATCACCCACCCCACCCCACCCCCTAGGGAATTCAAGTTTATTTACAATTGTTGTTGACAGCCAAGAGATATGGTCAAATATCTCTCATCTCCAGCTTTCAACAATTTTGCATGATGCATTTGCGAGATATAATTCATATAACCGACCACTGCGCGTGGGAAAAAGGCTTAGTTGTTGTTGCATCTGTATATCAAGAACCTCTAACTACACCAGGCGTCCAATTTCTCCAATCCAGTCTTCTGATGGATTTGTTCCTAAAGCTTACCATTTCTCTTAGATCAAATCCTCTTCTGCCGCTTCCTAGCTTGGCTGATTCAACCTCAATCCCAGCAACTTTTTCCTTCACATTTTCAGCATCATTGACAGCTTCAGGCACAGCCTCTGGAGAGCACGCGTCGCTTATGATGTGTCCGAGAATCTCAACCACCTCGCTCATTTTAGGGCGACACCTCGGGTTTTTCATGAGGCATTTGTTGGCAAGGGATGCAAGTTTCTGAGCTGACTTGGAGCAGTTTTGTCCTTCAAGCCGAGTGTCGATAATGACGTGAAATTTCTTAGAATCGGATACAAATGGTTTCACCCATTCTAAAAGCTTCTGCTCCCCTCGGGGTAGATTTCGCTCCAGCACCCGCCTTCCTGTGATTAGCTCATATAAGACCACTCCAAAACTCCAGACATCACTTTTGGCAGTGAGTCTCCCAGCGTGTACATACTCTGGGGCTGCATAACCTATTGTTCCGACAACCTACATATATGCAAAGAATGCTTGTTGATTTGCAGACAGAATGGAGAAAAATGTAAAAACAGAGAAGAGAATGAAACCTACTGTTGTCGATACATGACCGAATCCAGCTGCTGGACCCTGTCTTGCCAAACCAAAATCTGAGAGCTTTGCTTTGAAGTCATCATCTAAAAGAATATTCGAAGCTTTAAAATCTCGAAATATTAGCTGAAAGGAAGATGAAGATTATCAGAATAATTTAGGAGAAATTTAGAAACAAAAGATCAAAACTACAGCAACAGCATGGCAATATCCCTCTTGACTTTGTTATTAAAACAAATCAAACATGACCATGAAAGACACAGCAAGAGATCTTCTAGCAAATACATTACTCCCTCCGTTCCATTAGATGAGCCCACTTTGTAATACTGTCACTCTCTTCTAATGGAACTAATACTGTCACTCTCTTCTAATGGAACGGAGGGAGTATTCAAGAGAACAAAATCCCTTGAGGTTCTTCACAAACCAGAGACAGAGCACACTTAAACAGAACCGAAATCACATCAAGCTTGTTCAGAACAGTCTCTTAGTTATAAGATGATGAACTAACTCCATATGAAGAAACAAATAAAGGGATAATAAGCATAAAGTACCTGAAAGTCCATTTCTTCGTGAAGGTATGCTAAACCCCGAGCTGCATCCCGAGCAATTTTTAATCTCTGAATCCATGAGAGAGGAGATGATGAACGGACCAACAGGTGGTCTTCCAAGCTTTTATTACGCATAAGCTCGTACACCAAAAGCCGCTGAATTCCCCTTTCATCATCTTCTGCACAGTATCCAATTAACTTCACCAGATTCGGATGATCGACTACACCCAAAAAATTCACTTCATTGATCCATTCTTTATGCCCCTGCATACTAAAATGCACAAGTGTTTAAACTCATAAGGTAAACACAACTCAGCCATGTTACAATAGTCAACCATTTGACAGGCAATGTTCTTCTCTATAATTTAGTCAGTGACATCAAAAGTTTGAAATAGTAAATTACTGATGACAAAAATCAGGAAGTAGCTCCAAATTCTTTAATGGATCCAAACCAGGCAATGAATTAATGCGGTCGTTGTTTTTTTCAGAAAATTTATTGACTCATTCAAGTCTCAACTACAGAAGCCATCCGTGAACAAAGATGGAACTGACCAAACCAGAGATCTCATCTGCAGGACATGTAAATTTTACTTTAGATCAGATTCTAACATCATTTTGAACTTGCAGCATTGGATCAACTTCCATTTCTCCCCACTTCAAATGAGCTATTTCGATATTCTAACAATCTTTGCTCAAAACTCTTCAAGAAATACTTGAAAAAAGAAAGAAAGAGAAAAGTCCGCAACTGTAATCTCCACATCTGAATTCCTAAAATTCACAAATTCTGAGTCTTCTTCTTCTTAAGATGTACCCTTTTGCAATAAGACATGGATTATCTTATAGCTTACCTCTATGTTCCAAAAAAACACTCAAATACAAAATCCTAAAGATGAAAACATTACAACAAAAAAATCACATTGCATAAAATTAAATAAAAAAAGGGCATGCCTGGAATCCATTCCGATTCAATTGCTTAATAGCAACGTCCGTTTTACTACTGTCCGGAATCCCAACAACGCCGCGGTACACGCACCCGAACCCACCTTCTCCGATCATCAAAACCCGACTGAACCCTCTGGTGGCGGCCTTGAGCTCCGCAAAGCTGAACACTCTGAGATCATTCCCTCTCCTCTGGCTCAAGAACTCGTAGAACCCGATCGAGTCAGTGAAGTCCCTCGACTCGGAGTCGAATTCGGAGCGCCTAACGGAGTCGGTGCTGCTCGATGCCACGCTCAAGGACCGAGCCCAGGTGACCCTGGACGTCCGGGCAGAAACGGCGTCGTTGTCGTCGCCATCCTCGTCGTCCCTTTTGTCCCCGTTGGTAAAATGAAAGCATTTCATCTTTATCTCGTTGAAATTTGCGTATCTAAAAAAGGAAAATCTGGGGAGACATTGAAGGAAAGAAGAAGACAAACTGTGAAAAGGGCAGTTGGAATGAAGAATGGAGGAAAAGCCTTGAATTTGAACAGATCAAACTAACCAAACAAACCACCTACCAATCTTATTATGTTATCCAAGTAAGATCAAAGATGGAATTTTTAAGCATAATGACAAAAAGCACAAATTATTGTATTCAAACTAATATATGATATTATACTTTAGTTAATCCTTAAACAAAGAAATCCCACTTTTCATCTCTCTTTGATCAAGAATAGATTGCATTTGCATTGAGCTTCAGCAGCTGTTCCAAAGAAGTGTAATAAAATAAGGTGGGATGGGAGAAAATATGTAATTTATTTGATGGAAGAATACACAATGTGGTTGTGTTGGCGCTCGAGAATGAGAATGAAAATGTAATAATTTCAAATTCAGAAATAGATGAGATACTCATTTCAGAAAAAAAAAAAAATTAGAGTGTTTCTAACCTCGGACAAAAATGCCCTTAAAACGGCATATGTGTTACATGTGATATGTTTTTTGCCAATCTCAAATGGAGCAAACGAAAAAAATAACTTTTTCGACCAATTTTTAATTACCAAATAGTGAAAAAGTATGGTGACATTTTGAACCGTTTACTCAAATTGTAATACAAAAAATAACTAGCTCACTTGCTATTCTCATTCTGCAAGCCAAACAGGTAGTTATATCAATAATTGCAAGAACGAATTTTTTTTATTTTTTTAAGAAGAAAATAAAGGTTTTTGTCAAAAAATAAATAAAAAGTTGTGGATAAGTATTTTAGTCATAATAGTTGAGAAATCGTGGTAATAGATTAATTAGTGAACCTAAAAGCGTGCTGCAGAATAATGGGAAATTTTGTCGTGTAATAGCGTTGGGACATGGGAGGAAACGAATGAATAAGTGAAGTCACGAGATCGATAAGGCAATTCAGCCTGCACCTGCACCTCCACCTCCACTGTGTGCTCCATATAATGCTTAATTATCTGTTAGCCCCTGTTTTTATAGCACAATTCGATTTCAATCCAAAAATTTTCAAAGCACAACTTTTTACCTCTCAAATGGTCACTATTTGTTAACAAATCAACAATTTTGCCCACACTTTTACTGATGTTAGCAATATATATTTGAGGACAATTATGAAAATCAAACATAAAATGTATATATTTTTTTCTCCTCTAATTTTTATTTATTTATTTATAATCAACAGTTTTTCTTATAATTTTATAATGTCTAGTATTAGATAAATACTTTAGTCCAAAATCACAATACGGTAATCGACAACTTTGAGCTCACATGGATAAGGTTGTCCATTGTAGGAAATTAGGGGGGGGGGGGGGGGGGGGGAATTTTCACAAAATATTTTTGTAAATATAGAGAATAAAAGTCAAATTATCTTATAAATACATGGGTCAAAATATAATTAATCTTGAAAATAATGAAAAATGATGTTGGACATTGGAGAAACTCTGGCTGCTGCACATTTTTTGTTTTTTCTTTGTTCCTTTTGTGTGTATTTTTATCAATTATCTTATTTAAATTGTGACAAAATGAAATGGTTTTATATACATCAATTAATTTTAATCATTAAATATTTTTTTTTCCTTAACATAATTTGTTCTAATACATTATTGAAGAATGACATATAAATAACGCATAAAAAATTGTAACGAAGCCCAAGTCCACGTTGTATTAGTAAAAGAATACTATTTGGATGAGACGGAGGAAGTATAATTTACGCACTAATTGCATTAGTCTTCGTCTACGCATCTGACTTAATCAATATAATTGCACGGAGGAGTAATTAACTAGCGCATGCTTGGTATATTAATTGATTAATTAATTAATCAATATTGTTATTAGTGATGATATTAAACATTTGACTTGGTTTCGTAATAATTTGTTTTGTGTATAAATTATCCATTTAACAAGCAACACGTTGCACTTAATTAATTATGTTACAAAAAATGATTTATTTACTTTTAATTATTATTATTATTATTATAAAATTAAGCTTAATAAGATTAAATCAGAAGCTTCTGATAATTGAGATTAATTTATATATTGGCTGCACCTGCTCTATCAACAACATTGTTAGATGTATCCAAATTATGCTGACTCTACGGTAAAAAATAAAATAAAAAGTTTTTTTTTTAAAATTAATTTATACAAATAAGATTAAATAAGAAGCAGGCGTGATAGAGACAAACAATTGGAGTTAATAGGCCAGCAAGTTCATAACCAACTCAATAATTTATTATAGTTTTTTTTATATATATATTTAAATGCGTCATTATATTTTAAAGTCATGTTATCTATTACTTCGAAGGAGGGGCTGTGAGGAGGGAAGAACGAAGCGGGATGCCTACTACTGCAGTGGTAGGAATCAAACCCTCGACATCTGGGTAGCCAACTATGCGTCACAACCGTTGTGTTTGCTTTTTCAGAAATTCCCTCCTTATTAATATAATATTTTCATTTAATACTTATTGCTGTAATTATGCAAAGATTTACCGTTAAAAGTAATTAGATAAGTAAAAAGAAAAAAAGAATATGCTGATTTTTGGATAGTTAATTGGAACAAATTACTTTGGTGGGTCGATAAAAAATATGGACAATACAAAATAAAAAAAAGAAGAAAAAGACGTGGAGTTTGGTGAAAGAAATGAATACAGAGGACCATGCTTTTGGATTCGCTATAATGTCTACTTGTGACTGTCCCTCCTATGTACGGTAATGATTCGTGTCGTGTTTAGGTTTGTGAGTTTAAGTTCATGTATACCTTTTTAACAATAACCTTATAATGACTTGTACACTCAATTATTTGTGTAGATCAATATAATTCGTTGATTCGCCAACCATATTTATATTGTTTGGGTTAGCGGGCTTTGTTCATTGACACGATGACATCTATAACCTTAACTTTACTCGTTTAATTATTCGTGTCGACCAATTTAATATGCTATAACTCGATTTACATTGTATTGAGTTCGTGTCAGTCATATCGAGAACGCCGAGATTGACGAATAAGAAAGTTTTAAATTCATTAATTTATAAATGAAGAAGAAAACTAATTAGGAGATCGAAGATATTTCAGGTCATGAAAAGAACCCATTGTCAAATCTTCGTAATTTGAAAATTAAGAAACAAAGTAGTTTTCGTGTGTCATCAGCTTTGACGAGGTCATTGATTAATTAATTAGGAAGAAGATCATCGAGTAGCAGGTAGTCCTTATAACAATTAATTATTAAAAAAATAACTAAAATATTTAAGTAAATTTGGAGTTACTCATAATTGAATCGGCAACACTTTTGGTGCGTACATTTGGTCAGTGGCGTGACTTGAATTCGTGACATATGAAATCGATACCAAACGTGTTATCATTTGAGAAATAGACGATTCACAAGTATTATTAAAGTTCGAAGAGAGAAATAAGAAAGGTAAATGCATTTTGGTGCAAGCTCGAAAATTGCCTCTAGATCTAATAATATTAGATCGTTCATAAAATAAGAGTCGTTTTAACTCTTAATTTAAATAAATGTCATTTTAACATATATGTTGTTTCAAAAATTACCTTAATTTATTCTCTTTCGTTCTTTCATATTAATTTGCAATGTTACTATTACTATTTCTCTTATAGTTACGCTATCTTAGAACTCTAAACGTTTATTAAATAGTTAACAAAAAAACACAAAGTTATACTTGTAATTTCATTAGTTTGTTAATTTGTGTGGAAAAACTTGAAACGATGGAAAATAAAAAACACTTCTGTGATAGAAGAAATTGAATTAGAAAGGATAAAAAACCGACAGTAAAAGAGCAATAATTGACCATATATCCTATAGTAATTATTTCACATTATTGAAACTTGGTAACCAAGCATCATCGATCTTCATTTTGCATGCACCAATTACTACGTAGTGCGTGGTTTGATATGATATGATCGAAGAAATGTTGAGGTATAACTTTTATTAATTAATTTTGGAGTATTAATTGAGTCCAATTTACGTTAATTAATTATTAGTCTTGCAAACTAAGGGTTCGCTTGACGCGCAGGAATGAAAATGAGAATGGGGACATTTCATATCCGGGATGATATAATAATTAAAATTATTAAATTCTTGTACGTATCAAACATAAAAATTTTAATCATAGGAATCAGATGCCTAATCCTCCATTTCCATTCCCGCACGCCAAGCGCTCCATAAGAGGCTATAAATATAGAATACAGAGAAATATCATTCCACATCGGATTCTTTGTTCCTATTACGTACATTTACGGTTCCTTTGTCACTTGTTAAAATAACGTCATTTGAATTTAAAGAATAGTGCATAATTGACACAAACATTGTGAAACAAATGATATATTGTTATTTGTTGGGTTGAAACTCCAGAATTTATGCATAAAATACATGATTTGAATATGTGTATAAAGCCCTATCATGGTCCTAATAATTGAATCTTGACCTCTATGTAACATATTTTGCTTCAAAACTATTTTTCTGACCTTTTTTTTTTTTTTTTTCTTAAAACAAAAATGAGATTCATATACCGTTAAAAAATGGCCAAAAATGGAAAACTTGACGAGCCCATATATTTTTAGCGATACGACAAAGACAACAACCCAAACGATCTTAAAAAAAAAAAAAAAAAAAAAAAAAAGAAAAAAAAAAGAAGAGAAGCAGCCTTGGCAGACGCCAGTAGAGCTAGGTCAAAAGTCAAAGGCAAGGATTGAACATGAACATTCATTCAACAACGTAGCCGTAGCTGACCCTCCTGTCCTAACTTCACAAGCTTCCCCCGCATCTGTCAAATCAAATCACTAACATTTCTTCATAATCTACCCCACCCACACGCACACCCACTTTCTACTAATTTTATATTCAGTAGCGGAGCTAGATCCCGGGGTTAAAATGTGCGAAACTTTTAAGTGGAATAAAAGTTTGAATATTCCTAAATTTTTTAAGAGATGTTCAACTTTTTTTAAGGGTAATTTTGTAAAATGAGAAAAGAATTATGTTTTAAGAGTTTGTTGAGTAGTGGATTTTGAACTCATATATTGCTCTAATAAACTTATAACTCGCTAAGAGTAATTTTGTGATCTATTATACTATCAAAGACAATTTTAACTTGTATACTAATTAATGAATCACTGCTCAATTCATGGATACTTGTTCAGCTTGAGCAAATGATAATGCACAAATCTTCATTCGCTTAACCAACTCCTCTACCCGAGAAAGACTTTAAGTTTTCATCGGAGTGTAGGTCATGAGTTCCAACCTAAAACGTGCATTATGGGATGTCAGGCCAAAATATGTCGTTTACACCCATCGAGTTCAAATTAAATTCCAATCAATAATTATTGCACTACCAGAAACTTCATTTCACATTGTGTGGAATAGATGAGATTGTTGCATTTTTAATTGCGGCTAGTGAAATTAATGGGCCTCGTAGCAAGTTATATAAAATCGACTATTTCAAGGGAGGGGTATTAAGGTCATGTTTGTTATCTCAATGTTTTGAGAAAGAAAAATAATAGAATGTAAAAAGTATATTAAAAATGTAAAAATATGCAATTGAATAGAAAAAATTGTATTGAAAATAATTTTAAAATTTATAATATTTAAATTTATTGTGCAAAAAAAAAAAAAACCTAAAATACAATCAAAATCGATGAAAATTAAAGGAAAACGGGGCCTAAATTTTATGCAAGCAAGAAGGATATGCATTAGATTTTGAGGAGTTGTATGGTAAAACTAAATTATAAGTAGAATTAAGCCCTTAAATTATATTTGTCTCCCTTATGGAAGATTTATAAAAGATTTATATTTATTTTTTTCAATTGATGGAGACTGGTTGATAATACGATTAATCCATATAAAATTATTAATAATATTAATTCCGATGTTGATAATATTCGGAAGTCTCATAATATTATTAATAATTTTTTTTTAAAAAATGTGATGAGAGGTAAATGCTTGTAATTATCCTGAGTTCCGATGCTATATCCACTTTATTGTATCTTATATGTTCAATGTTCAAAACTACGTAAATTTACTTTCAAATATTATTTTTATTATTTATTTAAATAAATTTACATAGTTTTAGATACTGGAATAGAATAGAGTAGGGGTGGCAATTCGTGTCGTGTTCGGATTATCGGGTTCGAGTTGGCGGGTTTCGTGTCGACACCCCTCAACCCTACCTTACCCGTTTAATTATTCGTGTCGACCCATCTAACCCACGAACATTTCATGTTTGTGTCGTATTTTCGTGTTGTAGTATAAACTTCTCGTGTCGGGTTCGGGTTTGGGGGGTTAACGTGTCAACTTTCTCAACCCTAATATTACCCATTTAATTATTCGGGTTAACTCATAGAACCCGCGAACTCGCTAAGGCTCAACCCTAACTCGCGTATATCATGTTGGGTTCGTGTCGTATTTTTGTATTATGTTAAAAATTGCCAACCCTAGAAAAGACTAACTTGAATAGAGAATCTGAACTCAATTATCCGGTATATTGTGAATTTTGATCTCTCAGTATAAGGGGAAACTCAAACCCTCCAACTCGGATATTATAGGTCTTTGTTCCATCATTATCGGAATAGTATTAATTTGGACTTCTTCTTTTTCAATAAATTATAATTAGTTCAATAATATAAAAAAGAACAAATGGGGATAACTCAACAAAAAGGACGTCGAGCATATGCATGCCATGCAACGATATTAAGCAAACCGACAGAAACACACAATTGAGTTCTAAAATGGCGGAGACAAACCATATCAAACACAACACTTCAACCATCCACAACCTCAAACATAGTATACTCTCAACCAACCCACCCTGTCCCCGTATTAACGTCAACAAACCTAGCTAGTCTCATTTTATTTCCCGGTGTCAATCTCTGATATGATAAGAAAATTTGAATTTGACATAACACAATACTAGTGATCCGTCAGCTTAATTAAAATACTACCCCCGAGTATCATTCTCAAGAGACAATTTTCAACAACTTCTAATACGACGTTAAAACTCAAATCAACATAACACGTTATAATAAATGATTCGTCAACTCAAAACACGCGACCCTATTGACACATGATTTTCCCATTATAATTACATTCACCAAATAAACAAATATGAACAAAAGAATTAATAATGAGTAAGAGTTATACAGTCTTATAACAGAATTATTCAGTCATTTGATAATGATTCTCGGTAATACAATCAAGGACATCATGAAGTGACTGAATGATTTCGTATGAAGACTGTAACATTTAATATTGCACTATCATTAATTTCGTTAATTGCATGCTCGAAATTAACTAATGCACAAACAAGTATTTATTACCTATACTAGTTGTAATACTAAGATCATTATCACCATCATTATAGTTAAGAGAATAATCGTTGTTGGACGATTTCCAATGCCATTAACGAAAATTTTAAAAAATTTCAAAACAAAATTGTTAAGAAATTAACAAAAAAAAAAAAAAATTATACCTTGACAGGGCGAACCTCAAAGAATGAACGATTCTTCACAACAATATCATACATGTGACGAGACCTGAAATTGGAGAAGTTTTTAGGGAGCGAAATGAGATGGACCGAATCATCGGATCTATGAAACTGGATCATATCCGACCCGTTCGGGTTGGAGTACCGGGTCCACCCGAGCTCCACCAGCCTCTCTTGTAGCTCCGAGTAAGAACCCATTACCTGGTTTGTGGGAAGGTAGACAAGAACTCGCGGCCGCGCCCCGGGTGCTGTCGCAGTACCCGGGTAAGGCGGGTTATCGGGGCACTCGAACGACTCTCGGGTCGGGTTTGCAATCAAACGGACCACTCCCTTCTTGTCAAATATCCAAACTCCAGACATTTTAAAAAAATTTGAAAACACACAATGAAGAGTGAATTCACACAGAAATGGTGGCGAAGGGAAGAAGATGATGAGAAGGAAGAAAGGGAAGAAGATGTGAGTTTTGTACTGTGATTTGGATGGACACATGCAAATAAAAAAAAAGTATCGAAATTTATGTAAAATGTATAGTAAGGTGGCTAAACAGTAATAGCAGGACAACATGTGAATGTTGAGGTTCCATCACTTTTTCAACAAGACTTGTCTATGCCTTTTTGCAACCGAATTTAATGCAACACATGAACAATTGAAGGAACCACAAAAAAAAAATAAATAAGAGAGCAATATTAATTGTAACGTGTACACTTGTATTACACAATCAATTCATAGTACTAATTCCATCTCTTTTGAAAGGAAAAAAAAAAAAAACATACAATTGCGAATAGTTTGAGAGGAGGTCACACGTCTAAGATATTATGTCTGATCACATTCAAGTTAGTGAAATAACATAATTTTAAGGTGACACTATCTTGTTTCACTGAATAGTTTTAAGTAAGAAGATGTCATTTCATTAATTTAGACATGATTGGATAGAAAGTAAAATCTGAAAATCATAAGCGTTAGCTATGTAATAACTCTAAGAACAAAGGAAAAAATTGTAACTGATCAAAGACCAATTGTAGATCCCCTTGGAGTACAAGAGATGTATAAAAATGCGATAAATGTCCATCCAATGCCACAACTTTTGCCCACCATCCCGATCATTTCCTTGTGCCCCAGAAAACAACCATCATCGGAAAGATTTCTGGTGTTAATTTTGATTTGGGTAAAAAGTGTAAATCTCTTGAGAAAGTTCTTTATAATTCCCCTGATGACAACATTAAGCCTAATTGTAATTGTAGTTCTAGTTTTGTGGTGGTCAACGAGCCGCAAACTTGTGTAATTCATGAATCGTGACTGAATATTTTTCAACATCCTAAGATAAATAGTAGTATGATAAGTTAAGGGGTAACAATGAATTCGGTTTGAATTAGAATCGAATTGGAACCAATGGCGCTTGATTCCAATTCCAAATTTGGAAATGTGGGAGATGGTTCTAACTTCTAAGATGTGTAGTTAGAACTTAGAATTGAATCCTGAGGTTCGGTTCGGTTCGGTTTGGATACAGTTCGAATTTCGAAATGGTCTAATTTTCTTTTTTAAACCCTGTATATATCTTTATATATTCTTGTTTTCTATTATTCTACAAACTCTTTTGTTTTACACTTTTTAAATAGGAAAATCATACACTTTGATATCATTTGTAAGGAAAAAAAATATTAAAAAAAAAAACACAAAAAAGGAACATATCAGTTTTAATGTGTTTTAATCTACAAGAACATACATTATTCCAATCAATAATAATTTACAGAATAGAAGAGTTTTAATTTTTTTTCTCTCAAAACACACAAACTTCTCAAATATTATTCTAGCATCCTCTCTCTTCTCGATCTTCTGTTTCCAGCACACAAATTTAGTACAAATAATGTCTATGAATCAAAATCCATAAAGAAAATCCTACTAGGCCCAAATTTCACATTAAGTCTAGAACTGAATTGTTTATGTGGCCAAATTCTAATTATATTAAAATCTCTATAAAATTAATAATTTCGAGATCATGAATTTTTTTAAAAAAATTTAGTTTAGAGAGATATTTGTTAATTTAAAGAAATTTTTTTCTTGAAAAAGTTCCCATAAACATATTTTAATTAATTTATTGTGTAAAGGTGGATTCATCGATCATGGCACGTGCATAAATTATGGCTTCATCGTTCATGACGTGTGTGTAAAAGGTGACTTCATCGATCATGGTCCGTGCGTAAATTGTGACTTCAATGTTCATGGTGCGTGCATAAAATGTGGCTTCATCGTTCATGGCGCGTGCGTAAAAGGTGGCTTTATCGTTCATGGCGCATGCGTAAAAGGTGACTTCATTGATCATGGTGCGTGCATAAAATGTGACTTCATTGATCATGGCGGTGCATAAAAGCATGTACGAGAAAATAAATTGTTGCTTAAGGGCTTAGTTACTCAAATATTTATTTTTTAATCCCTAAGTTAACTCTACTATATATACATCTTTTTCATAATTGTAAAGGCATCCCTCACTTTGCTAATCCCTAAGTTAACCCTAATATATATACATCTCTTTAGAATGGTTTCTTTTAATCGTCTATTCAAATAGCAGCTTTCTAGTAAAAAAAAAAAAAAAAAAGTGCAAGGATTTGTTTTGGGATCATCTCAGGAGATAGTTTGTGGTTAGAATTCTACCCTTATACCCTTATGCAAAAAAGGTAGTCTTCTATGTTACTCTTTTGGATGGAATTGAACATTTATCTAGTAAGCGTGTTGTTTTTACCTTTTTGTGGATCGTTTATGTGTTCCTAAGATGATGGTTGTAGGTAAGTGAATGTAATTTTGTCATTCCTTTATTAGTTGTTAATCTTTTGAATGGATTTGAACATTTCTATAGTAAGCATGTGTTTTAATTTTTACCTTTTGACGGCTCAACTAAGATGGTCGTAATTAAATGTAATTTTGTGATTCCTTTAGTAGCTTTCATTGTTGAAATTCAATTTCATGAACTAATTGTTAGTTATAGTAGACCAAAATGCCTATTGTGTGGTATACCCTAGTGGCTAATTTGGGCTTGTCTGATTACTTAAACTAATAAGATTAAAACTGCAAAATTCGATACAGCTATAGTTCGTTATGCAATGGATTCAGGGTTTTCATTTCAACTAATTGAATGGCAGGGTAATGCAGTACAAATATGGTCTCTTCCGCTTCCACTCGAGAAAGAAAATTGAAATGTCGATTCAGAGCGAAAAGTGGTAACCCATAACTAATGGATTTAGAGTTGTGGCTTTGACAAATTGCATGGCAAGGTGGCGTCGTATAGATTCATCCCTTCTGTTTACACTATAGAAAGAAATTTTAAAATTTGACTATGAGCGAAAAGAGGCAACCCATAACCAATGGATTTAGATTTGTTATTTAACAAATTGTAGGGTAGGATGACGTACTGTCCCTTTTGCTTCCACTCTAGAAATTGAAAAATTGACTCAGAACGAAAAGAGATAACCTATAACCAATGGATTTAGAGTTGTTATTTCGACAAATTGCAGGGTAGGAGTACGTAGTATAGATATTGTCTCTTTCGCTACCACTCTAGAAAGAAAATCAAAGGCTTGATTTAGAGTGATAAATGGTAACACATAATAAAAGGAATTAGATTTTTCATTTTGATTGGTTGAATGGTAGGGTGACGTAGTATAAATATCGTCCCTTCCACTACCACTCTAGAAAGAAAATCAAAAGATTGATTTAGGCGAAAACATGTACCCCGCATTTTCAATTTGGAGAGGGAGAATTTGCATTTAAAGTTTAGCCTTGATTTGTTACATTACTTGTAATCCCATCCAAGTCTTAACATGTGGAGCAAAAGTTATGAACCTTTTGTATAAGTAAAAAAATTATATAAATTGAGGAATAGCCCAGCGGTAATTTCGTTGGGCAACAACTTGCAGGCCGTAGGGTCAATTTCCACCCGGGTAGGGAAAATTTAATAGGATGGGTCCAGTGTGCCCAAATTCCAAAAAATAAAATAAATATATATAGAGAAATTCTAAGTAATATGAATAAGTTAAAGCCATATCATACGAATGAATTAAAATGAATAGTTTTAAAAATTAAATAGAATTTATTAAGAAGATATCTAATAATAAATTTTCTTATTTATTTTTGCCTATAAACATAATCAATTAAGAGAATGAGATTTTTATTATCTAACCTCTTGGAATCATTAGTTGTAATTAATTAATTTTAGAGTAATTAAATAGTATATTAGGAAACTTAAATGAACTTTTGCTCCTCGGGACCACAGGAAAGCTCCACCACTCTCAATGTAGAGCATGTTTGACACACTTGCCACATGAATCACGCCAGTTGTCACTATAAACCTAACCTCTCCCTTCAGGGCGAATGCACACTCCGCGTGTAAATTAGCTAGGTGTTCCAATCTGATTTCAGTGTTAACAACAGCAGTGGCTACTGCTAAAAGATGAACCAAACATCAAACGTTACAAACAAATTTCAGGCACCGCTACTCCATTTTTTCTCTGCCTTTTAGTACTGAAAATTCCAGAAATTTCACTCCTGTGGCCGGCTCTTCGTGAGCCTTCGGTTCTGTTGATATTTCCAGGCTGCTCTGTTGTTTGATAAAAATTCATCGATCATGGCGCGTGCGTAAGAGGTGGTTTTATCGATCATGGCACGGGAGTAAAAGGTGGCTTCATCGATCATGGCGCGTGCGTAAAATGTGGGTTCATCGATCATGGTGCATGCGTAAAAGGTGGCTTCATCGATCATGGCGCGTGCGTAAAATGTGGGTTCATCGATCATGGTGCATGCGTAAAAGGTGGCTTCCTCGATCATGGCGCGTGCATAAAATGTGGGTTCATTGTTCATGACACATGCGTTATAGGTGATTTCATTGTTCATGGCACGTGCGTAAAAGGTGACTCCATTGATCGGAGTGTGCGTAAAAGCAAGTATGAGAAAATAAATTGTTGCTTAAGGTTTCAGTTACTCAAATATTTATTTTCTAATCCCTACATTAACCCTACTATATATACATCTTTTTCATAATTGTAAAGGTATCCTTACTTTGCTAATTCCTAAGTTAACCCTACTAAATATTTATATCTTTAGAATAGTTTCTCTTAATCTTCTATTGAGATGAAAGCTTTCTTGGAAAAAAAAAGGTGCAAGGATTTGTTTTGGGATCATCTCAAATGATAATTGTGGCTAGAATTCTACCCTTGCACAAAAAATGTAGTCTTCTATGTTACTCTTTTGGATGAATTTGAACATTTCTCTAGTAAGCATGTTGTTTTTACCTTTTTGTGTATCTTTTATGTGTTCCTAATATGATGGTTATAGGTAACTAAATGTAATTTTGTCATTGCTTTATTAGTTGTTAATCTTTTGAATGGATTTGAACATTTCTCCAGTAAGCACGTTTTAGATGACTCAACTTTATATGTTTCTAAGATGATGGTTGTAGGTAATTGAATGTAATTTTGTCATTCCTTTATTAGCTTTCATTGTTGAACTTCAGTTTCATGAATTGATTGTTAGTTGTAATACCCTACTGGGTAATTTGAGCTTGTCCGATTACTTAAACTAATAAAATTAAAACTGTAAAATTCGAAATAGCGATAGTTCGTTATGCAATGGATTTAGGGTTGTCATTTCGAATAATTGAATGACAGGGTGATGTAGTATAGACATAATCTCTTCCGCTTCCACTCTGGAAAGAAAATTTAAATGTTGATTTAGAACGAAAAGAGGTAACCCATAACTAATGGATTTAGAGTTGTTATTTTGACAAATTGTAGGGTAGGGTGATTTAGTATAGATATTTACTCTTTCGCTACAACTCTAGAAAGAAAATCAAAGGCCTGATTTAGAGTGATAAATGGTAACACATAATCAAAGGATTTAGATTCGTCATTTTGATTTAGGCGAAAATATGTAATCCGCATATTCAATTTTGAGAATTTCAACTTAGGATAACCTTTCAACAGGGAGAATTTGGATTAAAAGTTTCTTGATTTGTTGTATTATTTGTAATCCCATCCAAGTCTTAACATGTGGAGTAAAAGTTATGAACCTTTCGTATAAGTAAAAAATTATATAATGGGAATTGAGAATAGCCCAACGATAATTTCATTGGGCAACAACTTGCTCGTCTAAATTTTCACCCAGTTAAAGAAAATGTAATAGGTGGGCTTAATGGGCCCAAATTCCAAGAAAGAAAAAAACATATAAATATACATAGAGAAGTAACATTTTTTTTTTTTGAAATTATATAGAGAAGTAATATGAATGAGTTAAGGTCATATCATATTAATGAATTAAAATGAATAATTTTAAAAAATTAAATATAATTTATTAAGAAATATCTAACAATAAATTTTCTTACTTATTTTTTCCTATAAACATAATCAATTAAGATAATCATATTTCTATCATCAAATCTTTGGGAATCAGTAATTGTAATTAATTAATTTTAGAGCATTTAAACAGTCTATTAGCAAACTTAAATGAAAACTTTTGCTCCACGAGACCGCAGTAAAGCTCCACCACTCTCCATTTACAACACGTTTGTTACACTCGCCACATAAAAGCGCCACCTGTCACTATAACCTTAACCCCTCCCTCCAGGGCGAGTGCACGCTCCGCGCGTAGTATTCGCCAGATGTTCCAATCCGATTTCAGTGTCAGCAGCGGCAGTGGCTTCTGCTAAAAATCGAAACCAAACGTTAGAAACGTAAGGGAAAGTGGTAAACAAATTTCAGGCGCCGCTGCTCATTTTTTGTCTGCCAAGTTCAGGAAATTTCATTCCGGCGGCCGGTTCTTCGTCAGCCCTTCGGTTCCGTTGATATATCCAGGCTGCTCTCTAGTTGGATTGAAATTCAGTGGACACTTTGTTCTTGCACAGGTTTCTTTTTTAGCGTGTTTATAGGGTGTTAGAGGTTATGCGAGTTGTGTTTTGATCTTTTCTGATGTATATCTCCATACAAGCTTCATATATATGTTCCATGATGATGGGTTTTTGTTTTTGTTTGTAAAAGTTTTTCCTTTTTTTTTCTTCTTGTTATTCAAAGATACGATGAAGAACAGGGGATGTTCATCCCGTTATACTTCTATTGTTTGCCTACTGTTTTTTTCATGCTACATTTATGAGATGCTTTTGGGATTTTTGTATTATTGTGTTACTGCTGTTTAATCTCCTTTATATCCATAGCTTCTGTTTTGGTTTAGACTGTTGTATTATTGGCTATGTTCTTCTTATTATTAATTTTTACAAAAATTGTGCGTGAGAATAAGAATGTACTGTTTTTCTTGCCTCTGTATCTGGCAATTCTTGTTCTTGCTCCTTCAAAAGATAACATGGGATATTCTGGGAAGCTTTTTGGTTTGGGCTGTTCTTTTGTTTTGGTGAACTGTTTTTGGAAATAGCCCCTTTTTTTTCGTTTTTTTCTTTCCTGTCTGCATCTATTTTCTGTATATCAGAACCAGGAATTACCTCGAGTGCCATCTCAATTTGATTTTGCACCTCTTAGGTACTGATATGATCTAATTTTCTTGTTTGATTCAGGATCTATGCTTCATCTGCTAACATTTTCTTTTTCACAGTTGATATTTCCAGGCTGCTCTGTTGTTTTGGGTTTGAAACTTTGGATTGAAATTCAGTAGCCACTTTCTTCCTGCACAGGTTTGTATTTTAGCGTATTTATAGGGTATTTGAGGTTATGCATGTTGTGTTTTGACCTTTTCTGATGTAAATTTACATACAAACTCAAATATATATATATATATATATATATATGTTCCATGATGAAGGATTTTGTTTTTGTTTGTAAAAGTTTTTCTTTTTTTTTTTTTTTTCTTGTTATTCAAAGATATGATGCAGAACAGGGGATGTTAATCCTGTTTACTTTCTATTGTTTTCCTACTGTTTTTTCATGTCACATTTGTGGGATGTTTTAGGGATTGTTGTTGTATTTAATCTCTTTTATTACCTGTTTTGGTTCTGATTGTTACTCTGCTTCCTGTTTTGGCTATGTTCTTATTATTATTTCTTAATACAATAGTGTGTGTGAGAATACGAATGCACTGTTTCTCTCTGTTTTTTCTGATCGTAGCTTTGTTTAAATTCTGGTGTTGCTGGCAGAAATATTTGTCTTGCCTCTGTATCTGGCAATACTTTTTCTTGCTCTTTCAAAAGATAACATGGGATATTCTGGGAACCTTTTTGGTTTTTTCCTGAGTCGTAAAAAGTGGCATAAGAAATAACAAGACTGGTTGGTTTCTTTTGTTTTGCAAAGATGAACTATTTCAGGAAATAGCCTTTTCTTTTTCTTTCTTTTTTTTTTTTTTGTCTTTCCGTTGCATTGCTGCAAAGAATATAGGCTTCTGTGGCTTTCCTCTCTGTTAGAAACCTCCTTTGGGATTTGGGGTGTTTTGACTGTATTTTGAGAACAAATTCAGATAGGGTGTTTTCTTCTGTGGCTTTCCTCTCTGTATTTTGGGGTGTTCCATGATGATGGGTTTTTGTACAAGTTTATCTATTTTCTTCTTCTTGTTATTCAAAGATATGATGAAGAACGGGGGATGTTCATCTGTTTTATTTCTAAAGTTTGCCGACTGTTTTTCATGCTACATTTGTGGGATGTTTTTGGGAATGTTGTATTATTGTGTTACTGCTGTTTAATCTCTTCTGTTTTGGTTCCGATTGTTACTCTGCTTCCTATTTTTGCTATGTTCTTATTATTTCTCTGTTTTTCTAATTGTAGCTGTGTTTAAATTCTCATGTTGCTGGCAGAAATATTTGTCTTTCTTGCTCCTTCAAAGGATCACAAGGGATATTCTGGGAAGCTTTTTGATTTTTTCCAGAATTTTAAAAAGTGGCTTAAGAAATAATAAGACTGGTTGGTTTCTTTTGTGTTGCAGAGACGAACTATTTCAGCAAATAACCCTTTTTTTTTTTTTTTTTCTTTCCTGTCTGCATCTATTTTCTGTATATCAGAACCAGGAATTACCTCGAGTGCCATCTCAATTTGATTTTGCACCTCTTAGGTACTGATATGATCTAATTTTCTTGTTTGATTCAGGATCTATGCTTCATCTGCTAACATTTTCTTTTGCACAGTTGATATTTCCAGGCTGCTCTGTTGTTTTGGGTTTGAAACTTTGGATTGAAATTCAGTAGCCACTTTCTTCCTGCACAGGTTTGTATTTTAGCGTATTTATAGGGTATTTGAGGTTATGCATGTTATGTTTTGACCTTTTCTGATGTAAATTTACATACAAACTCAATATATATATATATATATATATATGTTCCATGATGAAGGATTTTGTTTTTGTTTGTAAAAGTTTTTCTTTTTTTTTTTTTTTCTTCTTGTTATTCAAAGATATGATGCAGAACAGGGGATGTTAATCCTGTTTACTTTCTATTGTTTTCCTACTGTTTTTTCATGTCACATTTGTGGGATGTTTTAGGGATTGTTGTTGTATTTAATCTCTTTTATTACCTGTTTTGGTTCTGATTGTTACTCTGCTTCCTGTTTTGGCTATGTTCTTATTATTATTTCTTAATACAATAGTGTGTGTGAGAATACGAATGCACTGTTTCTCTCTGTTTTTTCTGATCGTAGCTTTGTTTAAATTCTGGTGTTGCTGGCAGAAATATTTGTCTTGCCTCTGTATCTGGCAATACTTTTTCTTGCTCTTTCAAAAGATAGCATGGGATATTCTGGGAACCTTTTTGGTTTTTTCCTGAGTCGTAAAAAGTGGCATAAGAAATAACAAGACTGGTTGGTTTCTTTTGTGTTGCAAAGATGAACTATTTCAGGAAATAGCCTTTTCTTTTTCTTTCTTTTTTTTTTTTTTTTGTCTTTCCGTTGCATTGCTGCAAAGAATATAGGCTTCTGTGGCTTTCCTCTCTGTTAGAAACCTCCTTTGGGATTTGGGGTGTTTTGACTGTATTTTGAGAACAAATTCAGATAGGGTGTTTTCTTCTGTGGCTTTCCTCTCTGTATTTTGGGGTGTTTCCATGATGATGGGTTTTTGTACAAGTTTATCTATTTTCTTCTTCTTGTTATTCAAAGATATGATGAAGAACGGGGGATGTTCATCTGTTTTATTTCTAAAGTTTGCCGACTGTTTTTCATGCTACATTTGTGGGATGTTTTTGGGAATGTTGTATTATTGTGTTACTGCTGTTTAATCTCTTCTGTTTTGGTTCGGATTGTTACTCTGCTTCCTATTTTTGCTATGCTCTTATTATTTCTCTGTTTTTCTAATTGTAGCTTTGTTTAAATTCTCATGTTGCTGGCAGAAATATTTGTCTTTCTTGCTCCTTCAAAGGATCACAAGGGATATTCTGGGAAGCTTTTTGATTTTTTCCTGAATTTTAAAAAGTGGCTTAAGAAATAACAAGACTGGTTGGTTTCTTTTGTGTTGCAGAGACGAACTATTTCAGCAAATAACCCTTTTTTTGTGTTTTTGTCTTTCCGTTGCATTGCTGCAAAGAAAATAGGCATCTGTGGCTTTCCTATCTGTTAGAAACCTCATTTGGGATTTGGGGTGTTTTGACTGTATTTTGAAAACAATTTCAGATAACAGGGATAGCATCTGGCTGACATTCTCTAGTTTAGGCAGATAGGATTCTATTCCACCTATTTTCTTGTTCGATTCAGGATCTATGCTTCATCTGCTAAAATATCCTTTTTCACATTTGATTTCAGGCTTAATTTCTACAGTATGGCTTGCTCTTCGGTAGATGAAAGCGACTTGAGTGAATCAGACCTCGAAGAATATAGCATGAAATGCTATCAGAAGCTTAAAAATGATTCCCTGGAGCTGAGAGTTTCAGATGAAAAGTATAAATGCCCTTTCTGCCCTGGAAAAGCACGGCTGTTCCAATTCAAGGACCTGCATCAGCACGCTTCAGGAGTTGCTAATGGTTCACAGAAAAGAAAGATCAAGGAACGGGGAAAACATCTGGGATTGGCGAGGTACATGGAGAATGATTTGGACAGAACTGAACAGCCAATGGAAGTTAGTATGAACACTAGTCAGGACGGTGAAGACAGCCACGCAGATGAAAAATTCGTGTTTCCCTGGATAGGAATTGTTGCAAATGTTCCTCGCCAGAGGAGGGATGGTCGATATGTTGGCGAAAGTGGCAGTAAGCTAAGGGATGATCTTTCCAACAAAGGGTTAAATCCACTGAGAGTTCAACCTTTGTGGAATTACAAGGGATTCTCAGGATACGCACTAGTGGAGTTCAGCAAAGATTGGCCTGGTTTTACTAAGGCAATGGCATTTGAGAAGATGTTTGAAGCAAATTATCACGGGAAGAAGGATTATTACGATTCATCTGAAAAAGGGAGTGATCTGTATGGTTGGGTCGCTAGGAATGATGACTACAACTCAACTGAAATCTTTGGTGAACATCTTAGAAAGAAGGGAGATTTGAAGACTATTGGTGATCTTCAAGAAGAAGAGGACAACAAGGCATCACAACTTGTCTCAAATTTGACAAATCAAGTAGAGATGAAAACTGAGTCCATTAAGGATTTTGAATCCAAATACAATGAGACTTCACTGTCCTTAAACAATTTGATGATTCAAAAGGATGAACTGCATCGGCATTATGAGGAAGGTATGTGTATCGCTTTCCTTTCTGATGTGATGCATTGTTTGAGTTGATTCTTTTGACCTTTTCTTCCTCTGCGTTTTTAGAGTTACAAAAGATGCAGGAGAAAGCAAATACTCAACTTGAAGACATTTTCTCACGGCATGAGACTATCTTGTCACAGCTAGAAGCACAGAAAAAAGAGCTTTTGGAACTTGAGGCCGAATTGCAGAACCGAGAGGCTCTCAATGAAAAGGAGAAGCAAAAGCTTCTTCACCAGAAGGAAATGGTACCTTGTTGAACATAATATTCTTTTGCAAAGCTTCAATCTTTTTATGTGAACTTGAACTGTGCTGGCAAAGAAGATGTTTTGTTTCAGATGCATATAGTTTAGTATGTTTGGATAACAATTTTGTGAGTTCTGTGCTGTCTGCCTTAGTGATATTGACTGCTGCTCCTGGATTTTACAGAATGAAAGAGCCACTGCAGAACATAAGATTGCAAATGAAAATATGTTGAAGTTGGCAGAAGAGCATAAGGTATGGTTCCAATGTGCTTGTACAGTATGCAAACCTGTGACAATTTTGATTCATTAAATGATTTCGGAATGGAAACTTGCAGATGAGAAGACAGGAACTAGACGTGCAAATCATTGAGATGCAAAAGAAAATTGATGTAAAACAAGCATTAGAATTGGAAATACAACGCCTTAGAGGGGCAATCCAAATACATGAGCACATGGGCAAAGATGGAGATGAGGAAGACTTGGCGAAGTTAATAGCCATTCAAAATGATCTCATGGAGAAAGAAGAGGAGCTGGAAACAATGGATGCAACGAACCAAGCTCTCATTGCCAAGGAGCGCAATAGCAATGACGAATTGCAAGAAGCCAGGAAAGAGATGATTCAAGTAAGAATTGCATCATAGTTTTCATCTGATTCTTTCTTGATTAATCAACAAGATTGACCCTTACTTTTCCTGTAGGGTCTGAAGGAGAAAACATCCCGGATTATCGGCGTGAAGAGAATGGGGGAACTTGATGCTGCACCATTCCGGAAAGCAGTTCAAAAAACACTGACACTCCCCAGGTCAGAAGCTCAAGTGAGAGCTTCATTGCTGTGTTCAGAATGGCAAGCAGAACTGAGTGATCCCCACTGGTATCCTTTTACGATGGTGAAAGTTGAGGGTAGTGAGGAACATCAGGTATACATCTCATTCTCACGTCAGGTATATTTCTTTGAAAATCTGTTCCCACAGTATAAACTTTTGGTTTCTTGAATGCAGCAAATTATTGACTCAGATGATGAAAAGCTGAAAATGCTGAGGAACCAATGGGGGCAGGAAGCATATGAGGCTGTGGTTACGGCTTTGAAAGAGCTGAACGAGTACAATCCCAGCGGCAGATATCCAATGTCCGAGTTATGGAACTTCAAACAAAACAAGAAGGCAACACTGAAAGAAGCAGTCTCTTCCGTAGTCGACCAATGGAAGAAGCTCAAAAGAAGAAAGTGATGAAGGGGAAAAAGTTCATCTCACTCAATCGAACTCCTTAAAAATCAAGAAAAGAGTTGCCATTTTGTGAAGAATACATACGGTCGTTCACAGCGGCATTAAATCTGCATTTCAACTTTTTAATGTTTAAATAGAGAACTTTACTACTTTTTTTTTTTTTGAGATCTGCTTAAATTTTCCTGCATTGGCGAACTGAATGTGGGCTGTTCCCACATCCTCGTTCTAAATTTTCGATTTTGTTTCAAAATATTTTGACATTCAAGTTACTTTGGCCGTTTCCTTTTCCGATTTGCTGTTATCTGTAAACTATTTTAATTATCGACATTAGTCATTAACGAATGATTTAGTAGCTATTTTGAAGCATTTCTTCATATGTATAGAAAGTTATAATGAGTCGTGGAATGGATGGAGTATGAAACTCATATAAAACATGTTTATACATGCAACATGGTTTATAGATGCGAACCTCGGGCAGCCATTCTGAGAAATTTTACAAAATTTACTACTTCTATCAAGATGGCACTATAAATGGAATTAAAATTAGGGAAGTGTTATTTAAGTAATTAGTTTTCATAATAGTGTTGTTTCTACAGTTTTCTGTAGGATTTGTCGGATTGTTTGACGCGCTTGTTTTATTATTAATATTTATAAAAATGCAAAAAAAAATTTTAAAAATTTTAAATAAACCACATTTTACCCCTTAAAATTGATACGTTTATTTCACTCCATGTATCTATTAGAAACATGTGATACATCAACAACTAAATTCCATACATCAGAGTATATAAGATAAACTTCAACTCTGAAAATCAATATTTTCTGTACGATGCAATAAGTGATACGATATCAGATGCTATATGCAATACTTTATAATATGCACGCGATATTTTGAGTCTAAACTCAATAATCGCATTTTAAAAATAAAAGTATTGTGTGTTTCTAAAAAATAGCTTAAAAAATGGGTGTTGGACCATCTGACAGATTTAAAATAAGTTTTTGCGATATAAAAATTGGGCACTTAAAATAAAAATATGTTTAGTTAATTAATTTGAACTTTGATAATTTCACAAATTCAAAAACACAAATGATAACACACAGCTCCGACGGGAGACTTTTCGCGTTTCAACTTCCAATCCTATATATAAAGTGTCAGTAGCCGAAGTTCTCTTCCACTTCCATTTCTCTCTGCCTTGCTATTGGAAGTTTCCGGAATAGAACTCCGGCAGCCGGTATTTTGCGAATTTTTCCAGGCTGCTCTGCTCTGAAATCCAGTAATCATTTCCTTGCACAGGTTTTTGAATGTTTTTATTTCCTTTTTTCTTTTTATTCTATAATCCCTTTCCTCTTTAGAGTGTTTGAGGTTATGCATCTTACCAGTTGATCCTTTTTAATGTACCCTTTCCATGGCGATGGCCGATAAGTTTTTTTTCCTTTTTGGTTACTCTGGTTCCTATTTTGATTGGGTTCTTCTCTTATTATTATTTTTGCAAAGATTAACTACGTTTAACGTGGAAACAAATTCAGGTAACAGGGATAATAGCATCTGGTTTAGGCAAATAGGATTATATTCCACCTTATAATGTCTTGTTTGATTTCAGGCATAATTTTTTAAGTAGTATGTCTTCCTCAAGTGAATCAAACTTTGAGAATCTGCATCCGCATGCTTCACGAATTGCTAATGGTGATCTTCAAGAAGAAGAGGAGAACAAGATGTCACTACTTAGTCTCAAATTTGACAATTAATGAAATAGAGACGAAATCTGAGCCCCTTAAGAAGATTGAATCTCAATATAATGATATTTCACTGTGCTTGAAGAATTTGATGGCTAAAAAGGATGAACTGCATCGGCTTTACGAAGAAGGTAGGTATATATATGTATATATTGCATTGTTTGTTCGTTTGAGTTGATTCTTTTGACCTTTTTCTTTTTCTGCATATTTAGAGTTACGAAGGATGCATGAGACAGTAAGTGATGAGCTCAAAAACAATTTCTCAGAGCATGAAAAGTTCCTATCACATCTAGGACAACAGAAGAAAGAGCTCGAGAAATGCGGCCCGAATTGGTGAAAGAAGAGGCCTTCAACGAAATGGAGGGCAAAAGCTTGATAACCAGAAGGAAATGGTACCTTGTTGAACCTTTTATTATTGTGCCAATCAATACCGTTTTAGAATGTTAAATAACTGAAATCAACTTATTTGCTGCCTTATTAATACTCCTATTTACTCGGCTACTCCTGGATTTTACAGAATGAAAGAGCCACCGCAGAACAAAAGACTGCAAATGAAAATATGTTGAAGTTGGCAGAAGAGCATAAGTTATTGTTTCAATATGCTTTTAAAGTATGCAAACCTTAAAATGATTTTGGAATGGAAAATTGCAGAAGGAAATACAAGACCTAAACGAGCAAATCATTGAGATGCAAAAGAAAATTGATGCCAAACAAGCATTAGAATTGGAAATACAACACCTTAGAGGGGCTATCCAAATATATGAGCACTTGGGAAATGATGGAGGAGAGGAAGACGTGTCGAAGTTACTAGTCATTCAAAATGATCTCAAGCAGAAAGAAGTTGATCAGCTGGAAGGTTTTAGTAAAATGAACCAAGTTGTCATTGCCATGGAGCGCAAAAGCAATGACGAATTGCAAGAAGCCCCAGTATAATGATGATTCAAGTAAGAGTTGCACTATAGCTTTCATTTGTTTCATTAATGGTTCTAACACTTGTTTAGCAGACTTTGACGTAACTGAGTGGAGTAACACTCTTCGTGTGTAAACAATTGCCAGGGTCCAAATTTTGTATTAATATGTGTATTGTAGCAGTGTTTTTTACTCATAAAAATATAAGATTACTAAAAATTCATTTCAACATATATTAATTTTTTTTAGTGCTACTTCTTAATAGTATAAGTGTTACTATTCATGAGTGTCAGTGATATTCTTTATAAGTGTCAGTGCTGTTCTTCATGAGTATCAGTGCTACTCTTCATGAGTATTAGTGCTACTTTTAATTTTTTTAGTGCAACTCCTTAACATTACAAGCGCTACTCCTCATAAGTATCTGTGCTACTCTTATGTAGTAATAATGCTACTCCTTTTTTCAATTAAAATGTTTTTTTTTTTTCAATCTAACAAAATAAGAGGAGAGTATTTTTTTAATTTTCACTTTAGACCCTAGTTTAATTTTTTTTTAAAATCTTTTTATCTCAATTGATTAATTAAAATAGGAACTTTACTATTAAAAGTTTGCTCCATTTAAATTTTATTCATATGTAATAAAAAAAAATAATAATTATTAATCAACTCCAATTAATTAAAAATGAATTTTTAATATTTTTAAATAGTATAAATATGAAAAAAAATGACATATTAAAGTACCAAAATTTTAAATATACCAATTGAAACATTCATATTTATAACATCTCTTAAACATTACTTAATGCTAATAAAATTTTTAAAAAAAACACACACTAATTATTTATATATTAATATAATTATCATTTTATTATTAAGCAATGAAATTTATTATATTAGACGAAATATGCCAAAGAAAACAATTATTTGGGGTATATAGAGAGTTATGCACGGAGTCAATTGACCGTAAAAATAGATATACAGTGGACTATAACACCGTAAAATCGCTGGAGCTGTCCTAACCATCTCCTTGCACAGGTCTTTGAATGATTTCATTTCCATTCTTCTCTTTTGATTCTATGCGGTTTAATTTTTAGCGTGTTTGAGGTTATGCATCTTCGCTTTTGATCCGTTCTAATGCATATCGTTAGTTTCCCATGAATTTTTGTTTTTGTTTTTGTCACTCGATCTGGTTCCAATTTTGATTAGGTTCGATCTTCTTCTTATTTTTGCCTCCTGCATATGAATAATGACGTGGAATCCATCTATGGAAGACAATCATTCGTGTATCCATGGATGGGGATTGTGGCAAATGTTCCTCATGATCATGAGATGAGCAACGTAAGTAGCTCCAAGCTCAGGGATTTTCTTTCCGACAAAGGGTTCAACCCATTGGGAGTTGAAACCTTGTGGAACTCGCACGAGGGATTCACAGGATTTGCACTGGTGGAGTTCACCAAAGATTGGCCTGGATTTAGTAACGCCATGGCGTTCGAGAAAATGTTTGAAACAAATAGTCGAGGGAAGGACGATTATTTCGATTCATCTGAAAAGGGGAGTGAGCTTTATGGTTGGGTTGCTAGGGATGATGACTACAATTCAAGTAAAATCTATGGAGAACATATCAGAAAGAAGGGAGAATTGAAAACCATTGGTGATCTTGAAGAAGAAGATGTGTCCCTTAAGGAGATTGAACATAAATACAATGAGACATCACTGTCTTTGAACAAATTGCTTGCTCGGAAGGATGAACTGCATCGGCTTTACGAAGAAGGTGTATATATATGTGTGTGTGTGTGTTTGATAGAATGCTTCGCATTGTTTGTTTAATTTGATACTTTTTCTTTTTCGCATGTTTAGAGTCATTTAGGATGCAGGAGATAGTATCACGTCTAGGATTACAGTTAAAAGAGCTCGAGGAGCGTGAGGCCAAATTGGAGAAACGAGAGGCCGAATTGGGGAAACAAGAGGCACTCAATGAAAAGGAGAGGCAAAAGCTTGATCACCACAAGGAAATGGTACCTTTTGTTGAAAATCATTGGCTTATTTGTTGGCAAAGAAAATGCTTTGTTTGAGATGCATTTAGCTCGGATGACAATTTTGTGAGTTTTACTCCTGGATTTTACAGAATGAAAGAGCGACCGCAGAACAAAAGATTGCGAATGAAAATATGTTGAAGTTGGTAGAAGAGCATCAGGTATGGTTATTCCAATTAAAGTATATGCAAATTAACCTGTGACAATCTTGATTGTTGAAATTCTTTTGGAATGGAAAATTGTAGAAGGAGAAACAAAAACTAGAGAGGCAAATCATTGAGATGCGAAAGAAACTTGATGCAAAACATGCATTAGAATTGGAAATACAATGTCTCAGAGGGGCTATCCAAATACAGGAGCACATGATCAGAAATTATGGAGATGAGGAGAAGTTATCGGTCATTCGAAATGACTTCAAGGAGAAAGAAAAGGAGTTGGAAGCTCTCATTGCCAAGGAGCGCGAAGGCAATGACGAATTGCAAGAAGCCAGGAAAGCGATAATTAAAGTAAGAGTTGCATTATAGTTTTCATTTATTAGCTAGTGCTCTTATTGATCCTTACTTTTCCTGTAGGCACTCAAGGACGAAACCACCCGGGTTATTGGCGTGAAGAGAATGGGCGAACTTGATGTTGCGCCATTCCGGGAAGCAGTGAAAAGAACACTGACACTCTCCGGGACAGACATTGAAGAGAGAGCTATGTTGCTGTGTTTACAATGGCAGGAAGAATTGAGTGATTCCAACTGGTATCCTTTTAAGGAGGTGGAATTTGAGGTACAGTACAGATCTCGATCATAGTAAGAAATGAGATTTTTTTTTTTTTTTTAACATCAGTGAGTTTTAACTCTGAATATTTCACATCAAGTCTCATTAATAAATTACAGGATTATTTTCTTTAAAAATATGTTGCCACAGTATAAACTTGTGGTTTCTTGAATGCAGCAAATTATTGACTCAGATGACAAAAAGCTGAAAATGCTGAGGAACCAATGGGGGAATGAAGCACACGAAGCAGTGGTCACGGCCTTGAAAGAGATGAATGAGTACAATCCTAGCGGAAGGTATCCCGTGCCCGAGTTATGGAACTTCAAACAAAATAAGAAAGCAACACTGAAAGAAGTAGTCTACTCTATAGTCGACCAATGGAAACGGCTCAAAAGGAGAAAGTGAAAATGTTCATCAATCTTTCTCCTCAAAAATCAAGAAAATAGTTGCAATTTCAACTCTTACGGTTAGAGAACTTTAATAATTATTACTACTTTTGATTTGCTTGAATTTTCCTGTATTTGGAAACTGAGTGAGTTGTTCCCACGTCCTCATTATAACTTTATTTCAAAATATATATATATATATATATATATATATTTTCAGTTGATATTCCATTGCACGTTAATATCTTTGGGCGCTAAGGATATTTTTATATCCTACAATTTCTGATAAAACTCCATTCACCTTAACAGCATACGACACTGGGCTGAGCTAACACAATCCATAATGGCATTTATCAGGTTTTGAGGAAAGCCGAATTTGATGAGAACTTGGCCTAGGAAATCCTATTGTATGCTTTGCTCATATCAATTTTCACAGCACCAAAACATACTCCACCTTCTCCCAAGATAATCTTGGAGCAGATTCTTCCTTAAAACCGTACAGATGATCTCTAAGTGTCCTTTCTCCATGAACTCATACACAAGCACCATCTCGGATTTCAGTTCAATTATTAGTACGCGTGATTTCTCGGCTTGAATTGAGTTGAGACGCATTATTGCCCTAAACCGACGGCGGCAGCGAGAGGTGAAGAGACGGAGTGGGAGGAGGCACCGTTAACTTAAGTGACTTCGGAAAAGCAATGGGTCATTCGAAACTTTATTTTTCATAGGGGGTGATGCATAACTTTAGCAAATCACGTGTGGGGGGTTAAGAGGTGTTTGCCCAATTTTTTATTGCTGCTACTACTACTACTAAGTTTTTATCTTTTTTATTTTTTTTCTTTTTAGCTAGATTAATGCCCAGGCTGTACAAGGCAAAATCGTAATCGTCTGGAATCTAATCATTTTGCTATTCCGTTCACCAGCAAGGTTTCATCTCCACTTTTGCCTTTTAACAACTTCAAGTCCAGCATCTGCAACAACCATTATGCTTCACCAGATTTCACAGAATTCAAGCAAAATTCAATCCCAGCACCTCCAGCTAATTAAACCACATTTTATAAAATTCAAGAGAAATTTGAGAGGACTTTTTTCCAGCTCCTTTCCCAGCCTCATTCTGTGTTGAGTTGAAAATCTAAAGAACTTTTGTGATTTCGAACTGTTTCTACAGCAATATGAGTGATGCAATTCTGAGATTTAGCGACTTTGATGTAATTGACTGAAGTAATACTCTTCGTGTGTAAAAGCCAAAAAATTAGATTGGCTGAACTGCTATCAAAACAATGGCGAATTTCCTAAGCAATTACGAGTTTTCCTTGTACGGCCTGGGCATTAATCTTGGCCAAAACAAATATATATATATATATATATATATATATTAGCAGTAGAAGCAGTAATAAAATATTATGTTAATGCGCCTTCTGTTTGCCGCCGAATATTTCTTCCTGCTGTTTAGTCTTAATATTGAAGAACTGAGCATGTATGTATTCGTTCAAGAATAAGAAGATGAAGTAGAGAAAGAATGGAGTGACAGCTAAAACTAAGGTGACTAAAAATTGAGTTTACCATTGTTTTGAAATTATGGTGATTAAGAATCGAACTTGTAACAACATTTTCATGTGAAATTACTTTAATGCCCTTCAGTTATTATGAAGGGTGAAAATATTGCTAGTCCTTTCCTTTCTCTCTTCTTTGAACGGACGGTGAAGAAGGAAGCGGAAAGGATTGCAATCGGCAAGCGGTTAGTGCTTCCGATAGAGCAAATTTTGTGAATCTTTTAGCGAATCAGCAAAGGTTAGTGCCTCAGATTAGTTCGGTTCGAATTCCCCCGGTAGTATGCTAAATTTTAGAAATTCTTAAAAATTGGTTGATGTTTTGTTGGATTTGTTTGTGAATTTGGCCGGAATTATCATGGGTTTACTGTGAGTTGATGTTTTGTTGGATTGTTTGGCCGGAAAAACGAATTTTACTGTGGGTAGCGGATGGGTTTTCTGGAAAAATCCCGATTATTTTTTGAAAATCCCACTGGCACTAGGCAGGATTTCCAGAAAATCCCACAAGCGCCTAGAGGCATTAAAATGCGGTCACAGGACACCAGCATTTTACAAAAATGCCGCCAGAATTTTTGTAAAATGCTAGTGTCCTGTGGTGCCTTTATGTGGAAATGTCGCCTACCCCAACTAAGATTTTGTCAAAATCTCACTAGGGCTAGGCAGGATAACTATACGATCTCACCCGCCATAGGTGAGATTTTAGCGAGATTTTCTAGAAAATTTCGCCCACACCGGGCGAGATTGTATATCAGTCAATAATTTTGGAAAAAAAAATCTCCAACTTTAAACAAAAAAAAAATATGTAAATTGTTTACTTACGATAAAATATTGATCGTTCTCGTGGCTATCGTCCATAATACATAGTCAAAAAATTTGATATTCTTATGGTAAAGTGAATGGAGTGGAGTGGTAAAGTATATAGTGTTTTGAGTGAAAATTATAGAGTGAAAATTTGTAAGAGAGTAAAAGTGTAGAGAGTGAAAATAGGTAGGTGAAAATTTATGTTGGTAGTTTTTTCACCAAAATATAGGTAAGGATTAAAGCATAAATATGGAGCAATCTATACGGACGGCGAAGAAGGAAGCGGAAAGGATTGCAATCTGCAGCGAATCGGCCGGCGGTTAGTGCTTCCGATAGAGCAAATCTTGTGAATCTTTTAGCGAATTAGCAAAGGTTAGTGCTTCCGATTAGTTCGGTTCGAATTCCCCCAGTAGTATGCTAAATTTTAGAAATTCTTAAAAATTGGTTGATGTTTTGTTGGATTTGTTTGTGAATTTGGTCGGAATTATCATGGGTTTACTGTGAGTTGATGTTTTGTTGGATTGTTTTGGCTGGAAAAACGAATTTTACTGTGGGTAGCGAATGGGTTTTATGGAAAAATCCCGATTATTTTTTGAAAATCCCACTGGCACTAGGCAGGATTTCCAGAAAATCCCGCAAGCGCCTGGAGGCATTAAAATGTGGTCACA
This sequence comes from Leptodermis oblonga, assembly GCA_016801395.1. Lineage (NCBI taxonomy): Eukaryota > Viridiplantae > Streptophyta > Magnoliopsida > Gentianales > Rubiaceae > Leptodermis > Leptodermis oblonga. Next base: position 148,154 of record CM028750.1, on the reverse strand, counting down.
GGACACCAGCATTTTACAAAAATGCCGCTAGAATTTTTGTAAAATGCTAGTGTCCTGTGGCGCCTTTATGTGGAAATGTCGCCTACCCCAACTAGGATTTTGTCAAAATCTCACTAGGGCTAGGCAGGATAACTATACAATCTCACTCGCCATAGGCGAGATTTTAGCGAGATGTTCTAGAAAATCTTGCCCACGTCGGGCGAGATTGTTTATCAGTCAGTAATTTTGGAAAAAAAAAATCCCCAACTTTAAACAAAACAATATGTAAATTGTTTACTTACAGTAAAATATTGATCGTTCTCGTGGCTATCGTCCATAATACATAGTCAAAAAATTTGATATTCTTATGGTAAAGTGAATGGAGTGGAGTGGTAAAGTATATAGTGTTTTGAGTGAAAATTTGTAAGAGAGTGAAAGTGTAGAGAGTGAAAATAGGTAGGTGAAAATTTATGTTGGTAGTTTTTTTACCAAAATATAGGTAAGGATATTTTTGTCTTTTCAATACTAAAAATTTTAAAATGTGTCTTGTGAATAGTAAAACAGGTCATGTGAATAACATGTCTCTTTTTAAAATAAGGTGACAAAAACCTAAACTTTCCAAAAGTAAGTTGACTAAAAATTGAATTCACCGTTAACTTTTTTAGTGCTACTTTTGAGCAGTACAACTACTATTCTTCATGTGTATCAATGCTACTTTTCACGATTATGAATGCTACTTTTAATTTTTTTAACTTATTAATTTTTTAGTGCTACTTCTTGACAATTAAGTGCTACTCTTCGTGAGTGTCAGTGCTACTTTTATTTTATTTAATTAAAGTATTTCTTTATTTAAAAAAGTAATATGAAGAGAGTATTTTTTTATTATTATTTTCACTTTAGACCCTAGTTTAATTTTTATCTTTCATCTCAATTGATTAATTAAAATAGGAACTTTATTGTTAGTGATAGGACCGTCGTTAGCCCTATCAAATACAGTAAAAGTACTGTATAAACCTGCAAACAATAGCTATAAGTAGCACAATGATGACAGGGTCGATCCCACAGGGAACGGACTGCTTAAAATTACAAATCCTATTAACTCCTAAAAAAGCTTGGTTCGCAACCACCTTTTATTGCTCAGAGAGACTTTGTAAAAGATTATTGAAAACTAAATAAAAAATTTAAATTAAGAAAAAGAAATTAATCAATGAAATAAAGTATTCCAGCAATATGTAAATCACAATAATCACGTGCATGTTAATCATCAACTCAATAATATATTAAATAGCATGTCATCAATCAGTTATAGGTTACCGTGAATCCGCATCAGACATAACCCAATCTCCCCTTACTTTATTGACAATTACCGTGAATCCGCATCAGACATAATTGCTACTCTAATTAACAAGGAACAGGCCGTAAGGCATCGACACCTATTAACCAAGTTAACAGCCTTAAGATCTAGGGAAACCCGATTTTAGTTATTCTTATTGAATTAACATCTAAGAATTACTAACCCCTTATTCTCTATTACTTGAAGGTAACTTTGCCACTAATTAATCTTGCCCAATAAATATTATGTTATTTAATTGGGAATTAATTGGCTCTACCTAATTCAACTAAGGTGATCAGTCTTAATTAAATATCAGTAATCAAAGTTATGAGCAGAGAATAAGAAGGAACACATGCAATTTAATTTAAGCACAATTTGGTTACATAACATGCCCGGATTAATTGCTATTACATTATGCCGGAATAAATAATTTAGCTACTCATAATTAAACTAACTACGAACATAATTATCATATGAATCATACTGAAAATAGTTGAAAAGAATAAAATAACTAAGAAAGAAATACTTGAATTGCGATCTGAAAAATCTCAGAGTATGCGACCTCCCGTTTGGGCAAACGGGACCTCTGCCGACAGAAATTCTCCAAACGCCAGAAACGAAACCTACAGCTATTTTCCTTGTACTAGCTATGAAAATATGGAATATTATGCTACTGTCCAGAACGTACTGCTGTTCTCTCCTCTCTATCCCTTTAAATAGGTGTAGAATGGAGATAAAACTAATAGTAAACTACTAAAATTCTATTCCATGTAGGATACTACCAAAAAAATAATCTCCAAAATAAAGAAGGATAAATAAATTAGGAAATAATTCCATGCGCAGCATCATGCTGATAAGAATTCAGATTCCATTCCAATTTCTTCCTGCGGTGGTCACTTAATTGGGCATGGGCCTATTTTCTTCATTGGGCTTTCTTCAACTTCCTTGGGCTGCTTCAACTTCTTTGGGCTGCTTGTTCTTTTCATGCTCTTTTTTGCACCTGCTTTCTCTAATTATTCTTTTTTCTAAACTCTGCATTTATCTAACAAAAACTTGCACATACCCGTGAGATTTGCCACAAATATGCTCTAAAATTCAGCAGCTAAAGGACACCTATCAGTTAGTATCATTTTAAGAGTTTATTTCATTTAAATTTTATTTCATATGCAATAAAAATATAAACAATTATAATTAACTCCAATTAATTAAAAATGAATTTAATATTTTTTTAAAATAATATAAATATGAAAAATGACCTATTAAAGTAACCAAAATTTTAAATATACTAATTGAAACATTAAAATTTATAACATCGATCCCTTAAGCATTACTTAATGCTAATTAAAATTTTTAAAAAAAAACACAAAAAATTATTTAATATTAATATAATTATCGTGTAATTATTAAGCAATTGAATTTATTATATTAGACAAATGTGCAAAAGAAAACAATTATTTGGGGTTTTGTATAAATAACTTAAATAGGACAACGGTAATCAAATTGAATTTGAAATAATGCGTAAAAAGAAATCAAAATAGAATATTCTCTTAAAAGGGTATATACGGTTGTGCACTGGATCCAGTAAATTGACCGTAAAAATAGATATACAGTTGACTATACAACTGTAAAATCGCTCGAGCTGTCCTAACCATTTCCTAGCACATGACGAGGAATCAGCAATGGAACACAAGTGTTCGTGTATCATGATGAGCAACGTAGGTAGCTCCAAGCTCAGAGAATCTTTCCGACAAAGGATTTAATCCAATGGAAGTTGAACCCTTGTGGAACTCGCACGAGGGATTCACAGGATTTGCACTGGTGGAGCTCAGCAAGGATTGGCCAGGATTTAGTAGTAATGCCATGGCGTTTGATAAGATGTTTGAAGAAAATCATCGCGGGAAGGACGATTATTTGGATTCATCCGAAGAGGTGAGCTTTATGGTTGGGTTGCTAAGGATGGTGACTACAATTCAAGTAAAATCTATGGAGAGCATCTCAGAAATAAGGGAGAATTGAAGACCATTGACGATCTTCAAGAAGAAGAAATGAGAGTTGATTCCCCTAAGGAGATTGAGCACAATTAAGTACAACGAGACTTCACTGAGTCACTCTCCATGACTAATTTGATTGCTCGAAACGTTGAACTGCATCGGCAGTATGAAGAAGGTACATATTCATATATATATTTTAAAAGCGTTATTGATGAATTTGTCTTTTTACATCTACGGTGATCTAAAAGGGTTCCATAACATAAATTTGAACCATGTTCAGCTTGATGGAAGAATTTAGGCATGGGGCTCACTGAACACCCCAAGCGTTATTGATGGAAGAATTTGCACCTTATATAATTATCATTTTATTATGAAGTAATTGGATTTATTATATTAGACAAATTTGTAAAAGAAAACAATTTTTTGGGGTTTTGTGTAAATAATTTAAATAGCACAACGGTAATAAAATTGAATTTAAAATTAGGCGTAAAATGGAATCAAAATAAAATATTCTCTTAGACGGATATATAAGGTTCTGCGCTGAAGTAAATTGACCGTTAAAATATATATATATATATATATATATATGTAGTGGACAACACAACTGTAAAATCGCTCGAGCTGTCCTAACAATTTCCTCGCACAGGTCTTGAATGATTCGATTTCCATTCTTCATTTAATTCTATGCTGTTTAATTTGTAGCGTGTTTGAGGTTTAATTTTTAGTTTTTGTCACTCGATCTTGTTCCAATTTTGATTAAGTTCGATATAGCTTCTTCTTATTTTTTACAACAATAGTTTACGATGATACGAATGTACTGTTTCTCTCTGTGTTTTTTTTTCAAAAAACGTTGATTTATTTAGTTTCCCGATTCTCATGCTGTTGGAAGAATTCTTTAATCTGCTTTTTCGCTCCTGTGTCAAGCTAGCAATACTTTTTCTGGGAATCATGAAGAGGAACCCAGCCATGGAACACAAGTGTTCGTGTATCCATGGATTGGAATTCTGGCAAATGTTCCTCATGATCCTGAGATGAGCAACATAGGTAGCTCCAAGCTCAGGGATGATCTTTCGGACAAAGGGTTTAATCCAATGGAAGTTGAACCTTTGTGGAACCCGCACGAGGGATTCACAGGATTTGCACTGGTGGAGTTCAGCAAGGATTGGCCTGGATTTAGCAATGCCATGGATTTTGAGAAGATGTTTGAAGAAAATCGTCGCGGAAAGGACGATTATTTGGATTCATCGGAAAAGGGGAGCGAGCTTTATGGTTGGGTTGCTAGGGATGATGACAACAATTCAACTAAGGGAGAATTGAAGACCATTGCTGATCTTCAAGGAGAAGAAATGCTGAAGTTGGCAGAAGAGCATGAGGTATGGCTATTCCAATTAAAGTATATGCAAATTAACCTGTGACAAACTTTTAAAAATAAATTTTAAAAAAACCTGTGGAATTGGAAATACAACGCCTCAGAGGGGCTATCCAAATACAGGAGCACATTATAAATGATGGAGACGAGGAAAGCATGGAGGAGAAGTTATCGGTCATTCGAAATAACCTCCAGAAGACAAAAGAGGAGCGCGAAAACAATGACGAGTTGCAAGAAGCCAGGAAAGAGATAATTCAAGTAAGAATTGCAATTTTATAGTTTTCATTTAGGTGAAATTTATATTCTGTATTAGTGCTCTTATTGACCCTTACTTTTTCCTGTAGGAACTGAAGGCCAAAACTAATCAGGTTATCGGCGTGAAGAGAATGGGTGACCTTGATGTTGTACCATTCCGAGAAGCATTTCAAAGAACACTGACACTCCCCAGAGAAGACGTTGAAGAGAGAGCTCTATTGCTGTGTTCACAACAACGGCAGGATGAACTGAGTGATCCCCACTGGTATCCTTTTAAGATGGTGAAAGTTTAGGGTACTGAGGAACATATGGTATACATCTCATTCTAATTTTCTTCATCAAACAGTTTTACCCTTAATTTACAGGGTTATTTCTTTGAAAGTTTGTTGCTAGAGTATAAACATTTAGTTTCTTGAATGCAGCAAATTGTGGCCTCAGATGATGAAAAGCTTAAAACGCTGAGGAACCAATGGGGGAATGAACCATATGAAGCAGTGGTTACAGCCTTGAAAGAGATAAATGAGTACAATCCTAGCGGAAGGTATCCGGTGTCAGAGCTGTGGAACTTCAAAGAAAACAAGAAAGCAAGACTGAAAGAAGCAGTCTCCTCTATAGTTGACCAATGGAAACGCCTCAAAAGGAGAAGGAGATGAAGGGGAAAATGTTTATCAATCTTTCTCCTCATCAAATCAACAAAAGAGTTGCAGTCAGTCTATTGTGATCAACAGAATCAAACACACACAACTTTTTTGATGAATTCGGATAGTCTTTTGTGATCAACACAATTAAACACAAATGTTTGATGATTTCAAATGCTCATTCCATGTTATGTTAAAAGCTGTAAACTGAATTGAGAAGTTAGAAGCTGTATTAAATCTGTCTACTTTTATGGTTGTGGAAGGTAATGAACAAAGTATATGCAGGTCCATCCTCCACAGAACTTTACAGCTTGAGCTTGAATTTTCCTCTCTTGACAAACTGAGTGGGGTGATCCCACAGCCTCATCAATCTGTAATCTGTGTGTGTACAACTACACTTGATTTGAAAGGAAATCAACAAGAGTGCTGTGCACATGAGAATGTACGAATAAGGTATCCAAGGAATCCTGTTTGTTCTCAGTTAACCCCTTTTCCTCTTTTTTTTCTACTGGGAATAGAATCCAAAGCCTTTTTTTGTAAAGTGGGTAGGGTTGTTAGTTAATAGTTAGTAGCAATTATTGAAATGGGATTTACTGGAAATGTTAGGAACTGTGTTTTCTGCTATTCCTTTGCTTGGCATTTTCATGGCCATTGCAGTGCAGTGAAGGACAAGGTCACCAACCGAAAAGGCCCACACTCACAGCATTTGCATCAAAAGGTTCTTCCTATGCTATGCTGTAATCCACTTACACATTTAATATGATCTCACTGATCTGCTAAAGTTTTGGTCTTTTTGGCCATCATAGAGTTCAATTTCATGACAGGAAAACAATTTGCTCAAAAGAAAAGGGATTACGGATGCCCAAGATCTTCTATCTACCCTATCCCTTGTGAGAGTGAGCTTCACATGAATCTTCTATCTGCCGTATCCCTTGCGAGAGTGAAGACATGGATAGAACAAATAGAAAATATGATCTCGAATGGATGGATGATGACAACTAACTGAATGGAGAATTTTGCACTTGAATCTAATCTAATCTAATATAATCTCATCTCATCTCATCCCATCCAGTTGGCTGTTGCACATTTCAAGAATCCTGAAGAAATTCTGTTTCATTTTTCACACCTGACTTGATTTGGTGTAAAATCAAGAAAACAGTAAGCAGAGATAGGGACAAATGAAAGAAACATCTTCATGTGAGGATATCTGCAGAAAATATTCCTTTCCACACACCACATAACCTCAAAAACCAGAAGAAATCAGAGACAATTATGGTCAAAATGAAGCTTCGTTTCATTTATAACACCAATACTTAGTACAAGATTTTGATTCAAATAGTACAATAGTAAACACAAGAACAGCAGAGACCCTTTTGAATCTACTACCACTACTACTAAATTAGGGGGACACATACACAAAAAAAGTCCACAACTACCAGCAAAAAATGCAACTAGTTGAAGACTAACAGTAAGTAGAATTTTTACTAATACTATTCTACTAAAAATCACTACTTTAACGGTACTAACTACTAACAATGACATTCCCAGCTGCGGGCTACATTTCTTTTGCAGCAGCCTCAGCTCAGCTCACTTCTTTTCTTTCTTCTTTCTTCTACCAGTCCCACACTTTTTCACACTTTAGTCATCATCACCTTCAATGACCAAAGAATCGAAAACACCCTCCACTATTCAACAAAAGCTAAACAATAGTAAAAGTAAACCCAAAGAAAAAAAATAATTCAAATGGCTCGAGAAGTCAAAAAGCTCCCCAATCCCCAGATCCAGCAGAAGACAAAAGTCACCAGAGATACTATACTATACTATACTGTTTAGAACATGGGCTGAAATTAATTTAGACTCTGAAGTTCTTTCCGACGTAAGTTTGACCGAATTGCCAGTTCGCCGGAGCAATGTTCCAGGAGGTGGAGCTGCGGCGGTCACTGGAGACGACGCGGAAGGAGAGCGCCTGACCGGCGAGGACGCTGTTGGTTTGCCAGTTCTGACCCCAGTTCTGGCTCATCAAGATCCAACCAGTCCTTGAGCCTTTCACGCTAACCCTCACGATATTCCCTGCACCCGCGACGTTGGTGACCAAAACCAAGTTGAAGTAGCGGAAGCCATTTATGGTGAATCTGATGCCACCTTGTTTCCTGCACGGCACTCTACAAAAAAAGGAAACAACGAGATCGGGGTTAGGACGGTAATTTAAAGAATGGGTTGTATTAGCATGAGACGCGGAGCGGGAATTTAGGGTGCGGGCGCGGTACGGCTAACGACTTTTCATATTGATGTCCTGTCTGTAATAGATCTGGGTGAATGGGAGACCGTGCCCAGCTTTACAACCTAGGGTCTGGCGTTTGACGTACGCGTGGAATCGACTGCACAGGAATTTTTTTTTTTTCTATCGCGACAGATGATCTAACGGTTCGTATTTATTTAGACACTATGTGGCAGAATCTTAATGGACAGACAGATGTAGCTGTAATAGGCCCGGGTATTAACGAACTTCCATGTGGGATGTTTTTAGCTACGATTTTTATTTTGCTTTTTTCTTTTTTCTTTTCCCTTAATTACAATTATCATTATTATTATCATTATTATAATTATTATTATTCGACGAGTGTACTTCGCAATATTCGAACTCATGACAATTTTCTCATTTATGAGTATTGATATGATCTATAAAACTACTCTCTCAGCATCTAGATTAGGACATCTTTTTGAGCTTAAAATCTTTGAAAAAGCACTAATGGTAGACATAAATCACTTTTTGCTCTCCCACTTGTTTTTCAAAATACTTTTTTTGTCATTTGAATTATAACTATTTCACAAAAAAAGACATTTTCCTATCTTAAAATACATGTTACAAGTGGAGGTAAAAATGTCATTTTTTGTTTTTACTAAAAAATTCTAAAATGACTTTTATTCTAACCCGGATGAGTATAACCACCAATTTAACAATGTATCCAAAAAGTATAAGAGATAAGAATCATCATATCTAATTGGAATTGAAATTGTTACTTTTTTCTACCCCAATATAGAGAGAATATTCAAAGCAACACACTAGGGAAGAATAAAACTACACTTTATCAAAATGTCAAAAATGCCAAAAAGTTAGTACAATTTAAAACCACTTTTCTTGTCCAGTTGAAAAACGAATATTAAATTGACCCCCCCAGTAAAAAAATAATTACTAAAATTCCCAAAAAGATAAATATATTTTGACTTTTAATTTTAAGATAAAATAATAGTCACCCGCTAACAGTTAATACTTTCTTGCTAAATTTTACTTTTTACGAATGAATTCTTGTAAGGGAAAAGCAGAGCAAAAAAACAGAGCATGGCAGAGAAGAAAGCAACAAAACAGAGTCACAGAGATGAAAACAAAAAGGGAAAAAAAACATACCGGCGGTAAGTGACGGGAACAATTCCGGCACGGTACTCTGCAATATGGAGGAACATGGGCATGGCGAGGTCGAAATGGGGGCGAGGAGGGTTGCACCAGCCGCCATTATCGTTGGGTAAAGCGAAGTTCGGCGGGCAGAAATTAGTGGCGGTGACGAAAATGGACGGGCTCCCAGGGTGGCACCACTTGGGTTCGTCGGCGCATTTGATTTCGAAGCAGGCTCCGCAGCTCAGTCCACTGTTAAACAGCGCCGTGCTCAGCGCCGCATTGTTGACTCCATAGCCTTGGCTGTAGAGGTTCCCGTACCCACACGCCCCACCTGCAACGCCATCATATTTTGCCCTAATTTAGTAATGTAGCAACAATTGGGGAAAATCCAAGACGAAATCCGCCAACTGAGGTTAAACGAAAAGTGCATTGTAGTGAATTAATAGTTAATTACAAAAAACGGGAACGTACCCATTGTGCCGGAAGCATCACTTCCGCCGTAGAAGGTGGCGTGGGCAGTCTGCCAAGCTTCGCCGGTGTAGACACCTGGGATTCTGGCTTCGGCTACTAATAATGTGAATGCGAAGAAGAATGAAGCAATGCAAGCAAAATTCACAAAGCCCGAGACAGCCATTTTCTCGTTTTTGACTCTAGAATGTAGAGTGAGAAAGCAGAGAGAGGGAGGGATGAGGAGAGAAGAATGGAGGGAAGACGAGTACTTATGGAGGTGCCTCGACCTCGAGATGGTATCAATGGCATTTTCTGTAATTCTAGTCCAACCTCGATTTATTACTTCTTTTTTCCCTTTTTCCTTTTTATTGGATCAAAAGAAAATAATAAATGCAAATGGTTTTGTTTTTGTTTTTTATCTTATTTTTCGTGTTATTTAGATATTGCAGAAATATATTTTGTAATCACTTATATTTATAAATTATTTTTAAAAATATATATATTTATGAAATATGAATAGAATGAAGAAAAATATCAAGTATAAATGTCTCTATGTGGTTGTGGTTTTTGAGAATAATAATTATCTCTCACACATTGGATAGTGAGTGTACAAGTCCATGTTCCAACTTCCCAACTACACCATCAGAATTTATGCATGAACTAGTTCCATTTCTATGTGATTCACACCAATGGCCAACCCAATTTGGGTCCACCTTCCTAAAAATAACAGGGTAGAGCGCAGGTTGACAGGACTCTGCAGACGGCTCCCCAACTTCGTTATTCCCCTCCCTATAGTCCCTGCATTCAATGTAATAGATGATATGACGATGAAATAGTGCTGGTTCAAAAAATAATAATTGGGCAAATAACCCACTATTACCTAGGTTAGTCAAATACTAATATAAGTTTAGTTACTTAACATTTTTACTAAAGTATTTAACTATTCAAATGAGTTCTTTTTTACTATTCAATGAATTATAATTAGTAAATGTGTGAAAATTGAGTATTATCGTCGTTTAATCAAAATTACAATGTTATATCAAACACGAGTCACGCGCATATGAATGATCGAGTCTTTGAAAAATGCAGTAAAAAATATTTTCGGATCCTCCAACGATTGTCATCGTGGCAAGATCCACGCCGCTAGTGAGAAAGTGTCTCATCGGTTTCATGTCTCATGCTCTGTAAATACTCATAGTAGAGTTTACTCTACCATTTGCTTTGTTTACTTAAGGATTAAAGCATAAATATGGAGCAATCTATACGTAGACACTTCCTCTTAATGAATCATACTTCATCAGTGGACTATATCACCTTAATTCAATGACCTCAATTCTATTTTATCTCATTTACATTATTTATTTATTTATTTACAATGCACAATTAGTTGGTCAATTGGATGGTTGGTTGAAGTATAAAGTTTGAAGAACTAACCAAGTGACTGTTCTTTTAATTTTTGGTTTTGGTTTCAATAATAAATTTAATATATTATAATCAATTTTAATTATTTTCAATACAACTTTTTACTATTTAGCTATATATTTTTACATTTTCAATGTACTTTTTATATTATAAAACTACTTTTCAAAATCAGAACTCAAACCTTCAGTAAAGAACAGACCCAAATAAACACGAACCTCAACCTCAAGGGCCCCTTCAAGTTCAATGTAAAAGGAAGAATATGCATATTCATGCATTTTCAGTTTTATGTTGACTTCACTTGTCTTTCATTTTTTTCTTTCTCTTATTAATATTTGATATACTCCCTCTATTTCACGAGAAGGGACAACTTTCAATTTTATTTTTGTTCCAATCACACTTAAAAAGTAAAGACATTAGTGGGGGAAAAAATGACAATTAATCAACTATTTTGAATCCGTAAGAAGTTTATACTGTGAATCTTGACTTTTTAAATATAAGAGAGAAAAAAAAAAAAAAAAAATTTAAAGGAAGCAAAAAAAAAAAAAAAAAAAAGTATACATAGACGCGTAATATAATTGGATGGATGGATAGGGATAAACAAGTCATGTTGAGGTTGAGGCTGTTCTCCATTAATTAAAAGTTGAAACCAAAACGGGATTTTAGGCGCGACCAGCGGCAACACTCATTTTTTCAAAAGATAAATTTGGCATTTGCCTCTGGCCCCACCCCCAACCCATCTGGATATGTTCAATTCTTGTGGCTTTAAAATTTATTATTGGCTACGAGAAAAACATAAATAAAAATTATTGTTTTCTTAAATAATAATGGTACATTTCGTTTTGATTGTTAGACTTACGGTAAGTGATTAACTCCCCAAAAGAGTAAATATGAGAAAGGGCATATTAGTCAATTGCATCATTTATTTACTTTTTTACAATATAATTTATACCACTTTGAAATTAAGCTATATTCAAAAGAAGTAGTACAATTATAATTGGGAAAAATAATTAAATTATATTTAAAAAAAAAATTTGTTTTTGAAGACAGTCTACATTGAGTGGTTGATGTTCAGTGTCACTGAATATTCAAAATTAAAATTATTAGATAACTATTATCATGTAAGATCACATCAGTAGCTGAATATTCTTACTCCCCGATTCATTTTTCTAATGAGATATATAGATGCAGTTGTCCTACAACAAGATTAGATTCCGGAATTTGAAAAAAATAAAAATACGATTAGACAGTAAAAAACAGGCAATATAAAGTTAAAAACACAATTCATCTAGAAAAATAAAATAGATGATGAGAAGAATCAGAATGATAGGTTATGAACGCAATAACAAGGCATTAACAGTGTCCTGTCCAGCCAATTAAAATTTATAAAAGTGAAGAAGAATAAAGATATAGCTGGGGGCGTTTTTGGGGATTCTGGGACCCGCCACGGTTTCCATAATTAACGGGCATCCCAACACCCACGACTTTAAGCTCCAGACTACGACTCCACATGGAGCAGGCGTATCTCGAGCCACACGCGCTACGCTTTTACCCAACTCCAAATTCCACCAAGGTTATAATTATAACTACTACTCATATAATTGATTAAAAACTACTCATATTATACAAATTCTTTTTTTTTTTTTTTACTATAATAGCATTATTTGAAGGGCGATATCGAGTTTTTGGTGAATTATAAATATTCTCTTTGGTTTTTGTTAATTATATCTACTTTTATTAAGTTTAATAAAATGACAAATACTTACATTTTGTACAAAGCAATGGGATGTAGCCACTCGATCATCAAACTAGTATCTTATAAAATCTTAAAACAAATTAGGAGCGATTATAATTATCAGAAAACTCGAGAGAATATTTGTAATTTTGTCAAATGTTGAGAGAAGTAAATGTATAATGAAAGATAATGATATATTTTTATCTATGACACATTGTCAATAGAGTCATTTTGCATTCTTTAAAGTCTGAAATCGTGTATCAAACAAACTTCACTAGTAGTATATCTCGCGTCTGTTTTATTAAAACAGTCTAATTTATAATATTAAAAACACTATTTAAAATGAACTCTTCTAATGAAACAGATGGAGTATTATTTTGATTTATGCGAGAGAAGAGGGCACCAAATTATGATACTATGTTTGTTCTTCGGACAGTTCAACGTTACCACTATTTCTAAATCATGAAATAACTCGAAACATAAGTATTCATATAAAACGAGATGAATATTTTTAAAATCGAATGAATGATTGAATCTATGCCGACCAAAAACTCAAAAGGTTTACCGCGTCTTTAGCAAATTTTTATTTTTCACTTTTATTTTAAAAGTTTTTTCATAATTTGATTGGCAATTAAGTGAGAATATGGAATTGCCAAAAGAATAGTGGACAACAATGATGAGGCTACTCCAAAAGCATAGACTACATGTTGAATGTTTGATAATGCTGCTTGCTTCACATGCTCCTAATTTTAGTTATACATTATACATGTGTCTCTTTGTGTGTGGAAATTGGAGCCATTATTTTAGAATATTAGTTTATTTTTAATTAATTAATTTTATTATACGATGAAATTAAAGAATCACAAAATGAAACGTTTAAAACAACATATGAGGTATATAAGTACATTAGTAGTAGTAGTGAATGTGATACGTACATTTTCTTTCTAGGTACTTTTACTTATAACCAAAATACTTGGATGCAAGTTAATATATTTCAAATTTATACCTTGAACTTCTACGTGAACTCGTTTCGGGAACTTCAAGAATATGAGTAACAGTAGACTGTTTGTTCCTATCGTCGGTGTTCATCCCTTCGCAATACAGAGTATTGTATTGCTCGCAATCATGCTAGAGCTTCCATTTGGAGTGGAGATTTTGGCCAGATTGTGTTCCATAACATATTATGGTATTAGTTTTCATAATGAAATCAATATGTAGAAGCAATATGTATTAATTACGTAAGCTCATCATTTGGTTGACCTATATATATATAATTAACTAAAATATTTATTAATATACCCTCTTCAATACACACCAACTATAAGCATTGATTTGTTGGTCATGTTGTAAAGCAGAAGCAAAATTATTTTTAAAAACAATCTTCTTCGTTTATTTTTTATTTTAATTTTATTTCTTAACTGTAATTTTTTTTAAAAACCACATTGTATAGGATATACCAACTGGCCTAGAAGTTTCTGTAATTCATGTGACCAAATGAGCAAATTAAAGGTTGTCGCATTGATCATCATCGTCATAATCTTCCATTTTCCCTTTTTTCTTTTTTCCATTTTCAACTTCCCCCATGTGCAACGCACATTCAACTGTAAATCTTTTCAAAGTCTTTATTTTGAATTTGATTTGATTTTTTTTACACTGATTTACCATGGTAAATGTGTTTATTTTAAAAATTAAAATGTTCAAATTTGAGAGTAATGACAGGGAGGTTTAATGGAGATCGTGGCAATAATTTTTTTTTCTTGAGAAAAATGCTCGACTCCGGAGAAACTGCAATGGCGACGGGTTCTTTGTGAGAACCACAATTGGAGCGGGAAAAGTGCAGTGTCGTCGATATTGGAGTTCGCGGCTCAACTCTGGAAAAACGACAGCAGCAGCAGTTTGGAGCGTGAAAATTGCAGCGGCGATTGTGCATAAGAGAAACCTTCACCCGTTTTTTTTTTTTCTTTCTTAAGTAATATGCAGTTAAAACTTGGGGTATATTCGTTTGAAATTTTTTACTTAAACTCTAGAGTGTGATGTCAGCATTCCAGAGGAGTATATTTGTCTTTCATAAACTTTTATGGTTTGACTAGTAAAAGGGAGGGCAAACAGTTAGTTTTAGAAATATGGGGGACAACCAGTTAGTTTTAAAACACGGGGGACATATAATGAAAAGTAAATAACAAGGGGAGTAAATAGTGATTTAGCCTTTTTTTACACTTGCGCTTAGGGTTGAGAACGAACACAAACATTCACAAACAAGCTCAAGTTCGGCTCGATAAAAAAGTTCACGAACATGATTTTTAGGCTCGATAATAAACAAATACGAACAGAAACAATGTGTTGAAAGCTCATTAATGTTCGTGAACAGGCTCGATTAAAATATTAACTTTATAATATAAATAAAATAAGTATATACAATATTAAAATTTTAAATAATACAAATAATTGAATCTTTATACATATTTATATGTACATAGATATTATTATATGAATTTAAATTGAATTTTGATTTTTATGTAAGTTGATATAGTATATTAAAGTAACTAAACATTACGATTTTTTGTTAGTTAATGAGAGATAAAACGCACACGAATATTCACGAACAAGCTCGGCTCGGCTCGATTAATAAATAAATAAACACGAACAAGATTTTAAGCTCGATAAATAAATGAACACATCAAAACTCGGCTCGACTCGTTATCACCCCTACTTAGGAGTAGTTGCGCTCTACGAATCATTTTCTCAAATTTATTTATTTTTGAACAATCAACTGCTAAGAAGTTGTGATTCTTTCAACAAAAAAATAACTTTTTTAAAAGAAGAAATAAAATACATGAATGGCTATTGCTTAAAGAAGAACCAATCTATCCCACAAAATCAAAATGAGTAAAATTATAGGGATAATATGATTTATGGGACTCAGCCTGCAAATCTCATCCATGATTGACTTTGGCACTTTTCAAACAACATGCATGCATGCCTTTTTTCTTCACTTGCTGGCAATCATAATGCTACTTCTAATCATTCATCTTTTTTATTTTTTCAAACTCATTATTCATTATTATACTACTTAAATAGTTGAATATATATATATATATATTGGAATATTGGAATAATGGCATTTTTGGTTTTTTATATTTGAGATCATGTTACCATTGTATTTCTTTCATTTTTGTCTTGATAATCTTATTCTTGACGTGTGTAAGTTTGACATTTTTTATTATTTTTACCTAAAATAGATAGTTAAATAGGTAATTTGATATCATATCAAACCTCCCATCCTTGATTTAACCACTTGCTTGATTGCCTACTCCCAAGTAAAAATTATCAAAAATAACATACTTACAATTTACAAACATAAGAGGAAAATTACCAATGTAAAAATATAAGGAATCAAAACTGTCATTTTTGTTCAAAATTTATTAATTGTCCTATTATTGTAGAAGCAAAAAATATATATATATTTTTTAAAAAGAAAAATAAACTATCGGAAGGAGTAAATTAAAAGGAGAAAATAGAACTAACTATAGTTGAAATATCGTAAATATTAATCACTTCCTCCATCTCATTCAAAGAGTTTACTTTTAAAAAAAATTCTTGTCGAGTCCACTTTCAAATTTTTTTACATTATATACCCTTATTAATATAACAATGTGTGTTATTTTAGGTTGTGTACCTCACAATCCATAACAAATTGTACATTTTTCAAATTGAAGTATTTATTAAATAAATGAGAAAAGAAGAAATGTCGTACAAAGTGAGTTTCTTTTTGGCTCCCAGAGCTGGTCGGAAAACGGACGGAGGCACTACTACGGTCCTGTTTGAAAACGTGATCTAAATCAAGGTTTGGATCTCATTTTCATTTTATAATAATTTTTTATCATTTTCTCAATAAGTCTTTTTATATATTCAATACACATTTTTACATTTTCAATGTAATATTTTAAAATCACAATTCAAATCAAGATTTTGATATAGTCTTGATACCAAACGGGGCCTACACATACGTTGAAAAACCAAGGTTGGAAAAACGAACGTAGGCGCTGCTGCTGAATAATTGGAATTGATTATTAATTATTATTATTATTTTTTGTAGATTAGTTTGAGAGAGAATAGAGAAGTGGTTTGCATATTTGACCTTCTCAAATCTCAGTTCCCACGCATTAAACTAAAGAATTTTGGCAATTCAACAATAGTGCAAATTTATTCTTCTAATTAATACATATGCTATTTCCCATTAATTTGTTGTTTTTCCTTCCTGTAATTTCCTATTTATAATTTTTTTGCTGATTCTCTTAACCTTTGCGACTTGGAAAGTTTTGCCTCAGAATCTCTATTTTTTTAATATATATACTTTTAACTGTTGTGATTTGTGATTGATGATTGTGTTTTTTTATCTCTTTAATTTGTTCCCAAAAATTGAAACAAAAAAATTTTAGTGAATGAAAGTTGAAATTCACTTAAAGAGGAAGCAAAGCATTTCAATTATATTTGGGACAAAATGAATTAATATGGCGGTCCAAGATTTTGCAATATGAATTCATAGAATCGCTTAAGTTGTAAGATATACCCATTATATATATATATATATATATATATATATATATATATTATATATATATATATATATATATATTCATCATTTCTTTTTATTTTATTGTTGTAGTTTGTTAAGAAGACAAAATAAGTTGGAAATATATTACATACGATTTTATTTTGTTGAATCGTTAGTGATTTATACTACCAAGCCGGTTTCGGCTGCGCCCCTTCTCTCGCGAAGAACAAGAAGTTTTCTTCTGCAATTTTTTTGGCCCTTAGTAAGGGCAAAAAAAATTAATAAAAAGCCCTTAGTAAAACGGCCAAAAAAAAAAACTTAAGGGCCTTTTCGAAAAACTGTGAATTGTAATTAAATCCCTCTCCAAATTAAAAGCCCTAAATCAATTAACCCAACCCAAGTCAATCACAATCACTCACTCCCTCTCCTTTTTGCCTCCCGATTGAACACAGTTATCTCGTTTTACAGACGTGTCCGGTACTGCTGGTTCAGACACGAAGAAATAGTTGTTTTACTTGTATTTCTTTGCTTTTACTTTTCTTATTAAGGTTTTTTTTTTTTTTTGGACATATATTATTATAGTTATTTTGATACTTTAGTAATATATATTTTATTAATGACACGCGGGAAAAAAAAATTGCCATTAAGGTCGCCCCCTCTGACATTTTGTTCTACATTCGTCGTTGTACGATCCTATAAAAATTTGCTAAAAAGACTCAAATAATAGTAGTTTTTATAATTTATTAGTAATTTTACACTTGTATATTTCGTGTAGGATCTTACGATTCTACGATCCGATCCTGCACCAAAATCGATTCCATGTAAAAGCATGATTTTACAAACTATGCTATCAACAAACATATATAAATAATTAAAGGGCATAGTTAATTAAACCATGCTTAATTAGCTTCGTTCCATTAAAAAAATCACTTTGTAATATTAAAAATAAGGGTGAAATGCACCAAATACTACTTAACTATCGGCTTTTGCAAAAAATACTATTTTCCTTTAAAAACTGCAACTACAAGCACTTTACTTTCAAAACGTGCACCCAGTACCACTCTGTTAGTCAATTCCGTTAAGTGACTAACAGTCAAAAAAAGACAGGGGCAAAATCGTCATTTAACACGTTGCGGCACTGTTCATCGTCTTCCCCAAAATTTTCCGGCACTGTTCATCGGTCGGAACTGTTCATCGGCAATTTTTTTCTTCTTCTTCTTCTTCTTCTTCCGATTATAATTATAATCGGAAGCTAAGGATGCTAGGTTTCATCCTTCAATCCTCCATTTGAATTAGCCGAATTCAACACCCCATTTACTCCCTTATTTTGAAATCGAGACCCATCAAATATCAAAAGAAAAGGAAAAAAAAAAAAAAATCAAGAAGTGAACTTGAGAAAAAGAAAGGGGAGTAGAAATCAGTCGAACCGATTTAATGATGATGATGAAGAAGAGAAGAAGTCGCGAAAATAGTCAAAAAAAATTGGCGATGAACAGTGCCGGAAAATTTTTGGGGAAGCCGATGAACAATGCCGCAACGTGTGAAATGACGATTTTGCCCCTGTCTTTTTTTGACTGTTAGTCACTTAACGGAATTGACTAACAGAGTGGTACTGGGGGCACGTTTTGAAAGTAAAGTGCTTGTAGTTGCAGCTTTTAAAGGAAAGTGGTGTTTTTTACAAAATTTGATAGTTAAGTGGTATCTGGTGCATTTCACTCTAAAAATAATATTACAAAGTGGACTCTTCTAGTGGATCAGATGTAGTAGTATGTAATATCATGTCCCATAAAAGTCAAGAAGAGTGATCAAATTTTAATCCTTTCATATTCCCAAAATTAAAGAGAATATCATGTATGCTACTTGGTTTGATTTCAAGTTTCAAACAAATTAATAAAATTTGAAGGCTTAATCACTATTTACCCACCCACCCCCCCCCCCCCCCCCCCCCCCCGGCGGTGTTATTCTCTTTTAATTGCTTACTCCCCTATGTTTTTAAAACTAACTCTTTACCCCCCTTGACTAAGTCATGTAGAATAACCATTGAAATGACAAAATTACCCCCATTAAATAATGACTCATTGTTCACGCCACCCCCGACCTCTCCGCAATGTCACCTACCTTCATGAGATCGGGTCTGGATTGATCAAATAAAAGGCAAAAATTATACTGCTGGTTGGGATTGAATCGGACCCTCCGCTGCCTTACACATGGAATATCCACTAGGCTGCTGATGTTTTTAAAATAAATTATAGTTCCCATTAGATTTATTCTTCACTCTCTCTCAATTCTCCAAATAAAAGAGAATTATCATTTGGACAAGAATCATCATTTTTTCTTCCAAAACTTTAAATTTTGAACTGAGTAGAAAATTAAGTTAATTTTTTTATGTAAATCCAAAAACTTTACATAAAATTTTTTTGGTTACCAGATCAAAATTCAAAATTTAAAATTTTGGAAGAAAAAAATGATGATTCTTGTAAAAAGAAATGGAAAAGAACAGAGCTCAGGCTCTTTTACTTGGAGAGTTGAGAGAGAGGGAAGGATAAAGCTTATGTGAACTATAATTGGTATCAAAAACATTAGTAACCTAGCGATTATACCATGCGTAAGGGAGTGGATGGTTGTGTATTTGATCCTAGCCAGTACAATAATTTTTGTTTTTTATTTGAAATCAATCCAGACCCGATCTCCTGAATGTATGTGACGTGGCGAAGAGGTGGGTGGTGATGTGGCAGATGGGTTGTGACGTGGACAGGGAGTCATCATTTAATAGTAGCATAATTTTGCCTTTTATTTGAAATCAATCCAGACCCGATCTACTGAATGTAGGTGACGTGGCAGAGAGGTGGGTGATGATGTGGCAGATGGGTTGTGACGTGGATAGGAAGTCATCATTTAATAGGGGTAATTTTATCCTTTCAATGATTATTATGATTTAGTTATAGGGAGGTAGAGAGTTAGTTTTAAAAAACATGAGAATGTAAGTAGTCAAAAGGAAATAACACGGGGGGTAAATAGTGATTAAGCAAAATTTGAATTACACCATTCATTTCAGTTTACTCAAATTACATTCATTGCATTCTTTTTCATTCTCCTCATAAAAATGCTAGAGATAAATTAGATAAAGACAATTCTTTTTTTTTATTTAACGTATACACAAGCTGTGATAATAATGAATAAAGATTAAAGATTTATTAAAGAAATTGTGGAGCACGTGGAGTGACCGTACCTAAATGTACATTTGACTTTCCGTTGGGCATTGCCGTACGTACTTTGACTTTCTTCTCATCAATCATCTTCGCTAATTAATTAATTAACCATTAATCGTCATTAATTATAAGCTTATCTCCTTATCCCATAATCCGACTTTGTTAATTTGGCTTTGATTTGTTGATGATAATTAATTAATTAATTGGAATAATGTTAATTTGTACTTATATCATTTATATACATGAACTATTCTTTTAGTAACACTGAATCCGGCTTAACTGCCGGAAACTGACCTCATCGGATTCTTTGCGAGATCCGAGTTGTTTTAGAAGGAGTATCGTCCCGTGTGTCTGATTGTCAGGTGGTTCGACGAGGAAATTTTAGCAACTAACTTTGATATATATGTTTTTATCCATACATGCTCAACCATTAGAGACTAAACTCGATAATTAAGTGTGTTATTTCCACTACATGCTATACTTGTTGAAACATAACCGCAATATTTTAATAGTTTACATTTAATATATTAGAGACTAAACTCAATATACGCATTGTCGGACCATCATTATTTCTTTAATATTAATTTATTTCTTGCTGGCTTATTCCATTGCAGATGTACTTAGCCCTTAATTAAGGTATAAGGTAGTATAACTATGATGAAACAGTAATCAATCTGCATTTAAGTTATTTTTTGAGCTTTAAAAAAAAAAAAAATCCTCCTTAATTACACTTTATAGTTTCTATCTACATAGTAATGAAATATTTTTGTATATCATAAAATGACTTTTTTTTTATATATTTATTTTAAATTTCAAACAAACATTTGTACATGTTTGCCTTTTCATTGGGGAATTCAATACTTCAATGCAAATGGATAAATGACAATTTTATTTTTGAGGAAATGGATAAATGATAATGTATATGTGTGTGTGAGTTTGGTTGGTTGGGATAAGCATCAGAATATACACATGGTGGAGAGTGTGAAGCAAATTCAAAATAATATTTTGATGATAATTTCCACTTTATTCTTTATTTCATATAAAGTGTTCGGTTTCAAATTGTATTTTCAATTCAAAAATAATTGTATTATCGAACTATTGTAATGTAACGAAACGGAATATGAAGCTATACATATTTGGTGTTCTTCCTAACCTATAGAGCTAAACTGAGACATGCATGATCTCACATGCAGTGTCTTGTTCTCTCTCACTATCATCATTCATGAACAAATTGATAGCTAGAAATATATGTATATTTATTTATACTTCCTCGATCCAAAATACAAATCGTTTTAGAGAAAGTATTAGTATTAAATTAAATTATTTAAGGATTTTTTGTCATTTAAATGAAATTTTAATAAATTTGTAATCTGTTTGAAAAACTCTAAAACGACTTTTATTCTGGATCGGAGTGAGCATAAAATAAATGGGATTGGTGGATAATGCGGAAATGAGTTAATTAGAAAAGAAAAGGAGGAGGGGGACAAATCACATTGAATTACCAAATTGCATGGCATGTGAATTTGGAGGAAGAAAAACCTTAAAAAATTGAAATCCCAAATGAGACGACACTATTTTTGCCCCCACAATTGGAGAATTCTTCTTTTTTGGGGTTTGTTTGTTTGTTTTTGTTTTTGTTTTTTTTTTTTCTTTCCCATAAACATAAAGATCAATCAATTCCATCCCTATCCATCACACTTTCTCTCCTCCATGTGATGAGTAACATCTAAGCTTACTTACAAAATCATCAATTTTTGTTAGTATGTTAGGCTTATATATATATGTATTCATCTCATGTTATTTATTTAAGTAGCTGCTACCCCATCTCATGGCTCATCCCTTTCATTTGATCTCACCAAATATTCTTTCCTTTTGTTTTTTCCCTCATTTTACTTTCAAATAAAAAGTCACCCCCCAAAATTAAAAAGAAATATTTAACGGATATATATATATATATATATATATATTCATGTCATGTTATTTATTTAACTAGCTACTACCCCATTATGGGCATGTTCTTTTCGTTTTTGTTTGAGTTTGGGTTTTGGTTTCAACAGTAAATTTAATATATTATAATCAGTTTTCATTATTTTCAATACAACTTTTTACTATTTAGATATATATATTTTTTATATTTTTCAATACATTTTTTACATTATAAAACTATTTTTCAAAAATCAAAACTCAAACCTTCCGTAAAGAACAGGTACCTATGTTTTTACAAAAATGTAAATGCAACTAATGCACAAAACAATTATCTCTCTAAAGCAGTCACTTTTCATAGAATATATAAGTTATGACGTGGGAGTGAAATATAAATATTTTTCAAAATATCATAATAAATTTCAGTTGAGAATAAGGCTTTGATTTGTCATTGTTATGGGGTCGAGATGTTGGGGGCTGCTTTCCTTTTTCTTTAATTTATCACCAAATATGTGATGGAATAAATTACTGAAAAATGATATAAGTAGTAACTGAATTTTAATTTCTAAGCGTCAGACAAACGCTGAAAAATTGACTCGTTCTTCGTTATTTTATTGAAGCGGCTAGTTAGGACATGAAGGTGACTGAAATAATACTGAATTTTCAAAATTCATTTATTTATTTTGAATTAATATATATATATATATATATATGTATATTTGTGTAGAAAAGAAACATCTACGTCTGTTATTAATGAATGAAAATTGTAATCCAAAAAAAAAAAAGAAAAAAAAAAAGAATGAAAATTGTATATATGCATGTGGTAGGCCATGCTCTTTCAAGTATCCAAAGCAATTTGGTCTTTAAGATTTCAAATACGTACTATTGCATGCGTCCCAAATAAATAAAAGTGTTTTTATCTTTAATACTCCTTTTGTTCGACTCGAAGAATCTTTTTTTAGGCAGTCTAATCCTCCAAATTTCAAAAATTGTTGAATAATTTTCAGCGTTACTAAATAAATGTTCCCTCAAAAAAAAAAAAAATCAATTCAGACGATATCAAAATGATTTTTGACTAGTACGTTAATTGTTTTAAGCAAAATTAATAGACAGACAAAATTATTTAACTAATTATATATTTGATGCCTTTATTAATGTGTGTGAATCTCAAAAATAATACATGAGATATTGTAAGAATGTGTGTTTGGGATTAATTAAAAACTAATTTTGAACTCGAGGGATGAAAATTAACTTTTGAACCAAAGGGAGATAACAAACTCAAGGAACAAATAGAGTGATTTAACCAAAAAAATTAAATAATTGTTTTTTTAACTAACAAAGGATGATATTAATTTGATCAAACTAGAAACGCTAACTATCATGCTAATATCTATTGACTAGGTATAAAAGTAATTTCCAAATCTCAAGAAAATAATGGTAGTTGAGCAAAACTCAATGGGGGAATGTACACGTTCGTTAGCATGTTTTTAAAATTTTGTATTTTATATTAATATTTCATCATTTGCAATATACATTTTTATTATTTAACTACACTTTTTTTATATTCCGATTACATCATTTTATATTTTCAATGTCTTTTCTATATTTAAAAAACTCATTTTCAAAATTATATTTTAAAATATGATAACGAACACGCTCATAATTTACCCAAAAAGAGTATCAGCTGTGAAAAGAAAAGAAACCCCATGAGAATTGGGATGATGAAAAAAATTGCCGTACTAGGGACCAGTTTCCTCTGTGTCCTTAAAGAAACCTACAGAAATGGCGATCTTCATCTTTAAGCAATCTTTAAAGTGTAAAGGGAATCAATACACACGCATTAGCCATTGGAAATGACCAAATTAACCCTCTCCTATTTTCACACTTTTCCTTCCATCAACCCCAATAACAAAGTTTACGTTAGCTCCCTTACACGTAATTGTTATTTACAGTAACAATTTTACTATTTGCAGTAATATTTTTTGTAAAAAATCTATAATGCCCCTTAAGTTTTTAAAAAAAATAAAAGAAATCATTTTCAATCTAATTATGGCCGATAATCACGAGGACAATCCATATTACACGGTAAATAAATAATCTATATATATTTTTTTACGTAAAATTAGTTTTTTAACAAAAAAAAAAATTAATCTATACATTTTTCATATTGGATTGGGTTTTTCCAAAATACCGCTCAAAGTGGGCGGTATTTTAGTTTGAAAATACCGCTCGGTATTTTGGACCATAATACCGCCCAAAGTCCAAAATACCGCCCACTTTGGGCGGTATTATGGATCAAAATCCCACCCAAAATACCGTCCGACCCAAAATACCGTCAAAAGTGGGTGGTATTTTGGTACTATTCCTGTAAATAGGGGACGGGATTTTGGAATATATTTTTGTCAATGATGAGATTTCTGGCAAAATATTTTTGTCAATCTCGGGCCAGACAGGTTCTTTTTCTGTTAACAAACAAACTTTACGTAAAAAAATGTATAAATTGTTTACTTACTGTGTAATATGAAAAATTAAAAAAAAAATATTTAGCTAAAGGGCAAAATAGACTTTTCACAAAAAAATATTACTGCAAATAGTAAAATTGTCACTGCAAATAGTATGCTCCATTTAAAATGACGTTTTCAAAAACATATAAAATTTATATAAATAGTGTATTGGAACAGTGAAAATGGATGTACATTGTGCATGATAAGAAATTATTATAAAATATAAAATGTACTTAAGAAAACGAAAACAGAATCAAAACACGAGGCAACTAACAAGCGTAAAAGCATTCTCCAATTAAAAACGCAACTTCTTACTTCTTTCATAGATCATTGGCAACACACATTCACACGAGATTAGATCTTCAGTCTATTTTTCATATTTGCCCTCTCACAAGAGAATGTGGAATCCATACGTCATAGCATGGAGCCACTTCCTTACTATGATAGGACAGAAAAAAAAAAAAAGAAAAAGAAAAAGTAAAGCAGACAGAAGATTTCACGGACATTTAGACAATGTTTGTATAACATAATCATTCAAAAGATACACTCAATAGTTTTAGCTTGAGCATGCACCAACTGCAACAACCAACCTAACTAACTATTTATAGTTGTATCTTTCTTTGAAGTAATAATACCCCAAAAGCGCCACAATTTGTTGGCTTCAATATTAAAAGCGTGTGGACCTATGGCTCAATGTATGGTTATCATACACAGGAAACGTGGTAACAAACTCTTCAAAAAAATATATATACTAATTTTAATTTAGTGAATATCCATCTACCCTTAAAATTTACCTTAATTGATTGGTCCCCTGGTTGGTGTTGAGTTTTGATGAACTTATATTATGATGTTTAAATGCCTTTCCAAGTTGAGGGCCTTCTCAATTACTTCTTATTTATAGTGATTAACCCTTCTCATTTATGTTGTTTAGCTACTTTCTTTTATTATTATTATTATTATTATTATTATTATATATTGTTCATCGTGTGTAATAATTTCTTGAAAAATGATTTAGAAAATGAAAATATCTAATAAAAAAAATTCAGTAACTAATATGGCATCCTGATAGAACTATCCGGCAGTTTTAATTTGAAATATTTAATAAACTTTTGACGAGCTTTAATTTATTTATTGTAATGGAAGTTGAAAACATACAGCGTAAGGCCAGCCCAATATCATCTCCCAAAGTGATTAGCCCAATAGTAGATAGGCCTCAACTATTCTTCTTAGCTCTTCAGGGTTACATACCTTTTGCCTTTTGGGCTCCAGCCCAACAATGGAGACTGAGAGCGTTGCCACTTCTAATAAAATAGTCAACTTTCACCTTTTTTTTTCACTTTTCCTACTATATAATAATGTTTGGTTACGTCTCTAAAAAGAACAAAAAAGAAAAATATTTGGTTAACTAACTCACACTTAAACGGTAAGAATATTAGTGGAAAATAAAAAACAAAAATTAACTATTTAGTTATTGCACCTTAAAATCCATAATAAATCGTACATTTTTTAAATTAGACTTTTCTAATGGAACGAGAATACTAAGGAAAAAGCGAAATTTAATTACAAATAAAGCTATTAAGCGCTGTTTCCCCCTGAAAAAGAGATAAAACAGCACATCCCTATAACTCAAAAAGTTTATGGTTTCACCCAAAAAAATAAAAAGAAGAAAAGTGAAAAATCTGAGTTTGAAACGACTATGCTCCAATCAACAGCAAGCTCGAATACTGAAAGTTTCAGTACCGATACATGGCTCGAGTTGCGCGGTAGTCTGATACTGGGGAGCCTCTAGATCGATATTCAGTTCGTACAGAACGATACCGACTAGGTTCTACCGGTAGCCGATGTTCGCTATACACAGGATCGCGATATGATTCCCGTGTAGGTTCTACCGGCAGGCGATGTTCACTATACAGAGGATCACGGTATGATTCGCGTTCCCTGTAGTAGTCGACAGGTTCATGTGCTGCAAAGTCATCGCGTCGCCTTACTTCCAGATTTACAGGCCGGAGATCGCGATTTTCTGGTATTCTATCCCGCCTGTAAGTATCATAACGATCCAATGCTGTCTCCTGCCTATAAGAGTCGCGATAGTCTGACAGTGAGTGCGGCCTGTAAGCATCCCGCGACACCAAGAGTGGCTGTCTGTATGGATCGCGATGCTCTACCAGTGCGGTTGGTCTGTAAGCATCCCGTTCCAAGATACTGTCGTAGGTGTATCTAGGAGTATCAATTGGTGGAGGTAAAGGAGCAACTCGGGGCACCCGAACTACTACTGGAGGTGCAACTATCTCCCTTTCACGTACATGGTAATAATCATCACGGTGCCGATAATTCTCATCCACAGCAATGCGCCTCCCTCCATCTACACCCCGAGCACTAGACCTGTTCAGGTGCCTCTCTTCATCTATCGCCCGAGCTCTAGACCTGTCTCGGCGAATGGGTGCCTGGGGTTTTGCCTTGCGCCTCCTGTCCAACCTGATGGACTTGGGGCCTTTATTGGCAGCAACAAAAAGCTTGCACAAATTCTTCACCTATATAATGGCAGAAATAAAGTGACAAAGGTCTTCAGCTAATTTCCATGCCAAATGATAGTGCAGAAACCTTAAAACTGATTTCCATATATAAGACGAGCAAATAACTTCAGTGCAAGTCACTCAAAAGCAATAAAAGTTTCAAACCAGCTGAGTGGTGTTGCTAATTTGTAAACTACGATCTGATACGTAATAGGTTCTGCGTTATGTATGATTATCCCCTAAACCGAGCTAGCTATCAATTTCTCTACCTTTTCTATCCTGAATTCTACTTCTTTACCCCTCCTCTCTCTTTATACTTCTTGTCTTCAGTTTCTCTAAAGGTAAGGCATCATAACACCACAAAATTTTCCACCTAACACACACAGGCTAAAAATATCGAACCTAATTATGTTCAAATTTCTACAGAAACGTAAGCTGTAAATACAGAAGAGAACTGTAAAATACCTGCTCATGACTCAACTGGCAGTCAAATTTGTTCTTTGTGAAATAATTTTCTTTAATGACCCTCCTAAATTTCTCCTCTGCCAATGGTATGCAATCCTCCAGAACAGCGAAGCGAACCTGATACATATTTCAGTTGTTAGTACAAGCAAGATTTTAAAATACGAGGCACTGGCCCTAGACCCAAACATTTTGGCAAAAAAACCTAAAATTATTGTCCTGAATGAATTCTATTGTTTCCACCAGCAACTTTAAGCACTTCTGATCACACGCTTTATTAAATCATCCAGTAGGTGTATCCCTATCATAAAAATGTTAAAGATAGCACTAAACCAACTGTAATCAGAAGAGCTTGCTCATATCATATGTACTTCTAGAGATCAAGTGAGTCACAGGCTATAACCTAAATCATAAAGTTCCAACAAGAGCATTTTCTAAATCTTCATTACGTGTAAGAAAAAATTAAGAGGAAAATACTTTAAAGCTACAGAGCAACCTGAGCCGGAAACTTTGAGTTGAATGCCTTGGGTTCAAGGTTATAACCTCCACGTGCTGCAGCTTTATAGATTCCGTACATCAGTTTCAAATCAACATCATACAGAAACAACCTCATCCCTTTGTAAATCTTTTCAACTAGATCTCGTTTGGCAGCAGGTAGACCAAGAACCTTATAATGATAGCAGTCCTTTTTGGTCTTCGAGCTGCACATAAAGATCATTCCCATGCTCTCAGCTCTCTTAGAACCACCAACCTTCTTCCTGAGCTTTGAATTCAGCTTATCCTTTGGTTCAGGTGCTGCTTTCTCAGAGCTCGGCCTCAGAACCTTCTTAACATCCCCTTGCCTCAATCTATTGACCTTTTTCTTCAAACTTCCTTCACCTTTCTCTCCAACCTCGTCCGTTTCATTTCTTTTTTCTTTGTCCATTGGGCCATTTTCTCCATCTGTTTCTGACTTACCTTTCTTTGTAACAGCGACTTCGCCCGATTTTTTACTTACAACCACCTTTGTTACCGTAACCTTCTTCTTCAATTGATCAACCTTGGGCTCCAAGCTTACACCTTTTTCCTCATTCTCTTTCTTCCCACTTTCTCTTCCAATGTTTACCCCTTCTTTGGCTTCATCTACATCATCTATTTTACTTACCAAACCACTGTAATCATCTTCATCAATATCATCTTCGTCCATAAAATCATCCTCGTCCTCCCCCTCATCATCATACTCATCATCATCATCATCATCATCACTATCATCCAGATCATCTTCCTCCTCATCCCCACCCTCATCTTCATCACTAAAGTACACATCATCCCCTCCTTCATCTACGGCTGCATCTCTCTCTTCCCCATTAGCATCCCAGCCGTCATTCGATTCAAATTTCATCGCCTCCCCTCCTTCTTTCTCAGTCTCCACCTCATGATCAGCTTCAGAAACAATCTGAACTGGAACCGCATCCATTATAGACGGCCCATTCGCCTCCCTATCAACTAAACTAGTTCCACCTTCAGCATCAGCAGCAGCAACATTCTCCGCAGGACTTAAACTGGAAGTCAAAACATCCTCGTCGCCCGTTTCGTGCACCATCTCGAAACCCTAATTATATCATCATCATCACAATCACAAATTGCTATCTTGAATCAAACTCTTTCAATCTCGAACAGAAAGAATTACAACAGCACATACATTCGCACACAAATCAATCAATTAAACCTAACTGGTGCAAGGAAAAATTCTAATTTTTTAAAAACCAAGTCGAACTGAACTACCAATTCACAAACCGTAAAAACCGAAACAGATTAAAAGAACCAAAATTAACGTAAATTAAACAACATGGATTCAGATTTGCGGTAAGAAAACCTAGAAGAGAAAATCACCTGGCAGTGTCGAAGAGAAAATCTGAAGGGACAGTAAGAAAGAACCCCAGATGAATTTTTATTTATTCATTATTAATCCCTCAAGTTAAGTACTTTTTTCTTTCTTATTATTATTCTTAGAGTATTGGGATTTCCTTATTTATTTTTATATATTGGATAAATTGCATCTACTATCCTTTAAATTTAACGAAATTACCGAATGAATTATGTAATTCAACAAAATTATTAATACCACCTTCATTCATTCAACTCATAACATTTATACCCCTAATGGCTAAAAATATGATGCTTGAAAATTTGAGATTTAAGATTAAATAAATATATAAACAAGAAAATATTCACAAAAATCCAAATTTAAGAAGAAAAAAAAAGTTGATTGAATATTTCCAAATAATCGAGAGAAAAAGACAGCTAGAAATATCTTCTTTAAAATAAAAAAAATTTAAATCCTGCTCGAAAAATAATAGAGAAAAAAAAAGAAGATAGAATCTAGGTTACCTTAATTAATTTCAGTATAATAATATATGAAAGCTCAAACCCTAACGGGTTTAAAGGTTTTTTTATTTTAATTTTAAAGTTATTAGTATGGTAACATGAAACTTTATATTACATTTCATAATAATTCTTTATCATTCTTTTTTTTTTTTTTTTTTTGAGGCGAATAATTTTTAATGCACTTTAAATATTTTTAGACCCAATTTATATATAATTTTTAGCCACAATTGCAATAATGTCAATTTTTGTGAAATAGTAACAATTCAGGAAGTAAAAGATCAATTTTAAAAATGCAATGGGAAAAAAATGTATTTCAATGCTTTCTTCGTTTCAAACTACCTAAACGTCAAAACTTTATATTCGACGACGGGGAGAATCGATTTTAGTCTAAAAAGTATTATATATGTGCTATAAAAAAAAAAACATGCATAGTGATTTTAGCTTTTGATGTATCATGCATTGAATTTAAAATATGATGTATTGAGCTTAGTTGTTAGTGTATAACAGTCACCAATTTAGACTCAAATATCTCGCGTATTAAATTCGTTTTTAACTATTGATGTATCGTTATGAAGTGAAAACAATAGCACGTATCGATTTGTGCCAATCAGAGTAGAAAAATTCTGCATGTATAGAAGATCTCACATATGAGAGAAAATGTTACCTTAAATTTACATTTATATAAAAGACAATTTCTACAATTCAGCACTCATAATTTTTCAACAATTCTGACTAATGCCCAGAATCCAAACATTTATACTGTGAGTATTGATTTTGTAGTCGCAAGTACTCCCTCCTTCATTATATTAAAATAGTTCACTTTGTAATACTGAAGAGGTTGAAGTAACCGATTTCAGAAGATTCAGCAAATGTTGTGTTCTCTTTGGTCTCAGCAGCTCAGCTGCAAAGCTCAATACAGAGCTTCTGAACCTCTGCTGCGCCATCGTCACTATCCAACATGTAAAATCCAGATTTCTGGTTGGCCAAGCATGTCAGATTCACCTGGTTTTGGAACTGGCTAGACTGCATATGCACACACAAACACAAAACACAAAGGGAATGGAATATCCCCATCAAGAATTAATCAAGATTGATTGAACAACACACATAACTCTGCACATTTTTTGAAATATGGAAATCAAAGCATGATTAATACCAACCGTGCATCTTGCTTCACAATTCCAGAAAGGGGTAGGAATGCAACTCAGATAATGGCACCAGGAGCAGTGATCATTCCCATCCACGCCTCCGAGGAGCAAAACCAAGCCCGTCAGGAACCTAAAGGATGTCCATCCATGTTGCAGAATAATGCAAGCGTTTTAATAATAATCATACAGGAAGAATCATTAGCTTTCAAAGCATGATGAACTGAGAGACTTGATTCATTACCCTGCTGTTAGTAGTATGAGGGAGATGATCAAAAAAATGTACTGATAAACCTTGTACTTGGCCTTAGCGGGTCCAACATCGTAACCTGGAGGAGCTTTTTTCTGGTTTACCCAACCATACTGAGGTCTAACTAGGACGACGAATCCCACTAAAAATCCAGTCAAGAAACCTCCAAGATGAGCAAAATTATCCACATGAGGGAGGATTCCTACGGCCAAATTGATAATGATGATGAAGACGAGAGTTGACAAGGCTGCCAACTATAACAAAACAGATTAATGTGATCCAACCCTTAATTAATTTTCCATACATTCTTCAAGTCATCAAATGAATTATACATACCTTGTTCTCATATATGCTCCAATTTGTGAGGAGTTCAGAAAGCATTCCTCCCAGTAAACCAAACAATGCACCAGATGCACCCACAGATATGGTGTTCCTCACGAATAATGAAGACAGTAAACTTCCACCAATGCCAGATAGCAAATAAACTAGTCCAATCCGCACTGCAGATCAAACTATTCTGTGTCACCAAGAATGAAGTACAAAAACTGAAACTCTTCAAATTATTGTTCAATTTTGACAGGTGAAGTTACATAATATATGCATTGGGTAAAATTAAACATACCAAAGCCAAACTCCTGCTCCAGCCGAATCCCAACGCAGAGCAGACTCAACATGTTGGCTACAACATGGAAAACCCCGGCGTGTAGCCACATGCAGGTGACCAATCTCCATACCTGCTGTTCTTCAACCACTCTCGTCGCGTCCAGAGCCCCCAAATTTAGCAGTCTGCAAAATAAGTTTTGAGTTCCCTGATCGTTAGAAACTGTAATTTCAGACCATTTCATAGTATTGTGTTCTTGGGATTCACTCGTCTGAATTTAATCATAGTGCCTTTTTAAATTTTACTCAGTTAAAACACAATCCCAGGTATAAATTAAGTCAATTAAGAGCAAGGAGGGCTCACGTAATCGCAGAGGGACCGAGCAATGGATTCTCCTTGAGGCTCTGGAAAGCGAAGCGGCCGAGAGTCGACTCCCAGATGCAGGTGTCGGATTTGCTAGGGCAATCGTTGACGTACATTGCGTACACGAAGAGTGAAATATTGACAACAATGATGAGGGGAACCAACCAGGCGAACCAAGGCCTGAAAAGCGGGGGAGGAGGAGGGCGCCGCGGTGGCCGCGAGGATCTGTGACGGCTGCTAGAGTCATTAGGACTGGGTGGAGCCCACATCGGGTGAGGGTCGGTCCCTCGCGGCTGGACCTTGATCTCGATGTCCGACTCCGGCGAAGAGTTAACCTTGGCCCTCCCCATTGCCGCAGCCGGCCGGCCGGCCACCACAAAGAAATGGGAAGGGGAAGAAAGGCAAAAAAATGAGCTGTCAGATGGCGGCGGCTGGAAAATCAATGGAGAATGACCAGCTCCGGGAGTGTTTGTTGAGCATGTTTGATGAATCGTTCGCAGTGTGTGATGAAGAATGGAGGTCGGAGATGGAGATGGAAATGGTGTGGACAAACTTTGTCTGTTGATACCAATGGATCAATGGACAATCCATCGTAAATTATGCAAACATTTGCTGCCTATATTTAGTGCCAACAGAAAACCATTGGAAGTTTGAAATTGAAACATATACCAAAATGTAATAAATTTCCCATGAACATTTTTATAATGAGGACTATAATTACGGGTAATACGTTTGAGTTGTCTGAATGTTAACGACACGTGTATCGAGTATAGTATCTGAAGTCTCGCAATTATATTAATAAAATGCGCGTATCAAATTTAGCCGCTAGTATATTGCGTTTTGAATGAACCTGCAATGTATCGAGTTCAGTTATTGACATATCACAGTTTTGAGTTTAGTTGTTGAACTATCGCATATCAATTTTAGCATATGATATATCGCGGTTATTGATGTATCACGCATCAAATATGATTTCTGTTGTATCACGTATTGAGTTTAACCTCTGATGCATGGATCACAACTATAAATTTACATGCTGAAATATCGTATATAGAATTTAGACAATATATCTTTCTTATAAAAGAATTTGGGATTTTATGGATAGTGAACTAGTAATTTACATAAACTTCAAACCATCCACAAAATGGAACACATATAAATTGTTAGATTTTTCAAATTGAACAATAAAACACATACTTATATATACGAGTGATCAATTATGACAACTACCATTTCCATGCAAGTACAAGCGTCAACAACAGGCATGCGGTTCTACCCCAATTTAGTATCTCGCTTCTGCAGTGGCCCCAGTTATTATGTCTATAGTCTCACTTAACGTTGTGTGAGCTATGTTAATCTTAACTGGCCGTAACACATTTACTTTAAAAATATATAGTATATATTTAATCACAACTTCTTGTCACAATCTAGTCATCAATTTATAATCAAGTGCACTGATTGGACAGATTCCTTAACTGTAAACACTGTTTTATTATGGTTGTCAACATTAATCCACTCGAATCATTGTAGTGAAGAAAACGAGAAAACATACGCCAAAACTCAATTGGACAACCATTACAACTAATCCCTCTTGGCTGAGAAGACCAACAATCTAATATTATTACAAAAAAACAGTGAGTTATGCATAAAATTTAATACTAAATACATTAGATATTAAATTTGATACACGATTCTTCAGTAGCATAACTGCAATAAATTAGCAATTAAAATTTATACATGTGTTTTTATAACGTTCACTTATACTACTTTTTGGAGTTAAACTCGGTACGCGATCTACCGGACTTTCAGACGCATACCCGTGGGATACCCTTTTTTTCTTCCCTAAAGAAAAGAAATTTTCAAGCAACCGTATAAAGCGTTCCATTGTCCTAATTCAACTTCAGTGTATTAGTATTTCTCCTTCATCCTCCATTTTCTCGGTTTTCCATCCTGCAAAAATCCCCATTTTGGCATTTTCTCTTACACTTATAATTCCGCATATTCACTCTTTTTCTTTCCCTTTTCTGGTTTTTCGTTTTAGCCTGGCCATGAATCAACCTCGGCCTTCAAGAACCTGGAAAGATTTTGACGTCCCATAGAAATCTTCAACGACAAGAAGAAAAGAAGAAGAAGATGAATCATTTGATCAGTTCAATGGTTCGCAACAAATTTTGGTTGGTTTTCTTGGCTTTCTTTGTTTTCTGGTACTTGTTGCTTTATGGTTTCGATTGGTCTTCATTTCTCGGATTAACATCTCTTCCGCCCCACCCTGAAGACGATGAAACCATTCAATCCCTCGTCAAAACAGAGTCCAATCGCGTCGCAGATCAAGAAGAAGAAAAAAGGGTCCTCGTCAGTAGCGATTCGGGGAATTCCACGTTTTCGATTGACAATAATAATAGCAGCAGCTCTAACGTTGTTGTTGATGGTGTAGACAAGAACAACAATAATAATACAGACGGAGGAGTACCGGAGAAGGACGAGGACGTTGAGGATCTCGAGAACGAATTGGAACCCTTTTTCGAGAAGGTAGATTCCAAGTACGCCGAGGAAGAAAGAGACAAACCCACACCGGAACCCTTACCGGAGAAGGATGATTCCGGGTACGCTGTTTCTGAAACCATCGATGAAGAAATTGAGGAAGACGACGAATCCGAACCGGAACCGGATGATTCTGCGTTCAACGTTTCTGAACCCATCGATGAAGAAAGAGACAAATTATGCAACGGAAGATACATTTATGTTCATAAATTGCCCAGTCGGTTCAACGAGCGGTTGCTAAATCACTGCAAATCTTTGATCCCATGGACAGATATGTGCAAATATCTAGTGAATAATGGGCTCGGAGAAGATCTGGGAAACCCGGGTCGGATTTTCTCGAAAACTTCTTGGTTCAACACCCATCAGTTTTCTCTGGAAGTGATTTTCCATAACAAGATGAAGCAGTATGATTGCTTAACAAATTACTCTGCAAAAGCTGCTGCTGTTTATGTTCCATATTATGCAGGGCTTGATGTTTCCAGGTTTTTATGGGGACATGCTTCATTAGCCAGAAGGGATGCTGATGCAATTGCCCTGGCTAGATGGCTCAGGAAAAGGCCCCAGTGGGATGTGATGTCCGGGAGGGATCATTTCACCGTCGCCGGAAGAATCACCTGGGATTTCCGGAGGGGTTCTGAGATAGAAACAGATTGGGGGAACAAATTCTTGATTTTGCCTGAAATCAGGAACATGACTGTTTTAACTGTTGAATCCAGCCCCTGGAACAGAAACGATTTCGCCATCCCTTATCCGACTTATTTCCATCCCTGGAATGACAACGATGTGTTGCAATGGCAAAACAGGATGAGGAAGCTGAAGAGGAAGTACTTGTTCTGCTTCGCCGGAGGGCCGAGGCCGGACTCAATCCGGGGACAGATCACGGATCAATGCAGATCAGCGAAGAGAAAATGCGCCCTGATGGAATGCTCAAACTCAAACACTCGAAACAGGTGCCAAAAGCCTGATCAGCTGATGAGGCTGTTCCAGAATTCCATCTTCTGTTTGCAGCCTCCGGGGGATTCAGCCACAAGAAGGTCGACTTTCGACGCCATTTTAGCCGGTTGCATACCTGTGTTCTTCACCCCGGAATCGGCCTACGTGCAATACCTGTGGCATTTGCCTAAAAATTTCAAAAGCTACTCAGTTCTGATCCCTGAGAGTGATGTGAAAAAAAGGACTGTCAGCATTGAGAGTGTTCTTTCGAGGATTCCCAGGACTAGAGTGAATGCCATGATGGAAGAGGTGATAAAGCTGATTCCCAACGTAGTTTACGCAGATCCGAGGTCGAAATCGCACAAGTTTGAAGATGCATTTGATATAGCAGTGAAAGGGGTGATTGAGAGAGTGGCATCATTGAAGCAAGAAATTGATGAAGGGAGGGATTCTAGTGTTAGTTTCGGTGAGGAAAATAGTTGGAAATACTATACTTTTGGGACAGTTGAAAAGCATGAATGGGATCATTTCTTTGTAGGGAAACATTGACAAATAAAACACCCATCAATCAAACAGATTTTTGCACTTTCTTTTGTCTTATCAAGAATGTAGTTTTTGTAGGCTAGAACTAGTAAAAGAATTGTACTTCCTAACGTGTATTACAACGTGGACTATTCTAATGGAACGAAATGAGTACTTTTTAGTGCATTGTCACTCTCTTGATTAGTTTTGTAGCCCGGAATAAGAGTAGTTTTTCTTTGTCGTTGAAGTTGCTTTTTAACAGAAGACATAATTTTT
Organism: Leptodermis oblonga; assembly: GCA_016801395.1. NCBI lineage: Eukaryota > Viridiplantae > Streptophyta > Magnoliopsida > Gentianales > Rubiaceae > Leptodermis > Leptodermis oblonga. The sequence continues at coordinate 111,427 of CM028750.1, read as the reverse complement.
TTTCACTTCAAAAAAATAAAAGTTGATCTTAGTTGTGTTTCCAATCATGGTGTAGCATCTGGCGTATGTAGTCCAACGGTTAGGATAATTGCCTTCCAAGCAATAGACCCGGGTTCGACTCCCGGCAAACGCAGACTTTTTTGTGTTTCTATTATAGTTAAATTAGCCTGATTTTACTTTACTGCCCCCCAACCATATAAGATTTTGTAATTGGTCAAGCATTCACAATCTCTTAAACAGGTAATGGGCACCATTAGGTTTTGTGACAAAAAAACAAAATGGATCATGTGATTTCAATGAATAATAATGATAAAATACTCTTAATATTTCACAGAATATTTTGTGAAATGACTTAAAAACTTTTTATACTTTGGGTTCTTCTGTAAAACTACAAGGATATTTTGAAAAAAATAACTTAGTTGACTATCGATCAAACGTTTATTTGTTAAATTTGAAATTATATGGTTCATTTTGTTCTTTTACAAAATCCCAATGATGATTTGTATTTTGCCGTGTTTTTTAGTGAACTCATTTCCACAAATAAAATTACAAATAACACGTAACCATAATAAGAGGTTTTTTTTTTTTTTTTTTCCTTTAACATAACCATAACAAAATTAAAACACACCATATATGATATAAGAAAATTTGAATATTGACTTTTTATGGGCATGTTCTTTATTGAAGGTTTGAGTTTTAGTTTTGAGAAAATAGTTTTATAATGTAAAAAGTGTATTGAAAATGTAAAAAAATATAGTTAAATAGTAAAAAATTATATTGAAAATGATAAAAATTGATTATAATATATTAAATTTACTGTTGAAACCAAAACCAAAAATTAAAGAACAGGCCCTACATTGAACATAACTTGAAATTTGGGATTTGAGTCGTGATTTAGAAGTTAGACAGAAATAAATCCATCGCAGCGGTCATGAGCTCAAATTCCACCTAAGTGGAATTTAGGTGTAGGGCCAGAAGTTTTTTTCTTTTTTTTTTTTTTTTTTAAAGGGAAGAAAAACTTGAAAATATTTTTTATTTAATTAATTGATTTTCTACAATACCAACGAACCAATCACACAAGTTCCTTGGATTTTTCTTCAACCAATCATAAAACTAATCACACAAAACAAAGATATTTTTATTTTTAGGCGCCAAACCAACACAACCGTAAAAGGGTATAATCGTCATCTCACCCTCCTTTCTATAAATATCCCATCCCTCTTTTTTTTTTTTCTGTTTTTTTCCTGCTACTTACCAAATCAAATGGCAACCAATCTGATCCTCACAATTTTCAGTCCTTGGATTCTTGTCGTCGTCGCCGCCTTCTGATTGATTCATGGCCGGCACGTGCTCACCGGTTAAGCCCCACTTCAGAGCTTCATCTTCATCCGTCGAACTTTCCAGGAGTTTTTCTCGGGCCGGAGCTCCGTTTTCCATCAGGTACTCATCCCGGAGCACAGTCGGGGACCTCCAGTATCCACCGTCGCCGCCGCCGCCGCCCGCCGAAGGCCCTTCTTGTATATTCATTGGACCCATCGAGAACGCCAGCAAGGAAACCCTTGAAGCTCTGTATCGTCAAGTACGTTTGAGCAAGCTCGTCGTAGCTTTACTCCTCTTTTGTGATTACTTTCAGTAACTGTGAGAAATATTGTTTGTTTTTCAGGCTCGTGATTCATACTATAATGGGAGTCCCTTAATCGTGGATGACATGTTTGATAGAGTTGAGGTACTTTCCTTTTTCATTTTTATCTCAACCTTAGTTGTTTCATATTTTTTGGTTCATATCATATTCTGAATTCTGAAATGAACTTTTTAAGTTGCTTGATTGGTTTCTGTTACAGATTTTTTTTGTGTGGAAATCAATCACTTTTTATAGATTTTGTTAGTTCATTTTGCTGTTTCTTTTCATGGAATGATTATGTGAGATTCCAGAATGCAAAAGAATTGATGTTTATTTATTGAAACAGCTGAGGTTACGGTGGTTTGGTTCCAAATGTGTAGTCAAGTACCCACGTTGTAGTCTTAGGCGTCAATCAACTTATTCCGATGCTCAGGTAATTCCATGCATGTTTTGAATTTGTTTAAAGTCATAGTTTGCACAGTGATTAAAGTAATTCAATTTGAAAAGAATAAAGATTGGAGTTACTACAGAAATTCATTGAATATTGAATTCACGTGGAGGTAGGGCAGGAAGATCCTCCACAGGTGTTTGCATTGGCTAGCGTATGGCTTCTGATTCTGGGCTTTGGTGGTTCAGTTTTGCTTGTACCCATAATCTACACTCTTGGCCATGCTTATAGTGATGCGTTTCTCTCTGGAAATTCACCCACCAGTCAAGCTTCTATGCTACAGTTTCTCACCATACTTAATGGTTTACTCTACATGATATTGGGATCCATAATTGGCGTGCCCATTGCTTCGGCATCAGGTAATAAGTCCAACTGTTCTTATGCTCTGCTATAAGATTTTCTCTCTGCTTTGCGACACTTAGCTGAAGACATCTCTCTTGAGTTGCATACTATCTTACTGATTCATCGAGGTGAAGATAGAATTCGATATCAAAGTTGAGCTATATAACTTTCAGTATGTGCATGCTCATGGATTGTTGTAGCAGTTGATGGTATTCGTTGGATTGGACCATCTCTTCAATCTTGGTTTCTAGCAGTCCTCAAAGAAATTGGACCTGATTGCTTTAACTTTTAACAGTTGAGCTGGTTATTGAATACGAGAGATTTATTTCCTATTCAAAACTCACATTTTGGTGTTTTAAGTTGTGAAATGCGAGCACGAAACCAATATGTGTACAACTAGGTTCCATTAAAGCATGTTAAACTTCAAAATCTTGATTTCTGTAATGTTGTTGATCAAAGTTCAGAGTAGATGCATCTGATGTTGGCCTGTTCTGATACAATGCAGATGATAACTTATTGAAATGTTGGCATTGTTAGTATGCGCTCTCACGTTAAGACCAAATATATGTGATTGATATGAACTTGTTTCTTCCATACAGATTAGATGAAAATTCTTCATTTGTTTGGGCTTATCACATGGGAATGTTTTTTCTTTTCTTTCTCTGAAATGATGTATTTTGCAACTGTTGTGAGAAGTTGCTTTTGCTGAATGCGATGTGCTTCAATGCTCATGCCTGTGCTATTATTAGAGGAATCTTTGTTTGTTGTCTACTTGATGGTATATATTATTTGGGAAACGAGAAACAGAAAGTGCTCATGCCTGCAATACTAGAGGATTCTTATTCTTGTCTTAATGATGTATATTATTCTCATCTTGAGTTGTACTTTCATAACTGGATAACTTTCTGCAGTGGGAGCATTGCAAGGGATTTTGAAGAATAATTTGGTAGCGTTAAAAGGGGCCTGCCCTAATTGTGGTGAAGAGGTCAGTTAGGATGAAAAGTTTCTACTTCATTTGGTTGAGGAGCATTTTTTTTTTTTGCATTTAGCCATCACAACAGATTTGCAGCCTTGTTAATCTGGATGTTGTTCACTACAAGCATCAAAAGCTCAAAACATGGGTTTCATTTTCATATCTGTAAGTTGCCTACATATGTGCAGGTGTTTGCATTTGTTCAATCTGATCAGGCCAAGCTGACCCGCCATAGAGCAGAGTGTCATGTCTGTGAAAGCTTCATAGAATTTCGAACACGCTCTGAGGTACTGACATCTTGATCTCTGATATGTTATCTTCCTAAACATACTTGGAAGTTTAGAAACATGACTGTATTTGATTCTACGATATTCACACTTTGTTCCTTATGCAGCAACCGATCTCAAGAGAAGGTAAGCGGTGGGTGTATGGCCGTGTTTACTTGATTCGAGCAAGATGAAGACTGAAACCATGGCCATAAAGATGCAATGCTGCAGATATCAAAGTTTTTATCACATTACTCCGACAATTTGTCTTCCTTTTCATCCAAATGTGATTAGTATAAATTGATTGAACCCTTTTAGTTCTAGACTTGTATCACTTTCAAATCAATCAATGTGATTAGTTTTCTTTTAATTGTTACATTCTTGATAAAGATATGCTGCAAATGCAATAGAGAGATCCAAAGAATTCAGCTTTGCATTTCAGATTCATGTACTGAAAAACAAAAAGAAAGTAAATTTATTGAGTTCGCAAAGCACATTCTTAGGCTATGCATAAAAATGCTCGAGTCTTCTCTAGTAAAATGACGTTAAAATTACCTCCCATTAAACTAAAAACTAGTATGTGAATCTGCCTAGATAACTAATAGTACAATTGATAAAATGGCAATACATCAATCAATCAAGAATCTCTTTCTTGAATTTTCCTTGTCAACTCCACTCCAGGTAACAAAGACAAGGAATTGTACATTTGACTGTGAGACTATTATCTCAATGATCATCCTCCTCAAAATGTAGCAATCAAAGAACTCAGAAGTGTGCTACACTGTAAACCAGAATCCATGCCAGCTGAAAAACCAAAAAAAGAAGTTAGTACTGTTCTGAGATATTGTTATGCAAAATTATACACAGAGAGAGGATAGTGTGGGGGAAAGAAAGGCAGCAGAATACCAGAAAAAGCGTGAACGAAGCGAAAAGCCCTTCCTGGAGGAGAGCTCCATGCCCACCAAATTCTTCTTCATCAACCTTTAGTATCATTGCGTAATAACCGTAAATTATCCCAGAGGACAATACAAGGAACCTGCAAAACACAGTTACAACCATATTAGGCCACAAGATTTCGACAGGTAAACAGGTCAGTGACACCAAGGAGGATGCTAAAGCGTAAATATCACTTCGCTATCAAGATAAGCTACACACTTCTTTGATATACAGGTTTTGCAAATTCTTCATAGAACTTAGGTAAATAGGGAGTTCAAGTAAGAATGCAAGACCCAATTTTTACCACAGACAGGAAAAGATATCTAAAAACCAATTAGAAAAATGAAAAATGAAACCTTAAAGTTGCAAATGTCCACATGTTACAACAGAGATTGGTACTGAGAACAAAACATGTGAATCAATCATGCATTCCCAAATAAGCAAACCAGACAATTCATGAACAAAACAGAGATTGGTACTGAGAACAAAACATGCGAATCAATCATGCATTTCCAAATAAGCAAACCAGACAATTCATGAACTTTTCCAGCAATCTTTTCTTCTGTTGCTGAGCCAAGATAAAGATAAAGCGGCCAACAACAACAGCAACAACAACAAAAAACTAAGGGCCTGGTTGGTTCACTGATTGGAATGGGAATGGGTTGATAGTAGTATGAAATGGGAATGGAAATAATAGATTCAATCATTACCATTAAAGATGTTTGGTTGTTAATTATTTCGGAATGAACATAAATTAAAATCACATATTTACCCCCAAAACAACAATTGAATTTCAAAAACCAAAGCCATTCCAAAACCTCTGTCCCTAACCAATTCAAGGCAACATCTTCATCCATCCAACTGCTCCCAAGGTGAACATACATGAGCTCCATCTATGGGTGCTGAAATTTCTTTCCTCTTCTATCCTGTCAGATCTGCAGTTGCATCCACCTAAACACTATTTTTTGTCATTCTTATACCATTCCAAAACCCAATTCTTCTGACATCAGTACCCCAACATCAGAATTGAACCCCCATGAAAATAGATTCAACTAAAGAAAAAATATATAAGTTTCATAGCGGCTGCCCAAAAGAAATAACACATAAATCGATACAGTTATTTTCCTTGCAATTTTCGGACATATATGCTATTCTAGAATAGGGAGAACTGCACAAACACCAACTTTTCCTATAAAAAAATGGAGGACAGTTGAGACCTCCTTTTGCTTTCCATGGTCGGGACAAGGTTGGGACCTTTTGCTTATGTTTGAGACACAAAAGCAGAAACAGAAACAGAAAAAGAAAATGGTGGTGGGAATTGTGGAGTTCAACAGATCTATGGTTCCATTCAGTTTTAGGTTTACGAGAAGAAAGCGCCGGAGAGACTTAAACGGGATAGAAGAAGAAGAGAAGATGGAGAGCAAATAGAAAGAAAATATAAGAACAAAAGCAGGGTAAAAGAGAGAAAACGAGAGCAAATTCATTCCAAGGGTTGAAACCCACCAATTTAATCGGATAAGGAGGATTCCTAATTAGTTGGGAATGGGTTACTGTTGGCAAACCGATTCCAACACACCAAGCATCTTGAATTGGTATGATAGTCATAGACTCATACCCGTAGTCTCTTACCAAGTAGGCCCTAAGCTTTTATCCTACTACGTGGAGTCGGCTATATGAATCATCATATCTCGCCATAATGTACGATTGAGACACGTGGTTTCATCTATATTTGAATATAACGTGTCATTTCTTACAGTTTTCTTAAGTCTTCCCCTTCCCCTTTTAATATTAGTTAATGTCTAACTTTTTACCCATCGTGCTATGGCATCTATAGGATCACCTACGAACATATCCAAACTATCTTAGGCTTCTTTTTTTTCATGTATTGGAGTTACTCCAACTTTCCTTATAATACTTTGCATTACTAGTTCTATCTACCCTAAATATGCCCACAAATCCATCTCAACATTCTCATTTCTACCATCCTCATTTTTTGCTTATGTTAATATTTAATCGCCTAACACTCCAAAGCATTCTCCATTTCCCCACCTCTCCCCTCCTGGCATATAAAGTTCCAATAGATTGTAACCAACTCAAAGCATTTTTCAATCAAACAGAATAACAAAAGAAAATAAGCCAGAAAGGACACATGTTTGCAGATATGGACCACACGTATGTCTCTGACAATCGACAAATTACTGAAATTTATCGAAATAACAGGGATTTGACCACAAACAAGAAAACTGACATAGGAATTAACTTACAGAATTATCCAAATGCCCCCAACCAAAGGAATGGCACCCCATAATAGTCCGCATAAAAGAGCTACCACCTGTCGGATCCAGTGAAGTACATCACCCAGTTGATCCTAAAATACAAAAAACAATTAACATCAGTGATTAAGGGTCCCTAAAAATTTAGCATCATCCATCAATAAGCTCAGATTTTCACCATAACAAAAATGGCATCATAGTTTCCAGGTTCTCGATATAATTGAAGCAGATGATTGAACAGCCATCATTAGTAGCAAACTTTCATTCTTCGCAAAAAGTAAATTATAATCTCAATAACCTAATACTTAATAGAATAACTTTGCAACAAAAGGGTAGTCTTGTAAGGCAAGAGACAATGTGGTTAGCATTCAGCCAACCAAAAAACATCCTTACGACTCTACTACACTTAAACCTGTTAATACTTTCTCCCCATTATCTCAAATTCACCTAATTTCAAAACAAGAAGCAAACAAACTAAGAAATAAATAGCACGCCTTTAAATACATCAAAAATCAAAAACCACAAATCCGTAAGAACTTGTAGCAATTTTATCTTAATCCAACCAATCCAATCTAGAATGCAATACTGAAAACAAGCACGCTAAATTCGTCGACTATAATTCAACAGCAAGATCAAACCCCCAAAAGCAAAAAAAGTTAAAAAGATCAATTCTTGCCAAGCCTAACAGATAAGAAATCACAATCGATAAAGACAGTAAGAGGGTTTGAGCAATGGAAAAACCTTGTCCCAAGAAGCATCGGGATCGAACAACTTAGCAAGTTTAAAGGGCGACAAGTGACCATTCTGATGATGCTTCTCCTGGTGCTGCTGCTGCTGGTGGTTTTCCTGGTGGAGATTACTATTAACCTTGCTCGATTTTCTCTCTTTCATGGTGAACCCAGTAATCAAAAGGGTCAAAACTAAACTAAACTAAAATACCAGAAAAAAAAAAAAAGAAAAAGAAAAGAAAGAGGTGCGAGATGGGCAGAAGCAGGTGGGTCGGGGGTGGGCTTTGGCTCAAAGAGGAGAGAACGTGATGAAAAGGAATCCAAGAATCTTGAATGCGGCGTGATTAACATTAGTCGAATTTATCCCTTACCATTATTATTATTGAATCAGCAACGCCACAACACTAACATGGTTCGATCAAGAAAAAAGGGATTGGGTTTTTGTGAAGGATTAGGATTAAAGTAATGGAAGCCTTGCTGTCTCTGACTCTGTAGTGGTGGAGTCTGCAGATCTAATGGTGTTTGTGTAGGACGACGACGAGAAAGTGAGGAGAAGTTGAGATGAAGTTTCAACTTCTCACGTGACGTCCTTCTAGATTTTTTATTTATTTTTTTTTTTCCTTGTTAATTTCTCCAAAGTCCGAAAGGCTTGGAATTGCATGCCAATTTTCCATTATGAGTTTGATACACAATTATTACGAAATTGGCTCAGAAATTTGTCATTTAATAAGCATTTTCATTGATTGTGTGATATAGGATATCATGAAATTTATGGCAAAGTTTAGGTTTAAATATAAATAATTTAATTTTAAGGGAATCTCTTGCCTGACTATCTAATAGTTTAATGGAGATACTTTAACATTTAAATTCGATGCACATATTTTTATTTATAAATTAAATTTGATACGTATGTTTATTCGGTACAAACGATAGTTGTAGTGTTAACAAAATCATAATATATCAACAACTAATAACGATACACGATTTCTAAGCACCTACATTTATTACATCATAAGCTAAATTCATACGCGTATCGTTTAATTGCAGACTGTAGAATATAATATTTTTCCTTCAATTTTAGGTGATATAATTCGTTTAGTTATTTATCAAAAGTTACAAGGAATTGAAAGTTAAAACTTTTTTTTTTTCTGACAGTCAATATTGACATGCAGAATGAGTGAACAATGTGAGCTGAGAGTTTTCACATTACAACAACATGGAGGAGAAGACCATTTCGACAAGGACGTATGTCTCCTGCTACAGCTTGTACCATGCTTTCATACTGAAGCTATTTAAATTTGTTGTTGCCGCTTGTACCATGTCTTTATGTTGAAACTGCTTGAATTTGATGTTGTCGCTTATACCATGTCTTTATGCTGAAGCGGCTTGAATTTGCTTATACAAGCAATTTGCTAGTGCCTCTTGTACCATGTCTTTATCCTGAAGTTGCTGGAACTTGGTGTTGCCGCTTGTACCATGCTGAAGCTGTTTGATATTAAAAAGGTGTCACTGCACCTTGAAATTGACATGTTTTCATTCCCGCTTGTACTACCATGCCTTCAAATTGAATTTGTTTGAACTTGAAAATTGTGCGACTGCACCTGTATCATTGAACCTTTTAACCTAATATCTTAAATGGCATGAGATGTACTATTGGACTATATGATTGGGTACGAAACTTGAAACCTTTTTTTTTAGAGACCCTATTGGGTTCACAACCCAAATTCTCCTCTATTTACTTTGAGTGAGATTTAAGTTTGCGACATCTACAGTAAATTTGTTTGTGATTAACTAGTGATCAATTTTTTTTTTCTTTTTTTTTTTTTTTTTTGAATTTGGGGCCAACTGAGCTTCACCCTTATAACACTTTTTCCACCCCGAATAATTTTCAAACTCACGAATACGGGAAATCAGTCTGAAATACTAACCTTTAGGATATCACTTCGAACCAATTGAGTGATTCTTAAAAGTTGAAAGCCCAATTGCCTTGCCGGCCTATCATTGACCTTGTCAACACAGATTACGAATGCTTCGTTCGACTCCCTTCTAGGAATTTAGGAATTTTCAGAGTTTGACAATAGAACAGTCAAAGGTGGCGGCAATTATCCCACTCGCAAGACGTCCCTCTCATACCTCCACGCGCCCATCAATTCTGGGAATAATATTAACAGTAAAAAATAAATCTAACAAAAATTATTTATTTACTTTGTATATCGAATACTTTTGGTGTTATGAAGATATGTTTTTGACAGTGATCAATTATGATTATTGTTTTTTCTCTTAATTATTTTTCGATGGGGATGTATAAATTTTATTTGTGGATTAACAAATCTGTGAAAACTTTATTTGCGATTGGCATTTTATGAATCTCATCATTTATGCGTATGGCATCGCTTCTCCTTTTTGCTCTCGTTATGGTTTGATTTATTTGTGTTGTTATCCTTTTTATCATCAACGTTTATAACTAATTAATGTTTTAGCAAAAAAAAAAAAAAAACCCAACAAGTTTTATATTATGACACTTTAAATACAATATAGAGAATTACTTTTATAATTATATTTTTTTCTTCTTATTATCAATAAGGAGCTTACTTTTTATCTTGTCTTACATTTGTAAACAAGAAAGTTGAATTTACTTAACGTCTCTATTACATTTGGCTGAATTACTTTCGATGTAATCTCTTGTTTGACTATTATAGTCGTATCAAGTTCAATATTACAACAAGTATCAATTATAAAGCGATACATACTAAGGGCCTATTCGGTTGGCAAGTTTCAAACTTGTTTTTGGTTGGTTTTGAGAATAATTTTAAAAACAAAATAGGTTTGAAACCAAAACAAATAAACAAACTTTTGAGACCAAGTTTTGAAAACCATCGCCCCTACCGCCCTCTCCCCCTCATACTCCCATTTAGCACAACCACCTCACCGCCCCATCCACCAACACCACCACCACCTCACCCTTCCCCCCACCGACGCCACCAACAGAAATCCAAATCCAAAGAAGAAGGATAAAGGCAATCGAAATCACCTTTAAAATCCAAATCCAAAGAAGAAGAATAAACGAAATCGAATTCGTAAATGAAATCCAAATTCAAAGAAGAAGAAGAATCGAATCTTGAGGCCGAAGAAGAAGATTAAATCTGAATCGAACTCCAAATCGAAAGAAGAAGAAGACAAAATCTGAATCGAAAAAGAAGAAGAAGAAGAAAAAGCAGGAGGGCGAATAAGATTGTGAGCGGCGATTCCGGGCGGTGAGTGCGACCATCGCTACATGGGCGGCGCGGCGGCGGTTTGAGAACTGGGTTAGAGAATTTGTTTCAAAACTCTTTCAGCCGAACAAGGTTTTGGGAATTTGTTTGAGACTTGGGGCCTGTTTAGTATCGTGATTCAAGTCGTGTTTTGAAATCACTTTTGATTTTATAATATTAAAAGTGTGTTGCGAATGTAAAAAGGTGTGTTGAAAATGTAAAAAAGTTTATTGAAAATGTAAAAAGGTTTATTAGGAATGATGAAAAACTATTATAAAACAAAAGTGATTTCAAAACAGTTTTGAAAACGCGATACCAAACAGGCCCTTGGTCTCAAATTTGGATTGAAATGGATGAGCCGAACAGGCCCTAAGTTTAATGTCAACTAAAGTTAATAGTTCATCGACTAAATTCGATACTCATGTTTAATATAAATGCAAGAGTTCATCAGTTAAATTTGATCTGCGTGTTTTCAGTAAGTGATACTTATTTTCTTATGATTAATACTTGTGACATTAAACTCGATACTTTTCACCTTATAATCGATACTTATGACATTAAACTCGATATTTGTGGTAGCAAACTCAATACTTCTCACCTTATAGTCAATACTTGTGACAATAAGGCTCCGTTTTTTTCTATTCCATTTCAGAAAAATCATCACTTTTTTATCAAAAAATCTACACAAAGAAACTGCATAGAGCCTAGCATTGGATTGTCAAACACGTGAGACAGATATACATATTAATTTATGTATTATATTTTGAAATTCCTTTCCCTAAACACTGTACCCTTTCTCAATTATGGCCACGCGCTTAAAAACGCGCACACAATTTCTCACAAAAGCAAAGCCAGTGAAGCTAAGGAAACCAAAAAATCGCAAACAACAAACCGCCAACTATTTCTGGCTGTTCCACAAGAAGAAAGAATCCCTTTTCCTTTTCTCCTTTCAATAATCTGTTTTCCTATTGATTATTATTATTATTATTATTATATATTATTCCCAATCAAGTTATCGTTTTTAGATCGACTTTTATTATATATAGAGGCAGATTTTTGATAATTTTTCCCGATTCGCTGTGAACTCCTCTTAATTGCAACTCAAATTGAATTTTGAAATTTTTCTTGGGGATCAAATTAGGGTTCTTTCGATCGAGAATGCCTAGCCCTAAGAAGAATCAAAACAAAGGCGGCTTCTTTGCCGGCCTGTCTTCCAGTTTGTCCGTGTTTGGGAATGCCATGCATAGATCTATCAACGGGTATGTTCAAATCGTTGTATCATTTCTTCGAATTGTTTGGGAATCTCACTTCTCTGATATGCTTGTTCTTCTAAAAACCTTGAATTTTGTTTTGGAGTGTTTGGTTTGCGTTTTTTCGTGCTGAATTTCGGATTCTTTTAAGATATGCTTTGGTTTTGATCTGATTAACTCTAGCTGTTTGATGAGTTGTCTTGTGAAGATCTCGAAAATAACTTGATGCTTTGGTACTTAGTTTGTGTTGATGTTATGGTCTGGCATGCTTTGACGACGTGCGATAGTAGTAGTCAAGGGGATTAGGTGCTCAGCTGGCTTATTAAACAGGCTTAGTTTGGATCCTTTTAACATTATTGGAGTATGCCATGCATTACTTATAGTGGTGCCGCTAAAACTATAGATGTTTTTAGATTTGTTTTCTGGACAAAGTTTCCCCGTGTAGTGGGATAAGAGCTTAGTTGTTTTTGTTGTTTCCCGCACAAAGTTAGTTAAAGATGTGTATTTGTTTGAGCTGTACATAAATCTTGAAGGTTTGTATGCAGTTGAATAGCTGATGCATTTATGTGTGAATCTTTTGGTCTGGTTGCAAAATAGAGATTCAAGAATATTGAGTTTGTGAGATGAGACGTGCTATGCTAGTGACCGCAAACTGTTAATAAGACGATGCCTTGGTGATCGTTGCTTCAGCTTTTCTGCTTATTAGGATATATTCATTCTTTTCTTTTGGGAACTCGGCAACTACTTTTTAATTTTAAATTTCTTTGTTGAGCCTCTGAAAAGTGTTACTTCTCTAGGCATACTTTGTACATCTTTCTCATATTTTACTCCATGGCATCCAGATTAATAGGTTATGAGGGCTTGGAAGTCATAAATCCAGAGGGAGGCAAAGAAGATGCAGAAGAGGAAGCTCAAAGAGGGAGATGGAAACAAGAGGTCTGTCAGCTTTTGATGTCACTCATTTTGGCAATTATGTCAATGCAGAATTACCTGTTTGTAAAGTGAATTTCATATGCTAGAACCTTCCTCTTATCTCTGCATAAAGAATGAACAAAAAGTTCTTTTACACACCCAAGAAAGTCAATTGTCTTGTTTTAATGTGTTGGATGTTCACCCTGAATTATGTAGATAGGTGGTTAATTTTTCTGTTTTATCTTGCATGAGTGATATCCTTCTCTAGAGCTCTCGGTGTACAAATCAGCTGATATTTATTGTATTTAGGTTCTTGAAAATATCAATCTCTAGCTATCTGTAATATTTTCTTTTATGATCTAATAGACTTGGGGTTCTCTCTTAAGCCGTACTGCTGGGAATATTTATTACAAAATAAAGCATGAGATACTTGATTTGTGTGAGGGGCTTATTTCTTACAGAGAATTTTGTATAGAAAAGCACAAGTAACGGCAAGCAAGCTTGCTGATGACAACTTTAGGACGTTCATCCACCTTTAGATTTGTTGCTTTTGTTCTTGAGCATTGTCACCTTGTTGTTTTCATAACACTGATATGTTGCTCCGAGTGTCATTGCTTTATGATATACCTAATATGTATTCATTTGTATCCTGAGAAACTCTCTGCATTTTTTAAGGACCGAGACAGCTACTGGAAGATGATGCAGAATTATATTGGAATGGATGTCACGTCGATGGTGACTCTTCCTGTCCTTATTTTTGAGCCAATGACAATGCTACAGAAAATGGCAGAGGTTTGTTTTGTCTTCCCTTACATTTATATGACTAATTGCTAATTTTCACTGTGATACACAGAACCGTAATTCTTTTTATGCTCAATGTCACCATCATACTTGATATTTTTATGCAGTTGATGGAGTACTCAGACCTATTAGATAAAGCAGATGAATGTGAGGATCCCTACATGCGGTTGGTCTATGCCAGTGAGTGATCTTTTTGAGATTATGATACCATCCCTCCATTAGCTCAAAATGTATAAATTTTTTGCGTTTACTGAGGATTATATTTTGCTTATTGTCATTCTTGCAGCATCATGGGCTATATCTGTCTATTATGCATTACAGCGCACATGGAAGCCATTTAACCCAATTCTTGGTGAGACTTATGAATTGGTTAACCATAACGGGGTAACATTCATATCAGAACAGGTGAGTCATGCCTATCCTCATATCTTCTGCTGTTTTATCTTCAAGTACTTGTGAACTATTTAAATTTCAAATGTTTACAAATGTGAAAAGTGCAAAGAAAGTAGTAGCACTTTATTATTTTCGGACAAGTTGAGCCCCCACCCACCCACACATCATTCAAATGCTAATGCATGTATATCTGGATCACTTTTAATGGTAATTCTTCACATTTACAGGTATGTCATCATCCACCAATGAGTGCAGGGCATGCCGAGAATGAGCATTTTACTTATGACTTGACATCAAAGTTGAAAACTAAATTTTTGGGCAACTCCCTAGATGTTTATCCTGTTGGAAGGTTGGTATGCATTCGTTAGTTGTGAGTTTTATTAATTTTGTATTCTGCTCTACACCTTTCTCTTGTCTGCAATAGAGAAGAGACTGATTTTTAATTCAGTGCCTTAGTTTCTCTCAGAAAATAATGGTTAGCTGGACTTTCTATGTGCAGAACTCGTGTTGTTCTTAAGAGAGATGGTGTGGTCCTTGAATTGGTGCCCCCTCCAACAAAAGTTAACAATTTAATTTTTGGACGAACTTGGGTGGATTCACCAGGGGAGATGATCATGACAAATCTGAACACCGGAGACAAAGCTGTTCTATATTTTCAACCATGTGGTTGGTTTGGGTGAGTGTCTGCTTTGTTTGTTCCATGATTTTTCTTCCTCCATTGTGGCATTGCACTCTTACTATCAATTGTTTTCAGTAATGTATCAGTCAAAAGGTGTATGTTTCCCTCCCAGACCTTAGTTTCTCATCTTCTCTGTCATCAGTCTATATGCGGACATTCCACATAATGGAGTGTGTGTATTAGTTAGCATCATTGAGTACTGTGCTCCAAACTAGGCATTTTTGGCTAAGTTATGACCCTAAGCATTTTTCTCTCTTAACGGTTAACGGCTATTTTGGTTGCAGGGCTGGTCGATATGAGGTGGACGGTTATGTTTATAATGCTGATGAGGAGCCTAAAATATTGATGACTGGAAAGTGGAATGAGTACATGAGGTATCAACCATGTGACCTGGAAGGAGAACCCATTACTGGTACAGAGCTGAAAGAGGTCAGTTCCATCTGTTAGTGTCTCCTAGGTTTTGTTTTTATGAGTGTTCTGGTATATAAAAATCAATAACTCATATTCAGTGGTTTATTTATGCTGGCCCTTCGATTCTTTTAACGATGTCGATATCTCTAGAATGGTCCACTTTTGTAGGTCCTGTTTCCTGACATGGCAATTCATGATTAGATTGAGGGAACAACTCTACTAAAGTTTGTCTGCCAAATAGCTTGTGTATTTGGAATTGCTAAATTCTGTATGTGTGGAATATGAAATTTTGGCTCTGCTAGCTCTTTCCTGCCCTTTTGTTGAATTGGTATTGTATTAGTTTTCATTGCACTGTGCTTGTGTGTGTGTTGATAGTAGAGAACTGACGTGTAATTTTTTTAAAGGTTTGGCGAGTTGCTCCTGTTCCAGAGAATGATAAATTTCAATATACGCACTTTGCACATAAAATAAACAGCTTTGATACAGCTCCAAAGAAATTGTTAGCTTCAGATTCTCGTTTGCGTCCTGATAGATATGCTCTTGAGAAAGGTGATATTTCAAAAGCTGGAGCTGAAAAGAGCAGGTATCTATCTCTTTCCTTCTCTGTCTCTGTTTCTCTTACACATTTGGCGATATCATCCTTTTGCGTTCCATGGTGTGAGCTTTTTCTTTTGGAAGAGATCATATGTTTCATCAGCGGTTCTGTTTTCATTTACTTGAGAAGCTGAATATTTTCACTTGGTTCTCATATTCTGGTTATTGATAAAGCTCCTCTTTGTGTGTGCTCTTATTTTACAGTTTGGAGGAAAGGCAAAGAGCAGAAAAGAGAGACCGAGAGGCCAAGGGCCATACGTTTACACCCAGATGGTTCGACATAACTGATGAAGTTACCCCTACGCCATGGGGAGACCTGGAAATCTACAAATACAATGGAAAATACACCGAGCATCGGGCAGCTATTGATAGCTCAGACAGCATTAATGGAGACGATAACCAGGGGACGGAGTTCAACCCATGGCAGTATGGTAATGTATCTGAGGAATGAGTTGATGATCTCTACCAAAAACGTCAGAAGAGATACAATTTAGATTCTGCATTCTGCGTTAAAGAGACGGAAGAATTTTGCGGTAAATGTAGAATCAAGTTGCTTGTGGTGGGCGTGTGTACATTGTATCATTATTATTCAATTTGATTGTATTAGTTGATGTTAGCTTATTTTTGGTTTTTGGTTGGGTGACTTGTTTTCCTATTCAGCCCTTAAGAAAGAATGTGTATTTTGATAATTGAAATTATAAAAGCTTAATGTTGAATTTTGAGAATGGTTTGTGGTTAAGTTATAGTATGCTCAATTATAGAAGTAGTAAAGGAAGTTCATGCCTTGAAAGTTGTAAGCAACTTTATTTTTGTTTTACAATGTAAGTCATTCTAAACATCAACACATTCTCTTCAGATTTGTCTCCATACTAATAAAACTATTTAATTGCGTACATTGGTTCTTAGTATTTCATAGTAAAGTATTTAATAGCGTACATTAATTCTTAGTATATTACACAATGTGTTATTAACGAATGATTTTGTCGACATTTTGAAGCTTTTCTTAATACTTTCTCCGTTTCTACACATATATTAAAAATACTTCAAAATGAATTACTATACTGTTCATGACTAGGACATGCTGTTGGGCCTTCTATGATTTTATTTGGCATAATTGTCTTTGGGTTGGATCCGAGCCCAACAAGAATCGCCTCAAAGCAGAAGAAGGCCCAATGGGCAGATATTTGATGGTATTCTTGATTTTGTTCTTATAACAAAATGTGGCAACGATTATTTAATTATATTTACCAAATAAACTTTTCCACCTTCGAAATTACTACGTAATCTTTTACTGAGAATTTTTTTCCTTAAAAAAATTTCGAAATGGAAAAAGAGCAGTGCTCAATTAATAAACAGAAATATAAATAGAAAAATGATTAATAAGTCAGATTGAGAAAGTGTTGCTTTAGCGTGAAGAAATGTAGTAGTAGCAGTATTGGATGGTTCCGGGACTGTTCATTTTGATGGGTTTAAAAATATTTTTGAAAAATAGTTTTTGGAAAATAATTTTATAATATAAAAAGTGTATTAAAAAGATAAAAATATATAGCTGAATTGTAAAAAGTTATCTTGAAAATGATGAAAACTGATTACTCTATCCGTTCTATAGAAGGGTCCAGTCTGTTGTACTGTTTTAGTATAACAAACTGGACCTATCTGATGGAACAGAGAGAGTATAATGTATTAAATTTACTGTTAAAACCAAAATAAAAACCAAAACGCAAAGAACAGGCTGTAAACTTAAAACTTGGCTGGAATGTTGATTTGCATTCCTTACATATGCATGACACGTAGTACAAGAACGAGTCAGTGCCTTAACGGTTATAAGAAATTACATCTGCCAGTTCAATTCTTATTTATAACGTACGAATAAATAAGTAACAGTTTCGAGTTTAAAAAAAAAGAAAAAGAAAAAACACACAGTACGTAGAAATTATACGGTTGGCAATGGCATTAGGCATCAGGCTGTAGGCATATGGCCCGCTGTGAACAACGTGCATATACGTATTAGTTTTCCGCTTCTTTACTTATATAAATTTAAATATCCCCTTCATTAGAATGGTTCATTTTAATAAATATATAACTTATTATGAGTGTTAAGGTACAACATTTAAAAGTTTAATTTGATACCCTTTATTCCACTCATATTCTTATTATGAGCTAATTATAACCATACATAATTATATTAATAAATGTATGAGGAGTAAAAAATTTGAAAATCAGCTCTTTTATTAAAACAAAAAGTATAATTTTTAAAATAGACAATTCTAATAAAACGAGAGGAGTAATAATCAAACATTAATTATATATTTATATAATGATAAATAGGGTGAAATACCCGTGATTCATGTTGTATCGTAGAACTGAAGTCACTTGAAAAAACTATAACTTTAAATATTTAATTATATTTGTATACGTGATTGTTGTTACATCAATCACTCTATATTTTCACGCTGTATATCATTGGTTATAAATATACAGGTATTGTGCAAGAATAGTTCTATTAACCATATATCCTCGCAAGCTCCAACCTTTTTGGGAACAAAATATAATTCCGCCAATAAAAAAAACATGGAGAAGAACCTTACCATCAAACTTCCAACAGAACCACAGCTAAGACAGATCCACCAACATTAATTTAGTCAGCTGTCATGTGCGTGCTAATGCTCCTTTATATCATAGTATATCCTAAATTAAACTTTTTCATTTTTAGGTAATCTTCCGTTGTTCTATTAAAACGTTCACTTTGATCAATGTATAACTTATTATGAATATAAGGACACATCACTTAAAATAATTATTTGACACCATTGATTCCATTTATATCCTTACTTACTAAGTATTAACTAATTGTGTACCGTGTGGATCTCCGATATCTGTCGAGGTGCGCTGACCTCGTCATGTCGTCTTGATACCTGCTTTTGGAACTAACTTCCCAATTCCAGTCCAAAGCTTAAACCCGTAATAGAGCAAGTAATATAAATGAGACTAATATGATATTCAATACCTTTGAAATGGTGACGGGATTGAGTATTTATAGGCGGTTCATCATCCATTGAAGCTTGTTGATGAAGCAACCTGCCACGTCAGCTGATGACGTGTCCAAATCATGATGGAAGATATCCTTTCTGATTCTCTTGTAACGACTTTTCGATCCTCGTACCGAGCCTATGATGGCTCTCCACGTGTCCTTGACGCATGTCGACTAACTATAGGCTCCATTTTCACGGGTGGTTTGCGTCGTGGGCTTCCTATCCTATGGCCCAACTTCCTCTTTCGGACGTCGCTTCCGCTGACCTAGGCTGTCCTGGCCTTGGCAGTATTCACATACCTAGCATACCACACATAATTATTTTAATTAGGGTAGAATGAGTAAAAAATTTGAAAGTGAATAATTCTATTGGAACAAAAAATATCAAAATGGATTATTCTAATAGAACATATGAAGTATTTGATTCGTAGAAAATTATTCGATATATTCATTGCATTTTTAAAAATAGTGCAGTAAACCTATCATAACTCAGTAATTCAATTTAAATCGATTCATTCATAGGACCCTTCATGCACGTCACTTTTTCCAAAAAATAGTATGTTCGATTTGACTATACCATTATATATATGTATATATATATATAATGCAACAGATACACTGAATAATCGTTTATTTTAATTTCAATTTGATATGTGTCCATTTATAGCCACCTCTCCTTTCCTTTTCGATCTATTACTTTCTATAGACCACATCATCAGATTCATCACTATCTCAACACATGATCATGCATGTTACCACACAAACATACACCAAATTAAATGGAAAAAGAAAAAAAAAACCCTATAATCAGCCAATTAATTAGGGCAAAATATTTGAATAAATCGTAGACTTTTTGCTCTTGAACTATTTTTAAATTATCGCTTTTGTTAATTTTGACCTTTAGAAAACATGATTATTTGATAGATGATTCATAAATTTTA
This sequence comes from Leptodermis oblonga, assembly GCA_016801395.1. NCBI lineage: Eukaryota > Viridiplantae > Streptophyta > Magnoliopsida > Gentianales > Rubiaceae > Leptodermis > Leptodermis oblonga. The sequence continues at coordinate 91,577 of CM028750.1, read as the reverse complement.
TTTATTTTTACTTTATATATTTTTATTAATATAATTATGTGCATTACATAATTAAAGTCAAATTCAATAAGTAAGACTAGGCGTAGAACAATTTGTAGAAGATTAATTGTTTTAAAGTGTCGCATATTTTCAAACTCATAAGAAATTGTACTTTTTCGAATCATGACTCTGTTATTGAAGGACTTATGGAGTAATTTTGTCACAATGTATGTGTAAATTAGGTTGACTAATGGGTTACAATTAAACAAATATGAAGCAAATAGAAAAGAAACATCCAATAAGATCAAAGAAACTAGCAAATTATAACTAAATAGAAATATGTACAAATTCATTTAAATTAACAGTTGAAAATGGCCGTTGTAGTAATTATTTGGTAAAAAGAAAGACGTTTGAAGATGGGCAATTTTGAATTTGAAATTTATATTTTGGTAACGTTTTTGCTTTGAAAATGATCCAATAAAGATAGCTAGCTTGTAAAAAAAAACCGGGTCTACCACCACCCCACCAACGATGGAGCGCTGATTGAAATCGACCAACCATTTCATCATTGACATCCTTCATTCTACTATCCGGTAATGGTGTATTGATGTGTAATATAAAAATTTTCGGTGACATAATCCCTAATGTAGTGTGTAAGAGCAATGATAGTCTTAGCAACAAATCATAGTAACTTTTTGATAGCAACTCATGTGGCATGTATTCATTGGCCAATTATTTGATATTAATAAAAATGTAACCAATGAATGCACGAAATCTTGTAATTAATAAACTTCAAAAGCTATCTTTAAAGAAAGAATCTTCTTGCTTTGACATGCGATAGTTCAGCAGCCAACTTTGATACACGTATTTTCTACTGATAATTGTTATTTCAACATAATCGTGATATTTCATTAGTAAAATTCAATATTTCATTAACTAATTACATACGCGTACTTTTAATATTTATTGTTTTAACACAAATATTTTTTAATATTTATTATATATCTGCGTACTTCATAAATTAAACTCGATACTAAATTCGTCAACTACGTTAGATTCAAGTTTTTGCAGCCTTTAAAGTACAACTGTTTAATAATATATATATATTAATCCAAAACTAAGAAAATTAAAATAAAAAACAAAAAAATCAGCTCCATTCCGTACGTCAAGACATAAAACCTTAACAAACTCTCAACAAACTTAACAACACCAAAGAATTGAACAATCCCCTCTTCGCCTCTCCTTTTGTTCCCTCATTTCTTAAATAATCAATGACATGTTCGTTACCATGTTTTCAATAACGTTTCTTTTTTCTTCTATAATTTCGCCGACGATATCGAACTCATGAAGTTTTTAGTTTTTACCACCTCCTACTTTCCCTCACTCATCACTCCCATTCTCTCACTTTAAACCTCAAAATATAAAATAAAAATTACTTCACTTTTTAACCCTACAATTCTTTTTAAGGTTTAAGTTTTAAATCTCCCTAATCCCTAGCCTTAATTTTCTCCAATCCTCTCAACCCTAACACTACAATTTTTACTCCCAAATATTATTACAGGTGTCCAAACTTCTAACATTTCGATCAAAAACACAAACCCATCTTTGACTTCTTAATCGACGCTTATCTGAAGACTCATCTCTTACGTTCGATTGATATTATCGTCAAAACAATAATTATATATACAATTACTTACAAATTTATTTTAGGTCGTCCAATTTTTTTTCTATATATTTATTTTCTTACAAAATTAAAGTAGGAGAAAAGCTTGTGGGACCCACCTCAAATACTAACACGCTAAATTTAGAGAACAAATTTGATACAACATGCTAATATGATACGAATTTGACACGATATAAACGTGTCACATTTAACTTTTGAAAGAGTTTACGGGTTAAACGGATAAGGTTAAGGTTGATAATATCGATACATGAATCCGACATGATTAATCTGTCATACAACACATAAATATGGCACAATCCTGAAATATCGTAGGTTAAATGAGTCGATACAAATAATTAAGTAAATAGTGTTATTGTTGTGAAATATCGACACATGAACGTGCTAACCCGTCACGCAACACAATAGTGCTTGGTTTTCAAATTTTCATCCTATACTTCTCCGCCTCTAACGCCGTTAATGATCTCTGGTTTTCCTATCGCCACGTAACCTTATCGCCGTCACTTGGGTTTGTCTATCCATTATGTATTTTATGAATTTATATATTTGGGGGATAATATGGAGCAAAAAGCGCACTCCGTCAGAGGGTTGCCGTAAGGCCACGTGGGAATCCAGCGTGGCGGGTGGGACATCAACCGCCGGCCACATAATTTTATTCATGCTTATCATTAGCGGCTACGAAATGACGGAAATCTCCTCGTGTCCGTAGTTTATTTTCGATCTAATCTGATGAATCCTCGACCGTCCGATGGAAACCGACAATGACGCATTTCTGGATAGAGATCTACTCTCACTATCGTCACGTGCTCTTTAACTCTGACTCTTGGTTTCAAAAAAATAATAATAAAAAAAGAAAAGAAAAGAAAACTCGAACTCTAACCATGGTTTAATTTGTTCCATCCTTATATTATTGCTTTATTCTTGCCTCTTTTTTTTTTTTTTCATTAATTGAATTATATTTTCTTAATTTCATTTTATGAGTCAACCACTTTTATCTTAAACATTCTCACTGGTTTTGTTTTTCATTGTCTAATGCATAATTACATATCCATCTATTAGACTTTTTTACTAGGAGCAACTATAGCATTTTAGGGTTAAACGTAGAATATAAAAATATCAACATCATAGATTAGTACGTAAAATGTAGTGGAATAAATAAAACAAACAATGAAATAATACAAAATTTTTAACATGCTTTGATCTCAATGGCGAGGTAAGTCCAAATTATTTTACCTATACATCTATTACATTAACAGTACAACATCATATCAGATACATAACCAGTAATGTGCATCTCTTAATTATGAGATTCAAGCAACGCACTGCTATCAATATCGGAGCCTTACCCATCTTTAATGATCTCACGACAACACATAAACCAGTCGAAAGGCTCATCACACCAAATCGAAAGGCTTTCTCACACCCCCTGAAGCATAGAGTCGCAATGCTTCAACGTCTCTGACCTCTCAAACTCTCACATCAACTTAAAACAACTATACCCTTGAGGTCTTTATAAAAATCCATAATTACCAAATCCTTCCCAAAAATTAGTTTCCCAAAACCAACCAAACCGAATTAAAAATAAACTAAATAAGTAATAACTAAATCTTATCACAAATAAAATTCCTAATTAAGCCCTAGTTTAATTTCCCAACAATTAATTACTTAAAATTTGGAAACTTGTCCCTAAAGTTTTGATATACTATCAAACTTTCCTTGAATCCTCTGCAAATGCTCCTTGGGAAGTATGGATGGTATTTCCAAACATTAGAAGAGCCAGTGCTAATAATTTTATCTAGACTTCAAAGGAGGTAAATGTAATTAACCAAATATTTTAATCAAACTAAGGGTTGCTTTTCTTTTTTTACTTTTTATATCATTACAAATTTAATTATGTGTGATCCGTAAGTAATATATGCTTTAAATTATAACATATGCGAGTATTGTACTTAAACCTTTTACAAAATTATATTATTTAAAAATGTGATTATTTTGTTGAAACATAATGAGTTTTCCATGCATTATATTACTAATGTTTGATCATTCACCTTAATAAGGTTTCCTCTCAAGAAATGACGTTTTCATTTTGAACTTTTTTGATTAACATGCAATTTCAAAGGGAATAGCAAGAATGGTTGTTGGCCGAATTAATCAAACTTCGTTGCTTAAGTGCACCAATCTTCATATTCTGTTCGGCATATTAAAAAAGTCAACTTTGTAATACTGATAACGGTTTATAGTAAATTTGATAACTGAATGATATCTATCGTGTTGTGATTATCGTAACGTTTAACACTGAACATGAATGTCATTTGTCTTAGATAATACTACCTCACGGATGTGTTCATGGTTAGGCATGAATTTGGTATATGCAAGAGAATTTGTGGATATATTAGTTGTAACCTTTCAAAAACCGCTTGACCACTCAAAACCCTTTTTTTTTTTTTCCTTAAATGAAATTTTTTTTATCGAAAAAAAAAGAAAATGTAAAACTCCACTTAACTAATTAAGTGGGTCAAACTATTTTATTTTTAAAATACAAAAATAATTTTTTAAAACTAAAATAAAAAAAAAAACACAAAATTTAAGAAAAATTCCCTCGCTTCGTGACCCAACGTTTTTCTCGATCGTGCAAAGCAGCCGTGTCCATACGATGCTCATATCTCTCCACGTGCCAGCATCCCAGAGCCCTACATGGCAATAGTGTGGGCCACAAAGAACCGGTCTTTAGGTGGTTCGTGAGAACTACCGGGTGTAGCCGGTGACATTATGGCAGTCTACCGATAGAACCGGTGACAGGGGTCAAGTGTATAAGAGCTGGGGGTTTAAGCAAATGGGTTGGGTGGTTTTCAGAGGGTTTTGGTTTTAGAGGATATAGAAAGAGAGGAAGAGAGGAAAAGGGTGAAAAATATATAAATATAAAGAAAAAGAAGCGAGGAAAATTTGACGACAATTTTGAAGGATTTATCTCAGGAACAATGTTTGTTTCCTGAGGAAGTGAGTGGAGGTAGAAAATGGGTTAGGAGGGAATTTCTGTTTTGGATACTGTTTTTGTTTGATCAAATGGGAAATATATAGTTTTGAGGTCCGGAATTCTCCGATCTTGGGGTGTTTGGTGTTGGATATTGTGCGAATTTTGAAGGGAAATTATGGCGATTTTCTCTGAATAGTTTGGTTACCTGAAGGTGAGAGGAAGGAAACGCTTTGCTTTTGGTGTCCCATTTCGTTAAGTTTGAATTTTTGGCGGACCACTTTGTTTGATTGCGCGGAAAACTCTGGAAAGGTTGGAGTTTTGGGATTTTGTTTGGCCTTGGATTTCATGTTTGTGGGAAGGGACTGTCATTTTCACGTTCAAATGTTTCTTCTTTGTTTGAGGAAAATTCTTTATCCGGAATTCTTTCCTCCGTCAATTTGGGCATGTTTTAAGTATCTTTCTGGTTGGGGTTCCCCCCCCTGCTTTTTAATGCTTGCTTATCCATTTCGAATTCCTGGGTTTGCTGGATTTGATCTGGGTTTCCCGTGTGCGGAATTTTGAAGATTTTCAGGGTGGGAAGAGTTATGTTTTATCTGCCATGGAATTGAAGGAGATGGTTTAGATCCAAACCAATTTTGACTTTCTAAGATGCAACTGAATTTTCCAAGGGTTTTCTTGTTTGATCTGGAACCTTTACTTTTTGATCATTTTAAGCAAATATGTTTGCTTCAGATTCATTCAAGGGCTTTGTGAGGGTTTTCTTTTTCGTGTTCTCTGTTTTTCTCTGTTGAGTTCCATTGTTCCTCCTTTTTCCTCTCAAAGATGCTTCTTTTTTTCACGGCATTTTTTTGGTGGTAGTTATGTCTGTTGTAAAAATTATGTATGTTTTGAACGTAAATAATTTTTTTGCTCTCTTGGGATGGTGCTAATGGATTTGGATCGCGAGGATCTGGTGAAAATCTAGTTGCTTATGGAAGTTCTCAGTTTATGAAACTGGAATTATGTCTTCTTTGGTCCATGCATAGGAATTTCTTTGATGACTCAGTTTGAACGCTACTGCTTGATTCATTTATGTTATGTTTCTATTTCTATTACTAGTTAGGATCATTAATGTATCGATTATTGGGTTTCAAAGTTTTAGATTATATTTGGTTGCCTTCAGTTACCCATGTTGTTCATAATTTTTCCAAAAATTTGTGTTCCGGGCTGGAAAAAAGAATTTAACTTGCTCGGACAGTAATAAGTAATCTCCGCTTTCGTGTATTTTTTGTTTTTGTTATGGGTTTTGCGATGCATCCGGGAATTTAGACTTCTGCAGCAGCTTTAAAAAAAAAGAGAGAGAGGAAGAAGATGACTTTCGCAGGAGCTTCAATTGGAGATTGTGGATTCTTTCTCTTATTTCATCCTTATTTTGATCTCGTTAAACTTGTTAGTTTGTTATCTTTATTTGGACATTTGGTTTATTGTGTGATTCTACCTCCATTGTATTGTAATAGGGCACTGAAGTATGGCATTCATCAGTTACTACGAAACCTTTGCTAACTTCTGTAATTGTTTTCTTTGTAGGGTTCTTTATATTTCAACTATTTTGAAAGGTATAATTCTGGACTGCAGCATTCTAAAAGTGCGGGAGCATTGTGTTTACTGAGTTCCTCTTGATATGGTTTCTAAATTATGGAATTGCATAAAAGGTTAGATTACGGATTCAATGGTTATCAGGTGCCTCCCACACCTCGAGCAGCAAGATCTGCCAGGGTATCCTAATTTTACAATTCTGGATTCGTTCACATATTTTGCATGTGTTTTTGCCAACTGATTCCAGGCGCTAATTTCTGTCGTATTTTGCTGTCGATTATTGTAGAGAAGGGGCATAAACACAAGAAAGGCTGATGATGGCCAAATGTGTGCATTTGATTTGTTGGCTACTCTAGCTGGCAAGATCCTGCTCGAGGGGGATAACTCTCCCAGTTCTGCAGATATGGGTAGTCATAGAGAGGAACCTGAAGTTGTCAAAGATTCGTGTAGGGAAGAAAAACAAGATGAAGATAAGAATGTGAATAGCTTTTGTACTAATCAAAATAATTGTGATAGGAGTTTCATTGTCTCTGAGCTAGTCTTACAAGCTCCCAGGTTAAATGAGTTTACAAAGGACTTGACACAGGCTCAAAATGATGCTTGCTCGGGCCCTTTGTCGGCTATAACAACTTCTGACTGCTCTGAGAAGGTTGGATCTGCTGAACAGTTCAAGGTTGAAAGTGGTACTTCTGCTGGAAAAGCAGATATTGAGCTGTTTGGTTGCAGGGTCTCTCCTGCTTGTAAATTTGAGGGTGAAAGCAAGAAACAAATAAAAGTTGAGCCAGATGATTTGAAGTTGGCAATTTCTTCTGGGGATGATGTATGCAATAAGAAAGGCCCGATGGCTTGGGACAGAAAACCTTCTTATCTTGTAAGTTCAGATAATAGTGTGAAATCCTTGTCCAGGGACCAATTTCCTGGTGGTTCTCTCCCTTGCGACAGGGAGAATGTAAATTTAGTTAGAGATGATGACGAAAACTCTTCCGGGTGCACTCAGCCTTGCACCGGAAATAAGGCCTTCAGGCCATCTCCCCGGATTGGAGATCGAAGAATTCGCAAGTTGTTGGCATCCAAATATTGGAAATTAACTCCCGACTTGAAGGATACTGAACATTTTAAAGCTGGTGAGTTTCTCTTCATTTTACTTGATCGGTGAATTCATTGGATACGGATGCGACTTATATGGCATATTTACATATTGCATTAATTTCATCAGATGCTGAAAGAAAGCATGCTTATTACATCGGGAATAATGGTTTTAAACGCCAAAGATCTCAGAGGGATTACCCCTTCAAAAAAAGGAAACTGTATCATTGCAGTTCATTATCCAATTCTGATGGAGGCGTTTGCACTGATGGAATTTGTAGTTCACAAGGGAAAGGTTCTAGTAAGGATGCTTCCACTTCAATGTTGCCAAGAGGTGCATAATCAGACTAAGGATTCTCATTTAAGCCTGCGTATTAACTTATTTCTTGTTCTGATTGCAATGCATTGGTCAAATTAATGATTCTAACACTGCATGCAGTAACCGGGACATCAAATTCGGAAACCAGTGAGCATGAATCCTTCCAGTCTAAGGATTCCCAAGGTATGAATTCTGTGAATGAAGCGATGTTAGAAATATTGGCTTGCTTGCCCTACATTTGGACTTTTTCTTACAATATATTTTCCCCCTTTTTGGGCTTTGTTATTGTTCAGTTAAGCTGAAGATAAAGTCCTTCAGGGTTCCAGAATTCTTCATTGAAATTCCAGAAACAGCAACCGTTGGTTCGTTGAAGGTAAACCAAGATCTATTTTTGATGTTCTAGCCTAATGTTGTTTATGTTCATTTAGCTCATTGTCTTGTGGTATAGTTCTGTAGTAGTTAAAGGTGTTTCTCATATTTTATTCATTGATGTCTGTCATACTTTGTTCACTATCTTAGATGCATAGCGGAGCAAAAACACTTCTTGTTCATATGTTTGAACCAGTCACTTCATAAATACAAAATCAAGTCATGTACGAAAGAATGAAATCCCATTTGCCTTTTAACTCTCTTTTTTATTATATAACATTTATTTGAATCTCACCACCTTAAGTTCCTGCACCATAAGCAAAATAGAATCTAGCCTCCTTATTCAGAAAATCGGTACCTTCATCAGAGTTGCCTTCTGATATTTGCATTAATGTTCTGCAGAAGACAGTCATGGAGGCAGTTACAGCTATACTTAGCGGTGGATTACGTGTTGGTGTACTTCTTCAGGGTAAGAAGATTAGAGATGATAGCAAAACTTTATTGCAGACTGGAATATGCCATGATAACAAGCTAGATGCTCTGGGTTTTACCCTGGAGCCTAACCTTTCTCAAGCTTCCCCACTTGTACCACCTGAAGATCATCCATATCTACTTCCTTGTGATGGCCCGAAACCACTATCAAGGTACCATAGATGTTCAATAGGCCCTGTTTGGCAGTCACATGCGTGCTTTCTGTATTTACTGTTGAAATTTCTCCAGGTATTTTTGTGTATTTGCCCAAACATCTCATCTTTACGCCTTGAACCTTGAAAATGACCGGTGCCAACTGGAGATTTGATCTTCCTTTTTTCTTATTTTCCCAATTGTGGCCCATCAAAATACGGCATAATACCCATTTTTGTGGTTTATTTACTGAGAGGTGCTTGAGGATGTCCGTCTTCTTTGGGTCTTTATAGTAGTACCTTTAGTTTATTTTTTTCTTCTTTGAACTGGGGGTGGATGAATCCATAGATTGGCCTTTCTTGTTTTTGACAACTTACTGTGCTTTTTTATTAGGTATCCACCTGTTCCTAGCTTGACTAACACTACTGACATTGGGGGGACTTCTGATGCCTTGTCGGATCCCCCTGGAGCAACCTTCAACAGCTTAATTGAAAGTGACCATGATTCAGCTCCCTCCCCTCCTGACATGTCAATAGAGAAAAGCGCTGCTGATACTAAAGCATTGGTTTCCATTCCAGCAATGAATGTGGAGGCTCTAAGCATTGTGCCGATGCGTAAGTCTAAGCGTTCGGAAGCTGCACAACGCCGAATTCGTCGACCTTTCTCTGTCTCAGAAGTGGAGGCTCTGGTACAAGCTGTTGAGAAGCTTGGAACAGGAAGGTGTGTACTGTGATACTGTGCTGTGTTTTCACTAAAGCATGAAGTATACTGCTGAAAGGAGCTATAAGCTTGCCTATTAGTCATAGCTCTGAAGAAGATACTTGTTCTGTGATCATATCTAGTTTGGGTGATATTTTGATTGCTTCCTTCTCTTCTTGTCTTTGTTATGTTGTTCTTTGTCTGAAGTTTGTTTCTTTTGCTGCAGATGGCGTGACGTTAAGTTGCGCGCTTTTGATAATGCCAAACATAGAACTTATGTTGATTTGAAGGTTAGATGTTGCTACCTTGTTGTGTTTAGGAGGATAAAGAATGATGCCTACATAGTTATTCATTCTTTTGGCACTTACTTATGTCACACAGGATAAGTGGAAGACACTGGTCCACACGGCGAGAATATCTCCTCAGCAAAGGAGAGGCGAGCCGGTTCCCCAGGAGCTCTTGGACAGAGTCCTGACCGCCCACGCATACTGGTCGCAGCAACAGGTGAAGCCGCAGTTCAAGCAGCAATCCGAGGCTTGCCGCCTCCTGTGAGTACTCAACACAACTTTATAGATGGGTGGAGGGGAGGGACTGGGAGAAGAAGAAGCACAAGTAGCCAGAATAGAAGTGTTGGGGGTTTAGAGAGGTGATTCTACAACTGTTTTCTCATATTTCACTATGAATATTAATACATGGAGGATGTAAAAAGGACCTGTGGGGGGGAGTAAGTAATATTAGGTTAAAAATGTATAAATTTGCACCTCTTGGGAGAACTGAGACCAGGAGGGGGTTGGCACTTGTAAATGGGGTTGATTTTGGTATAATAAGATTTAGCTAACATAAACGTATACTTTTAGTTGTTCCAAAGTATTGGTATTTTTGTTGATGGTGAATCAGTTTAGTTAGGAAGTAAAAGAGAATGGCTTGGGTTTTTTTGGGTTGGGAATTGCTGCTTTGTAGTGAGACATTGGATTTGTAAATTGTGGTTAGCATGAATGAATATTTACAATTCCCCCCCTTTATTTGTACAAGTTTCATTCTCTTGTTTGTTTATTTTTAGGGATTTGCAATATCATCCATCCATCATTCTTGATGGTGTTTTTCTTATTGCCTTAAATGTACATTTTGTGACAAAGAATAACGTGGAAAATGCAAAATTAAATTGGATTGGGTTTAGAGTGCAGCTGAAGCCCATTAAACTATCCACGAGGATGAGGCCGTCAAAATGTGGGCCTTTTTAAAGAAAATAAAGTGGTCCTTGTTGGGCCGCCTTGTAGTGTCTTAAACAAATGATAAATATTTTGATATTGAAAGAGTATAAAGATAATTTTTTTAACTCGATACTACATAGGAGGCATGGGATGCGGGGAAGGGAATAGCGAAGTTGGAGAGTTTCCAACTGAGTTCTGTCAGTTTGCACTTTAAATAAGCAGAATTAACATACGTAGGAATCAACCTATAATATCTGGATGACCTCCTGTGTGTAACAATCGGTAGGGCACTGGCTTGCTCCTAAATATAAAATTGACTTCCTTAAAAAATTTGAAGTGGTGAAATTATAGTGTAGGTTGCATAATACTATTTCACATAAGACTAATCATTAGAGTGAATGCGCATTAGAGACATATTTTAGTAATAAACATCCATAAATTGATGATGGATTTTGGACCCTACCATAAAGATTTGATTCCAAATTAAAGTTGATGTCACTTTTGTTTCCATGGATTTATGAAGTTGTACTGGTCAAGCTTTTGTCATTTTCGGTTAAGGAATCAATCGGTCATTGAATTTAAACTTGAATATATTACTAATGTAATTGCATATGCTATTTTTTAAAATAAATTTTAAAAAAATAGTTTTTAGGTAGAATTTGGTAATTGTGACCTAATTATTTTTTGGTAATTGTAAGTTTTTATATAAATAACTGATTTGAGGTCAAAGATGCAGAAATTTTCTGATGGATTTTTGTAGAGCCTCTCGGCGTTGTCATTGTTTTGGTTGTGTGTGTAAAATGATCTTTCGGTTTCGTTATGTTATTTCGATACGTTAATTTCTGTGTTATTAAAATATTTTTTTTATATATGTTTTATTAATTTTTAAATCAAATTTGTCCAAAAAACACTTGTTAAAAAAAAAAAGTTTGAAATTGATGGTGGGAAGTTGGAACATAAAAATCAAAAGAACCAAAGATGTGAGGGGATTATGTTTTTAGGAATTAGTGAGAGGAGTTAGATCTGATGACCGAACAAAACTTCTGGGAAGTTGCGACCTTTGAAATTTAAATAATTAATTGGAAAAAACACACCTATAAAATAATGAACAAAATTACGGTCCCGTTATAGAAACAATCCAATCATTAGATCTAGCATTGCATGTACTTTCTCTATTCTACTCGAGTAGTTCACCATTAATGAACGTCAAGTTGCACATCTAAAATACCTAATTTGATATCATTTATTCCATTTATGTTCTTACTTTTAAGTGTGGATTAATTGTGGATAATACATAGTTATATTAATAATGATAGGAGTATTTAAAATAAAATAAAATAAAGTTGAATCTTCTGTTGAAACAAAAAATATTTTTGAAAGTGAACTCTTCTTCTAATGGAACAGATGGAATATTACTAATGTAATTGCGTATGTCAAATTTAGTATGTGAATGGTTTCCTTAACGGGACTGTTGTGTCATCTTAAAATAATATTAAGTTGAGTGCTTAACTTGAGGTGCAAGCTTCATTAGCTTGTGTGTTTGACAAGTCAAAACCAGGCTCAAGTCTCCGGCTGCTGAATCAACAATTCATCATGCTGTAGGATCACAAGAATCATAGCAAACATGATAAATTTAGTAAATGGGTGAAATCATAATTTTTACTTTTATAAGAAAAAATTCACTGAATTGTGAGATATGGTTCGAGCCGGTCAACATAGAGATATTCGTGATTTATTCGCCACAAACTAAACCCTCACATTCCGACAAAGATTTTTTTACGGGAGTCAATCGCATACGAGTAATGCTCGTGAAAACTACTATTGCATATAGATGAAATACTTGTAATAAGTCATTAATTTTATGGTATACTTTTAAATTCATAATGAATTGTGCATTTGCAAAATACTCTCCCTGATCCAAAGTAAGTGTTATTTTAGAGGGAGTAAAAATTTTCAAAATAAATAACGTTTTAGAAAAAACATAAAATATTTTCTAATTTACCCTTGTCTTAACTTATCACCCTAGAGTTTATAATTATCTTAAATACTAAATATTAGTATAATAATTTCTAGACTCCTTGTACTATCATATTACAACAACTAGGGGTTTATTTGTCATTTAAATAAAATTTTATTGAATTCTTAATTTGTCTGAAAACCTTTAAAATGACACTTAGTTTACATCAGAGGGAGAATCACACATTTTCCCCCTTCTATAAATGGAGAGAAATAAAATCTCGAAACAATATTGTTATGAAGAGATTGTGGCAAAGAAAGAGAGAAATAGCTTGATAACGACTATTCTTATTGTTACTATAAATTGTAGAACAAAATATTGTCACCAAGAAAGTTGATAAAATATCATTTGATTAATATATGACTAATGACTCACTATCTGTTACGTATATTTGACTGCATTACTTTACGTGGTGCAACTAATGCACTGAATAATCTCTCTTTGGACGATGATATAAATTTGAAAATTCAACCACCCCATTATTATTGCTTGATGTGCAATAAATTTGAATCTTTCCCTTTTGTTGGTGACAACATTATAAAAAGTGAAGTTGGCTGGGAAAAAGAGAACAGAAACTTGAAAAAGTCTTGTTGGTGGACTAGTCTGTTATTTTACTAAAAGGCTAAAAAAAAAAAAAGGGAAAAGAAAGCATTTGAGTGGGAGAAAAAAACACGGCGAATTACATTTATCTCCCCAAAGTTTGGTCAAATTACAAACCACTCATTATGGTTTATGTAAATTACAAATATTATTAATTTTTTTTAATTTATATTTAATTTTTGGTCTAACAATAAGAGTGATATCGAGTGAGCTCGAATTAAACTTTTACTAAACCGATCCTGAAATTGTTCGCGAAAGTTCGTGTTTGTTTTTTGCCATAACTAATAGCGACTGATTTCGTAATTATGTCCCAACCAAAATGATGTATATATAATTTTTAAAAATTACAATGAATGATTCGTAATTTAACTAAACCTCAAGGGAAGCAAAATATAATTCACATGAAAAAACAAAGGAAAAGTCCAAAGGTAAATGCTATGCTACCCCAAAAGTGCCAATTATCCCAAATGTGATCTAGGCATGCAATCAATCACTATCCCCGTTCCCCATCCACGCATATATTATATGCAATTCTTCCACATGATAAAGATAAAGACAAAGAAAACCAAAAGGATTGATCTTAAATTTTTTTTATAGAGGAGTTATATTTAGAATTATACATTGTGACTTTTAAATCGGTATATTTTATGACACTTCTATGAAAATATATTGATTATATTATAAATTAGTTCAAGATTATCTGTTATACTTTTCTATTATACATTTAAATAACTCATCGTAAATTTTATTATTATTTTTTTTACCAATGATATTCATTGGCATTCTACCTAATTTTAATATAAATTATTTTACTTTTTACATTAAGCTTGTATTTTAATATAATTTTATGGTATTTTTTGATTTTTTAATCTCAATAAATTAAAAATATACCTTACACCAAAATGGGTGAAGCCTTAGTAAAAAAATTATTATAATGCCAATGAATATCATTGGTGAAAAAATTAGAATAAAAAATAATATTTACGAAAAGTTATTAAAATGTGTAACAGAGGATGTAACAGAGAATCCCGAACCTTATAAATTGGAGTAAGTAAAACTACATCTAGTTTATAATAATATGTGTAATTGCCTATTTAACGACATTAATAATGCATTCAAAATCAAATTCAATCGCATGATAGTTCTTTAAAGAGACTGTAATTTTTACCAATAAATTATCTAAAATTTTAAAATTATAATAATTACAACTTCCACAAGTATATTCTGCAGTTACAACTATTTTATTTTGTGTTCTTAAAAAAAGAAGTTATTTTATTTCCAAGTTGTGTTATTTTAATATTTAAATGTAATAAGGATCTGAGGTTATATAAAATACAGTATATATATATATCTATATATATATATATGTATATATTAATGTAGGAAAAGCCAAATAGCTAAAGACTGTTGCTGCGATGACCAAACAAATGGGCTGTTCTTTATGTTGAGTTTTAAATAATATTTGAAATTTAATTTTAAAAAATAATTTTATAATATAAAAAATATTAAAAATATAATAAAAAATTATAAAAATTAATTATAAAATTATTTTTTCAATACCAAGTTTCAAATCTAAAATAAAAAACATGCCCAAAAAGTATAGACATAAACAGTGGAACGTGGACTATGGATGGAGGCGGCCTTGTAGTCAATTCATCACTCGGTGAAAGATCACTCTTGAACAACGAAGAACGAACACCCAAAATTCTATCCTAATCGCCTCCGGTTTACTACTTTTTCTTCTCAAACGCTGTTTTTCCTCCCCTCCGAAGTTCAAAGAACCTTCCTTTTGGAATACATACATATACATATATATACATATACATATATACATATATATATATATATATATATATATAGAAAAAGTAAGAAACGACTTCCGGTTTTTGGTTTGGTGCCGTTGATTTTCACGGTCTTCTGCCTTGCCTCCTGATTTTTTTGGGTTCTTGTTCTCACCGTCAGGTACGTAATACCATCCCAATAGTGAGATATATGATCTGAAATGAATTATTGGAGTCTTTCTCGTGGTGGGTTCGTACGATTTCGTCTCGTTTGCGCTTGGGGTGCTTGAAAGATCGTTTCTTGGTGGTTTTGCTGTTATGTATTGTTCTGGGTTAAACTTTTTATTTTTTCCATTTTGGGAGGCGGGTGCTTTTAGGGGTTGTCGGCTGTTGAATTTGATCCGTGAATTTTGTGGGTTTTGTGTTTCCATAAGTGATTTTGATGCTTTGGTGATATTAAAGGGTTTGTTTGCTTTTGGGGGTTTGGGTTTTTGTAACTTTGAAGTTTGGCGCTTGTCATCCTTCAAAAAAATTGTCTTGGTGTTTTGAGATTTAGTACTGTGCTAGGGTTTACGATAGGTCAGAAATTGTAACTGAGGTTCTGAATTTCACTTTTTATTTCATGGGTATGAAAATTTTGTTTGTTGTGTTTTATTCTTGATTTGTGAGGTTGAGATATACAAAGTTATTCCTCGTCTGTTCCCTTGCACGAATTTTAGTTTTTTTTTTTTTTTTTTTTTTTTTTTTTTTTGTGCTCGGTTCTTGTAACAAGATAGTTTTTCTTCTTAGAATATTATGAGTTTTGACTGTTTCATACGAATTATACTGTTTACAAGATGAAATTTTTGTTAATATGGAAATAACTGATTTCATTTCCAGCTATAATTGAAAATGGAATAATGGCTGACCGGTTCATGATATGCAGGGCTTTGAGTTCTACTTTAGTTATGGATCCACGGGCTAACTTTTTGCCTGACTTGATCACCAATTACAAGTTCGACGATGAGATTGTTTTACCAAATTACGAGGAATCTCCTTCTCTTTTAAATGGTCTCAAACCCAGAGACTATCCTTTAGATCTCAATTTGATGGGTTCACCTTCCTATTCACCAGGCCCTGGCCCTGGTAACTTTCCTGTTTTTTCAAGTGGTAGCTCTGAGGCGGACTCCCCAGATGATAGTGACTCGGACCCTGTGCTCAAATTTCTGAACCAGATTCTCCTGGAAGAGAATATGGAGGAGAAACCCAGCATGTTCCATGATCCTCTTGTTCTACACGCTGCTGAGAAATCTTTCGCCGATGCCCTTAGTCAGAATTATGCTCCACCAGCGTGCCAGGGTGACCATGATGCAGGGAGCCCAGACAGCCTGTTTACGTCCAGTGAGTACAGTACAAACAGCAGTAACACCGTTGGTAGTCCTTTTGATTTGATGGAGTATAAATCATCTGGTGGGCAGAGTTATTCTGCGGACTCTTTCCCATCACCGTCTCCAAAGACTCCGCATTTTTCATTTAATTCTTCAAGCAGCTTTGCTAGTGGTTTGAATGGGCAGGCCAATGCTCCTGCATTTAATAATATGATTTCAGACATCTTTAGTGATAGTGAGTCAATCTTGCAGTTCCAAAAGGGTATGGAGGAAGCTCGTAAATTTCTACCAAAGAATCAACTGTTTTTTGACATTGATAAGTACACATTGCCCCCCAAGTCAGACGAGATATCCAGGGATTCTGAGGTCAAGATAGTTAAGGATGAGAATGAAGAGTCTGTCGTTGCCCCAAAAGGGGGAAGGAAGCATCTACACAGGCAGGAAAGTGATATAGGAGAGCAGAGGAGCAGGAAGCAGTCAGCAGTTTATGTGGAAGAGGTTGAATTATCTGAGATATTTGATAAAGTACTGCTTTGCAAAGAGGAAGGTGGTTGCCTTGAGGAACTAAACAGGGCTGAGCAACAGAGTGTAATTTCGAATGGTTCTGGTAGTGGACGAGCTCGTGCTCAGAATCAGGGGAGTAAAAGTGAAGCAGTGGATTTGAGGACGCTTTTAATCAGCTGCGCTCAATCAGTTGCTTCTGATGATCGGAGAACTGCCACTGAACAATTAAAGCAGATTAGGCAGCACTCTTCCTCCACAGGTGATGCATACCAGAGGTTGGCAAAGTATTTTGCAAATGGTCTTGAGGCACGCATGGCTGGTACCGGAACAGAGATGTACGCAAGCTTAGCGTCCAAGAGGATCTCAGCTGCTGAGAAGTTGAAAGCTTTCCAGCTCTATCTCACAGCCTGCCCATTCAAGAAGATATCTATCTTCTTCACCATTAAGATGATCATGATGAAAGCCGAAAATGCCTCGACACTGCACATTGTAGATTTTGGTATCTGTTATGGTTTCCAGTGGCCAATGTTGATTCAGCAGCTTTCTAGCAGACCTGGTGGGCCTCCCAAACTCCGCATTACTGGTATCGAGCACCCTCAACCTGGATTTAAGCCAGCTGAGAGAGTGGAAGAGGTTGGGCGGCGTTTGGCAAGATACTGTGAGAGATTTAACGTGCCTTTTGAATATCAAGCTATAGCATTGCAGCACTGGGAGACCCTTAAAATTGAGGACCTGAAATTAGGTGAAGGAGAGTTTCTTGCTGTTACTAGTCTATTTCAGTTTAATCACCTTCTTGACGAGACAGTCGTGGTGCACAGTCCGAGGGATGCTGTTTTAAGATTAATCAGGATGATGAATCCGGATATTTTTGTGAATTGTGCGGGTAATGGAGCATATAATGCTCCTTTCTTTGTAACTCGGTTTAGGGAGGCCCTCTTTCACTACTCATCGTTGTTTGACATATTTGATGCAACATTGCCACGTGATGATCCTGAAAGATTGAATTTTGAGGAAGAGTTTTACGGCCGCGAGATTATAAATGTGATCGCCTGTGAGGGCCCTGAGAGGGTTGTCAGACCGGAGCCATACAAGCAATGGCATATTCGCCATATAAGGGCTGGATTAAAGCCCATTCCATTGCCCCCGGATGCTATGAAGAAGTTGAGGGCTAAGACTAAGGCAGGTTACGACAAAGATTTTGTCTTCGATGAAGATGGTTGTTGGATGTTGCAAGGATGGAAAGGCCGGATTATATATGGTTGTTCCTGCTGGACATCTGCCTAGGGACCTGCACTACCACTACAGTTATTGTTGGGACGCTGAATCTAAGAAGTGTCCTGAATGTGAACTGGGAACTTGAAAAGGTGGATGAGTTTCTTCTAGCTGGCATGAGTGCTTGCAAATATAGAAAAGGCTCACCCGCACTTGCTGTACCATTGTGTGTATCGCATGCCAGTTCATGGCATATGTACAAAAGAATACATACATGCTATTTTGCTGTATTTTTCCATAATGTAATCATCTCTAAACATGAATCCTGTTTATGCGCTTGGAGAACAGGAACCGGTTTCAGACTGGACTATGCATTAGCAGCACTATTGAGTTACAGTGGGACGGATATCGGTTAAAGTTTTCTTGATCTCATGCAATCTGCAGCAGCAGCAATTGCTTCTTTTGGATGTGGAGGATGAGCAGGAGGAGCACGGTCGAAGTTCCCTTTCTCCGGGGACATGATGGGAATGAACATTCAGTTAAGAGTCATTACTGGTACTGTTTTTTTTTTTTTCTTTTTGTTGTTGGTGTTTTTCCTTGAATCTGTAATAGTAGCTCAGTTGTGTTGTGTCCATGAAAGCTGATGGATATCTTGTTCTGATGACACTAGCTGGGTAGGTATTCTAATATGTAGATTTTGATGCAGTGTACTATGTGCTAGTTTTGCTGATGAAGAATGATTGTAAATGAGTGTGGATGGACTTATATTTAGGCCAATGTTGTTGTGGTTTCTTACTCCTAGATTTATGTCAGATAAGGCCTGTTCTTTTTGGTTGGGTTGAGTTTTGGTTTGAGAAAAATAGTTTTATAATGTAAAAAGTGTATTGAAAATGTAAAAATATATAGCTGAATAGTAGAAAACTGTATTGAAAATGATAAAAATTAATTATATAAAATTATTTTTTTCAAACTAAAAGTCAACTCAACAAAAAAGAACAAGTCCTTAATCTCTGATGACATCGACTTAACCAGCCAAAGTCATCACTTTAGGGCCCAAAACAATTAAGGACAAGTTCATTTCGTTTCAAAGTCAAGCGTCAACCTCAAAGTAGCTACATATCATTCTCCTTATTAATTATCCAATTAATTTTATTAGTATTATTTACTTTATATATATATATATATTAATTTCAGAATAATCCTCACCATTAGTAATTACTTATGTAATATTTTCCTACAAAATTAATTTCATAAATCTACTCAGAAAGTATACCTGCTAAAAAGAAGGCTAACACAGAGAAAAAGCTATTTTCATTTGCTATAAATAAGTTAATAATTAACAGTAATTAATAATTTTAAAGTTAGTTTTAATATTTTTAATAAGTTTACAATTGTCTAAAATTACATTAAGTGTGAATTTTTATTTTTATTGTGTAAATACATTTAGTGTGAATTAAATTTACTGTTGAAATCAAAATCGAAACTTAAAGAACAGGCTTCGGAATCTCACAAAACAGACAGATCTTGCCCATCCCTTTAACTAATAGCTGTAGTGTTTCCTATTTTACTAGTAGGAACGAACAAATGCATCATTGGTTAAGACTACCTGAGAGGTTTTGCGAGAGTTTGCAAGTTCAAAACTTATTTGGGATGGGTTCCATATTCCGAAAAGAAAAGAGGGGGTTGAAGAAGCCATGCAAGTAAAGAGTAATGATAGACATCTGTAGCTTGTAAGTGAGGTGTTATGCATTATTTGGCTACACTTTTATAAAATAATTATTAATACTACATTATTGACCAATGAATACATGACGCATCATTTACTATGAGAAAGTTGAGGAGATTAGTTGAGTTGTGTATCATTACTCTAATGATTAATTTCATATAATCGACTAATGAATATATGCCACATGAGTTGCTATGCAAAAGTTGTGATGAATTAGTTGAGATGTCCATCATTACTCTCAAGTAAAATGGTTGTATGCTTTCACTTTCAATTCTATTCTGTTTCTATACTTCTAAGTTGATAATTCTTTCGTTTTACAAAAAGAATCTATTTTAAATAACATATTTTGTCTCAATAGAAGAGTTTACTTTTAAAATTTTTAGTTCTTATACCCTTATTAATATAATTAGGCGTTATGCACAATTAGCTCATATTTAAAAAGTGAGATATGAATAGAATAAATGGTGTTAAATTTTTTATTTTAGATATTATACTTTAACATTTATAATAAGTTGTACATTTGTCAATGAACTCTTCTAAATTACTAAGGCTCTGTTCTTTTGTGGCTTGTGTAGGGGAAATTTTGTTGGAGGGAAGTTTTTTGTTAGAAATTTTTTGGAGGGAAGTTTTTTTTGGGAAATTGTGTAGGTAAGAGATTAAAAAAGTGTAATGATTGTGTTATTTTTTGAATTTATGTGAGTAGGTATTTAGAGGGAATTTTAAAATCTTAATTTTGAATTGTTGAAAAAGTAAAGTTGTTTCTTTGTGTAAAGTTTTTTTTAAAAAAAAGTGATGATTCTTAAGAAATTGTCACAAGATAACAGAGCCTAATTATTGAATTACAACCAAACAAGGAAAATATGTAATGTGAAGAAAGTTACACGTGTATTGACCAAAGAGTGGGTGGGTGGGTGGGTGGGGGACCACATTAAATTGTTTATTATCAAGGAAGAAGACAATTCTTTATTCCCAACATTTGACCTAGTCATTCAAATATAAGGTGCTAACATATTATCTTTATGAAGTTGTTTGGGTTTCAAACTACAGCTATTCTTTATTATTAGTGGTTATGTTTTTCATTCCCTATCTGCATTTTATTTGAGAATCATGAAGGGTTCTATTACACCAGCTGAATAGCATAATCAAATTATCCCAAGCTTATTCCTCATTAAAGGACAAATTATACTACATGCCATCGAACTATTGCGAAAGTCCACTTTTGGTCACTAAATTAATGAAAGTGGTCACTAGTGGTTATTCTGTTATGTCCATGATCTATTTTGCTCAACTCCGAAACCGCATTGGCAAATTCTTGTTCCATTATCATCTGTCCAACTGTCACGACTAGAGTTTGTGTTTGATGAACTTATTTTCTACTCGATGTTTTGTTTTCGTTCTATGCGCTGTGGGTTTGCACCATGACCGCATTATATTTTTGCGCGGATTTATTTGAAAAAATTGGACAAAGAGAAAGTAGCAACAAATAAAGATTGGTGTAGTTGCCCCTCAAGAATAGAAAGACGGATGACACGCTTAATAGTTTTTATTAACGGAATGGTCATTATTAGTTACTTTCATTTGTTTAGTGGGCAAAGGTGGACAAAAAAAATTTAGCAGCCAAAAGTGAGCTTTTACAATAATTTTAGTGCCTTGTAGTATAATTTGTCATTTTCTCAATATAATAATTACTATTTAGTTACAAATATTACTTTCTCTCTCTTGTTAAAAGAATTTAGTAGTACAAATGTTTTAGAATAATAATTTACAACTCAAAATTAGGGTGTGCGTGGTTTGAGGGGTTGGAAGTGGGAAATAGAAGTGGTAATGAAATGTGGTGTTTGGTTGGAGGATTCATCCCTGAACCCCACTTTCCTTCAATTATCCGTTCCCCTATACTTTAGTAAATATGAATCGTTCCTTTGTCAAAAAAATTTTTGTGTATATTTTATATTTAAAATTTTTTTAAATTAGTAAAAATTATTATTATAATACACTTTAACATAAATGGTTTATAATATACTAAAATTTTAATGTAAAAAATTAAAATAAAATTTATTCCTACAAATTTTATTTGTAAACCAATCACCATCACTCATACCTTACAACAAATTAAGGGCATGTTCTTTACTGAAAATTTGAGTTTTGATTTTTGAAAAATAGTTTTATAATATAAAAGGTGTATTAGAAATGTAAAAAAGTATAGCTGAATAGTAAAAATTGTGTTGGAAATAATGAAAACTCGATATAATATATTAAATTTACTGTTGAAATCAAAACTCAAACCAAAACATAAAGAACATGCCTAAACATCACCGATACAATAATTACTTCTATTAATAGTTTTCACTAGAGGTGGCAATTGGGAGGGAAAGGGAGGGAATTGGGAGGGAATTTATTGGGTGGAAAATTAATGGGTAGAGGTAATTAATTACCCATGTAATTTTAATGTTGGGAGGGATTGGGATGAAATGAGATTTAAATTTCCCAAGTCCCATTGGGAATTTAATAGAGGCATACTATTCACAGGAACATTTTCCCGTGAATAATCTATTTTGCCTCTTAGATTTAAAAATTAAAAAAAATTCATTTTCACTCAATAATACCTCTGGGATTTTCGGGAAAAATACCGCCGGCCGCGGGCGGGATTTTCAGCTGAAATCCCGCCGGAGAGAGGCTGGATTTTCACTGAAATCCCACCTCTATCCGGCAGGATTTTAGTGAAAATCCGGCCGAGGAGACCAATTTCTGCCGTCTCCTCGGTCGGATAATGACAGAACCAGCCAAAAAGGCCGGATAATCACAGATCCGAGCAAAAAAAAAAAAATACAAATCCGGCCAAATTATTAACAAATTCATCAAAACAACCAACAAAATATCAACGAAACAAATATGAATTTTAGGCACTCACCTTTGCCTATTCGATTCGTCTGGACTTTTATCTGATTTATCCAATTTTTTGCTTCCTTTCTTTTCCAAAGAGAACAGGTACACGAATCGTTATTTGCTTGTATAGGATTTATAGGATTTTTTTTAAATATATTTTAGACCTAAGGGGTATTATAGGCTATTCACAGGAAAATGTTCCTGTGAATAGTAAAAATGTTCCTGCAAATAACAATTCCGATTTAATTGGATCCCATTAAGTTCCCACTTTAATTCCCATTAATTATCCAAATCAATGCACCTTGAGTTTTTTTACCATTTTTTTGTGTGTGTTCTTTTTTATAATTTAATTAGTATTTACTTTTACTTATTAATTACTATTCACATTTAATAATTTAATTAAATTATTTTATTTAAAATTTTTTTTGTTTGTCATTTCTCTCTTTTTATTTTTCTCATTTATTTCAGTTATGACTAATAAATTTATATATATATATATATAATAATATAATATAATATAATATAATATGTGTGTGCGTTAGTGTGTGTGTATGTTAGTGTGTGTATATATATATATATATATTTTTTTTTGTAACCAGTGTGTTAGTATTTGTGTGTGTTAATGTATATATGTGTGTGTTGTATGTCTGTATGTGTGTGTGTGCGTGAGTGTGCATAATATATATATATATATATATATATATATATTGTTTTCGATCGCACTAGTTACGGATCGTATGAGTCAAAAGTTAATAGAGTTTTCGATCGCACTGGTTACGGATCGTATGAGTCAAAAGTCAAATCTATTATATATATATATATATAAATCAAATAAGTGAATAAAGAAAACTGAAATTTTTTTTAAAAAAAACTGAAACAAATTGACAAAATAAAAGTAAAAGAAATCATTTTAAAATGTAAAAAAATAAAAAAGGGATGAATTGGAAAAAAATGGGTCCCATTTGGATACCCATTATAGATCCTCCGTTGGGTCTTAATGGATACCCATATCCTCCCATCAGTTTTTATTTCATATTAATTTCCCTCCCAACTAATACCTAATGAAAAAAATAATGGGAATTTTTTTCTCAAAAAATGTGATTCTACAGGACACCCAATGGAATTGGGAAAAATTGCCTACTCTAGTTTCCCCTACTATTATTCCCATTTCCATTTTCCGCCACGAACCAAGAGCATCATCAAATCTCAGCAGTAGTTTGAAGGCCCACCATGGAATAGGCAAGAAAATTCCAATCACAGAAGTAATGCATACTTAATTGGTAAAGTTCATGTGTTTCTCCGCTTCATCTAGTCTTCCTTCACTTCATTCCACCTGAAGAATCTGAACTTCTGTAACACTGTTGGTCAAAAAACAGAAGGAATTGTAAGTTTGCTGTCCTTTCTTGTTTTTTTTTTTTTTTTTTTGGTTGTTGTTGTTGCTGATTTTGTGTTTTCAGAGTACAGTTTCTTTCACGTCTTCTTATGTTTGTTAGTATAATAACAGTTTTCTGCCGTTTTTTTTTTATTGAGTTTCAGTGAAGTTAAAAGGGCCCCATCAATCCCTCGTCACATTATACCATTTGGATTAAAAAAGAAAGATACTTGTGTTGTGGGGGTTTGGAGAAAATCTGATCTTTTTGCCTGGGTTCAAGGGAGAATTTGAAACGAAATGGGATATGAATTTTTATGCAAGTAAGATTTGATGATTCTATTGTGGATATGGGAAGATATAGTATGAAAAAAATCAAATCTTTTTAGTTATTGCTGATTGTGATTAATAATCTTGAACCTTGGAAGAGGGTAATAATAGTTAGACATGAATAACCAGCTCACAAATTCACCAGATTCTGCAGATGCCCTTGCATTTGATGTTAGTTTTCCTAGAAATGAGCAGCAGCCTTTGGATGCTCACACTCTGAGCTCTGAGGTTGGTTTTTTCGACCATCATCCAGGGATGTTCAACTACATTAACCATTTACTTATGGAGGAGGAGGAGGGGGAGGAAAATGTGAATGAGCATCATCCAGGGATGTTCCATGATCCCTCGGCTCTTCGCGCCGCGGAGAAATCCCTCTATGAAGTTCTTGGGAAAGACTGTCCCCCTTTGCCTTCTGAGAAAATCGCGCAAAGCCCTACTTCCTCAACTGCAAGTGCAAGTACTATTTCTTCTTTGGAAAATCAATCAGTTCTTGATCCTAGGAACTTCTTGTCTGGGATACAATGTTCCAGCTTTCTCAGTGAAAGTGACACCTTGTTGCAATTCAAGAAAGGGCTGGAGGAAGGTAACAAGTTCCTTCCAGCTGGGAATCAGTTGATTCTTGACTTGGATCAGTATGAATTACCCTCAGAGGAACCAAATGAGGAAGTTATGGCTAATTATGGAAAGAATGGACATTGGAGCTGTAGTTCCAGAGGGAAGAAGCAACAAGACCGGGACCCGGGCAGTGGTGATGAGATAGATGCTGGGAGAAGCAGCAAGCAGTCTGCGATTTCTAGTAACGAGGTTGAATTAGCGGAAACTTTTGAGAAAATGTTGGTCTTTTTTGAGGAGCCATGTCCTGCCATTGATTTTGACAATCCTACTGGATCAAAAGATCCCAAGGCTTCAAATGAAAAGAGGGTTACTGAGACTGTATCTCCTGATCTAATTGCCCTTTTGATTGCCAGCGCACATTGTGTTGGAGCTGGTGATCATAAGTCTGCAAATGAAAAGTTAATGCTGATAAGGCAGTACTCTTCTGCTACGGGTAGCGCGCATCAGAGATTGGCGATTCCATTTGCCAATGCTCTCGAGGCGCGCCTTGCAGGCGTGGAGCCTGATTATTGTGGCACCATGACTTCTAAACTCACCTCAGCAGCTGAGGAATTGAAAGCCTACAGGTTTTATCTTTCTGCTCCATTTAGGCAGATCTATGCTTTTTTTACCAACAGAATGATTCTGGAAGCATCATCAAAAGCTGAAAACATTCGCATTGTGGATTTTGGCATTGGTCATGGCTTCCATTGGCCTGGTTTGATTGAGCAGCTCAGCAGCAGACCTGGTGGCCCTCCCAAGTTAAGGATTACGGGAATAGGAATCCCGCAACCTGGTTTTAGGCCAGCAGAAAGAATACAACAGACAGGGCGCCGCCTGGCAAAATACAGCGAAAGGTACAATGTACCCTTTGATTACCAAGCAATAGCAATAAAGAAATGGCATAGATTTAGGCTTGAGGAGCTGAAGCTAGAAAAAAACGAATGGCTGGCTGTTAACTGTCAGTTTAGGTTCCGAAGCCTACTAGAAGATCAAGCAGCCGAGGGAGAGGATGATCCTAAAGATGCTGTTTTAAGGATAATCAGGGAGATGAATCCTGATATTTGCTTGACTGAAGTTATCAGTGCACAATATGGTGGTCCTTTCTTTCTTAGTCGTTTTCGCGAAGCCCTTTATTTCTTCTCCACACTTTTTGATCTGCATGAGCAGATCCTACCAAGAGAAGATAAGCACAGGATAAAATATGAACAAGAAGTCTTTGGACAAGAAGTGATGAATGTGGTTGCATGTGAGGGCTCAGCAAGAGTTGAGAGACCTGAGACATACAGGCAGTGGGAAGCCAGATACAAAAATGGCGGTTTTAGGGCAATTCCTTTGAATCTTGATCTGGTGAAGGAGCTAAGAAACACAGTGAAAGCAGGGTACCACAAGGATTTCATGCTAGATGAAGATGGCTGTTGGGTACTTCAGGGATGGAAAGGCAGGACCATCTCTGCTTTCTCTTGTTGGCTACCTTCATAGGAATCTTACTGTAATCTTTCTTATTTATTTATTTATCCTGAAATTATCATGTTACGATATCCTGCCAGCACTCTAAATATAGGCAGAAATTGGCAGAGATAAAAATCAAACCCCAACATCTAGATGGCCCAAAAATCGATGTTCTGAATAAAAAAAATCATGTGTCCCTTGTAGTTGAAGTATTTTACATTCATGAATTAGATGTTACTGCAAAATGAGACAAAATCTGATGCTATTATGTTGCATTCTCAATGTGAAGTTAAGAATGATTTGAAGTCAACTTTTCCTGCGCAGATCAATAATTTGGAGGAAAAAAAAAAACACGAAAAAAAGCTAAAAGGCATAGTTTGCTAGTCCATATACTGAATATAATATGAGAAAATTTATGACTGATGCAGCTCTAATTAAAAATTCATTAGTCTATTATACCAATAATAGGATATTAAAAGCAAACGATTTCCTCATCAAAAGTAAAAATTTTCACCGAAGAAAGCAGTTTTAAAGACTTACAGGAACAAGAAACAGTGGCTCTGTAAGTTCTAAGTGCTTTCAAGATTTCTTTCTTCCAAAAGAATTTTGTTAATTTGATTCTGTCTATTGATAAATTTTCATACCCTTTTCAGTATTCAATTCCTTTGCTTTCTTGGATTTACTTGGAAATATACAGTCTTTAAGAAAAATGGGATTTGGGTTTCGAAAAAATTAGGATCTTTTTTTATGTTTATATGGTTTTGTGATTATAGTTAAGCTTGTATTTGCTGCCATTTTCATGGATGGTAATTCTTCAACCTTCATCCTGGTTTAGATAGATATGGATTGCCACTCAGATGTTTGTAGATTTGCTCCGTTTTATAACGTGAGCTCTGAGGTTGATTTTCCAGAAGATCAAGAATCCTACCCAGTGCTCAACTTCGTCAACCAGATGCTTATGGAGGAAGATATTGAAGAGCTACCAAGCATTCCTCATGATCCCCTGGCTCTCCAAGCCGCTGAGAAATCCTTCTACGAAGTTCTTGGAAAAGACTACCCTGATTCTGAAAGCCACTCAATTCCTGAATCTCACAACTTTTCGAGTTTTTTCAGTGACAGTGACACTCAGTTGCAGTTCAAGAAAGGGTTAGAGGAAGGAAGCAAATTCCTTCCGGCCGCGAATCAACTGGTCGTTGATTTGGATCACTATGAAGTACTACAATTGAAAGAGACAGAGAAGGAGGAGAAATTAAGTAGTGGCTCTAGAGGAAGGAAGCAAATGTATCGAGATTCGAGTGATTTGGATACAGGAAGATGCAACAAACAGTCTGCATTTGCTTCTGACGAGGTTGAACTAGCGGAAACATTTGATAGACTGTTGCATGATGCTGAAACAAAAGGGAAAGTACAATGTACTTATATTGATTTTGAGCATCCAGATGGTGGTAGATCATCTGAGAATCACAACGCGCGAAAGACTTCAAGGAAAAAACAGGTTAAAGTTGAAGCTCTTGACCTTAGTGCTCTTTTACTTAACTGTGCACAGTTTGTTGCAGCTGATGATCATAAGTCAGCTAATGAACAGCTAAAGCTGATATGCCGGCATGCTTGTTCTAGAGGCAGTGCAGATCAGAGATTGGCTGTTCCCTTTGCCAATGCTCTCGAGGCGCGCCTCACAGGCAATGTCCCTAACTATTTTGATACCTTGAATTCTAAGAACACATCAGCAGCTGAGGAATTGAGAGCTCAAAGGGTTTATCTTTGCGCGCCATTTAGGCAGATATACTCCTTCTTCGCGAACAAAATGATCATGAAAGCAGCATCAAGAGCTACAACACTTCACATTGTTGATTTTGGCATTGGATATGGTTTCCAATGGCCTAGTTTCATTCAGCGCCTCTCTGAGCGAGCAGGTGGCCCTCCCAAGCTAAGAATCACTGGAATAGACATCCCTCAACCTGGTTTTCGCCCGGCAGAAAGAATACAACAGACAGGCCGGCATTTGGCTAAATACTGTGAGAGGTTTCAGGTACCATTTGAGTACCATGCTGTGGCAATAAGAAACTGGCAGAGGATTCGGATTGAGGACCTGAAGCTAGCCAGGAATGAGTTTCTTGCTGTGAACTGTCAGTTTCGCTTTCAAAACCTCCTCGATGATCAAACATTAGGAGATAAAGATCCAAAGGACACAATCTTAAGCCTAATCAGAGAAATGAACCCTGATATTCTAGTGAGTGATGTTGTGAATGGACACTTTGGTGGTCCTTTCTTTCTAACACGCTTTCGCGAAGCCCTTTTTTTCTTCTCCACAGTGTTTGATCTCCTTGAGCAGAACCTACCAAAGGAGGATCGGCACAGGATAAAATTTGAACAAGAATACTTGGGACATGAAGTGATGAATGTGGTTGCCTGTGAGGGCTCAGCAAGAGTTGAGAGACCTGAGACATACAAGCAGTGGGAAATGCGGTACAGGAGAGTTGGTTTCAGGCAGCTTCCTTTGGATCAGGATCTTATAAAGGAACTAAGAGCCAAAGTGAAGGAAGGGTACCACGGTGAGTTCATTTTCGACGTCGATGGGAACTACTGGATGGTTCAGGGATGGAAAGGCAGGACAGTCACAGCCTGCTGCTGCTGTGTACCGGCATAAATTTCCCTGTATCGTTCCAATTTTATCGGATATCCCCGAGGGGACTGTACCAGCATAAATTTCATTTCAGCCATTTGGGGTTCTTGGTAATCTGTCTGATTTTTTTAGCATAAAAATTTGATCTTTTGTGATGGAAACTGGTAAATTTGTCAGCAGTGAGTCTTCTTGTGCAGATATTGTGAAGTATGTTGGTGACTTTCATTACTTGTGTCTTAGCCATGTTCGTTTTCATTTTTTTTGTTTTGTTTTTATTTATATTATTGTTTTGTTTTTAGTTTCTTTTAAAAAAATTTAATGTATTATAATATTTTTTTATTATTTTCGATACAATTTCTTACTCCATCTGTTTCAAAATGTAAGACATTCAAACTTTTCTAATTTGTTCCAAAATACAAAACATTCTAGCTACTTTTTACTTATTCTTTCCAGATTTACCCTTACCCCTTACCAGGATACATATATTTATTTATATTATCTCACAAAAAAAAAGTTACTACACTGATTAGCATTAATGAGTGACTTAGCATGTCTTATATTTCGAAACAGAGAAATTACTGTTTAACTATAATTTTTTTTAAAATTTTTTTTATTTTCATTACATTTTTTATATTAAAAAATTATTTTTCATAAACAACTGAAA
Source organism: Leptodermis oblonga (assembly GCA_016801395.1). NCBI lineage: Eukaryota > Viridiplantae > Streptophyta > Magnoliopsida > Gentianales > Rubiaceae > Leptodermis > Leptodermis oblonga. The sequence goes on along the minus strand of CM028750.1, from coordinate 61,938 downwards.
ACGAAAAATGCCTTTAGAGTCATGAAAATTCCATCATAACCACCCCCCAATTTATGAACAATATTTTAATAATAATATTCTGACTTGAACTAGATAGCTACCTTTTGAGGGCATATGAAAAGGATCTCTGCAATGCAAGTTGACCATATGCAAGTTGATAAATAGTGCCTCTAAATGGAGCTACAATATTATATTATGAAAACGATTGAAAGAGTGAAAATATAAACTGAAAAAGTTCAATGGCTGATATGTCATTATATGATTGGATCTCTTTAGCAGTTATAATTTTAAATATTCAATATCACATTCTTTTATGTGATTGTCACGTTAACCACTGTAAAAATTTACTGTAAATTTTCATTGTGTTGATCGGGATTCATTATTATATTATAATTATATGTAGTAGTGATGCACTAGTATACCGGGAATCACAAGTGAGTGGGTGGTCCAAAGGGAGTTGATGACCTTGTTATGAGTTATTGAGAAATCAATGTCATCTTCAAAATGATCATTTTGTTGGGCAGATTCTCATAATATTTTAAGAGTAATGATACACAACTCAACTAATTTTCTCAATTTTTTCATAGCAAGTGAAGTATCATACATTTATTGGCTATACTTTTATAAAATGATTATTAATACTGTACTATTGACCAATGAATGCATGACACCTCACTTGCTATAGAAAGTTGAGAAGATTAGTTGAGTTGTGCATCATTACTCATATTTTAATATAAGAAAAATATGTTTGGTTTTTGTTTTTGTTTTTGTTTTTGTTTTTTTTTCCTTTGAGTTTGACATTTTTTATCCTCTATGGATTGTCTTGACCTTTTTTTTTTTCTTTTTCTTCTCAAGTGTTTACGTGTTATATGCGATTTCACTATCATGTAAACCCTCTATGAAAAAGTTTAAAAACATTAAGTCCAACTCTAATTATCAAAAGTTGGGTTCAATTAAAGAATCCTAAAATAAGACTTATAAATCATAATTTCGTAACAAAATTGTTATAATTGCACTCTATTTATTTAATTTTTGAATCTTCTTAGTTGATTACAGATTTTGATAATTATATTAATATATTTAGAAATTTAATTTAATTTATTATTATTATTATTGCATAAAGTATCCAAGCAACGTTTGAAATCTCTTATAGTAGGTAAAAGAGATCAAAATTATCAATATTTTTAAACATAAAGGACAAAAATATCAAATAAAAAAACAACCTACGTCAGAGACAAAAATGTATTTATTTTTTACTATTACTAAAAGGTGAATGAAATTATTGGTCCCTTAATTTAGCCCTCAAATTCCATTTAGCCCCTCAATTTGAAAAAGTTCATTTTGGTCTCTTAAACTTTGTTTTTTTTAGTTTCAATTGGTCCTTTCTAGATCAAATTTGATAACTAATCCATTTATGTTGATATGAGACATCAAAGTCAACTCGAAACTACGCCTAATAAGTAATTATTAATCATGAAATTAAACTTAATTACTGATATACGTTCAATTTCGTGGTGTGATATTCATATTTTATTAGATTTGATGTAATTTTGAACAAAGGACCAATTTAAACTTAAAAATTTTTTAAAAAGTTGGACCAAAATGACTTTTCTTTTTCAAAATTAAGGGATCAAAGAAAAATTGAGTTAAGTTAAGGGACCAAAAGGGTTATTTAACTTAATCAAAGTCAATTTTAATTAATTATGACCTGAGGAGTAAGCTCATCTACAGAAGGCTGTAACTGGGAGCCACAAGGAGGCATGGCCTAATAAAACCTCAAGGAACCTTATTTTGTTCACATGGAGGAGCTCATAATTCTTCCAACTTCAAAAAACTTATCATTGAGCAAATTCACCACAAACGAGTTCCTCATCGAAAGACTTACATGAAACAACAATCACTGGATGTAAGTTCGATTCTTTGATCTATGCTCCTTGATTTATTCCTCTTTTTTTTTTTTTTTTTTTTTGTGCTTTGAAATGCTTCCAAGATATGTTTTTTCTGCTCTATTGTTAGTTGATTTGGTTTAATCTATGTTGGCTTTCCATCTTTTAGGTAAAATTTGAGAGACCCTTTTAAATATTCATTTTCTTTGCCCTTTAATGACATGCTTTGATGGATTTACTTAAAGTTTGGGTTTTTGAAAACGGTATGATCTTTTTGGTTAAGACCCTGAAATTGTGTCTCGGCATGGTGTTTAATTAATACTTGTAGTAACTGAGATTGCAGTGATTTGTTAATTGATGGGAATTCTTCAACTTAAAACTTGTTTAGATGGATATGGATCATCACTTCACCCATTTGACCACTCATGTGAATGGATTTGGATTTGACGGTGGCTTTGTTTTACCAACTTTAGAGAGGTCCAATTTGGATTTCCAATTTCACAAAATAATGGGAAGTGGCACTGGTTCGTCGATTCTTGAGCAACCTTCAGATGCTTATAGATTTGCTAGGTTTTATAATATGAGCTCTGAGGTTAGTTTTCCAGAGGATCAAGAATCCTACCCAGTGCTCGACTACATTAACCAGATGCTTATGGAGGAGAATTTGGAAGAGCAGCAAAGCTTGTGCAGTGATCCCATGGCTCTGCAAGCTACCGAGAAATCCTTTTACGAAGTTCTTGGAGAGGACTATCCTCCTCCTCCCTATCGTGAACCGTTGGCCGGTCTTGAGAATAACAAAAGTTCTCCTTACAATGGTAAAACAACAGTCATTCTTGTGGTAATATATTACCTTTGGATGCCAGTCATTTCTAACAGAAAAGTTTTGTACTACAGGTCATGGACAGGTGGATTATATCGCCAATGCCAATCTGAATTCCACTTTTTTCAGTGACAGTGACACCCTATTGCAGTTTAAGAAAGGCCTAGAGGAAGGCAGCAAGTTTCTTCCTGCTAGTAATCTATTGGTTGTTGATTTAGATCAGTACAACTTACCGCTGAAAGAACAAGAGGACATGAAGGTTGCGCTGGCTAAGGCTAAGAAGGATGAGAATGAGCATTCAGGTAATGGCTTCAGAGGATGGAAGCAAGCATATCGGGACTGTGGCGATATAGATGCAGGAAGAAGCAACGAACAGCCTGCGTTTGATTATGATGAGAATGAATTAGCCGAAACATTCGATAGGCTGTGGCGTGCTGCAGAAGTAAAAGGTAAAGTACCATGTTCTGAAAGTGATTTTGAGCATTCAGGTAGATCATTTAAGAAATTACAGCAGAGTGAAACGCTTCATGGGTTTAACAATCCCAAGAATTTAACGGAAAAGCTCTATGCTAATGGTGAAACTCTCGACCTCAGAGCGCTTTTAATTAGCTGCGCGCAGTTTGTTGCAGCTGGTGATCATATGTCTGCCACTGAACAACTGAAGTTGATACGGAAGCACACTTTTTTATTTGGCACTGCAGATCAGAGAATGGCTATTTGTTTTGCCAATGCTCTGGAGGCACGGATGTCAGGCAATGTGCCTGATTATATTGAAACCATGAATTCTGAAATTACCTCAGCAGCTGAACAGTTGAAAGCCCAAAGGGTTAATCTTTGTGCTCCATTCAGGCAGATATATGCGTTCTTCTCAAACAAAATGATAATGCAAGCAGCAACGGAAGTTACAACACTTCATATTGTTGATTTTGGCATAGGTTATGGTTTCCAGTGGCCTAGTTTCATTCAACAGCTCTCTAAACGAGCTGGTGGCCCTCCCAAGCTAAGAATTACAGGAATAAGTATTCCCAAACCTGGATTTCGGCCAGCAGAAAGAATAGAACAGACAGGGCGCCATTTGGCAAAATACTGTGAGAAGTTTAAGGTACCATTTGAGTATCGAGCTGTGGCTATAAAGCACTGGCATAGAATTCGGATTGAGGAGCTGAAGCTAGCTAGGAATGAGTTTCTTGCCGTGAACTGTCAGTTTCGCTTCCAAAATCTACTTGATGAACAAAGAGGGGGAGAAAAAGATTCAAAAGACACAATTTTAAGCTTAATCAGAGAAATGAATCCTGATATTGTAGTGACTGATGTTGCTAATGGACAGTTTGGTGGCCCTTTCTTCCTCACTCGATTTCGAGAAGCCCTTTTTTATTTCTCTGCACTTTTTGATTTGGTTGACCAGAACCTACCTCGAGAAGATAAGCATAGAATAAAGTATGAACAAGAATTCTTGGGACCTGAAGTGATGAATGTGGTTGCGTGCGAGGGTTCAGCAAGACTTGGGAGACCTGAGACATACAAGCAGTGGGAAGTCCGTTTCAAGAGGGCTGGGTTCCGGCTTCTTAACTTGGATCAGGATCTTATGAAGGAACTAACAATCAAAGTTAAGTCAGGCTACCACAATGAGTTCATTTTCTGTGCAGATGGAAATTGGGCGGTTCAGGGATGGAAAGGCAGGGCTATAACAGCCTGCTGTTGCTTTGTACCTGCATGAACTCTTTCTTTATCTATTGGATACCCTGCATAATCTGTCTGTCCTAAGTGTGCTTTAGTCTAATTTGACTTTGTAGAATGTTAGCATAAAAATTTGATCTTTTGTTGATAAGTCGTAGTACTGTGAAGATGCTAGTAAGTTCATTCTGTGTATCTCAAGACCCTTGAAAGAAATGCAATGAGGATACCCTTGTTTTATTGTCAGCACTCAGCAACGATAGCAAAGAAAAGATCATGGAGTTAATGAGTCTTGCAGAATGTGAAGGAGGATGATGACTCAAAAGAGATGAAAGAAAATCCAAGACAAAGTTCAATCAGGATCAGAGTTCACATCAAAACTCATCATCTTATTGTAATCTTAATGATATTTTCTACTATGATCTGTACAGAAGTTTGGTGTTTTTGGTATAGTAAGTGCCCCCTCATAATGTTTTTATACAAATTTGTTTGAGCGATAATTGAATATCTCACTTGTTTACGGTCTTCCAAGGCTCGCTGAATTGGAAATTGGGTAGTCTTTGTGGTGTAAAACGCCTGTTTCTAGTAGTATTTCTGCTAGTCTTTACTGTTTCCATAAAGCAACAGCTTCATAAGAAACTCACAGTTCCAAACTGCTTAATTGATGAATGATATGTGTCTGTGAAATTTGCTTTCTATGGAAAACCAATTCTGGAGAAGAAAGTCCTATTTTTTTGGTTCACTTGTAAAGTTACCAGATGATGGTTTCGTCACTTTCCTCCAGTTGGATTCTGCAAAATATGGACTGCCATTCCATTTTTCGTTTATAAGTTTCTGGGACAAGCTTATCCAAGCGTTTCTCTTCCAAGCCTTTTTTGTCTTAGAAGCTTCTAGGATGGAGCAGGTATTGCTGCAGTTTGATAAAATTTTATTTTGTCACGTAACTGTGCTTAAGTTTGACTCTTGACTTGAGAAAGATTGGTTTGATTTTTCTTTCCCCCATTTGTTTCTACAGGAAAGCCAGGTAAGTGAGGGATGCTTCTAAACGTCCCATTTCTTTTGAATCTTACCTTTGAAAAGATTCATAGCGGTGAGGATTAAGGATTCGTCGAAAAACTAAGCTAAAAAGGGACGAAGAAGGTATGTATTGTCTGCCTTATCCTTAAATTATCAATCATGGGGGAAAACTAAGTTCTTTATTTGTTTTGCTCTGGAAGTATCATATTCATGGGTATCTCTCAACTGGATTTAATAATGGAATCATTTGGGATTCTTTACTTTGCTATGTTCATTCTTGAATTTCTTGATGAGGATTTTCTGGGGAAAAAGCTCAAATCTTTGGGAATTTCTTTCGCAGTTTTTTTGACTGATGTAGCTTTTTGCAGCAGAAATGGCGAGCGATTCGCCTTGTTATCAACTGTTCGATTCAAGTAATGATTCTAGTTCGTACGATGATGATTTCTTCCAAAGTTTTGAACAATCTGGACTTGTTGAACCTGGTGAAGTTGAAATAGCCCCATGCTCAAATGTAAACTGGGAACTGGATTTTCTGCATGATGAGAAGCCTGACCCTGTGCTCCAGTACATTAACCAGATACTCTTGGAAGAAAACATGGAAGGCGAACCGGGGATGTTCCAGGACCCCTTGGCTTTACAAACCACTGAGAAGTCCTTCTATGATGTTCTTGGTAAGGATTCTTTCATTCCTTCACCCCACGAACCCCTAATATGCAATGATCAAAATGCACAAGTTCAGGATAGTACCATTTGGAGTCCAAGTCATCTTTCTGCAGCGTCCTGCATCGCCACCACCACTGGTAGGGAAAATTATGAATCATCTATTGGAAGAAATAATGTCACACATTATACTTCCCATTCATATTCAGATTCTCTCAGTGACTTTCATGTTAGCCTCACAAGTGCACAGATGGATGCTTTTGCAAAACCAAGTACTATTCCTCAAAGCATCTTCAGTGATAGTGACTCCATTTTGCTGTTCAAGCGCGGCATGGAGGAAGGTAGCAAGTTCCTTCCGGCTGTTAGCCAAGTGATTGGTGATTCTGCGAAATACAAGACAGTTTTGACTTCAAAGCCTGTGGTGAATGCTGAAAAGAATGATACACCGCCTGAATTTCATAATGGCTTTAGGGGAAGGAAGCATAGCCACCCAGATGATGATGAATTAAACTATATCAGGAGCAGCAAACAGTATGCAACTGAAGTATCTGTGCCCGAGGATGAGTTGTCAGATAAATTTGACAGAGTTCTCCTTAATCACGTCCCGCCAGAGGATCTAACAATTGATAATGTCAGTTATGAAGTGCAAAGTACTCAGGAAAACAGTTTTCTGAGTGGTGGAAAAATCCGTGCAAGGAAGAGTAGAACTGGTATTGATGCTCCAAATCTAAGCGCACTATTAATGAGCTGCTCGCAATCCGTGGCTGTTAATGATAGGAGGACTGCAAATGAACAACTAAATCTGATTAAGAAATATGCTTCTCCAACTGGTGATCCTGAACAGAGGTTGGGCATTGTGTTTGCGAATGCTCTTGAGTCGCGTTTGGCTGGAACTGGAACCGAGCAATATATAGCGCTTACTTCCAAGAGGATCTCAGCTGCTGAGGAGTTGAAAGCTTACAGGGTTTTTCATTTCACCCCTTTTAAGGCAATCCCAGTTATATTTGGGAACCAAATGATTCTACAAAAGGCATCAAAAGCTACTACCCTGCATATTGTTGATTTTGGCATTGGTTTTGGTTTTCAGTGGCCAAGCCTCATTCAGCATCTTTCCCAAAGGCCTGGTGGTCCTCCCAAGCTTCGCATCACAGGCATAGAGACCCCTCAGCCTGGTTTCAGGCCAACAGAAGGAGTAGAAGACACGGGGCTCCGCCTGGCTAGATATTGTAAGCGTTTTAGTGTACCATTTGAGTACCACGCAATAGCTACGCAAAGTTGGGAGAAGATCAGGATTGAGGAGCTGAAGGTTACTAGAGGAGAGGTGGTTGTTGTAAACTGTCAATTTCGATTCAAGTACCTGCTTGATGAGACAGTAGTGGAGGAGGAGAGTCCAAGAGATGCTGTTTTGAAGTTAATCAGGAACCTGAATCCTGATATGTTCTTGAACTTTCATGCCAATGCACTGTATGGTTCGCCTTTCTTTGTGACTCGATTTCGGGAGGCCTTTTTCTTCTTCTCTGCACTATTTGATGCGATTGACAATCTTCTCCCCCGTGATGACGAAGAGCGTTTGAAATTCGAGCACAACTTTTTTGGGGCACAAATTATGAATTTGGTTGCTTGTGAGGGACAGAACAGGGTGGAGAGGCCTGAGACCTACAAGCAGTGGCAGACAAGGTGTATGAGGGCTGGATTAAAACTTGTTCCTTTAAGGCAAGACCTGATGAAAGATTTAAGGAAGAGAGTGAAGAAACGTTACCACAAAGATTTTCTGTTCAATGAAGATGGATACTGGGTGTTGCAGGGATGGAAAGGAAAGATAATCACTGCTATTTCCTGTTGGGTACCTGCATAACATAGGACTAACTCTGCAGCCCCGCATTGCACGTAGAGTCCAGATCACCTGTGGCGGTTACTCTGTACCTTTGTTGCGGTGGTAGTATTGTGAAGATGCTGGTGAGTTCATTCTGTGTATCTCAAGAGCCTTGACGAAGGAACGCAACGAGGGTTGTTTTACTGTCAGAACTCAGCAGAAATGCCAAAAAAAAGATCATGGAGTTAATGAGTCTCGGAGTATGTGATGGAGGTTGATGACTCAAATCAACCAGGATCAGGGTTCACATCAAAACTCATCATATCCTATTGTTATCTTATGCATTGCAACAATGTAAATGTATTCAAGCTCTTATGATATTGTGTTAGTTCTAGTAAACTTAATGATATTTTCTGCTGTTTCCATAAAGAAACAGTTTGCTTTAGAAATTCTCAGTTCCAAACTGCTTAATTGATGAATGATGTGTGTGAAATTTGCTTAATTCGGGAGAAGAAAATCTTGTTTTTTGGTTCACTTGTAAACTTACCAGTTGGAGTCTCCATCAGTTTATGTTTTTTCTGTATCAAATCAATCATGTATCTTTATGCTACGTATGGATTGCCACTCCTAAACAGGCACAGCATTCCGGCTAGCGCTGCATTTTTTTTCTTTCTTTTCCTTCCTTACTTGGTCTTGTGATGGAACACGATGCCGAGATATGATCCATAATGCCAATTCCTCATAGACGGATAGAAGCTTATTTGTTGTTTCCTTTCTTGGTTCTTATTTTGCCAGTTAATCGCATCTACCTTTGCTGATCGTCCAATCCTTTGAAATGCATTTTTATGATTAATTAAACAACTTTCTCTTACAAATGCATAATCAACATGAGCAGCAAAGAAGCAACAGAATTAATTAACAGTTCTTCCTTCCTCAAATCTTCCCTCTCATGTTCAGATTTTTGCCTCAAATCCTCGGCGATCTACTTGATCTCCTGGATTCAAATCCTTCAAATATTGAAGCCTCTAATGGAAAATTAACAAAGGAAGATGGTGCCTTGATAGAAAATTGACCAAGGAAAATCCTGGGGTTTTGCTTCAACTTTGGTATGCAAATAGGACGGTACCAAATTAAAAGTTGAAAATTTGGTTATTCATCATAATTCTGCATAGCCAAGTAATCATTGTTTGGATGACTTGTAGTCTTAAAATGACCTTCCGAATAAGGTGACTTGTCCCCCTTCTGCTGGCGAATTTCTAATGCCTTTACCTTTTCCAGAATTTTGAGCAGGCTGACCACAACTCTGGCTTTTGTCCATGTGTTTGGAGCTCATTTGCAATCTGAGTACAACTTGCTCTTCAGAAGTCCGGGGGAAGCGAGGATTCTTGCTTATTAGCTTTGTCTCTGTCTGACTTCTCCAGCCGATTATCATGCTGCACAAGAAAATTCAGACATACAAGATCTACGTCAGCCTAATGATGTGGTTTTACTCATCCTATGTCGAAGAAAAAAGACTCTTAACATCAAAACACAACTAAATGCACACCTTAGTTCTTGATGATTTTTCACGAACATGTGTAGTAGACGCGGTAGTGTCAGCACTTTTCTGTTTATCTTTCCTGTAAGCAAGACAAGAACAAAAACAAAAAAAACAAAAAACAAAAAAAAAAAAAAAGAGAGAAATCCAGTTGAGAAACTCGAGCAGCATTCAGACAACTGTTATAGGTTTTACTTTTCTATGTCATTTGGACTTGGCGGTGGAGGATTGCTCATACATATCAAGCTGCAACCTAGAATTCAGTTATCTGCAGTCCAAGATCATCAGCTTTCTGTTTCAAACTGATAGCATCCGACTCTGCTAGAGCAATTTCCCCAATCTCAGCCTTCATCTAAGGCAAAAGCCGATTATTTACTGTATAAATTAAGGTCCCTTCTCTTTACTGTATAAATTAAGGTCCCTTCTCATCAAGAATTGATGAAGCAGCTAACTGTCCTTGAGATGTTTTAAGTCCAGCCTCCAGTGCTGCCCTTATTTCATTCTCCTTCTGCAGCCTTGCTACCTGGTAAAAGTGAAGTATGAAAGAGTTATTGTTACTGTCATTTTCAACCGAGACTGAAACGAACATGAAGGATGAGCACATACATCTCTCTCAAGAGCAAAACGACGCTCATACATAGCTTTCTTTTTATCTTTCCTGCAAGCAAGACAACAACAAAAAACGTAATGGTTCAGGGTAAAGAAGAAAAAATTAATTATGAAGAAAACGATTCATAGAAATGGAAAAAAAAAAAAAAAAAACGATTCCGCGGAAATCGTTTCCTTCATAAATGGAAAAAAAAGCTAGTTCTAATGAAAACAATTCCGGAAATCATTTTCTTCATAAATGGAAAATAAAGTTAGTTTAGAAATGGAAAAAAATAGTTAGTTTTAAAAAAAATGATTCCGCTGAAATCGTGTTCTTCAGAAAAGGGAAAAAGAAAAATAGTTCTAAAGAAAACTATTAAAAAAGAAGTTAGTTTTAAAGAGAGAAGGATTCCGCGTAAACCGTTTTCTTCAATTACTTATGAGAGGCTACAGAGTTAATATCAATTGAAGTTATTTTTTAACTTTGTTCTTCTTATTAATTTGTATTGGTAGAATATTTAATTTGGTTCATCTGAGATCTTTTATTAAAAAATACAAGAATAGTAACCACCTTACAAACTGGTTAGAAATAATAATGATGAACAACTTTATTTTGATGTTATTTTCTTGGGTCTAGAAATTAAAAAAAAAAATTTATGTTCACGAAAGTGTATATAAATTGTTGATTGGGTTTGTATTGAAAAATATGATGAGCATTGCTGATTGGATAAAGAGAAGATGATAAACATGGATAAATAGACAAAGATACTCTTTGGAAATGCATGTGAATGCCACATGACTTGTTGGCCGTTAAACTTAACACCTCCGTTAGCCAAAATCACATAAATGACTCCCGAAAAAAGTATAGTAACATAATGGTAAACTAAATTAAAGTATATTGACATATTTGACAGTTCACTCATTTTAAAATTACAAAACTAAAGTTTAAACCAAACTTTGATACCAAACTTGTCATTTTTTGCAAGTTTTATTGCTTCATTTAAGGCTAACTTACTCCATTATTTCCTTAAGTTTAAATATTATTTATATTTGGTTTCTCAAATTTAAAATTTATTTTAAAATGATCTTCGAATCTAAATTCTCCCCATTTCACCAAAAATATATATATATATATAATTATTTATGATTCACAAAATATAATAACTATAAAATACTCCTACACTTTTTGAGGCCTGTTCTTTTTGAACGTTTTGAAAACAAATTTTAAAAAATAGTTTTATAATGTAAAAAGTGTATTGAAAATGTAAAAAGTAGATGCTGAATAGTAAAAAATTATATTGAAAATGATAGAACATGATTAAAATATATTAAATTTACTATTGAAACCAAAATCGTTTTCAAAACGAAACAAAAAGAACATGCCCTTAAGTTGTTTGACATACACACTAACTGATGGGGCCCTAACTCGATCATTACTCCGTGTATTTAGATTGAAGGAAAAACAAATCAGGGGAATCCAAGAGGTCGGTCCAGAGAGTTCTCAGAGCTCATAATTTCTTGGTACGAACGCTCACAGACTTTGCTTTTCGACCTTTCTCTTTTTCTTTCTTTTCACACTCTCCCAACGTGGCGTCACTTTATCATCCATTATCTCACTAAAATAATATAAATAAATAAATAAAAACCTGGGAAAGATGCTTTTCAGATTCGATGCGATTATTTACAAGCAAGCAGATAAGATCCTCGGTGTAATATTTTTTTCCGTTTTATTATTACAAAAGACTATTTTTAAAAATACTGTTTAATAATTTTATTAATATAAATATATGAATGAAATAGGTAGTATTAGTTATTTTAGTTTGATACTCACAAAAAATTATACACTTATGAAAATAAATTCTTTTAGTGGAACAAATAACAATATAAAAAGAAAAAGAGATTTATATATTACGATTAGGAGTTAGGTTCTTTACAGTGAAAGAATATACAATGTCAAGTGCCAAGTGCCGAGCAAGTTGCTATGCGTCAATGATTAAAATAATTAATTTGTCATCATTTTATTTTATTAATGACTTTACGTTTTAAGTGTGAATTAATTATAGACCACACATTATTATTATTATTATTATTATTATTATTATTATTATTATAGTAAGAGTAAGAATAGTACAAAAATTAAAAGTAGACTATTCTATTATAACAAAAATAAACTTTGAAAGTAAACTCCTATACTATAGCATAAGGAGCACTCGTTTTGTTTCATTAGAATAATCTATCTTGTAATACTATTTTTAATACTGAATAATATATTAGAATAGGGGTGAGCAAAATAATTCAAAAACAGTCCGAACCGTTGATCCGATCAGAAAATTAGGATCGGATTTTTTTTTTCCGGATAATGTTCGGTTTCGAATTTTTTTCTGATAATTTGAAACCGATCCGAAACAAAAATTCACAAAAAAAAGAAGCTAAAATGAAATTTTAAAAAAAGAGAGAGAGAGAGAACCGCGGATTTCGGATAAAACCCGGTTTCGGATAAAAACCGATCCGAAACCGCGCCACCGGATTAAAATCCGAAATCGATCCGAAACTTCGGATTCGGATCGGTTTGGAGCGGATTCGGATCGGTTTTCTTTTTACTCATCCCCATATTAGAAACATAATTCTTTCAATTAATCAAAAAATTATATTGTTTGTATTGTAAAATCTCACTAAAATTCTACACATTTATATAAGAAAAAAATAAAATCCAAAATCACCATCTTGTGTGAGTCATCCAAATCCAATTTCCCTCAATCATGATGCTATCAAAAGATCTTACAAGGATATGTTTCCTTTTAATAAGCATTATGACATTTGATCCAAAAATGCTTTTCCCTAATATGAAAAACGACCATAAAACAATAATTATGAAGGTTTGGCAGTCCTAGAGTGGAGGGGCTATTCAAAGTACTAAAATGACCAAAACATAAAATTAATAGGACAATGCCTTTAACCCAAAAAAAATAAAAATAAAAAACAATGTTTGACATATCATTAATAGTTAAGGGCATACACATGTAATAAAATTGTGGTTTAAACTTTGGTCTAGATTGATTTTAAAATATTAAAATTATATTGTGTCTCTGTTATATTATGAGAATACATGTTAACATATGTACAATTTTTCTATTGATATTAATGTATAATATCTAAAATAATTAATCTGATATAATTTATTCTATATATGAACTAAGACAAAATATACGTAAATAATTGGAAAAAAATTGATAAACACAACAATAAATTATAAAATTTTTTAATAACAATTCATGTATCATATATTTATTGGTTATATTTTTATTAATATTAATTTATCATTCAATTAATAATTATCACGTAAATTATCATAAAAAAATTGTTATGATCTGTAATAAATAAAAAATGAGTTGCACATTTGTTATGAAGATAGAAGCTAAAAGAAAATGGTCAAATTTTTTGACTGCAGTGGCCCACCTTTCATCCATGCATGGGACCACCTTTCCTACAAAACCCAAGAACAGAACCCTGATTCAGGCCTATATATGTAACCCCATCTTTGCTAACCATTTCACACCACCACCTCACAGCCCTACAACTCCGGCGATGGCTACTCCTTCCTCCTACGCCCTCTCCATCTCTCTCCTCTTAACTCTGTTTGCATTCTCCAACGCCAACCCTCCCCTCAGCCTCACCATTGTCAACGACTGCTCCTTCCCTGTCTGGGCCGCCATCCAGCCCAACGCCGGCTCCGCCGTCCTCGAAGGCGGCGGCTTCGAGCTCCCCATCCACAGCCACCGCTCCTTCCCCGCCCCCTCGACTCACTGGTCCGGCCGCATCTGGGGCCGCACCGGCTGCGCTCGCTACAACAACGAGTTGAAGTGCGTCACCGGCGACTGCGGCCACCGCCTCCAGTGCAACGGACTCGGCGGCGCCCCGCCGGCCACGCTGGCCCAGTTCTCCCTCCACCACGGCAACGCCGACTTCTCCTCCTACAGCGTCAGCTTAGTCGACGGCTTCAACATCCCCATGACGGTGACCCCACACGAGGGCAAGGGCAAGTGCCCCGTGGTGGGCTGCGGGCATGACCTTTTGGCCACGTGTCCGGAGCAGCTGAGGTTCCACGCGCCGGGCGGCGAGGTCATGGGTTGCAAGAGCGGTTGCGAGGCGTTTGGGACGGACGCGCTGTGTTGTAGAAACCATTACAACAGCAAAGACACCTGTAAGCCGTCGGGCTACTCGGAGTATTTCAAGAAGGCTTGCCCTTCTACTTTTACTTATGCCCATGATACCCCTTCGTTGATTCACGAGTGCTCGTCTCCTAGGGAGCTGAAGGTCATTTTCTGTCACCGTTACGGATGAACTAGAACTGCGTTTGACTGTCGTTGACTACTACTGGGCCAGGGTAGATTTATGTTTAGACGTTGGAAACAACGTTTGAACTTAAACGTAGTAGTACCGTCGTTGCTGTTTTAAGGGATATTTCAATAAATAAATAAGAGAAGGAAAGAAAAGCTAGGAAACTCATCAATTTCTGATGTGGTTTCTGTGTAATTTTTCTTTGTTTTGTTCATGATCAGTTTTTTGGTTTTTAGTTAATGTAAAAATCACTGATCAGTGATTTGTTTGCTTAATTAATGCTCAAATGTGTTAAAAGTATACATTAGAGTTCTATTTGTACTTTAGAAATAAAATAGCTGTGCACAATAATAAATATATAAAATTTGTACAGCTTATCTCACGTACACTTTTGTTTGGTTCTTGTTGTAAGTTATAAAATGAATTAACATTTAAAATAAAAGGATGAAAAAAAATTATTGAGAGAGTTAAAAATTTAGTAATTAATATGATATTACATGATAATACACTTTGACAATTTTGTTTAAATATTTTTTCATTTCATTATCAAGATAAAAATTCACTATATATAACGATTGCAGGAGAAATAGAAAATGAATAGACCTTGATAATGTAAGCTATGTAACAACTTTATTGGCCAAAGTTGCAGTTCAAAACTAAAAATAATGGATGGATCCCCTATGACAAATTTGTTACCTCCCCTAGGTAGTACCCCGGGGAGGGGAGGGGGTCTCATACTCCTCCCTAGTTGTTTTTTTCACTTTACCTGATATAATTATGTCACCAAATACATTCTCGTTAAATAAATCATCAAATTATTAAATTTGATTTAATTTTTCTGTTACATTAGAAAAGTTCATTTCGTTTAACTGAAACAGTATAATAAAGTAGACACTTCTAATAAAACAAAATGAGTATATATAATTGCACTATTAACGCATTCAAATTCAATGACTGGATGATTTCTATATGAAATTATCAATTTTTTTATAATCAAATATAGTTCATAGTTAACTTACACTTAACAGATAAATATGTTAGCGAAACAAATAATAAAACACGAGGTTATTTTATTATTACGAAGAGAGTATAAGGATGAAAATATTATTAGATACGTCAGTTACATTTATAAAAGTTGTGCAGGATGTTAATAATCGATTAGAATTCAAATTTCTGAATCCCTACATACATATCGATATTTTGTAAAATAATTTCATATTCTTTTAATGTATTTTACTACATTATTTTACGTGTTGCAGTGCAGTTCGTTAAATTGTGGAAATGATTAGGGAGTAGGATTGGGGGGTAGTTGAGGTATAAGACAAAATTGGTGGACAGTAATAGAGAGCGGGAATCTCTCTATAGTGAGAACTTCTCAGTTGTTCTGACAGATAAATGTATGGCTGGCAGGTCACGTAAAGAAAGATATACTTGGGTAACTATATCTATACTTCCTTATTTTATTAACTTTGGGCGAATTACGAGCATATTCTTTTTGTTTTGTTTTGAAAATGATTTTTGTTTCAATAGTAAATTTAATATATTTTAATTATATCTCATCATTTTCAATACAACTTTTTACTATTTAGCATCTACTTTTTACATTTTCAATACATTTTTTACATTATAAAGCTATTTTTCAAAACTTGTTTTCAAAATCATTTTCAAAACGCCCAAAAAAAACAGGCCCGTAACATTTATCCTTGTATCTTGTTATTTCACATAATTATTAAATACCTTTTTATATTTAAAAATTATATATTCTCTGTGTTTCATCAAAAAGATATATTTTGATAAATATACAATTTATTATGAATATTAATGTACAATATCTTAAATAGTTAATATGATATTATTATGATATCATTTGTAAAAAAAAAAATTAAAAATTGACTATTCCAATGAAACAAATTTTATTTTTTTTATCAAAATAGATTCTTCTAATGGAACAGAGAGAGAGAGTATAAAGAATATTTGAAATATAATAGGAATACAATTTATATAATTTACAGGTCTGTTTTATTATTCTACATGTTTTATTTTGTTGTAGGAGTATTTCTCTGTTCTATTAAAACAGTACAGTAAATTGAACTATTCTAATGGAACGGAGAGAGTACGAATAATTTAAGAAGAGATGTAAATATCATTGTATGAAATAACATAATTAATTTTGTAATAATACTCAAAACTCAGAGTAAATATAATCCTGCCTTTAACTTTCAACATTTTAGGTTATTATTTTGTCATCGTATTATTTAAATATATATTTTGCGTTTGTTTACTTTGAAAACTATTATTAATGTCAAAAAAAAGAGACCGTGGAGATGGTGTTATGTGACGATTGAGGCCTGTTTCTTTTGATGGGTTTTGAAAATACATTTTCAAAATTTAAGTGTATTGGAGCTATAAAATTGGATAATTAAAAGGTAAAATGGTGTATTATAAATGATGATAAATTAATATAATATTCAATAATACAATAATATATTTTTAAAAATATGGTAAAGAACGTGATTAGTCAAATGTATCTATTGTAGAGGTCAGAACTATAACATTTAGGGCATGTTCTTTTTGTTTCGTTTTGAAAATGGTTTTGGTTTCAACAGTAAATTTAATATATTTTAATCATATTTCATCATTTTCAATACAACTTTTTACTATTCAACATCTACTTTTTACATTTTCAATACACTTTTTACATTATAAAATTATTTTTCAAAACTTGTTTTTAAAATTATTTTTCAAAACGCCTAAAAAGAACATGCCCTTAGGGCTGAGACCCATCAGAGTCTCAATAATCAAAAAAAAAAAAAAAACTTCAACTCAGTGTATTCCATATTTATATATTATATTATATACTTTAGTGTCTAATATAATATTAAGGAAAAGAAAAAGTATTTGTATAAACTTTAAACTTTGAAGGGCGGCGGATCTGTGTTTGTTTTTTGTCCTGTTAATACACTCATTTAGGTTTGTTTAAATTATTAAACGAACACCAAAATTTGAAAAACTACATAATAAATCTTATATTGGCAATTTCTTAACAAATTTAGGAGGAAATATGATAATAATGTCTTAGCAAACTTCAGAGTCTTTCCAATAATTTTTCAAATTTGAGGGTTCTCTCAGTAATTTGGATGAATCTCACGGAATTTTTACGATTTACTCTTTTTCAAAATAAGAATTTGTTTTCCACATGTAAGGATAATATTTTCTTTTAGCTAAATTACATTTTTGTTTTTAAATATAGAATTTATTTTGTAAATTACCATTATTACCTTTATAAAGTCTTGCCAATATATAATAAAAGTAGGGCTGAGGACGAACACGAACGTTCACGAACAAGCTCTGGATCGACTTGTTAAAAGCTCGGTTCGAGATCGTTTATTTATTAATAAATGAACACGAACAAAATTTTAGGCTCGATTAATAAACGAACAATAAATGAACAAAAGGAAGCTCGGCTCGATTACGTTCGTGAACAGCTCGATAAGGAAAAAAATAATTTTTAAGAAGGATAAAATACATATATAATTTATCATTCATATATATAACATGAAAATAAATTTGGTGCAGTGGTAAGACATCAAAATGAGAAGCAAGGGACTTAGGGTTTGAATCTTTACAAGGCCAAATTTATTTTATTTCACAATTTTGAGGTGAATTTCACCCAATCCCACATCGGAAATGAGAGAAGATTTGGGAGGAAAATTCTTTATAAATATATGAGCATTACACTTAGGGCTGAGAACGAACATGAACAAGCTCAGCTCGGCTCGATTAATAAATAAACGAACACGAACAAGATTTTAAGCTCGATAAATAAATGAACAATAAATGAACACGTCAAAGCTCGGCTCGATTAATAAATAAACGAACATGAACAAGATTTTAAACTCGATAAATAAATGAACAATAAATGAACACGTCAAAACTCGGCTCGGCTCGTTATCACCCCTAAATAAAAGTTAGGGTGAAATACAATTTCCCTCATGTGGTTTCATGTTTTGGACAGTTTCCCCCTTATGCTTTCAAAACTGACAGTTCCCCCCTCATGGTTTTGGACTGAAGTGTCCACTTAACGGAAAATGCCTTCTCTAACGGCGCGTGAAGCGAACGCGCTCAAGACGAGAGTGGGGGTAAACAAATTGATGATGTCATTAATTTTGTTCCCAAAATAACCCCAACTAAAAAAAAAAAAAAAAAAAAACTGCGGGAGGCTCCCGCAACAGAAAGCTAGAAATGAAACCCATCAAATGGGTTTCATTTCAATTGCAGAATCCTGCAACTGATATGAAACCCAACAAAATGGGTTTCATATCAGTTGCGGGAGTGCTTTAGGGTTTAGAAAAAAAAAAAAAAAAAAAAAAAGTAAAGGAAGAGAAGGAAGAAGACGATGAACAGTGCCATCGTCTTCTCTTCTTTCATTTTTTTTTTAAAGTTTTTTTACCAGGGGTAATTTAGTCATTTTTTTTAACACCGTTAGAGAAGGTATTTTCCGTTAAGTGGACACTTCAGTCCAAAACCATAAGGGGGAAACTGTCAATTTTGAAAATATAAGGGAAAAACTGTCCAAAACATGAAACCACATGGGGGAAATTGTATTTCACCCTAAAAGTTAGAAGGAGTTACAATAATTAAGCTCTTATTTAAATTATTTTGTTAGATTGAATACAACTTTTAGATAGGAGAGAAGAGCCACACAGGAAAAAAAAAAAAAAAAAAAAAAATTGGTTTGTCTTGTCTTTTCATACCGTTCTTTATCCATGTGTTTCTCTGCGCCTCACGTTTTCACTTTTCAGGTTTGTCCACGTACGTATTGTCATTGTCCTTTTTTTGACCGAAATTACAATTCCACCCTTCAGTTTTAATAAACTTACCAGTTCCCCTTTGAAACTTTTAAGTATTACTCCCTCTGTTTTTATTTTCGAAAACATTTTATTTCTAAAGAGGTTTAGGTAATATTAATAGATATTAAAAAATATGTTAATATATTTTCAAGTTTGAAAATCTTGAAAATTAATATGTTAGTAGTGCATGAAGCACATCGGCTAGCTACAATGACTCTTAGAGAGTTACTTATTGTATCTAATTTTGATATTTAATGAGAATAAGGTATTTTTTTTAAAAATAAAAAATAAATAGAACAGTTTTAATTTTTCACTCTTTTTATCCTTACTAATATAATTATGTGTAGTCAATAATTAACTCGCACTTAAAAAGTAAGATATGAATGAAATAAATAGTATCAAATTATTTATTTTATGCAATGTACATTGACATTCATAAAAAAAAAAAAAAAACATTTTGGAAACTTTACTTTTCTAAATTTCTAATGGAACGTAGTGGATACTAATAGATTTTCCCTTATTTGGTTAGTATTACTCACTCTGTCACACTATAATAATTCGTTTTAAAAAATATAGAATTTATTATAGATGTTAAAGTATATTATCCAATCTAAAATAAGTAATTTTGATAACATATATTTCACTTCTATCTTTACCTTCTAAATAAAAATGTTAATTGTGAATCACATATTATTTATATTAGTAAGCGTATACAATATAAACAAATAGAAAATGTACTATTTTTATTGGGATGATGATTTTATTTATTTTGTTTACTTTGTGTATAAATATGGCTCTTTATATGAGATGAATGAAGTAGTGAGTTATAACGAAATGAGAAAATAAAAATTAGAATGAAATGAAATGAAAATGTAGCTGTACGATTTATCATTCTCAAATCCATATATTATTCTATTTTCTCGTTCCTAAAACCTTAGTACAAAGAATATAAACTAAAATTGTCAATTTTTTTTATTTTTTATTTTTGGGGTAAGAAACTGATGAGCACTTGTTTATTTATATATTGTATTATAAAATCTATAAAAAAAAAATGCGTATTATCAAAATACAACTATTTTTCGCAGTCGGATATTAATTAATAAATTACTTAAATACTTCTAGATCCCTTGTATTTTTGTGTCACTATCCATGTTGTTCATCCTAAAAAACTCATTTCGCTCCATAGTATCAAAATATATATATTTTTAATTCTTTGTTAATATTAATTTTGTTCCATCAAAATACATGCATATTTGCTCTAATAATAAGTAATTTTAAAAATTATTCATTTGGCACACATTAATAAATTTCAATCAATCGGTTTTAAGAGGCGGTACTAAAAACCTGTTTTGCGGGTAGTAAATTTTCTTTTTTTATTGTCATGACCGACTTACATTAATGCTATTTATAGGCATAAAACCAGGCCTGCAAATCTCTCTCTCTCTCTTTCTTTCTATATATATATATATATATATAAATACAAACCAATATTTAAAAATTAGAAACAAAAGTAACGAAGTGGATGGATTACCTATCAAACCCTAAACAGGATTAATAGTGATTTTTGTTCAATAATTTGAAGTTCACGAATAATACTTAGCCCTTCAAATTATTAAAACCTTCATCACATTAATTAAGAAAAAAAGATTCAAAATATGATTACGCTGAGTCTAGTTTGTATATGAAAATAATAGGATAAGGAAAAGATAAAGAATTAGGCTTAGGAAAAGAACTAAAAAGAGGATATGCGTTATATTTAGAACTTATCAGAGGTTTCCTCCTGCCTCTCTCCCTTCCTTGTTTGTTGTCATTCCCTATAAATACAAAATCCTAATAAAGGGGAAAAAAATCCTAATAGAGTAGAACTCACCCAAATCAAAATAAAGGGAAAAAAGAAAAAAAATTTCCCCCAAATCGGCCGAGACATTCCAGCTCCGACCTCCCATCTGCCATGACCTCATCCCAAGCCAGTCTACTCCTCCAAAAACAGCTCAAAGGTTTCGTTTCTTTTTGTTTAGCATTGTGTAATTGATTTGTTTTTGAAAAACTGGGTGGCAATTATGATCAAGCCGGTTTTGATGAGTGGGATTGTGTTGTTTCGTTGCAGATCTTTGCAAACATCCGGTTGATGGGTTCTCGGCGGGTCTGGTGGACGAGAGCAACGTATTTGAATGGAGCGTCACCATCATCGGGCCTCCTGATACGCTTTAGTATGGGTTTTGGTTTTAAAGATTGAATTTTTATTGAAATTCTGCTGATTTGGTGTTTAGCCTTTTGATTTTACATCCAAGTTTGTTTGCTTTCCAATTTGTATTTGGTTTGATTGAACTTCAATCGTGAACTGGGTCATAATTTAGCTGGTTTGCTATGGGTTTAGGTGTAGTTTTGAACCATTCAAATGCTGTGAAGCTTGTGTCTTTTTCATTTTAAGTTCTTTTGATGAGCAGCATTAATGGAAAAGTATGATTAAATTATCGTAATTACTCTGTATTTGCTATGTGATTAGTCTTTCCGTTTCTGGTTTAATTTGGAGGGCTATCAGTTTACTGGACAGACTCTGGGAGGAATTTCTCCCTAGAAACTTCATGTTTTATTGGCATTGGATTAGTAAATCTTTTATCATTCGGGATGTGCTATGTTTAGATAATTTGATTGCTTGATGCAGTGTTGTGTTCACACCCATTTTATCTGGCTAATTACAGATTTCTGTTCTTGCCTAATTGAGAACTTTTGCGTTGTAGTGATGGGGGTTATTTCAACGCGATCATGAGCTTTCCTGTAAATTACCCTTTGAGCCCTCCTTCGGTGAAATTCACATCAGAGTTATGGCATCCTAATGGTATTGTATATCTTAGGTTTTATTAAAATTCATTGTTTCTACCTGGATTTTAATATCACAGGAGTTTTGATCCATTTTCTGGTTGATGTTCAGTATATCCAGATGGAAGGGTCTGTATATCGATTCTTCACCCACCTGGTGATGATCCGAATGGATATGAGCTTGCGAGTGAGCGATGGTCTCCTGTTCATACGGTACTAAACAAGTTTAATAATTGTATTCTAAACAATTTGATGGACGGAAAACCTAATTCTGAGTGAAACACAGCGGTGATAGTATGGATCATGAAGCTATAGATTTGTAGCATATTATTTGAATACTCCCCTAGAGGTCAGAACTTTGGTGAACCTGAATTCATCAACTATAGGACATTCAAGTTGTGTATCATTATTCATGGTATTTTGTTTGTCTACTGTTTGAAGTGGTAATAGGATGGCAATATTGACTTTAGTGGTAATATCTCTTCATTTGGTAAATAGATCTTTGGAGTCAGAATAAGGTTAAGACTGTGGAACTTTTATGGGACAATCCTTGGTTCAGAAGTATATTACTAGTGCTTGTAATCATTTCCAGACTTATTTATCCTTTTTTAGGTGGCAAATGTCAAATAAGAGGAGTTTTTCATACAAAATGTTCAAAGCTAGATGAATATGAGACTTTAAAAATGGTTTATGATGCTTTAAAAACGGTTTTGAAAACGTGTTTTTGGAAAATAATTTTATAATGTAAAAAGTGTATTGGAAATGTAAAAATGTATAGTTGAATAGTAAAAGGTTGTATTAGAAATGATGAAAAATGATTATAATATATTAAATTTACTGTTGAAACCAAAAACAAAACCAAAACGAAAAGAACATCCCCTAAGTAAATACAAGTTTCTGGCTATGGTGCACCAATTGTTAGCCTAAGTTTGATTATTCTATCTTATCTATCTTCATTTATTATTAACTGTGAATGTTGTTTGACAGGTTGAAAGTATCCTCCTGAGCATCATATCGATGCTTTCCAGCCCAAATGACGAGTCTCCTGCAAACGTAGAGGCTGCTGTGAGTTGAAACGTTTATCTTATTCATATTTCCATGCGTATCTGGGATGACGACATGACAGCAAACTACATCTTTTCTGTTTATGTTGATTAGTAACTGCTTCATTCGTTGTTATCCATGCTGTTTAACTGAAATCATTTGATTAAGAAAACCATCAAAGTTGTCGATGTTTGCCAGTGGCTGCATTTTGCCATACAAGTTTGCGAAGGATTGCTTGTTTGTGGTTGACTGTCTTCCATAACGTTGCTATGAATATGGAATTGTTGCCTTTGTTGTATTGCAGAAGGAATGGAGAGATACCAGGGAGGAGTTCAGAAAGAAGGTCAGCCGATGCGTGAGGAAGTCCCAGGAGATGTTGTGATGATGTGTATTATCTTGGCCGTTTGGGGGGGTGGTGTTCTTTTATTCTTTTGCTCGTGTATCCATAGTCTTAATTTGTTGCGTGGGAGAACTGGTTCATTGGAACGTTGTGCCAATGTGTGTGGGATTTCCAGTTCCAGTTCTTGTTTCTCACCCTCATCTATAACTTGATATTATTATCCCTTCTTGAAAGGGTTACGTTGCTTTTTGGGAATACACAAGTTTTTGTTTTAGTGAATTGAAACTTATGCCTCTATATCTGGGTGTTCTTACCTTATTTGTCTTCCTTTTCTCTTTGTTCCTATTTGATCCTAGTCTCTCCTTCAGAAGCGACTCTTAGGAAATAGAATGATCTTTTAGATCCTATGAAAATTCTTTCAAACATGTTTTTTTTGTCTTCTTGCATGGAGATGCTGGTTTGCATGTTACATGTTATATGAATCACATATCACCATCGTGTGTGTACATATATCTCTGCATGAGATTTCTGCAACTTTATTCATGAGTATTAGCAGCTGAATTTACATGCATGCAAAAGCCTACCGACACGACAGCATTCATAAATCTTAAAAGTACTTCTGGTACAACATATGGATTCTCGAACTACATTTGTATGAAAACTATAAAGTTGCATTGTTGGATTGTGGAGGAACCGATCAGTTCAGGACTGGTGGGATTTAGTAGGATTGACATGGCTTCCCATCCTCACCACGATGCCATCCATATCCCTCACGTACCCGACTCTCTGTCCCCATTCTTTGTCCTCCGGCTCGCTCACCGGCGTCGCCCCGTTGTCCACAGCTCTCTGCTCATTTAGCATCAACAAAACTCTTAAAAGTCAGGCTACTGCTCTCTTACATTTACCGCACATATAACTAACTGCTTCAAAAAATGAAAATTTATTCCTTGCATTGGCGTTATAAATTTACAGTAGTATTTGACGGTGAAAACGTAAATTTTTTTGCCAAAGCTCAAAAAGATTAGGACCCCTATTAACTTATTTTTATTCTAATTGGTATGCTACACTCAAATCTTGACGAAATTACAAAAATCCTCTAGTTTTCTGACCATTACTAGGGTTGTTCAAATTTTTCCCTTTTTTACTTTGTTTAAGATTTTTCAAGATAAGTCCACAAAAATCAAGTTCGTTTATTTACTTCCAACGGGATGAATATATGTAATTTCACCAAAACTCGATGGACATAAATGCAATTATCAAAGGGCAGAAAAGTCAAAGACCATTAAAGTGTGTACTAATATGTAAAAACCTTGTACGCAGCATCAACGTCGGAATAATCGAAGCAAACCTCCACCGGCTGCCTCTCGTAGCCGGAGGACGGAGTCTTCACCGCCCCGGTCAAATCATCCGTCTCCCGCTGGTGGATCGGCGTAAAAGCAATTGTGGTTTGCCCGCTCTCCAGCTCTCCCCATCTTCATTAAAATTCCAAACAATCACAAATTAATAATAATTAATCAACTCAAAGAAATACGTTTCGATTCAAATTAACGTTACCTGTGGGAGTCGTCTAAGCGACGAACCTTGCAGCCGAAAGCCTTGCCGTAAAACGCAACGGATCTGTCGACATCGCTGACGTAAACCACGGTGTAAGCAAACGCTGGGTTAAGGTTTGGTGACGCCATTTCCATTAAATTTCTTGTTCTTCTTCAGCTAATGATTCGATTAGATTAAGGTTTGAATGGATCAAGTGGGATTTTGGTCGCGAAACGTACATGTCGGAGCTGGTTTTTCTCGAGTCTTTTGGTCTTTGGGGATGGTGAGTTTCCGCCACGTGGATGCATGGCTGCATTTCATGCAGCTACGACACGTGTTACGTGGAATTTTGATACTTGTATGAGTCGGTCCGATGCCACGTGGCGTTGTGGATTCGCCGCCGTTGAGTCGACGACCGATCACCGACACAGATTTTGTAATTTACTTAACTGGGCTTTCATTGTTCTTGTTATGAAATGAAGCCTAATGAAGATTCCATTGGGCCAATAGCCTTTGAAATCAAGAGTTGCAGAAAATTGTAGGAAAATTCTAGCAGTACTGTTAGGTTTTTAAGAGTAATACTCCCTCCATTCCATTATAATGATTCATAACCAATATATCATTTATTACGAATGTCAATTTACAACACTTAAAATAACTAATTTAACGTCTTTTGTTCCATTCATATCCTTATATATTAAGTACGCATTAATTGTGAACCACACATAATTATATTAATAAGGATATGAGAAGTCAAAATTTTAAAAGTGAACTTTTCTATTAAAACAAAAATATTTTTTAAAATTGACTCTTCTAATGGAACGAAAAGAGTATGTATATACTACTTATATTACATTGTTTTTAATACTTGGCGCGAGGGAAAGAGAATGCGAATGTGGACATCTCATATCTGGGAACGAATGATTTCCTCATTAAATGAATCAATCTTAAATTGTCTTTTAAATGGTATAATAGTTAAAATTATTAAATTCCTATAGGTACCAAGCTTAGGAATTTAATCTTAGAAATCATATGTCCATTCCCTCTATTCCATTCTTGCGTACCAAGCACACCCTAATTAATTGCATTGGAAGAACTAAGAAACAGTCGATATAACTTATTATAAAAAAATTTAATTTGATAATTATTAGATCCAAACCACAAGAATATTAAAGCAATTTATCTATGACTTCTCTAATGTAAAATATGAAAAATTACAATAATTATTGGCATGATTTTTAACAAAAATAAGAGGAAAAAGGAAATGTGAAAAAAAAGGGGTAAACGGTCCAAGTCGACGCCCTCATGATGGACTTGCCCGCATTGCATCCCTCCCCTCCTACATCACCGAACCGGACGACCACACGACACATCATCACCACCGTCACAAGGTCACATGCGCGACTCCAGCTGGTGACTTGGCATAATTCTGAATACTATATGGTTGATTCGAATATTACTCCCAGATGCTAAGCTCTCGCTTTCTTCTTCCACCAATTTCCAGGTTCTGATTATTTCTCGCTTTCATTTCTATCTTTCACTGAATTTTTTAGTATCTTTATGTTCGCTATGATCCGGATTCTGTTTCCTTACATTGTTGTGTTCCGAGGAGTTCGAATTCCAGGTAATTACGTTGTTGTTGGGTTTTTTTTTTAATTTTTATTTTATATATTTAATTTCAACAAGGAAATCTAATTTCTGATCGAGGACCTTCATATGGGCTTTTCTATCTTGGCGTTAGAAATGAAATGGGGTTGTAAATTTCTTGTTTTTTTCTTTCATTTTATTACCTAAAGTTGCTTGCTTTGATTAGGTTCTTTGTGCGTTTACCTGTGAATTAATTGTATGAATTGGGACGACAAATGTTGTGCATTTTATTACTATCATGGACTGGAATGATGAATTTTGTTAATTCTTAAAAGCAGCTGCTTTTTTCTTCGTGATTTATGTTTTCTGGGATTTTTTTGATAAGAGTTTACTTATTTGCATCTGCGTTTTCTTGCTATTTTCTTTTGCAGTTAAAGGTTTTAAGGCAAATGGATTGATATTTTAGTTCCATAGACTGTTGTCTCCTTCAAATTGGCTCAATGGGTGACTCAGTTTCTGGTTCTGGCCCAATCAGAGCCTCTGTAGTGTCGAGCAGTAGTAGTGGTACTAAGAAATCAACTGGGCGTTTGATTGCTACTGGCCATAAGTCTTTCGCGCACCGACAACAACAGTCCCAAAATGGCTGGATGATACCTGGAAAATTAGGAAGGGTGGCTGCTGGCCCTGTTACATCATTCTTACTTGAAGTTGCTGCATTGGAGATTTTGCGGAGGTTCTCCAAGGCCAAGTGTCCATTGGTGTGGTCAACTCTCCAGGCTCTGCAGGTTTTTTCCTATCCACCCTTTAAGTGGCTACAGAGGTGGAACCCGTTTCGAGCTTTGGTTCAAGGCATGCAGGTCGGTACTTTAGTGGTTTACAGTCTCGAACTTGTGCTTATTAAATATATTTGTGTTGGTGCATGCTGTGCAAGTGCCTTATGGCGTACTCCAGTTTCATACTGTTGCCTTGCAATTGATTTTAATGGTTGTTGCATCGCTTTTTTGGTTGGTAGATGTTGTCTCGGCCATTATTGGTAATATCCATTGCAAATACTATATCTGATTATTCATCAGAATGCAAAGATACCTCCTCAGATGATGAAGGTCCTCGTCACACGAGTGAATCTGCTGCATTACAAAGCCGTTTAGATATACCTTCCGTTCAGTCTGCTCCTGATATTAGGTATATGAAGTGATTTTCACTATTTCAAACTAACAGTTATTGGAATATTACTACACATTGTTGTCAAGTTATTACCTGTAAACCTATTTCACATGTGAACGGTTGGGGAGCTTTAGTTTTACGTGTTTCATCTGTATCATTACTTTTAACCTTATATAGTTGATGTATTGGGATTCCCCTACTTACTTTTCATTTTATATCGTACTGTTATTTTGTCAACCATTTTGTTTATTTGTGGTTTCATTCAGTCAATTAGAAGAGTCCTCAACTTTTTGGTTTCATTTCTCAGTCTAGTTTGCGTTCCACAGTTTGATGGTCATGACTAAATTGCATGCTGCTTAATTCCTTTTTTGCAGTGCTGGTAATGAAGCGTCCCAAATTCCTTCTTCTAAAACATGGTTGCTTCGGCTTTATAATGAACTGCAGCGTGAGGGGATCACTTTGCCAGAAAGGTAGTTCTTATAGAGTCAAAATACTGTTAGTCTTTTTATTTATTTTTTTGACAGCGTATTTTTATCTTGTTGAAATTCAAGAATTGAATAATTATGAACAAACAAGAAGAAAATTTCATGATGTCAACAACTGAGCAAGTCATTCATCTTTGATGCGTTGTAGCAATTGAGCAAGAAATTCACTTTCTATATATATATATGATGCATAACTGTTGTGCATGTTGACCGGTTTAACTAGGGTTGTCTACATCTTCGATTACAAGACCTCTAGATAATGTGAAGGTTCTGTTCTGTCAGTTGTTTGGGTATTTTTCACACATCAGGTTTCTGGCTATCAAATAATTATCCAAGTGTGTGGTATTGGGATAGTTGGGGCGTTATTTTTAACTTAAGCTGGTACCTATGAAATATCTAGACTTTTTTGTTCTTGCACTGGAGCATGACATTGTTGTTTTTATCTGCAGGATTGACGAAGAGGAGCTTCAAAGATTCTATGCTACTGCAAATGGCGATTTTTCTTGCTGTCTATCATTAGTGAAAAAGACAATATCTTGGAGGGAGACTTACAGACTTCTTTCTGTAGATGAACTCGAAGTGTGGTCAAATATGGTTTTCTGGCATGGATTTGATGCAAAGGGAAGACTTTGCATCATTGTCCGCCTTGGATTGGCTTGCATGACTGTGCCATTCTCTGACAGACCTCGGTTTGCTCAAGCAGTTGGTAGGCTTTTCCACTTGTTAGTTAATTGTGTAATTGTTCATCCTTTTAAGTTGCTGGGGGCATTAAAATGTTTTTCTTTGTTTTTAAGAGCTGCTTGGCTTACAATTCACTGCTGGAATAGTTCTTCTGACATTCCTAGTTCAGCTCTCTCTATTTTGGTTCTGAAATGACTTGTGGTATTGAGGGGATATTGAAGTTTTTGGACTGCAGAAATTTGAATGACTTATGATATGAATGACAAATTTGACTGTGTATTAACAGATTTTAAGATTTATGAGTTCATTTAGTTTGTTCTTCTCTTTGTCTTTTGTTTGAGGACTTTTGATCTGATTTAATCTCAAGTACTCATGTAAGCTAAGGTGTCTAATGACAATAAATCTGGTAGGATGTTGTACTTATTTTTGCAATTCCAAAGGTTGTATTGGTTTGTGATTTACTTGATTGGCCTTGTGAATTATTGTGGAAACAAATAAAGCTCAATTTAATAACAAATTATCCAGAAGTGGCCTAGCTCTGTCAACCTTTAGGGTGAGTTTCTCATTGTTAGGGACGTGGCCTCTCATTTAGATGAATAACTATACTCAATTTTAGTAAAGACGCTTATGAGATCTGCTTAATGTTGTGGATGCTATACTGGGGACTCAAAGTAATCAGGTAGCCTTACTTCCATTCAAAGATATTGCTTATGAAGTTGAAAAAATGCTGTTATGTCAAATGGCAAAGATGATTATTTTGTTAATATTTATATATTTCTTTATATAAATTTAGCACTATGCGTCCCTTTTAGATTAACCAAAGAATGGTTATGATTGCAGTATCACAGGTAGAGTATGGAGTCCTCCATCTAATGGACGCTGAACATTCTCGAATTACCGTCTTAGTGGACTGTGAAGGCTTGTCACCTCTGAAATTTCCAACGAAAATCTCTTTAACTTGTTCCAATATTTTGCAAGAACACTTCCCAAAACGTCTTGGTTGTGTGTATGTCATACGGCTTCCTCCAGTTGCTCGATTCATTGCACAAACTTTTATCCAAGTAAGCTTCTCTTTCAGTTTTGGTTTTGTTACACAATTGATTTCTTTCTGAAAAAAAAAAAAAAAAAATTCCCGGTATTGGTAGATGACCTCTATACCACTCTTCAGTTTCTTAAACCAGGCACCAGAGCAAAGCTGAAAATTCTAGGCGATAGGTACAAAGAGACTCTCTCAGAGTTTATTGAGGAACTCCCATCATGTCTTGGTGGGTCATGCACATGCACGAGATGCACCGGGGAAGACCTGTGCATTTCTCAGGAGTTTAGTATTAGCGAGGTGAATTCAGTTGCAGATGTAGCGAATCAAGATGTCCTTCCAGTACTTGATACAATCCCTGACACTTATACGCATGCCAATGGGAGTGGTGAACAGGTATTGAGAAAAGCTGTGCTAGGAGTTCTAATTTTCTGGGTTTTGATTGTTTTACTTGCCGGAGCATATGATCCTGAAAGCTAACCGCTTTAAAGATGAAATAAGATGAGATTATTGATATCTTTGATCAGCTGCGTTAAATTCTCTCTTAAAACCCGGCGTTATTGCAATCTGCTCAAAATCTGTATAGTAGAATGTTAGCATCAAGAATTTTCTTTAGTTGTGCAGGATTGTATTAGTAGATCTACTTACGAGACCCCAACTGAAATACTCTTCATGATAAGTTTTGTTTTTGAGTGTGTTGGTCTGCATTGAAGTTGAGATATTATGAATAAAACTCAAAACTTTATCTTAAAGATCAGCCCTTACTCACCTTTTAAAATATCCAAGTTTCTTAGAGATTACTTGTGAGTTTGATGATTAGGTTAAAGATTGTCTGTTTCTAAAAGTGTAAAAAAGCCAAGGATTATGGATGTGCATGCTGAGATATTTGAAATTAGAAGAGTCTAGAGGTACATTTGTTTACGAATCTCAAGATAATAACTCCAAACATGACTCTCCTAATGGGACGGAAGAAGAACTAGTTTTCGGGTTTGTCCTGATTTCAGTTCTGCGTCGCCATCCCTTCCGGAGTCCAAAAGAACAATGCCCATCACTTATCTTCTTGTTCTTGTCATCATCATCTTTGCTTCAATAGGCGAAGATCCCAAGCTTTGTGTCATTTCCTTTTCCTTGTTTTAGCAATTCTTTGTTTGCACTGGAACTTTTCTACCAATATATTGTTGTTAATGTGGCTAGGCATGTGCAATTTGTGATAAAATTGGCAATTTTCTACTTCACTAGGAAGGAAGGTGACAAAACAAAACATGTCATGCATGATTACTGGAATTTGTTTGTGCACAATTTTCAAATGCTACTTTGGGCATTCAAAGATGAAGAAGATATTCACATGGCGTCATCTTTTGTTTTGTTTGTGTGTACGGGGCACGTTTGTTGTCATGTTTTAAAAGATGGTTTGAAAACAATTTTTTAACGTAAAAATGTGTATGTGAATGGTAAAAAAGTGTATTAAGAATGATGCGAAATTATTATAATATATAAAAGTTATCATACAAAATAAAAATAAAATAAAAACCAATGAAAACGAAAAGAAAAGGCCTATATAGATATATTTATATTTATTGGCTTTTTATGGCCGAAAGACTATTGCTTGCCAGTCGATTTGAATCAAACTTTCTTGCTCTACTTTTGTCTGTAAAGCACTACACTAAACTAGTTGTATTAATAGCACAAATTAGAAGAGAATGGCCTTTAGTTTTACCTAGGAAAGATTGATAGAATTCCCTCAACTTGTTTATTAAACAAAGAATGTAGCTTTTCTTGGTTAAAAAGGGGGAGAAGGATCGTATTCCCAGCAGATTAGAGGCGCTTGTTTGTTTGTTTGTGTATCCCTCTATTCTCAAAACAAAACAAAGCAAAAGTCAAATGCACACCTTATGCATTAGTCCCTTCGTCTTACTAAAAGAATCACGGTTCTAAACATTTTTTTTGTTAACAAAAGAGTATTGTTTCTAAAGAATCACATTTCTAAACTTTTTTTTTTTTTTTTTGCCTCAACAGAAGAGGATTGTTTCTAGATGGTTTCATTAAAGCAACCTTTCAGTCGAAAGTCACATTTCTAAACTTCTTTTTTTTTTTGCTGTCACCACAAAAGAGTCTGTTTCTTGAGGATGAGATTATAGTTTCGTTAAAGCAAGTATTCAGTTGTGAGTTACGTTTCTAAACTCCTTTTTTTTTTTTTTTGTCTCAACAAAAGAGTTGTTTTTAGAGGGCGAGACTATAGTTTCATTATAGCAACCCTTCAGTCGTTAAAGTTGGTCTATGCAATTGTATTAGTAATGCATTCACGGTCAAATACAATAACGAAATGATTGTGTTTAACAGAACTGTAATGTTTTCCATATCTTTTTACATTGCATACTCTTAATAATTTGATAATTTGTTGTTCACAATCAACCTATAATTAGAAATTAATGATATAATTGAAAATTTAAATTTAAAATTACTTATTTTAAGTATTGTTTCTTACAACTTATGAAAAGTTGTACTTTTGGAAAATACGTTCAAAAACACGGCTCTTCGTATGGAAACGGAGGGGGTATTAATGATCTTTCTAGGGAATTTTTCTAGAGAAATGGCCTCCTTTCTTATCAAGCCAGCTAGTTACACTCCATTAATTGTGTGGAGGGGGAGTATTACCATTAGTAATCTTTCTTGGTTTTCTTTTCTTTCAGACATGACAACCACTTCTATGCAATGCCATCCTCCACTACACTTAGCTGTGTAATTTCTATTTGTTATTAATTACTCACTAGAACATTCCAATTTACAAATTCAGTTCAACCCATATATAATCATAAACATAGACACACCAATTGACCTAATTAAGCACAGTTGGATTATGTTATTATCAAAGTAATAATTCAGTCGTCCCGATAAATTAATTTGTTTACATAAAATCATGTATGTTTGCTCTTAAATCTAATATGGCCACTAGGGTCAGGTCAAAAAAAAAAAAAAAAAAAACCCCTCACAATTTAGGTCGAACTCGTTGATTCAAACCTAAATTTTCGGTTGGTTTGAGTCGGTTCAAGCCCCACCTTTCTCCCATTTCGGTTTGGTTCGGCTCAATTTGAGTTAATGCCCCTAAAAATCGATATAGATCGAGTATTCAGCTAACTTGATTCAAATTTAACCGTTGTTTAAGTTTGACCGTCAAATTATTATTTTGACAATAACATCGAACTCTCTCGACTATCGTTCTCGGCAATTGAACTACAGTCCCCATGCACCATTACACACACAGTGACAAGTTTGTTTTTTCCTTTTCTTTTTTTTTTTTTTATCCATTTTGGATGCTAACATTTGCAAATGGGAGTGACTTAAACCCTGGCCCATCTAAATCATCCATGCATACATAGCAGTACACGCACAGAATTGCGATGCGATTAGACTTGTAAAAGTTGTGGGCAATATATCAAATACACGCACAGAATTGCCCTCCCACAAACTCTTGTTTCCTTTTTGGGTAAATAAAATGGCTCGTGAAATATGTACGTGCAAAAATAGTGTCGCAAACGAATCATAAATCAGTAGTTTAAATTTATATTTATTCACGGGCATCTTACTTACACGTACATTACTCTCTCCCGAAATAACACATCGTCCACTGAGGGTGCACAATTTTACGTGGTACAACAGATGTACGGAATAATTAATCTGTCGTGGCCGAGGGAGAGGCAGAGAGGTGACCTTTCAGTTTGCGAAGTAGCAGCAGTATTGTCAATTGATATGTCATCACCATACACCAACGAGGAAGAAGGAGAGGTGACATCGGCAAAACAAAAACATGGTCGGTCCACTTCCTCCTTAGTGATCGGCACGGCACCATCATCTTTCTGAAAAAACGTGACGTGACCTAACTTCTTTGTTTTTTTCCTTCATTTTTCACTAATACTGTCTAATTAGGGAATGAATAAAAATAAAATAAAATCCATTACCTAGGGAAATATCTAAGTTTACAATACTTTTCTTTGGCTAGTGATGATATTATGTGTATATAGTTACTGATCGAATAGGGCGCAGTTCTTCCGGGACTTTCGATAAAATTGAAACGATACAGGAAAGGGAAGATTAGATATGCAAGGATCGATCAAAAAATGGCGCAAATAGTAAATCAATTGCCTATGCGTTTTAAGATGCACTAATGAGGGTTACACTGTTTACAAACCTGAACATTCCACCAACATATTGCTGATGTCTGTCTGCAATATATATATATATTTGTGCCACAAAGAAAAAAGTCTGAAAATGGCTTTGTGCCAATGTAATTGACATCACCTATTCAGGACACTCTTCAGTGGGTAGATTGCAATCGATCGATGATATCTTTATTATATTTTAATTCACATATATATATATTTTACATATATAAATATTTATATAGCTAATAACTAGCTAATACTCGTATATACGTTAATTAATTAATCTTTGAAATATATATATATATATATAAATATAATTAATGTAGGAGGAGTAATAATAGTTTAAACCAATTAAATCTAACATGCATGTGGCTAGAGCTAACTGGGGAAATGAAGAAAGGAAGCTTCTTAATTCTTCTTTGATTTATTTCATTTTATTTTTATAAGTCAAGAAATTAAAGAAATAATAGATAATGGAAGTGAAGCATGCATGGGAGAGAGATGGAGAAAAGTATTAAATATTATAAGTGAAATTAACATGCTTTGCTTTAACTAACAAGTTGATTGGAGGAATTGAAAGCAGTTTTTCCTCGTCTCATAGAAAACCAAAGTTGACCCTTTCTTCACTTCAAAGGATCAAACACAAACTTCCTCGAAAATCCCTCTCCAAATCAATTAACGTTTGTTAATTTGCATGGTGGAAATCCTTGTCGGAACCCAACTTCTTTATTATTTCTGTTTTTCCATTTTGATATGACCATTAACAACCATAGTACTTCTATACTTTTAATTCTTATTCTTCAAATTTATTTATATATATATATATTTATAGTTTTTGGCTCGTGAAAATAAAAGAATTTCTATAATTTCTTGCTGGAAATTAATGTAGGAATTAATATTATATTTATGTAAAATAACAATAATAATAGTGCGTGTTTTTTGTGCCCTAGCTAGCCATCTAATGAAACCTGCCAGAATAGACTCAAATGCGGAGGCTATTAATATTATTCGTCGGATATAAATATTTATTGTAGATTTTGAAAATAATTAAGTTCTAGCTACGACACGATAATATGTTTTCTCCGTCTCACTAAAAAAATTCTGTAAAACAATTATTCTTTTGAATGAGAAGGTACGATTCAAAATATGACTACCTAGAAATTAGTATTATATTTCGATTTTTTGTGAAATATAACTATAGAATATTCGCATAATGTTGCACTATTATTCTCTGTGAGTGTGAAATTTGAATTCAACGGTCAAAGGTAATGTGAGTCCGACATGGGAAGGTTTTGGAATGAATATGCGCGCGGCTTATTTATTTCATGTTTTGAATTTAATTTTAATCGGGGGTGAAATTTGATTAATCAATTAATCTTCTTCATGCATGAACACATGCACGTACGCAAATTAAGGTTTAAAAAAAAAAAAAACTTCTATAAATGGTGATTTTATCCCTAATAATGATGATATTTGTAGCTATGATGATTACATTCCTGGCTATTGTATATGAGAACTCAATCGAAAATTCTGTGTTAATGTTTTCCTCTGTACTCAATTGCTTTGTGATCGTCCATCGGTACGAGATTTGTTTAACGGAATAGTGCTTCTCCGTATATATACTAATTAATTTTCATGTTACGAGGATAAATATAACTAATTTACCTTATTTAATTACATCCATGCATGTGTGCATTAGACCATATATATATTCTCCAAAAACAAAAACCATTAAATCATCATAACACATCATACTTCAATTTAGTATAGTTGTTTATAAATTACAAAGTACAACATCAAAGTGAACTGTCCACTTGGTGACTAACTAAAGTTAATAAATGAATTAAAACGATAAGGTAGAAATTAATATTAGAGAGGATCTCTGTATGAGCTGTTTTCTACTTGTTTGTTTGTTCAAATTAATATAAATTAAAGAGAAGTTGTTGGAAAATTGGAATTCTTTTCTTAATTTCTCTCCATATATATATATATATATGGAGAGAAATTGAAAGTGAGAGTTCACCTACCCTCTTATATGTACACGTGATATGCTTATCATCTTATCTTATAGTACTAGTGTATTTCATCGGTCAAACTTTTGGTCAACTATTTTACAACCCTAGCTAGCTAGCTAGATGCATGTTTGGCTGCTTGGATTTTACATATATACGTTCAACTTGAATAAGATGAATGTTTGTTCAATTTGGACCCTTTTTAATTTCATTCCAAACACACCATTTCTTGTGGTATGGTTATTTTGAAAGGATTTTACACATTTACATTTGTGACATATAAAAAGGTTATCATGCTTCCTATTTACATTACTTATCATGTTTCGGTTGGTCTTGATTTTATTTTTTGTAGTATTATATATATTATCTGTTCTATTAGAAGTGTTCACTTTCACACATGTACATTTTTTATCGATGACAAGATACAACACATAAAGTAGCAAATTTGGCACCGTTTGTTTCATTTCTATCCTTACTTTTAAGTGTAAGTTAATTGTGGACCATACATAATTATTATATCAATAAGGGTATAAGGAGTAAAAAAATTTGAAAGTAAACTCTTCTATTATAACAAAAAGGAAAAAATGCAAAAGTGGTCCACAATCTTTACCCCTGTTGCAAATGTAGTCCACAATCTTTAGTAAGTAGCAAATGTAGTCCACAATGTATCCATTTTGTTGCAATTTTAGTCCAAAAACGGAAAATTGACCTTGACTAACGGTCAACGGGTTTGACCGTCAGTCAAACCCGGGTTTGACCATCTAAAACCACCCCACCCCTTCCTTCCAAAACCATTTCTCCACATCAGCGCCACGTCACCCGCGCCACGTCACCTTCTGCTGAAAATGAAAGGAGAGGCTAAAAACTTCAAAATTTGCTCCAGTGGGGTTTCGAACCTGTGACCTTTCTTCTGCGCGCGCGAGAGACAACCACTAAGCTGCAGTCGTTTGTTTGTCTTTAGTTGCTGTTCCATTTAGTCATATAGAATCACACTTTTCTTTCATACTTTATACACAAGGCCGTATTAAGACTTTCAAATTCCTTTCCATGCCGTCAAATTAATTAACTTATTTAATTAAAATTACTATTATAACCTTATTAAATAATGTCAAACATATAATTACCTCTAATATATATTTTTAACTCTTTCAAAAATCTCATACGAATTAATTCAACATCAACTATAATATATTTTTAACTCTTAATACGACAAAAGCAAACAAGAAAAAAGAAAAAAATCAAACCGCCCGAACTCCATAGATATAAACTGCAGTGCTATAGCAAAAAGGAACGAGAAACAATCGAAGATCTACCTAAAACACACGAGCATAATCAATTAAAACAGTTGGTCCTAATCCATTTGTACTAATCAGGAACTAAATACCAAATTATAAGCAAATTTGAATAGCAAAAATCACAAATTCAGAAGTTAGGAAACTCAGTACTGTAGTGTAATTCATTTCGCACCTAAAAGATGGAGGATTGAGGTGGAGATATCATCATCTGAAACAACGCTATTTGTCCGAAGACGAAGATATAAACACCAGAGATATTTAAACAAAAATCACGAAATAAAGAATAAAAATATATTATAGTTGATGTTGAATTAATTCGTATGAGATTTTTGAAAGAGTTAAAAATATATATTAGAGGTAATTATATGTTTGACATTATTTAATAAGGTTAGAATAGTAATTTTAATTAAATAAGTTAATTAATTTGACGGCATGGAAAGGAATTTGAAAGTCTTAATACGGCCTTGTGTATAAAGTATGAAAGAAAAGTGTGATTCTATATGACTAAATGGAACAGCAACTAAAGACAAACAAACGACTGCAGCTTAGCGGTTGTCTCTCGCGCACGCAGAAGAAAGGTCACAGGTTCGAAACCCCACTGGAGCAAATTTTGAAGTTTTTAGCCTCTCCTTTCATTTTCAGCAGAAGGTGACGTGGCGCTGATGTGGAGAAATGGTTTTGGAAGGAAGGGGTGGGGTGGTTTTAGATGGTCAAACCCGGGTTTGACTGACGGTCAAACCCGTTGACCGTTAGTCAAGGTCAATTTTCCGTTTTTGGACTAAAATTGCAACAAAATGGATACATTGTGGACTACATTTGCTACTTACTAAAGATTGTGGACTACATTTGCAACAGGGGTAAAGATTGTGGACCACTTTTGCATTTTTTCCATAACAAAAAATATTTTTAAAAATGGACTCTTCTAAAGAATAGAGAGCCAGAGTAATAATATTTTTATAATTTTTAATACACATTTTTATTATTCAATTAACTACACATTCTTTTATATTTCAATATACATTATCCAAAAACTTTTTTTTTTTTTATTTATAAAAAGAAACATCCGTTACAATAAGCTAACATACATGCACTATAAGTCTTTTAGGTACTATTTGCCCTTAATTTCAAAAAGGATTCGATGATGTGTAAAATGCATGCATATTGAGGAACAATTTGAACCATAAACATTGATCGAGTAAAAAACTAAAAAGTGAAGAAAAAAAAAAAACCAAAAGATTTTATATATATTATATGTGTGTGTAGTGACTTATTATATATATATATATAGACACACACACCTTAGTAGACTATAGTAGTGGAATAGTATTAACATCCATATATAGTTTAAAGAATATTAATTGGCTAGCTTTAACTAATTTTTTGACGGGAATATCCACTACTATATATAAGAAGAAAGAACGAAAGGGGAAAAGGAACCACCTCCTATTTCTTTTCTTCTTTTTTTTCCAACATTCTTTTAGGGTATATAATTACTACAAGAGAGCATCATCGATCACTAGGAGAATAAATATAATTGCAAAAGTATAATACGACTCACTCTCTCCGGTTAAAAAAAATCCCCTAGCCATGGTTATAATATACCATTCGAAACATGATTTTTGATACGGAACGAAAAAGTAATGGTAAACCATCTGTTTATTCATTTCATCATTTATAATTAGGACTACGTTCGTCATATGTGGAATCTGTTTGGGATAATGCTCCTGAATATGTTTTTCAATCGTTACTGGACGATTTTCAGGACCATCAATACAATTTCTTTCTTTATATATATATATATATATATATATATATATCTACCCTATGTAATAGAAAGTAATATAGGTTTCACCTCAATCTGCCACTTGGATGCCACATAAGCGCCACATAAGTCTAGCATTTAATGTAATATACCTTATCACTTAGATGTAACTTACCTCTGAATAAGCCATGTGCCGGATTTTTTCCATAAAAAATGCATTTTTATTCCGAAATTCCAAAAATAGGGATAATTTTCAGGGAATTCCCGATTTAGTAAAAGCGAAGTTGGGAACTTCGCTTTCTTTGAAAAAAAATTTGGTCTGAAATTTGTGAAGAAAACTATTTTCTCAAATTCGTTTGCTTTAGAAATTGGGTGAAGTGAAAAATTTTCAAAGAAAGCGAAGTTACTAACTTCGCTTTCTTTGGAAATTGAGTGAGGCAGAAATTTGCATAGAAAGCGAACTTAGAACTTAGAAAGCGAAGTTACAGACTTGATTCCAAAGAAAGCGAAGTTGGTAACTTCGCTTTCAGTACAAATTTTCGCATCGAGTTTTTTCTACTTTGAAAATTCTACTTCCAAAGAAAGCGAAGTTGGTAACTTCGCTTTCAGTAGAAATTTTCTCTTCGAGGTTTTTCTAAGAAAGCGAAGTTGTGGACTTCGCTTTCTTTGGAAAGTTTTCACTTCACCCAATTTCTAAAGAAAACGAATTTGAGAAAATCGTTTTCTTCACAAATTTCAT
Source organism: Leptodermis oblonga (assembly GCA_016801395.1). Taxonomy (NCBI): domain Eukaryota; kingdom Viridiplantae; phylum Streptophyta; class Magnoliopsida; order Gentianales; family Rubiaceae; genus Leptodermis; species Leptodermis oblonga. The sequence continues at coordinate 22,097 of CM028750.1, read as the reverse complement.
ACCAAAATTTTTTTCAAAGAAAGCGAAGTTACCAACTTCGCTTTCACTAAATCGGGAATTCCCCGAAAATTGTCCCTATTTTTGGAATTTCGGAATAAAAATACATTTTTTATGGAAAAAATCCGCCATGTGCCACATGGCTGCTACATTAACACAATTTAATAAACTTTTTAATTAGATAATATTTTCTTTTGTCCGTTTAGCTTCTTTAAGTTATTTTTCAAATTTCTATATTAAATTAACCTCCATCTTTAACCCTCCGTATTCAACTTATATAAATATAAATATAAACATATATATATATATATATATATCTTTCATATTTTATCAAAGCTAGTGTTAATGCCAGAGCATTTTTTAGCATCCAAAGCAAAAAATAACTTAACTACCCAAAGTGCCCTTAATAGATTAGACCCACTAATTCTCTCCCTCATCTTCTTCCATCAGTTTCTCCAAAATTCCTTCATCTCCTCCCTTTTTTCTCTCCATCTGCCTCTGGCCGCCATACCAACCATGCACATATGTTATCTCCCTATTCATATCCAAGAAAAAAAAGAGATGAAAAAACAAACAAAAAACTTTTGCAGCTATTCTCAATATTATTGTATATCGCTGCCATCTCCCTCTTCTTCGGCATATGCCATTAATTCTTTCTTTTTCTCTGTATTTCTTTTCCAACATTACCTCTTTTCCTTCTTCCATAGCAATATAATTTTTTTTATTAGTTTACTCAATAGCAATAAAAACAGAGGAATAATACTGCAAAACAAATTAATATTGGAGATGATAACATTGGTTTTCCGTGCAACTTTGATCCTCCTCATATTTCCAAACTAAACAATTAGAAGAGATAAAGAGATGGGACGATAAATGAATTCAACTAAGTCGATATCATTTTTCTATATCCCCGTAAAAATCTACATTAGATGTCATGAACTGAAGAAGAGAGAAGAGATTAAAGAATCAAAGTTCCCTCTTACTATTTTTTTTTGTTCTTGTTTAGCATAGAAACCTATGTGAGAACAGATGAATTGAAGAGATTATAGGGGATTAGAGACTTAAGGTAAATCCATATCAATATTTTTTTGGGTCGAAACCGTATTAATTTTCTTTCTTTGTTCTAAAATTTTCACTATGTATAACCCACTTGCAGCCAAATTAAAGGTTGAAGAGAATGCACAATTCAGACCGAATTTTGCAGAAACAACCAGTCTTCCCAATGCTTTTCTCTTTCCCCGAAGTCAGTTTAAGTGATTTTAAGTTGTGATGCTGGTGTAGTACTGGCATTTAGTCGAAGAATATGGAAAACAAATTGAAGGTTTGGTATGGCAGGGAGAGAAAAAGAAAAGAGGGGAGATGAAGGAAGGAATTTTGGAGAACCGATGAAAGAGAGAATTAGTGGGTGTAATCTATTAAGGGTAATTTGGGTAGTTAAGTTAAATTTTGCTCTATATGCTAATTATTGCTCTGTCAATAACATCAGCCTTTTATCAATATAATTTAATATAGAATATTAGTTAGTCATATTTGTAAAATATTAACCATTTATCATGATAAATAAGTTGATTTTGTTACAAATAAATATATTATATACTTTTTATTATTTTCATTTATTCTTTTCTATTTTGACTTTTCATATACTATAAGTTTTAAATATTTGTAAAGGCTATTAATTATATTATGATTATTTATTTTTTTTCACATCAAATTTGTTTATTTTTTTCACATCAAATTCGTTTATTTTTTTCACTTAAACTCCTTTATTTAATACACCATTATTACTTTCTATTAATTATAAGAAGATTCTTAGTAATCCATAAAAAATATGAATAGACACACAATCTATATATATCTTCAGTCCATTCAAAAGAAAAACTACTTCTTGTTGTTTATAATCCTTATGTGCATGCCTAATTCACCCTACTAGTGCAACTTTTTGTAATATATACGTCCATTTAGAACATATTTTTTGTTTAGAGAAATTTTAAATTTTTTTATTAATGATTTTTCTGAATCTCTTCTTCAAATTTGCAGGTTTATGCTTGTTGATCAACTCCAATGAAAAACAAAGTTCCTCTATTCAATATGTCTTCAAGTTCACCTTATCTGACAACAGAGTTTCTCATGCCGTTGACGTCTACTTACAACGTGCATCATATTCATTCAACAACTTTGTTAATTTTTAGAAGAACAAGACTAAAGAAGTTGACAAGAGACAAGGTGAAAAGGTGAGGAAAGGGAAGAGAATAGGCATGTCAATCCTATATTTGACGAAAAGTCACAAGTATTTGTGTTATAGTTAACCCATATTTCTTGTTTTTTAACTATATATTTATAATAAACTGATTATTATTTATAATTCAAATTTTTATATTACATAATAATATTATTGGGCATTCACCATGCAAACGCACAGTGTTCACACCTAGTGTATATATATATATATATATATATATATGAACTTAGTCTTCTTTATTATACTAATTCACTCGAATTAATTACCACCAAATTGCCATTAATTTTTAAATTAAGTAATTCAGTAAAAAATAAAAAAAAAAGTTATATTCCTCATTGAAATAATTAATATTATAATGCCCAACTGTATGTCATTTTCCAACTTTTCATTACATTAAAAAAAAATTGAAAATTCTCCCATCTTCTTTGTATGCATAGACTATAGAATCCACCTTAGGGCCCCACACCCCTTCACAAAAAAAAAAAAAAAAATTCAAGCAATCAAAAATCCCCTCTACAAAAGGAGACCACCATTCCTTATTCCAGAAATGCACCCTTCAGTCTCTCTTCTCTTTTCTCTCCTCATTTCTCCCAAATTTAATCTTTTTTAAGAGAACAAAAGACGAAGACGAAGAAGAAGAAAAAATGGCGGTATGGACCGATCAATCTGACCATGCACGAGCGGTTTGGTTCTCATGCATGGCCTCTGCTTTCCGGACCGCCTTAGCTTGCGTAATCGTGGGCTGCGTAACGCTTTTCGGCCCGGCCTCCCTCAACGACCTCATCACCCTACCCGCATTTTCATATGTCACGGTTATTCTCATAGTGACTGACGCGACGCTCGGGGACACCCTCCACGGGTGCTGGCACGCCTTGTACGCTTCCCTCTTCGGGATATTCCCAGCCATTTTGACCCTTTGGGTTATTGGGCCGGCCCGGATGACGGACGGCGTGATGGCGGCGGCCGTGGCGGCGAGCGGGTTCGCCGTGGTGGTGGTCCAAGAAAACAGCCACTTGATAACAAAGAGGATTGCGCTCGGGCAGATTGTTCTTGTCTACGTTTTTGCTCTCATTAGTGGCTCCCAAACGGACCCTATCATGCAGCCGGTGGGTGTTTTGGTCAGCACCGCCGTTGGGGTGGTGGCTTGTGTTTTGGCCTTGTTGCTTCCTTACCCTAGCTTAGCAACGTCCGAGGTAATTAATTATTTATTTATTTAATGATAATTAATAAGTATAAATATACAACTTATGAGAAACAGAAATATTCAATGAAATTAAATGCATTTATAGTATTTGAGTAAATGTGTGTCTAGTCATGTTATTTAAAATATTTGACACGATATAAACTCGACACGTTAGACATAATCTGTTCACTCATTTATTACTAGATAAAAGTGACGTGTTACGTACAATTTGGATCGTTACCCAGTTAACAGGAAGAAATGCATACATATATAGTTTGTCATTATTACTTCAATTCAAGGCCATGTATAGTTTAGGTTGTGGAGACTACTGTTCTTGTCTTCCCATGAAGTCAAAAATATGGTGCCGTACTTCCAGTACATCGTATGTGCCTGAATAGCTGGCCCCGTGTGTCTTTTTGTTATATTCAATAATATATATATATATATATATATATATTAAAATGCAAAAAAATGAATATTTTCATAATATTCATCAGAAAATGGTGTAGTGCCGTACTTCCAAGTACATTTATACCTACATTTTGTTTATTTAATTTATTTATTTGGTAAATACAGGTAAAGAAGAATTCCAAGCTTTTCACAATGAATGCTTCTGAGAGGCTCAAGATCTTTGTGAAGGCATTCTCTGCAGAAGACAAAACATCTGCCCATGCATCGATTTCACAAGCCAATTGTTTGGCTAGAATGGGAATCAAATTCCTCAGAACCATTAAATCCAAGCAGGTAATAATTAGCTCCCCGTTACACTAAAAAAGTCTCGTTTCTGATACTTTTAGTTTGCTTTGTCGATCAAGACTAAATCTTTCATACTCTCTTTTTTATACAGGAAGGTATGTTGTGGGAAAGACTTCCAGTCTATTTCTTCAAGCCTTATTGTGTGAATCCTGTTGAGAAATTGCAGCATCTTGAGACATCTTTGAGAGGGATGGAAATGGCACTCTCCAATTGTGAGCCATTCCCAGTTAGGATCCAGAACTCAGACCTGAAAGCTGAAATGGCGCTAACAGAGGAGCGCGTCGCGAGGCAAATCAAGAGTATGCATCTTGTATCAGCAACCACTATGCCTGAAAACACAGTTAATCATCTACCTTTGGCAGCACTTCAATCCACACCAATGGAGAAGAAAGATTTGCCTTCTTTTTTCTTCCTGTTCTGTTTGAACCTCCTGCAGAAAAAATCCATGGCCTCCCCGCCATCAATCAGTTTCAGCAAAACAGGATCAGCTGATTCAGGAAAGAAAGAGGAGCAGTCTTTCAATGGGGTTTGGAGAAGTTTTTATTCCACTTTCCTGAACAGCAAAAGGCTTATGCCGGCATTTAAATCTGCGCTTTCATTAGGCCTCGCCGTGTTCCTTGGAGCAATGTACAGCAAGGAAAATGCACACTGGGCAGGATTGCCAGTTGCCATTAGCCTTGCAGCAGCAAGAGAAGCGACATTCAAAGTCGCGAACTTGAAAGCTCAGGGGACGGTTTTGGGAACGGTTTACGGGGTCTTTGGCTGCTTCATGTTCCAAAAATATGTGGTCTTTAGGTTGCTGTCCCTCCTTCCATGGTTCATTTTCTGCAGCTTCTTAAGGCGAAGCCGGATGTATGGTCAGGCAGGCGGTATTTCAGCTGTCATCGGCGCGGTACTAATCCTGGGAAGGAAAAACTTCGGCCCTCCAACTGAATTCGCCATAGTCAGAATCACAGAAACATTCATTGGACTATCTTGTTCAATTGCTGTGGATATTCTTTTCCAGCCCACAAGGGCTGCTGTTCTTGCTAAACTAGAGATTTCCAAGAACCTTCAATTGGTCAGAAATTCAGTTGGTGCGATTAGTCTCCGTACTGCCAGCAAAGCCAACTTGGATGAAAGCTTGAAGAAACTGAAAACCCAAGTGAATGAATTGGGAAAATTCATTGGAGAAGCTGAGGTGGAGCCCAATTTCTGGTTCTTGCCTTTTCATAGTGCTTGCTATGGTAATCTTTTGGAGTCACTGTCAAAGATGGTGGATTTCATAGCTTTTGCCACTAATGCAATTGAGTCCCTTCATCAAGAATCATCAAGAACTTCAGACAGCAAATTGTGGAAGGAAAATGTGGAGAGGCTAAATCTTGACCTTAATTCCTTCAAACACCTTGTGTGCAATTCAATGGTGTGTTCTGAAGGGGTCAATTTGCTCAGATCAGTCAAGTCATTGGAGAAAGAAATTCAGAGGAAAAACATCTCCATTGATCTTGAATCAGGAAAACCAATAGAAACCCCTTCCATGATCACATTTACAGCTTCAAATGAGGAAATGATTGAGAAAAACTTCTCCACATATCTTCAACATTGCAGGGAGTTTCTTGATGGGATCAAAATTGACAAAAAAGATGATGAGAAAGAAATGAAGAGCCAATTGGTTTTGAGTTTGAGTACTTTGGGATTCTGCATCAATGGGATAATCAGAGAAACAAAAGAGATTGAAAAGGGAATTAAAGAACTTGTACAGTGGGAGAATCCATCCAGCCATGTAGATTTGAAGGATATATCAACCAAGATTAATGCTTTGGCAATGGCAGCAACACAGGAACAGGAAGAATCTAATTGAAGACTATAAATAATCAAGAAGAATAATCAACAACCATAACTTGACTTTGTAATGTAACTGATCAATTTTTTCATAAATTTCCATGTGAAGTTTCTTGAGGAGTATGATGATGTAAGCCTGCCTTGAACTATCAATCCAAGCAGATAATTTGTTCATTTTATCAAAAAAGGAGAACTCTCTTTTTTCTATTACCTCCTTCTTCTTCTTCTTCTTCTTGTTCTACATTGGGTGAATTACATTTTCCCCTGAAGTTTAGATATAATTACAAAATTATCTCTATTATTATTATTATTATTATTATTATTATTAATTAGATTTATACTCCTTCCTGAATTGTTCATACTATAAAATGAAATCGGTGGCGCGTAAAAAGTACAAAACAAATCTTGTGAAACAATAAAACCACAAAATATATCGTGATCGGTATATAAATTGTATTATAATTCATAATTTTTTTTAATAAGCTTTAAACTTAAAGGGGTATATGTAATTGAGTATAAACAAAGTAGACTTTGACCGCTAGTCAACTATGTTATTTTTTCTCAAAATACCCTCGTCACGTTACAAAATTTTATGAAATGACAAAGAAAATCTTTATACTTGGAGGCTTCTGGTAAAACGGAAAGGGTATTTTGGGAAAAATAATATATTTGACTAGCAGTTAATGGTCTATTTTGTTCTTTCTGAAATCATAGGTTCATTTTGTTCTTTCATGAAATTTTGGGGAGTAATTTGTAATTTTATGAAACAGTAGGGTTATTTTCGTAATTATACCAAAACTTCAGGTAGGTATATATTGGACCATTTGTTAGTAGCAACAAAGTGATCTAATACCTCTATAAGCCTAGATTAGCTGTGGCTGCTGAAATTGAGTTCGGCTTCTGCCTAACAAATTTAAAGATGCTAATGGAAAATGGATGGCCTAAGCCTAGTCAAAATCAATAAATATGATTGGTGGGATTTGAGCCCAATCTGCCTAACAAGCACAAAATAGATGGGCCCTATTCTGCTGGGATTAAAGCCCATTTCTGCCTAACATTAAGAACAAAATAGGCCCATAGGCCCAATTATAGGAGCAAAAAAAATCAAGTGTGGCTGCTGGGATTCGAGCCCAGGTCTCCACGGCCACAACGTGGAATTCTTACCACTAAACTACAGCCACTTGATGTTTAAGTGAACATGATTGTTTGTAATAACCCTTAGTTACCGTACAGAACAAAAGAAAGCAAATTCTATAAGAAAAATAATTTTGGGATCACAGATATTTCTTTTTGGTGTTTAAGAAAATATTGAAATACAAAAGCATCGGTCCTATCACTCATAAAAGTGTTCGTGTTGTCCCATATAAAGAGTCTGGTTTGAAAAAAAATTAAAAAGAATACGATTTAAATTTATTTACATAACATACCCTTACTAATATAATAATATGTGGTCTACCGTTAGTATTACTAAAAAAAAATAAGAATATAATGCAAAATATGGTGTCAATTTACTTATTTTATTTGTTGTATGTTATCATTCATAATAAATTATACATTTTTCAAACTGGACTTGTTTAATGGAATGGTAGGAGTATATTCTTTGAAAGATTGTGATAATATGCATTTTATTTTATTTCTTTTGAACCGAACCTCGGGCATGCTAATGAACTTCACTTTCTAAATGAAAATTAGAGAATCAAAATCAAAATATTTTTAAAAATGCATAACCTCGTTGAATAAAACTCGTCCCAAAAGTAAATATCAAAAGAATATGATAATATAGACATTAAAAATAAAGAAAGAGTATTAGTAGGATAATTCGATTTCTCTTGTTAACCATAAAGTTTATATGCCACAAAAATAGTAAAATAGAGTTGTTAATATATTTATTTCCTGTTTGAGCACAATATCATTTATATACCCACGCGTGTGAATCTTTTAATTTTCCGTCCTGTTTAAAGAATCTACTTTATATTTCTAACTATTTAAACGGGACAGAGGGGACATATTAACTAATTTCATAGCGTTAAAGCTAGTGTGTATTAAGATAACATTACAAATAAATGGCTAAACACGTATGGCACTAACGTATGAAACACGCTACCATCAATTTTTATGAAATAAATTTATAATAAATGAATAAAAAGTGATACACGAAATTTTGAGTACTCGTGTATAATTTATAACTATAAGTGAGCACTTTGCGTTTGTACGGTGAATACCTAATAATATTATTATGTGATCATATATTAAAAAATAAAAGAAATTATAAATAGTAATCAATTTATTACAAATACATAGTTAAAAACAAGAAATATAAGTTAAACATCACACAAATACTTGGAAAATTTTTCCAAATATAATTGGCATGCCTACTCTATTCTTTTCATTTTATCTTACATCTTCAGATTAGCTCCTGTTAATTTCTTTAGCCTTCTTCTTCTTCTTCTCTAAAAAAAAAAAAAAATTAAGTTGTTGATTGAATTCGAGGCGTGTTGTTTGTAAACGTCAACCGACGACCGCATGAGAAGCTCCATTGTTAGAAGAGGTAAACATGGAGACATATTTTATAACGTTGGATAGAAAAATCTTGTTTTTCATTGGAGTAGCACAAACCTGCAATTTTGAATAAATTGAGAAAATTCAGGAAAAAAAAAAGAATTTTGAAATTTCTCTATACAAAAAATTTGTTTTAAAAGAATGTATATACATTACAAAAAGTTTCAGCATTAAAGTGAATTAGACTGCGTGCATATAAGGAGTCTAAACAATATGAAAGTTGTGTGGATTTTTGTTTTCAATGGACTGGACATATATACAGATTGCAAAGTGATAAATAAAGTGTCTATTCATTTTCTTTTGTGAGGAATATCAAGAGTTTTCATATAATTAAACATTTACTAATAGTATATTAATAAGGAAGTTGATGTTAACAATGTAAATAATTATAATATAATCAAAAGCTTTTAATGATATTTGAAAGTTATAGTATATGAAAAGTCATAAATTAAAAATAAATTAGTAAATGGCAATAATAAATACGGTGAAATACCAATGAAGCATGTCTTACTTAAAAAATTATTTATTAATTATACTACATTTAGTTATAAAAAATAAACCTTTTTTTTATTATAAGCGTTTGATAGTTTACAAATATATTTAACTTAAGTTCTATATAAATTATATAAAATATGGAATATATATAATATATAATATAATATATATATATGTATATATGAAAAGTAGAATATAGAGAGTCTTATGCTCTTAAATTCATAAATTAATTTAATATAGAGATTTGAAAAATAACTTAAGAAGTTGAAGAGGTAATGAAAAATATTAATAGTTAAATGAGATAAAATAAAATTATTAAATGTTAATCTTATGTGGCATTCATATCAATAGTTAAATTAAATTATTTGTTAATGTGGCAGCCATGTGGCATTTGAAGGTAATTATGTGATTATGTGGCAGTCTTGTCAACTTTAACATAATTAAATGTTAAGCATATGTGGCAGCCACGTGGCAGTTTAATATTAAACCTATGTTAGTTTATATTATATAGGGTAGTTATGGCGAATTACATTCGAACTTCCTAAAATTTGGGTATAGTTACGAATTCATCCATGTTATTTTGAAAATACAAATAACTTTATGGATTCACCAGACAACAAAATCAAAATCGTAAAAGTTGTAAATGACCAAAAAGCTAATGTCCCATTTGTTTTGATACCTTTTTAAGAAATTCTTCACTTTTTAAAAAAAAAATTTTAGAAACAAACACTCTCTTTTCTTCTTAAATTCAAATTTTAAAGTTTTTTACTTACATTATTTCAAAAATAGCATCATCATTACCTCATTTTTACACACTTTCCTATAAAAAATTTCTCTCCAAAAAAATTTATCTCCGAAAAAAGAAATTCCATATTTGAGTTACAAAACAAAACAAAATAAATTTCAATGCAGTATTTAAAAAAAAAAATCAAAAGCAAGGAGTTATTTGTATTTGACCTTTTTTGACTTTGTTGTATTGTGAGTCCAGTGAGTTATTTGTATTTTTCAAACCATTCTTGATGGATTCATAATTATACTCAAAGTTCCGGGAGGTAAATGTAATAATCGCCCTTTATCCTAACTAGGCTAATACGGTCACTTTCCTATCAGTCAACTTGCTTAATGACCATTATAATTGTTACCTAAATCAGCCACTCTCCTCCTTCCTTACCAAACTAAGGCTTGGTCTTTACGTTTCGGTTTTGGTTTCAACAGTAAATTTAATATATTATAATTATTTTTTTATTATTTATAATACAACATTTTACTATTTACCTATAATTTTTTATATTTTCAATACACTTTACATGTTTTCAAAACTATTTTCAAACTCGTAAAACTGAAATCCAAACTTGCGTTCCTTCACTAGGTGCAAATAAATTCTATGTAAGACTCTTTCTCCCATTTATAATAATTTGCCAAATTTCATATCGGTATTAAAATAGACAATGTCTCTTAGGGTTTTTTTTCCCCAAATATTCATATTGGGACAAAAAATTACCAAAATACACAAAAAAAAAATTTTCATTCTCAAAATATAAAAAATGAAGTTGGGAGATTCGTTTTCACTTCAAAAATTTAAAAAAAAAAAAAAATCTCCTTGAAGTTCTTCTGAAAACGAATTCCATGAATTCGTTTCTTCCTTTTTTGTTTTTTATTAATTTCATTAATCTTGGATAAATTAATTTTTTCCTTTTTTGTTTTTTATTAATTTCATTAATTCAAAAGAACCCCCGTAATTCGTTTTTGAGTTATTATGAAAAAAAGGAAAAATATAATTATATAACTGAAATTTTAATTTGTAATTTAATAAAATTTTAGAAGAAGTAAATTACGGCATTTTTTGAAATGATGGTCAATTACCTTTGTCTTCTTTATTTTGTAATTCAAAACGAGTTCACCAACATCGTTTTTAAGTTTTTATATGTTTTGAAATATAAATATTATTTAATGTAAAACAAATTATGGTCATTCGAAATGGACCCCCGTAGTTCGTTTTTTCAGTTTTTATGAAAAAAGACTCTTGTAATTATATAACTGAAAATCTAATTTGTAATTTAATAAATATTTTAAGTACTTTTTATTTTGTTTTTTTTTGTTAAATATTTTTGAAAGAAACGAATCAGCTTAACAAAATTAAGTTTATTTTTAAAAAATAGAAAAAAAAAATTAGTAGAAAATGAATTCAGTGAAATAAATTTTTTAAAAAAATAAGTAAAATAATTTTAGTTAAGGAATTCGTTTTCTAAATAAAATTGTTTTTAAAATAAGTAATATAATTTTAGTTAAATAATAGAAAATAAGAAAACGAATTCAGTGAATTCGTTTAATAAATAAAATTAATTCCAAAATAAGTAAAATAATTTTAGTTAAATAATACAAAAAGAGAAAACGAATTCACTGAATTCGCTTTCTCTCATTTATGAATAAATTTTTTTAAAATAAGTAAAATAATTTTAGTTAAAAAATTAGTTTTAAACAAATTTAATAAAAACTATTTAAAAATTTTATTCAATTACAAATTAGATTTTCAGTTATATAATTATCTCTTGCCTTTGTTCCCCTAAAACTGAAAAATGAATTACGGGTGTCAATTTCGAATCACCATAATTTGTTTTACATTAAATAATATTTATATTTAAAAAACCATAAAAACTTAGAAACGATGTTGGTGAACTTGTTTTCAATTACAAAATAATTATTTACTTATTTTTTACATTAGTTTACATAGAATTACTTAACTAATTTTATAAACGAATTCACTTAAAATTTTAAAAATAAAACTAATTTTCTGTAAGAAAACAAATTCAGAATTTTTAAAAAAATAATAATAATTCCCACTAGGAAACGAATTCTCCAGTATGAGTAGAAAACGAATTCTGGAAATTTTTTTTTTTGAAGAAAACGAAGTAGTTGAAAACGAATCTCCCGACTTCATTTTCTATATTTTGGGAATTTCAATTCTATTTGGTTTGCTTTGGTATTTATATCCCCAAATGAATATTAGGGGAAATAAATCTCATTTGATCATTAGTTAAAGTAAGGTATTCATTTAACATTTGTGGTGAATTTGTCATTTGTATACCTTTTTTTTCTCCTATCGCGAATAGTGCACGTGTCTATTTTAATTTTACAAGAATAACGTGTAAACGACTTATAACACCTAGAGTTTAATGAAGCGAAAAAGAGATGAAAGTAAAAAACAAAAATGAATTCCAAATAAGACCCCAAAAAAAAAAAAAAAAAGTGCTATAAAATTAGTAATAATTACGTATGGACGTTCGCAATCGTAATTACAGATTAATTTTAGTCGCGAATCTCGATAGTCTGAAAAATTGAGGTTCCATGCTACTCATGCTAGGATTAAAAGTACAAATGGAAGACTCCGAGTCAGACGAGAGCATTCAAGACAGATTCCCACAGCATGATCTGACTTTTATACGCCTCCCGTTATTACCGCTTTCCTCTCTATAAATTACACACACAACCCGCTCAAACCCACACTCCCATTTTATACCCATTTTGATCCTTGGAAGTTGGAAAAAAGGTAATTCTTGAACTGGGATTTCTTTTTCTTTTGATTTTGAATCTCTAACTTTGATTTGAGATCTGAAGAAAAAGTATTGACGGGTTAGTTTGGTGGGGAGGTGGGCATTTTGTCACTTTGCTTCTGTTAGAACACTAATTCTTGATGATTGATGATTTATGATGATGATGATGATGGTGAGACGTGAGACGTGAGACATCTTCATCATCATCAACTTGGGTTTCGTCTGTTTTAAGCATTCGTGTTTTTTAATGTTCCGTGTTTCGCGTATGTATGAGTATGTGTGTTTGTTTGTTAGTCTTTTGTTTTGTCTGTGTCATACTCTTTTGGAATATTTCTTTATTTGCTTGCTTTTTTAGCCAGCATCGTTTGGTGGAAGAAACTTCTCTGTTTCTTCAGAATTTCCCTCGTTTGTTTTTTCTTTTTCCTTTTATTTTTTTTTTCAAAATTATGATTGTATAAAGTGTTTATATCCCTATATATAAGTGCTTCTGAGTTTGTGACGTTTGTCGAGCAAAAGAGAGATTAAAACACAGTTCTTGAATTTTGTCTGAGTAAGTTATCATGTCTGTGAATTTGGATGCTTGAGTAAAAGGCATTTCTTTTTAGATTTTCTGATATTTTATTTCTGCATGAAATGGAAAGTTCCTTCCTGTGGCTGTTAATGTTTCGATTTTGTTGTTGTAGCGCAATGGCAAACAACTCTGCAAATGGAGACCACCAGGCAACAAAGAAACCTCCCCCGATGCCATCCCCTTTGCGGTTCTCGAAGTTTTTTCAGGTTAAACTCTTATTTAGTCTATTCAGATTTTGGTAGGAATCTGCCTGTATTGCCTTCTTGTCCTTTTCTTTTGGAGTTTACAATTCCTTCTTGCAACGTGAATACCCAATTGAAAGTATATGCATTTATTGAATTTTGTGAGTGTTGACTCGGTTGTTGGTAGAAATGCTATATTTTTATCAGAAACCAGCGACAATGGTTAAGAACCAAATACTATGTTTTTATCAGAAACCAATTGACAAGGGATAAGAACCAAATGCAAGTTAGATTTTTCAATAGCCATTGGGGATATTGCATTACGTTTTGAAGGATAATAATCTGTATAGAGAAGCTCTCATTCATAGGCCTCAATTTCAAGATAAGTGCATTATGAAGTTATGCCCTTAGTTGAAATCTAAAGGATTTTCCTGGAAAGTGACATAATGAGCCGTTGATATCTGCTTTAATATCTGATGAGCTTGCGGATTCAAGATTAGACGATAAATCTAAGTTCCATTTGAACATGTTCCAATTCAATGAATCTCTCACTCTTCTTTATCCTTAAACTACCTGCAACTCGGGGGAAGGTCCTTTATTCGTGTTATACTATGATCAAGGGGCATGCTGAATGTAGGCCTTTGTAATTACTCCAGTGTGACAACATTAGTTTTCCGTCTTCACCTCAGTTACTCATACAAGCAAAATGGAACTCTGTAATTATCTTGTTTGGTTCACTGATTCCTTTCTTATTTGTGCCAGACGAATATGAGAATTTTGGTTACTGGAGGTGCTGGGTTCATTGGTTCTCACCTGGTGGACAAGTTGATGGAAAATGAAAAAAATGAGGTATAGCTGTTATCCATGCCTTTTTGTGTCTTAAGCTTGTTACATCAGTTGGAGCAATCCTGTAGTATGTGAATAAAAGAAAATATACACTTGGTAATTTGTCAAGATGAGTGCAAGGAAATTCCCTTCTTCTAGATTGACCTGCCAAATCGTTCTTTTTGGTTGCAACGTTGAATAGCATGAAAGAACCACATTTCTTCTGTGAAATTTGCAACAGGTAATTGTTGCTGATAATTACTTCACCGGTTCAAAAGATAATCTCAAAAAGTGGATTGGACATCCAAGATTTGAGCTCATTCGTCATGGTAACGTCTCTCATCTAGTCGTTTTGTATGGATGCGCACGTTGTACTCACAATCTTCTAGCATCTATCAAAGAATTGATTATATGCTGAGTGAACCATCATAATACTGATAGCTGGTAAAGGCCTAAATCAATTTTTTCTCCTTACATTTTCTGGATCTGTTAGTTGTTTGTGACAAGAACTCTACCCATGTTATCTATTTGGTTGCCCAAAAAATATTAGACGGAAATTACTCTACAAGGTTGATCATTAATTTGTCCTACTAAACTTTGATAACTGTTCTCTGGTACTTCACGAGTGTGTCAGTAAACTTGCACTTTCTCTAGTGGTCTAGATGATGTCTTTTTTATCACCTATGCTTCATTTTTCATGTTTAGATTACTAAAACTCAACTCTTGCCTATTGCAGATGTCACAGAGCCATTGTTGGTTGAGGTTGATCAAATATATCATCTTGCTTGCCCTGCATCTCCAATTTTTTACAAATATAATCCTGTGAAGGTGCATTATTGTCATCATTTGTTATTTTAATAGCTTCTGCTGCAGAATGAGTTGTGCAAGTACTTTTGAAGTCATTTTATACCTCAGCGGATAGTGAAACACTAGATTCTAAGCTTTAGGCTATTCATTGTGTTTTATTTTCAAAACAAAATTACTAAATATGAATAACTACATACCTCGGAGGGGGAGAGGGGAATATAGCTAGGGAATAGATGAAAAAGAGCTTTTCTTTTCTTTTTCTTTTTTGTGTGTAGATAGAGCAACATTTTTATCATTTTTAATAATATCTTTCATTCAAGTCGCTTCAAATAAGTATGAACTTGTGCATTTGCGTGTTGCTGACATTTAAAAAATAAATACTTCTTAAAAAACACCACATTTCTGTATTAGTCTGGAACTTTTGCATTCAAGGATATATGTGCTGAAGCTTATAATGATTATTGGCTAATTGGTAATTTGGTTTGTTACAGACAATAAAGACAAATGTTATTGGTACTCTCAACATGCTTGGGCTGGCCAAGCGGGTTGGAGCAAGGTTGGTAGATTTTGTTTGATGATTGAAAATGATCAGTTATTTGAGCTCTCTATTTTCTTAAAAAAATGTCTTTTTGTTAATAACAGGATTCTGCTTACATCAACTTCAGAGGTGTATGGTGATCCTCTCGTGCATCCACAACCTGAAAGCTACTGGGGCAATGTTAACCCAATCGGTATGTCCATTTCTCGTTTGTTGAAGATCATGCAGAACCAATCTGTCGTATTTTTCCCTTTGCATCATCATCCTGAATTCTATTTGGACTAGCTGTCAAGAATGCTTCATTGGATGTGCCTGTATCGAATTGATCTGTTCAAGTTCTTTCTTTAACGGGATGTATGGTTCAATTTCACCAATTTCGTGCACTAGATGTGGGATTGCTATTGTTTAGTCGTTAATGTCATTTTTTTCCTTGATAAGTTCCAGATTAGATATCCTTAATATTTCTGCACACTATGGACTTTATACCTTTTCATTTATAGTTTATATACGGATGGAATTTAGTTAAATGTTTCTTCTTTAGATTTTATTCTTGGAACTCAATGTTTTTCTCCTTGAATTTTGATGACTTAGCCACTCATAACTAAATTGTTAGTTTCATCTCACTGACACAGCAGCTGTTTCAACATTGATCACTATTTATGCGCTACTGTTCTAGTCAGAAGATATATGAAAGATGGCCTTAAATTACAATACCTGTACTTGGTTTACAGGAGTTAGGAGTTGCTATGATGAAGGAAAGCGAGTGGCTGAGACCTTGATGTTTGATTATCACCGCCAGCACGGAATAGGTAACTCTTTTCCTCTTCCTTTTTATGGTAATCATCCTAAAGTTTCAAATTCTCTTGCATTGATTACGTCTCCCCTTGTTTTTAACAGAAATACGCATAGCTAGAATATTTAACACTTATGGGCCTCGCATGAACATCGATGATGGGCGTGTTGTGAGCAATTTCATTGCTCAGGCTCTCCGGTAAGACTTCTTACAGTTAAATATCTGCTAAAAGATGCTATATTCTGTGACTAAGAGAGAAACAGAAACAAAAACATATGCCTGTGTTAGTTTGAAGTGAACTTGTTTCTTCCTAGACTTTTCTGTTTTACGTTAAACTTGCATGGCTCATGTAGTCAAAAGTACAAGGTTATTTCTTGTGAGAACTCTGAGGTTCTTTGTAGTTTTTTCTTCGGAGTCATGCTTTCCTTCACACATTTACTCATCATTCCTATCATTGAATGTTTGAATCTAGTTACCGACATGGATGATCCTCTTTCACTTCCCTTCTGGTCTCAAATCTTTGTCTCATTTTCCTTGTTGCAGAGATGAGCCATTGACAGTCCAACTTCCTGGAACTCAGACACGTAGTTTCTGCTATGTTTCTGATATGGTACACATGAATCATTACACAATTTATAAAGATATTTTATGGTTATGGAGGTTCTCATGATGTCAAATGTTGCTCAATGTCTTTGAAAATTTAAGGTTAACGGCCTTATTCGACTCATGGAAGGAGAACATACAGGGCCAATCAACATTGGGAATCCAGGTTACTAAAAATGTCAAATCGCTTGAGATTCAATTAATGACGGCAATTCTCTTTTACTTAGTCCAGAAATTTGTTTCCTGCAGGTGAATTTACAATGCTTGAACTAGCAGAGACAGTAAAAGAGGTGAGTTTATTGTTTTAATCCGTGGATATTCAAAGCTTTTGAGCATATTGGTTGTTCGCCTTTCCCTTTGTTTAGCCTTGTTTTGTTCAAGTTTCTTGTCTTGCGATGTACTATTAGCATTACTTTGGTATAGCTTGAGAACTTTCTTCATTCTTTGGCAGCTTATCAATCCCAAGGTGGAAATAAAGAAGGTGGAGAACACACCTGATGATCCGCGCCAGAGGAAACCGGACATCACTAAGGCAAAAGAATTGCTTGGGTGGGAGCCGAAAGTCCGGCTGCGCGATGGCCTTCCCCTCATGGAGGAAGATTTTAGGCAGAGGCTTGGAGTTCAAAAGAAGAATTGAACAAACTATACAGTATACAAGAGTTTCTGTTTTAACGAGTTGCGCGGCGCCCCAGAAATTTTGTTTGTTGATTCTTGCAAGTTGCATCCAGCATGAGTTTCTTCATTCAATACTTCAATATGTCAAAATAATTGCCACGTTTAATTCCTACTGCCTTTTTAATGAGCTTTGCGTCCTTGTTTTTATGTCTTCTTGAAAGAGTTGTGGATCATGTTGGGATAATTTGAGCATGTTGGGATAATTTTCCTCAATTTAGTGAGTCACTTGTTTGCCTCCTCCTTTATGTGTGTTTGGCACTCTAGAATGAACAACGAGAACATTTCATATTCATAAACAGATGAGTCTTTCGTTAAAGGAATTTTACATCGTCTTTGAGAGGATATGATTGCGGAAGTGATCAAATTCATTTTTCTCATTCCCAAAAATCACTTACCAATTCCCCTATTTCCATTCTAGGGTGCCGAAAGAAAAATAAGGAGAAGTATTATATCGTTTCCTAAGCAGAAAACAAATGAAACCTTGAGCAGAAGGTTAGTGATGACCAAGAAGAAAGTACATCTTTTATTATGTTAAAAGAAAAGGCTCCTCAGGTTCCATAGGTAGTATAGCTTTCTGCCAATGAAAAACAATGCCTGTTCTTATATTATTACAGTTAGGGAAAGAACACATCTGCTTCAGTCTTGAAGATGATAACAGCCAGCAAAACAACAATGAAGTCAACTACAAAACACAAGAACATCAAATCATGACCATTAGAACATCAGCAACAGGAAAAAGGAGTAGCTGAGGAAAAAAATAATAAAGGAGAATGTGTCTCAACCCTACACGATGGCGAGATAGGCTTAGTGTGTTGTCAGTCGTTTGTAGAGCCAAATCATATCCTCTATCCATAGTATCAAAGGTTTGATAATTAAACTAAACCCTCCCTTGATTGCAACATTTCTTAAGCATATAGATGCCAGCAACTAACAGTGAATTACCAACAAATAGCACCTCACCCAAAAGAGAGACACAGAAAATCCATTCGGCAGGTTTGAGAATTCTCAAGGGCAGAAAATATAGAGCGATATCATTTAGATGTGAAATGTTTCATAAGAAAGATCACCAAGGAATCTAGACAAAGCACTAGTTCTCCAATTACCATACGTAGAATTGTCACCTAAGTACACGAAGCATCTAAAAATTACAGTCCAAAATTGCAATGCAAGCCAGAAATGATTCAATTCAAGGTATAGAAAAGCATTATAGCTTAATTGCAGATGGATTTTCAGTTCAGCAAATTCCCAGGTTTAAGGCATAAAATAACCTCAAAAAGAGTAACAGAAGTTATTTGACAAATGCTTGTTGTGATGAATGTCGATAACAACAACTAGAAGCAACCAATCAAACAAATCAAAAGGAGCAATCAATCAACTCAAAATGCAGTACACTGATCAAGCACAAATTAAACCACTACCAATTTAGACTGAATCAACAAATCCAATAAAACCCAAAATTGAAAGGAAAGAAAAATTGCAGAAGCTGGAGTTTAAATCATCATACAATTCAACCCCTAAATCAACAGTAAAACATATAAATCAGGATAGGAACTTACAAAAAAGGAAAGTGCGGCCTCAGGTGTTTCTATGGCGCTGGACGAAGGGAGAGTTTTTAGCATCCTCCTCTAGCATCAGAAACAGATAAATGAATATGAATTCGAGATTGTCTCTTCCTTTGTTGATTTAGAAATGTAAGCTAGGGCAACAAAAACACAGAGAGCGAAAGGGGAAAGTAAAACTACCGGAGAGACCGAGGGAGAGCTTAGTGATGATGGTGCCGGTGACGGCGAAGCCGACAAGGAAGGGCCAATTTCGCTTCCATTCTCTCCTGAAGAAAACCGGCCACGGATCGAACTGCCTCATTTCCACTCTCTGTTTGTTTCACCTTCAAGTTCCACGCAGGAATTTGCCAACGTTTTTTGCTATGAAAAGTTGTACGTTCTAATCAATTATTTATATTTACTCTTAATTAATATACTCCATTGATCCCATTACAGAAATTGTTACATTGCTCCTAAACTTGGGGCTGTTTTTTTTGAGCGTTTTAAAAACAATTTTGAAAACAAGTTTTGAAAAATAGTTTTGTAATGTAAAAAGTGTATTAAAAATGTAAAAAGTAGATGCTGAATAGAAAAAAGTTGTATTGAAAATGATAAAATATGATTAAAATATATTAAATTTATTATTGAAACCAAAACCGTTTTCAAAACGAAACAAAAACAACATGCCCGATAAAGCATCTTTAATTTTTTATTTTTAGATAATTGATTCTTAGTCCAATTTCAATTTGGGCCAAATCCATTTGTTTAATAAAACTATAGTCTATAAGAGTTTAGAAGACACCACCTATCTTTTTGGGGAAAAATCAAAAACCCTCTGAGGTTTGGATAAAAATCAAAAACATCCCTAAGGTTTTAAAAAAATATCAAATAGTCCTTTGATCAACATATGATCTCTCATTGACCGGCATCTTTTTCATCATCATCGGCGGTAGCGGCATCATCTTCATCACCATTGTCGGCATAATCTTCATCACCATCGGTGACATCATTTTCATCGGCCTGATTCCTTGGCATCATATGCCGATGACAGTGATGAAAATGATGCCGGCGACGACGATGATGATACCGACAATGATAATGAAGAAGAAGAAGATGCCGGTCAATGGAAGGTTATATGTTGATCAAATGACTATTTGGTATTTGTTTGAAACCTCAGAGATGTTTTTGATTTTTGTCCAAACCTCCGGGAGATTTTTTATTTTTCCCCATCTTTTTTTTCCAAAAACGGAAATGAGTTATATAAATGTCAATGGTCGTTCACTCTGGGTGTCCCCTTCAGGTCACCCCTCCCGCAAGCGTGGATGAAGCATAGGTAAGCTCTGATACTATTTATCAGAAACTTGGAATTAACTCACCTTTCAAAAGCTAGTTCATGAGAAGAAGAGTCCCAAGTTCCTTTTATATACCACATGAAAATCACATACCTTCCAATAACATTTGATACTCAAACTGTGAGCCTGTGGCCCCAAACTGTGCTAGCAGATGGACTATGACATTTCTACCCTGAAGCCTTAACATCCTTTCCTCATCTTGTTATGGGAAAGAAGGATACGAAAGTGAGTATTTGTTGTTCATATCACTAAAGTGATCAAAATGATAGAGACGTAAACAGCTTGATGATCATTCATACGCAAACGCAACCAACGCAATAAATCTTCCTGCTTCTGATCTCTCACCTTTTGCTTCAATCTTCAAAATCTTGTTCACGTTTTCACTCCGAGTAAGTCCGGTTTTTCAATCCACCAGCCGGCGTAAACAAAGAAGATCAGGCGAGTCAAATGTTCCGAGAATGGAGGCCAATGTCGCCAATACAGCAGCCGCTCTCTGCAGGGATACATGTTCCAAGTCTTGGAGATGAATGAATGTGGAGTTCATAGAATCATGGAACAAGTGGAATCACATATTTGCAGACTCCATATGGCGATAGATCGATCATGGAGTCTGCAAATCCATTTGATTCTCATGCACCCTCCCCTGTATCCACTCAGGGCGTAAAAATTTGACAGTATTTACCGTCCAATTTTTCAGGCCCGTGAGTGGATACAGCCATACAAGGGAGGGGCGCAAGCTTAAGATTGTGTAAAACTGTAACATACTACTAGTCCGGCATACACACACATAAAGTACACCCCCAACTAGTTCTTTACTCATCGTGTTCTGGTAACCATATCGTTTACTCTTTCTGTCTAATTGAAAGAGTCATGTTTCCAATACTTCTGCCCTCCATTGGAGGCAAGTCGCTTTTTAAATAATGAAAACTTTTAACAAGTTATTACATAGAAACGTGATTCTTCCAATGACATCGAGGGAGTACAAGAACATCATTGATTAAATTGAAGCTGCCCATTCTAGCAAAGATTTGCCATGTATAGCTAATTATTGGAAGTTGACTGCAATTCTTATAAAACCTTGTGAAACTCCAAGAAACATGACATGGGAAACTTGAAGAAACAAAAGATCTTCCAATACTGAAAGCAACAAGTTCAGCAACAGCTTAAACTTCTGAACATAGTCTAATGAATATTTGACCATCAATTCATCATCATTTTCATGAATGTCAGCAGCAACCGGATTTGATTCCCGGAAATGTTAAAAACCAGTACAAAAACATAGCAACTATACTACACAACATAGCTGCAAAACTTCCTATTGGCAACTAAAACATAACTGCAAATAGCTGATAACTTATATGCCTCAAGTAGCAAGCCAAACAAGTCACTTTTCCTAGTAGAAAAAGCCTAGTACTTTACCACCAACATTTTTCCTTCGGGCTTCCTCATGATCCATAATTCCAGCAGAAGTTGTCAACACGATGTAACCAAACTGCAAGTTCATTAAAAACATAACAATTGCCAAACTGGTTAGCTAGAATTCATGGCTAAATCGAAGGGAAATAAAAGTGCTCACAACTTCCTCACCAATCACATGACATAAATTATG